>OU426946.1:12500000-13750000 GCA_911387765.1 Pyrgus malvae
ATCATCATGAAATCTCAAATAAAGTCATAAAATAATTATATACCTAATATTTGGATTTGTATTTGGAACTTTTACACACTACACAAAAATAAATTGGCCTTAGTTTATTTATCTTAAGAACCCATTACCTAATTATATAATTTTTGGATTTGTATTTGGAGTCGAATTAGTTACATAAACATGTTCAATTGAAGACCCCACATGAGTGATACAAAAAGGATCCCATTCAAAACTGGAAAAAGTTATTGAATCTCGCCCTCGTCCCCTCCACCGGGGCACTTTCACTCCATCCCATTACTATATTATTATGGCCCCTAGAACTCCACTAAAAGCTTTAAATAACAACAAAGTCACCAATTCCACATTTCCCGTCAGACCTTTTGTCAATTTTTCTTTCAAAAACCCGATCAAATGTGTTTAAACGACTCACTCGACTCAACAGCGAACTATTAAACTATATATTCTACTCAACCTTCATAGCAATCAACTCTAAAGCAATAAACATGTCCAAAAATTACTTACAAAGACTAATGCGAGACACCTTCTCACTCAGATAAAAGACCCAGTCCGCAACTACATTACCCATAACAGACAAATTTCACTTTATTATCATTTTATTTTCACAAAGCCGAGGATCGGGTTCAGCCCGAAAAAAACAAGAATCCATTTTCAAGAAGTGCATAATGGGAACAAACAATTTTATATCAGTGACCAATCCCTGTAATATGTGCAAGCCTCATGAAGGCAAACACGGCTAACTAAATATACAAGAACAACCCTTACTATCACATCAATCCGTGCAAAAATTTTTAGTCCTTGTCTAAACAACTTTTACACCAATATCAGTAAAACCAAGGTACCTCAAACAAGTAGAGAAGCAATCCCTGTCTATTAAAACTTCCAAGCGAAATCGGCCTTTTTGTCCTAACCCTTACCGCATCTCAGTGCCCGCTTGCATTCCTATTGCCAGTCATAACCACTTGACCGCAATTCATAGTCTCCCCAATCCCCTGCATTTGTAAGCCCTTGCTGCAAGTGAATCCCCGTAAATGTTTACATCAAACTTGGACGCACAAACAGTTAATGCCGAACCTCTACTACTCTCGAGATTCACTATACTCCATAAGTATCTATTACATCCACCTAAGATAATTGGGTAGTTAACTGATGTCCAGAATGTGCCACTTATAAACAAAACACGAAAACAGGCTACCCACTATCACATAAATTCAAATATTTGGAATATCAAACATAATTAATTATTGATCTATCGCTTTCTAGTAAATCGAGTCCCACCAACATCCCGTACCATAACACAAGCTAGCGACGTCACTAACCAGCACTTTTCTCTCTACCCTCCAAGTTGAAACGATCACATCCCGCACATACACTTCTCAAATTTATATGTTTGATGTCTAGGCGCCAACTCTACAGCAAAATTGCCAAATCCCCTACCAAGATCAAACCAGTTTAAAATATCAGTCAATACCCCAATTCCCTCCCCGTATCAGAGATACATTTTACTTATAAACACTATTACAACCAAAATAGGAGTTTTAAACAACTCTCATGTATGTACGTCCCACAATCTGTAAAATAACAGGCCACTGCTACGCAATATGATATATTACACAACACCAGAGAGGACGCCATTAAATCAGTAAATCGACCGTCCATATCTTACACTTGCTTTCTACACCCCCGAGCAATCCATGTTTATAAACGCCTCCTTCAGACAAACTAAAAACTAGGGCAATAAAAATCAGTTCATGATTCGCTCTAAAATGCAAAACGGATGGTTACCAATTTCTGATTGGTGTACTTTCTATGTTCATCCTATCAATAATTATTAATGTCGAACTCCCAGTTATTTCTATAGAGAACTAAGCAATCTGAAACACTCATCTACATCATCTACATCATAAAAGTCAATTGCTTCGCCAATAATATGCAATAACCTGCACTACAGCAACTTTAGTGGCCCTTCACACCTAACGGTACAATTGTATTTGTGGCAATACCTCTTCCTCACCTTTATCAGTTTGTGAATCTAATTTAAAAGACCTGAACCTATTCTGCTTTTAAACCAAATCAAAGCTAGTCTCGTCACACAAAGAACACTTTGCCAACATCTCGCCACAATGAAAAACATATTAGCGTTTTGCAAAGAAGGTACCAGGCTTCGATTAATACCGCTGAAGGCTTCAACCCTACATTCAATACCGTAAGTTTGATACACTTTTCGATGTCCCACAGTGACTGTCCCAAAATAATTTCGCACCCGCCCAGGTTCGGTAAATTGGCCACTTGAATTGACTGCGACTATAAGGTTACTTACAGCTCTCTACAAACATTGCCAAGCCCGACCAACTTTGGAAAAGAGCAGCGAATCATATCCCCCCATCTTATATACATATTTTTGAATATTCTTCCACCTTCTTAATCCAGATTAAAATGGTTTGCTCTTTACACAAAGGATCAAAATCCGGTATTACATCGCTATTAAAAGATTTTATAATCAGCGACCCAGCCCAGCCAGGGCGACTCAAAGACAGGTACTCCAGTTTTACCAATTTAACTAAAAAAACTTCACCAATTTAACTTAAATAACCTACGGAACCTACCTATTTCAACAAACTCTACTCCACCTTAACATGGTACGTATAACGCCACTGCGATTCAGAATTCCGCTCAACGCCGTAGCACCGTTACATAATATGCAACCCCAGTGTGACGGGTGACGGGAAGAAAACAGCTTCGAAAACATCGCAGTACTTCGAATTCATATTCCAAACATTCAGCATCTGTGAGTCAACCTCAGGAGATAGAGACATCATGAACTCCTTCTCAGCGTTATTGTAGATGTGCAATTCCCCAGCACATTACCCCAATGTATGTCTGCTAGACCACAGTGCACGCATACAAAGCTCCCAAAAAGCAAGGCTCCCAACAAAGCCTCGTTATACTACAATTAGTTCGAAAACGAAACCCTAATGACTTATACACCTATCCCTTCCTCAAAATTCACACTATTGGTGAGAAGCGCATTGAAATCTGTTAGGTAGTTTGAGACTACCTAGTTCATATAGACAGACAGACAGAAAGACGCGTCAGCGGGACTAAATTTTATACGTTAGGATTGACAAGAACTTATCTAAAATTATCTCAATTTCAAAATCCCCTTGACTACCACTACAACTCACCGTAGCTCAAATACATATATAAATATATAGTATATAAATATTATTACAAAATATTTTGTAATACTATAATTTAAAATAATGTTAAATAGAAACTTTGCACACCAATGTTTATGTAATTCAATTTTTTTTCTCTTTTTTTTTTGTAATTTTGCTCACTAAATTTTGGTTAATGTGAGACTATAATTTTCTAAACAAAACCAACTATTCATATACCACATTTTGGCAAATAAATAATTTCATTTCATGATTTCATTACATTTCATTTCAAATTACCGCTCAGATGCTGCTTCCCTCTACCAAGACGATGAGAGTTGCGTTGTTGAGTCTTGAAGGCCTCCTCTGCAAACCTTATCGCTGCTTTGCTCCTGAATAATCTTATGCCCTCTAACAGAGGCTTTCGATCTCCCTCCATCCTACGCATATTGCTGCTCACCGGGCTTACTCCTGCTCGACCTGAGCGTCCATTGCCTCGGCTCGCTCCTGCCCGACCTGAGCGTCCTTTAGCCCTCTAACCTGGGCTCATTCCTGCTCGACCAGAGCATCCTTTGGCGCTCAGACCTGGGCTCATTCCTGCTCGACCAGAGCATCCCTTTTAAGTCCCTCATTCCTGCTCGACCTGAGCGTCACTTGGCTCTTAGGCCTGGGCTTACGTGTGCTTACCTTAGCCCTGATCGTACCTCCAATCCTAGGTAGTCTTTCTCGGGGGTATTCGTCCATAATATTATTATCTGCAAAATTACACATTTGAGTACATATTCCATTTTAATCTCAATAAAAGTTAACAAAAATGAAAAGTAACACATTTGAGTACATATTCTATTTAAAATCGACTTTAGAATCGAAAAGTAAAAAGAGAACAAATTAATATAGTATTGAATTATCCAAATGATAGATTATTAGGAAAAAGTAAACGATTTATAAAGGATTAATAAGAATATAATGAATAAAGAAAATAACTACAAACAATATCAATAGGAAAAGCACGAATTACAAAAATGACAGACAGTAAGTAAGAAAACAATCAAAGTAAACATATTAAGTAGGTTGCATACCTAACGTTATAGGTTTACATAGAAATCGTGTTTCTAACACCTGCCCTTAAACCTATATGTTAAAGCAACATACTTTAATAAGAACAAATTAAAATACCTCATTTAAACTAATCTACATTAAGGTAAATTCTAATTCTCCCTTAAACTTAACTGTCTCATCAATTTGACAAATTTGTCTTTCACTAATGGCTTAGTAAGCAGATCCGCTATCATTTCATCAGTTGAAAGATATTTCACATGTACAAATTTCTTCTTTACAACATCTTTCACAAAATGATGTCTGATGTCGATATGCTTTGTACGTGAATGAAACATTGCATTCGAACATAATTTTTGAGCAGATTGATTATCATTATACAATGAAATCTCAATACTAGGTAGCTTTAAACATTCCATTAAAAAACTACGTAAAAACAATGCTTCCTTGGTTGCATCAGATAGTGCCATGTATTCCGCTTCGGTACTTGACAGGGCTACAGTTATCTGTTTCCTACTTTCCCAGGAGACTACAGAATTCCCTATCTTATACACAAAACCAGTATATGACTTTCGATCTACTTCACATGACCCCCAATCAGCATCTACATAACCAGAAACATTAAGACCTGATTTCTCAAAATGTAATTTGTAACCTATTGTTCCCTTTAAATATCTTAACACCCTTTTAGCCGCTCTATAATGAACTTCAGAAAAATAATTATTAAATTGGCTCAAACAACTCACCGCATGGGCAATGTCAGATCTCGTACATACAGCAATGTACATAAGACAGCCTATTAGGTTCCTATATTCATAATTATTCTCATTATTATTTTCAGCTCTTACTAGTTTTAAGCCAGGCTCCATTGGTGTACAAACAGGTTTGCAATCCTCCATTTTGAATCTTTTTAAAACATTTTTTATGTAATTAGACTGATCTAGAGTTATGCGATTTTTATCTTTACATATTCTCATGCCCAAAAATTCATTTATTGGACCTAAATCTTTTAAATCAAATTCCTTGCTCAATTGATCCTTTATAATTGTTCTATCCTTACCAGAGGATGTAAATATGAGAATATCATCCACATATATAGCAACAATCGTCAATCTTCCTTCTTGGTACCTAAAATATACACACGGTTCCACAGTTGAGTTCTTGAAGCACATTTTCTTTGTAAGAACTCCATGTATTTTATCATACCAACACTTAGCTGCTTGTTTTAAACCATATATGGATTTGTTTAACTTTAACACCATGTTTTCCTTCCCCTTTACAACAAATCCTTCTGGTTGTTTCATTACGATATACTCCGACAAATCGCCATTAAGAAAAGCAGTTTTAACATCTAGTTGATCAATGTCGAGTTCATATTCTACAGCTATTGCGAATAAAATTCTAATCGTAGAATATCTGACAACAGGTGCAAAGGTTTCATTATAATTAATTCCATATTTTTGAGTGAATCCTTTTGCGACTAATCTTGCTTTATATTTCAATATATCTCCATTAAGACCACGTTTGATCTTAAACAACCATTTACATTGTATCGGCTTCTGACCTTTTTCCAATTCCGTAAGGGTCCAACATTTATTTTTAATAAATGCATCATATTCCTCCTTCATTGCCGCACGCCAATGATTAGCTTTTCCACAACTTAAGGCATCCTTTACTGTCATCGGTGTATCATTCCCATCTATTCCAATACTTAGAGCACATGCTATATTTGCATCTAGATTATCTTCACTAACTGCACTTCCATAGCTCTCTACATATGTGTCATCAGAATCAATATCTGAAGAACCTGGAACATAAGTTACATCCGAACAGTGATCTGTAGTGGATATTGACGTGTCAGGGTTATCAGAGTCATTAAAATTTATAATCTCTTGTCTTGTATTAGGCCTCGATATTATGTTATCAGACAAAATATTATTTTCCGCTGACTCACGACTAGATTGATCATTAAATGACTGTGACGAACTAGATTGGTTAATATTACTTGTCAGAATGTTATCATATATTTTATCATTATTTGACACAATAATATTATTTTGAGATAAAAATTGATTCTCAAAAAATATTACATCTCTCGCTTTTATGCACTTAGTGGGGCAATCTGGATCTATGAGTCGATATCCTTTAGTGTTCTCACAGTATCCAACAAATATATACTTTTTGGATCTCGAATCTAATTTCTTAGTATTCGGTACTAGAGCATAAGCTATGCAGCCAAATATTCTAAAATGACTAATATTTACCCGTTTTCCGGTCCATCTTTCTTCCGGAGTTTTTCCCATCACTGCTTTTGTCGGTGATCTATTTTTGATGTAGACTGCTGTTTGAACTGCCTCTGCCCAGAAGCGCTTGTCCAGTCCAGCATCTTCAAGCATGCACCGCGCCTTTTCAACAATGGTCCTGTTGGCTCTTTCGCTAACCCCATTCTGTGCAGGTGAGTACGGGACAGTCGTTTGGTGAATAATACCGTGTTTTTTAAAATATGTCTGAAACTTATTGTTCACATATTCAAGACCGTTATCAGTTCTTAATACTTTTATTTTCTTTGAAGTTTGTGTTTCTACCATTGACTTAAATATTTTGAATTTGTCAAACACTTAAAATAAACGTAGGTCTTTCTTGACCAGTCATCGATGAAAGTTAAAAAATACTTTGCACCCCCTAATGACGACTGTGACATAGGCCCACATAAGTCACTATGTATTATCCCCAATAAATCAGTTGATCTACTTTCAGATTTCTTAGGAAATGGCAACCTAGTCTGCTTCCCCTTAACGCAAGCTTCACACGATTGATAGTTATTATCATCATAATTAATGCCAGTAACCAATACCTTTCTTCATGACGTACATGCTACGAGAATTCAAATGAGCAAGCCAGGTTTCTTGTGTAACCTTACCATCAGGAGTTGTTACTTTCGGCACTTCGTTTACGGGATTCGCAGTTATATCGGTAGACTTATTTATCTGTAATGATACACTAGACGGAAACATAGCACTATCTGATACAGTATTACATTTTAAAGTCCTAACTGTATCTAACTGAAATACATTGTTAACATGACTTGCAGTGGCTACTACCCTGTTATTTTTCATGATTTTACAGCCTTTTGAATTAAACGTTACTGTAAAACCTTTAGACACCATGGAGCTAACTGACAATAAATTCACTGATAATTTAGGTACAAAATATACATTACTAACTGGCTTAATACAATTCCTTAATGTAATATTAATGTTACCTTTACCAACAGCTGACAGTTTCTTTCCATTTGCCACATTGACAGGTATGCTCTCTATTGGCTCATAGTCATCGAATAACAACTTATTGTTACACATGTGGTTAGTTGCCCCCGAGTCGACGCACCATGTATTTTCTCTGACTACAACCGATAGTGCAGTTAACAAACCTTCCTCTCTGTTGTGCTTGTTTCGGTCTTTATTTCGTTTAGCTTTCGGACAATCCTTCATTATGTGACCTTGTTTCTTACACTTAAAACATGTTATAGTCTTTTTAACTGCCAAAGCGGTCACACTCGCTCCATCTAAACGTCTTTGCTCTTCTTGCAGTAATTTGGCTTTCACAGTCTCACTTGACAACTTCAAATTACTATTTTCAAGTGTCATGATTAATGGGTCGAACTCTGGTGTCAAACCACTTAAAATTATGACAGCCACAAAGTCATCCTCCAAGGGCGGGTCGCCCTTGGAAGATGGCGACCCTATATCTGCCAATTGTTGCGCTATCTCTGTAATCTTGGATAAGTAATTGTCCATATTAGCACACTCACATAGCTTTATCCCAAAAAGATTTCTTAGCAAACTCAGCCTCCGACACAGCCCTCTGTCTTCATATGCCTTCTCTAAGTTTTTCCATGCGCTAAATGAAGAAGTTGCATTTCTCACATGTGGATAGGCAGATGTAGACACCGAAAGGCAAATTTTCGCTAATGCTTTCAAATCCTTCTTCTCGTCAGTTATTTTCTCCGATTGCACACAATCCCATAAATCCTCATGAATCAATATCATTTTCATCTGAAACTTCCAATTGTGGTAGTCTTTAATTCCAACTAGTTTCTCTGCGATGAAATGATTTGAATTCGCCATTGTATTTTCTGTACAATAACGTGATCGTTTCTTTTTCCAAAGACGTTAACTATAATTATTTTCGAAAATATTATAGTCAATACACTTATTTAACGTCCTGGGCCCATAACCTGATAGATTATTAGGAAAAAGTAAACGATTTATAAAGGATTAATAAGAATATAATGAATAAAGAAAATAACTACAAACAATATCAATAGGAAAAGCACGAATTACAAAAATGACAGACAGTAAGTAAGAAAACAATCAAAGTAAACATATTATGTAGGTTGCATACCTAACGTTATAGGTTTACATAGAAATCATGTTTCTAACACCAAAGCTAAAGAAAAACATCACCAGACTTCTATATGTCTATAATCAGACAATGGAATGTATTTTTATCGTAATTATCATCACCATCATCGTTGTCTTTATCATTATCACCATCACCATCAACACCATCATTTTTTTCATGTTAAGCACCCCTAGGTGTAGTACAGCACCCACCACAAAAAATAATTGAGGATATGCAAATCTGTAAGCCATCATTTCTTAAACACTAAGTTTTAACCTTACCTTCATTGTATATCGAAGTCTCATGCTTGTATGTATAGATATCTGAATAAATTTACGACAAAATTTACGTTACCAATAGAACCGCAAGACAAATACGAAAACATGATATTGGCACCCCCCTTGTAGATTGAAATTATGTAAAAAAATACAGTGTTACCGAATTCACGAAACATTCAAATTTTTGCCTTACAAACATTTTAGGTCCTAGTTGGCATTATGGCACAGTGGATACGTTTTCCTAGAATATATAGCGATTGCTGCCTGTAAAATTACATCAATTTACATGTAGATAAGGTAGAATAAGTGGAAAGTGTACATACTCGTATCATTTCAGCATTTTTTGTATCCTTACTATCGCAAAACAAAAAAAATTTGAATTATGAATTATAAGCATCAAATAAGGTATCAGTTTTCATTCATATTTACAAAGGTCAATGTCAAATTTCAATTAATATGTGGATTATGTCGATGCAATACTAAATATAACATGAGAACCTCATCCTTTTTGTTGATGTTGGTAAAATAAGGTAGATCAACTCAAGCCATTGTATATTCATTTATCTTATAAAAAAAAGTAAAAAAAAAAGTGGGTACCAACTTCCTGTAAGGGCAATAAATTTAAAAGAAAAGTCACATTTATAAAAGCCTTCATCAAAACTAGTTGTTCACATCTAGTGTACCACAGCTGTAAAAAGATATCATTAATCATGCATCTTATTAATCTAAAACAATATATAAATCTTTAACGCACTAAACATATATGTAACATCTATTCTCAGGTCTTCAAATATTTATATCTAAGTCTATACACCACGGCGGTGTTTCCGATCCAGAGAAAAGAAATTAAGTTTGTAACGGATATCCCTTGGTTCTTCGGAAGAAAACGTGAGATTTGTGGTAGAACTTTATTAAGAATAAAACTAGAATCGAAAACAGAAAAATATGTACAAGCTACGAACGACTCAAACAAAAGACTCAGACAACGTCACCATAGAAAAACTTAAAACCGAAAAGTTTATACATAATTTAATGTGTCGCCTACATTCCCCACCCTAGTGTTGCCCTGGCAACACTCATCAGCCACTGGTATTCTGGCGACACGAGTAGCCGATCGCTTAAGTGTCCCGGACGCCGTGCGCACTGCAACAACCCGCACCCGTCCATCTTTTCCGGGAAATGTAGCTTCGACGATTCCACGAGGCCAAACACCGCGAGGAGCCTCTGGGTCGGCAATGAAGACTAAATCACCCACAGCTAAGGGCCGCTGCTGTTCGATTGGCCACTTTTTACGAGGCAGCATATCTGGCAAAATCTCTACTACCCATCGTCTCCAATACATATCTGCCAATGCTTGGGATATACGCCATTGCTTCCGCAGGTAAAAATCAGTGCTGTTGAAAATTCCCAGTACAGGCAGATTTGAAGATGTTCCTAACAAAAAATGATTGGGCGTCAGAGCTTCTTTGCTACCAGCCTCAACTGACACGTGACCTAGTGGCCTGCTGTTCACTATATTTTCGACTTCAGCAAGCAAAGTAAGTAAAACTTCATCACGTGGCGCCCTTTCCTTCAAAACCGTCTTCAGTGTCGTCTTGACGCTTCTAATTAAGCGTTCCCACGCCCCACCCCAATGTGGACTTACAGGAGGAATAAACGTCCATTGAGTGCCATAATTACTGGCCGTAGTTTTTCTTTTTTATTGGGGTTCGGTTACGGGTCACGTTTAAGAATGGAAGACCATATCGACTTTAGTAATTTATTTATTACTTATTTTCTACATACAATACAATACGTTACGTTGCATCTCGAGTCTCGCAGGGAAGAGAGTTAAGTGTTGCCATCGACAAGAAACATAGATTATAAACTAGAGTTGGCTGAATACACAACATGCCCTTTTTTCTTTAAAAAAAATAAAAATAAAAGTTACATTGACATTTGACATTACTTAATAATAATAACATAGCCTTAACTACTTTACTTCTTAATAATATTTACAATTCTTGCATAAACTAATAATGTCAGTCTATAAATTCAGTCTTTGTGTCTTCTTTAATAATCTACCCTTACTACTATATTTCTTTTCAGTTCTTACATTACAGGTTGAGTCATTTTCACTATTTGGAGATATAATAGTATCAGGTGAGACTTGATAAATATTCGACTGTGTAGTACTAGATAAATTACATAGTTCTGGTGAAGATAATTGATTCTCATATTCATTATATTCATGTATGCTCTCGTCTGATATATTTACATTAACAAATTCAGGTGATTTTATTACTTCCTCTGACTGTGCTTCAGACTCTGACTCAGCAGACTCATAGGAATCGGAATTATTATGATTAATATTTTTTGGACTTGAACTTGCTGAAATTGAATCATATGTAAAGAAGAATGTACAAACATCATCCTCCTCTTGTAAAATTTTTGAATTTTGACAATATGACTGTGATTCCGATTTCTGTGGTATGTGACTCGATTTTACAATGTTTTCTTGTTGACTTGGACTTGTATTAAAAGTAACTTTTTTATTTTCTGACCTTGACTCACTTCTATTTGACTGGAAGTTTATATTTTTATAACATTTACGTATGTGTTGAGAATTTCTCCTATATGTTACACCATTATTATCTTGGACAATAAAAGATCTTGGATATTTAGTTCTAGAGACAATTGAACCTTTAGTCCATATAATATCTTTAGGATTTTTCTTAAAGTATATATGGTCATTTACATTCAATTCAGGGTATTGTTTACAATTTCTGTTATAATATTTTCTAGTTTTTTGTAGGTTAAAATTTTTGTTTTTTGAATGTTCAGAATATTTTACTACTTTCGGTTTAAAATTTTTGACTTGACTAGGTAATTTAGTTCTTAATTGTCTGGACATAAGTAATTGTGCAGGAGAATTCAAATTACCTCTAGCAGTAGTTCTATATTGCAATAAGCCAATATAAGGATCAGTACCTGCGTCATCACATTTTCTTAGAATGTTTTTTATTATTTTTACAGAAACTTCTGCCAGACCATTGGATTGAGGAAAATGTGGACTTGACATTATGTGTTCAATGTCCCATTCCTGCAAAAAGTTTTTAAATTCCAATGAATTATAAGGAGGACCTCCATCGCTTACAAGTTGCATTGGAATGCCATGACGTGCAAAAATGGACTTCAAATGTGTGATCACTGTGGGACTTTTACTGTCTTTATTTAAGTTAGCTATTTCAATGTAATTAGAATAAAAATCAACAACTAATAAGTATTTTTTGCCTTTATAATCAAACAAATCTGTTGCTACTTTTTGCCATGGAAATAAAGGTTGTTCATGAGATAAAAGTGGTTCTTTTGTTTTATTGGAACTATAAGTGGAACATGATTCACACTGTCTTACTTTGTTTTCAATATCCTGATTAATATTAGGCCAGTAAACAATTCCTCTTGCTAAACTTTTAGTCTTATCAATACCTAGGTGTCCTTCATGTAAAATATTCAACATTTCAGATCTCATAGAAGTAGGTATAATTACAGAATTATTTTTGAAAAGTAGATTATTGATAACATGAATTTCCTCTTTAATATTCCAATATTGGGAGACTAATGTATCACAATGTTGTTTACATTTAGGCCAACCATTTTGAAAGTAACTAATAAGTTTTTGTGAAGTTAGGTCTTTGTTAGTATGTTCTAAAATTTTGCCTAATTTTTCCTGAGTGATGGCTAGGTTTGATGTTAATAAATTTACATGAATTTCAACTTCACTTTCAAGTTCTTCAAGACTAATTAATTCTTGGTTGTCACTAGTATCTTTAATTGGTGCACGTGAAAGTGTATCTGAGATGTACATTTCAGATCCTTTTGTGTAAGAAACAATCAAGTGATAAGCTTGTAACGCTATCATCATTCTTTGTAGTCTAGTAGGTACTTCAGACAAAGGTTTCTTAAAAAGAGTAACTAATGGTTGATGGTCAGTTTCTACATAAATAGGTTTTCCATACACATATTGATGGAATTTTTTGCAACCAAACACAATAGCATACAGTTCTTTTTCTATTTGAGCATAATTACTTTGACTTTTATTTAGTGACTTAGAAGCATATGCTATCGGGTTTTTACCATGTAATATGACAGCACCTACAGCATTTTTTGATGCGTCAACAGACAGTGTAATCGGTTTTGAAATGTCATAATGAACTAGTACTGGTGACTTACATATTAATGATTTTAATTTGTTGAATTGTATCTCATGTTGATCTAACCATTGCCAAGTGTTTTGTTTCTTAAGTAAATCCCTGAGGATAGTTGTTTCCTCTGCTAAATTTGGAATATAAGATCCTAAATAATTAATCATTCCGAGAAATCTCTGCAATTCTTTTACATTAGTCGGGCTAGACATTTTAGTTATTGCTTCTACTTTAGAGTGATCAGGACTTATGCCATTTTTGTTAAAAATATGACCCACATAACAAATTTCTGACATACCAAATTTACATTTAGATTTATTAAATTTTAAATTTATTTCAGAAGCACGTTTAAATACAGTTTCTAGTCTTTCATTGTGTTCTTGTTCCGTAGAACCATAGACCAAAATATCATCAACGAAAATTATTATACCTGCCAGGTCACCAAATAAATCATTCATAGTTCTATGAAAAATTTCACCACTAGAGTTAATACCATATGGAAGTCTCAGGAATTTGTACCTACCATAAGGAGTATTGAATGTGCACAAATCACTACTTTCATCATCTAATTGAATAGTCCAATAGCCAGAATTAGCATCTAATTTTGAGAATACTGTCGCACCAGCTACTTTTGAACGCAGATCGTCAAACGTAGGATAAGGATAGTGCGGTCTTTTTATTGCTTCATTTAAATTTCTTGGATCCAGACAAATTCTAAGTTTTCCATTTGGTTTTTCAACTAAGACAATAGAGTTAACCCACTTTGTTGGTTTAGTAACCTTTTCGATGACCTTAAGCTGTTCCATACATTCTAGTTCGTTTTTTAAACGATTTTCAAGGGAATATGGTATTCTACGCACTGGACATATTTTTCCAGGGATGCTCTCATCAATATCTAAATGAGCTTTGTATGGGAGACAACCTAAGCCTTCGAAAGTGTTGGAATAATGTGAAACAATATCAGAGACTGACCTTTGACTTTTAGTTTTATTTTGCTGATGGATTTTGAAAACCCTTTTTATAATTCCGATTTTCTCACAAGCTTTCCATCCAATTATTGTTTGGCAGTCGTATTCGACAATAACAAAATACAAATTTGTTGTTATACCATTTTCAAACTGACACTTTATTATACAACTACCTAAATTGGGTACTAATTGGCCTGAAAAAGAAAATATTTTATTATTTGTTCTAAAAATAGGTATTTTTGAGTGAGTATTTGACCTAATTAAATCTAAAGTTCGTTTTGACATTACATTAGTATCAGCACCTGTGTCTATTCTGCATTTTATTGGAAAATCATTACAATTAATATTTATTTGCCAGTTCTTTGATGAATTATTACAATCTTCAATAGATCCAATAACAAAATTATTTTCAATAGTTGATTTAGGTTCAGAATGCACAGTACTTACATTTTTATGAAAATTATTATTACCCTTAATTTTGAAGAAACATTGGTTAGCGAAATGATTTTTCTTCTTGCATATAGTACAAGTTTTTCCCTCTGCTGGACATTTGTACCTATGAATTTGACCACATCTTCTGCATATTTTATGTCCTGGAGAACGGCTTTGTGACCGGTTTCTCTTTTCAAAATGTTTGTTTGGAGTTCTATTCTCATATTTGTTTCTTGAATGACTTCTAGGGCTTCTATGTCTTTCTCTATGCTTGTCATTGCCAACTGACAATGCTTGGACGAATTCAGGTTCATTTAAATTGTGTACGAGTTTTGTTGATCTTTCTTGGGATAATTCCATGCTTTTTGAAATTTTTAATGCTTTGTCGATCGTTAGGCCATCTTCTTGAAGTAGTCTTTCTTTGATTTGAGCACTTTTTATACCAATAACGAACATGTCTTTTAACAGTGACTCACGTAATGTTTCAAATTCGCAGGACGTAGACAGGTTATTAAGGACAGTAACGTATTCATCTAGAGATTCGTCTTTCTTTTGTTTTCGTGTAAAGAAATTGTATCTTTCCACTGTAACGTTGCTACAAGGGTTGAACTTCTCGTCAAATTTTGTCAAAATGTCCGTTAATTGAACGGTCGCCAATTTTCGATCTATGCCAAAGCTGTTGAATATTTCAATCCCTTCGTCTCCAATTGCATTTAATAGAATAGCTATTTGCTTTTGTTGTGGAAATTTCGTAATATCATTGGCATCGCAAAATATTTCAAATTTTTGTTTCCATGACCGCCATTTCTCTGCTGCATTGGATGCCGTGTCGATTGTTAACGGTTTCATATGAGCAACGAATAAATTTTTAGAATCTGCCATTTCGTACCTGTTTTGTGCTGGATATCCCTCTTCTTCCATCTTCTGACACCATCTTCTTTATTGGGGTTCGGTTACGGGTCACGTTTAAGAATGGAAGACCATATCGACTTTAGTAATTTATTTATTACTTATTTTCTACATACAATACAATACGTTACGTTGCATCTCGAGTCTCGCAGGGAAGAGAGTTAAGTGTTGCCATCGACAAGAAACATAGATTATAAACTAGAGTTGGCTGAATACACAACAGTTTTAAGTTTTTCCTCATCTAGCTCCTGTATGGACTTCCTTATTTCGGCATCAGCACCTCGTAAATTGGTTCCGTTATCAGAGTACAGATAACCAGGCCAGCCTCGTCTGGACGACATTCTGCGAAGCGCCATCAGTAAGGAGTCGGTTGTTAGAGAGTGCACTACTTCCACATGCACTGCTCTCACTGTGAGACAAGTAAATAGGACACCATACCTCTTTTGTCGATGCCTGGCAACGGTCACTTCCATTGGTCCAAACAGGTCAACACCACAATGTGTAAATGGCCTCTGGTGATGAGCCACCCTCCCAGCAGGTAAGTTACCCATTCTGGGTACCTCAGGTTTTACTTTTCTAATTTTACACAACATACACGTGGAAATAATATACTTTACTGTAGGTCTTAATTTTATTAACCAATATTTTTGTTTCAGTTCATTTACAACTAATTCTTGGCTTCCGTGACCTGCCCTCGCATGGTAATGTTGAACAATTAACCTAGCAATGTAGTTTTTTCCATCTAGTATTACAGGTTGTTTCAGGTCGAGAGGCACGGCAGCGGCGACGTCGATACAGCCACCAACGAGCAACCCATGTTCATCCAGGAACGGTGATAAGGTAAGTAACCTACTATTTTTCTTTACTTGTTTATATTTTGTTACTTCTTTTATATCTTCACCAAAAGATTGACACTGTGAGTACTGTATGAGAAGGTGTTCTGCCCGAGTCAGTAAAGCACATTCGCTAGTAAGTACATGTCTGCATTTATCTATAAACTTTAACACTGCAGCAGTACTTTTTAACAGGCGTAACCACGATGAAAATCTACTAGGATCAGGTATAGGTAAGTTTTCACTCACCGTTTGTATAGATGTACATACAGCATTACAACTCACAGTCCCAGGTTCTCCATGCATCACATCAAGTGGCCACAACGTTTCCTCTCAATAAAGAAACTCCGGTCCGCTAAACCATTCCTTTTGGAAGACTGTAGCATCGTACGACTCCCTGGTCGCAATGTCTGAAACATTTAAACAAGTAGGTATGTATCTCCATTCATTTGATTTTGTTAATTCATCGATTTCACCTAACCTATTAGCGACAAATACTTCATAGTTTCTATTAACATCGCGTATCCACTGTATTACTGTTGTAGAATCACACCAAAATATACGACGCGTAGTTTTTATTCTATGCTCAGTTTGTATAGTATTCGCCAGTCTAGCAGCCATCAGAGCTGCCTGTAACTCTAATCTAGGTATTGTTGTAGGCTTTACTGGTGCTACGCGGCATTTACTTGACACAAATGCAACATTTATTTGGCCGTCCGCTATCCAACGCCAGTACGCAACAGCGCACATAGCCTGTGACGACGCATCACTGAATAGATGCAGCTCTAAATTGTAATAACTCGTGTCGCATTGCGTTTGTGCACGTGCAGATAGGCATTGAGCCGCCTGCGCTCCAGTGCTTTGGTAACATCTTGGCAAGCGTATGTCACCGATAGATTTTAAAATATTTAACCATTTCATCCATTTTTCGTATAATTCGTCATTCAAAACCTCGTCCCAACCTATATTGGATTTCCATGTTTGTTGCAATATTATTTTTCCATTGATTGTAAATGGCGACAAAAATCCGTACACATCAAATATTGACATAATTACTCGCAATGCTTCTCTTTTAGTAGGTCGCTTTCCCTTTAAGATCTCTGAAGAGATTCGTTTGAACGACACATCAAAACCTAGGGTGTCATCGACAAGGTACCATATAAGTCCTAGGGCCCGTTCACCATCTTGTTGTTGACCTATTTTCAATTTAAAAGCATTCGTTGCGAGCAATTCTTTTGAAAAGCTATCTAATACTTGAGTGCTGTTACTCAGCCAGTTACATACTAAGAATCCACCCTTGCTATGAATGTCACTAATATTTTTTGCTAACCGAATGCAAGACGCCTCGTCAGGCTGACTATCAATGTAATCATCCATGTAATGTTGCTTACTTATCGCTTCTACGGCTGTAGGCATATCTGAACTAAAACGATCCGCGTTTTTGTTTCTTATGAATTGAGCGATAAATGGAGAACAGTTTGCACCGAATATTAACGATGTCATTTTATATGTACTTACAGGACAATTCACATCATTTCGCCATAAAAATCTAAGCGCGTCTTGATCCTCAGGCAATATTTTTATTCTTAAAAACATATCTTTTATGTCTCCTGCGACAGCAACCTTATATTCGCGAAACCTTAACATTATGCCATACAATGAAGTAAGCAGGTCTGGACCTTTAAGTAAGTAATCATTTAAAGACAAATCTTTCGTTTTAGCAGCCGCGTCAAATACAAGACGAAGCTTCTTTTTGTTTGGATTGTCCACTGCAAAATGAGGTAAGTACCATCTTTTATTTGTTGTGTTTTCGTCTGTTGCTTTTTCAGCGAAATTGTTTTCAAACAGATGGTCAATTCGCTCTCTATACCTACTTGCGAATTCACTATTCAACCTCATTTTTCTTTCCACACCTTTAAACCTAGTTAGTGCATTCGGCATGGAATCGTGCATCTTGCAGTTAGGATCACGCCAGGGCAGACCAACGTGCCATCTACCATCGATTAAACAAGCAGTTTTCTCCAAATGTTCTATAGCCTTTACATCTTCGAAATTTTGGCGAGGCCTATTTGATATACCCATCGACTCAATAGTAAATGACTCGCGTACCTGATCGTGTAGCTCCTGCAGCATGCGTCGTTCCTCATCCTGGGCTACCTGGATATCATCGTTCGCCATCACGAGTACGGTATGCTGCAGAGGCACTGACGTCACCGGCAATCTTCCATGGATACACCAACCAAGTGGGGTAAGTGTTGCACAGGGTTCGTTTACTTTACCTATCCTGTACTTAAGTGGAATTAATAAATGATAATTATCTTGCCCAATAAGTAATTCAGGTTTAACATTTTCATTACAAAAATCTAACTCCAAATTCTTTAAATGATTATAAATGTCACAATTTACAGAACATAGACTTTGACTTGGCAAATTAAGTTCCTTAACACTACGTGCATAAAGTTCATATTCGCTACCCTTGCAGGTTGACATCTGGAGACGTACTACATCGGTATCACAAACTATTGCATCTTTGTCCCATGCACCACAAACGCGCAATGTTTCTTGTCGGCCGCGCAGACCTAACCGTAACGTCAGATCGGCACTGACAAGAGTGACGGTGGACCCGTCATCGAGTAATGCGTAGGTACTAATAGTTCCGTTGGGTCCGTGAAGGTAAACGCGCACTATTTTCAATAATACTTTACAACTTGTCTCTGAGTTTATGTTTACACTTTCAGGTGGAGGAGGTTCAGGCAGGACTGGAACATTGCACACCTCACGTTCAACAGACTCTCGTTGATTCGCATTGCGCTCAGTAATATCATTACTTCTACCATAATTGTAATGCAGCAAGCGATGATGTTGTAGTCCGCAGTTATCCACATCGCACACAGCAGCCACGCAGGTATCCCTGCCGTGCGTCGATAGTAAACATTTGTAACAGAGTCTATTCTTTTTAACATATGCCCATCTATCTTTACGTAATGATTTTTTAAACTTTTTGCAATCAGTAAGCTTGTGACTTGATATACGGCAGTACCGACATAATTTCTTATCTGTATTTTCCTCCTTATTTATTAATACCGAATGTGAGTGAGTGGATTCTGAATATTTTCTTTTGTGTATGTCAAACATATTATTACGTGTGTTCATTAAAGCCAAAGAACTAATTTTCACAGCTTCTTCGTGCAAAAACTGAGCTAATGTTTGCAGTGTAGGTCTCTTACCTTGTGTGATGAGTGGCTGACAGTAGTCGGCCCACTTCGATAGTAGGACTGTAGGTAATTTAGTTAACACATTTGTTATCAAGTTAGTGGCGACTAAATACTCATCTCGACCTATCACACTGACTGCAGCTACGTAGTTCCGAATTTTCACGGAGAATGACACGATGTCTTTGAAGTAATCATGCGACACTGGATGTAGCTTTTTGATGTCCAACATTATCCTTGACAATATGACGTCTGGGTTACCAAATTGAAGTTCCAGAGTCTCCATCACCATTTCGGGTGTTGTAGCACTTATTAATAAGGCTGACACAGCTTCACGTGCAGGACCACGGAGACACTTTCGTAGACGCCAAAGGTTTTCTTTTGGGCTAAAGCTACATACTTGTGAGGATTCTTCGTACGCTTGTTTAAATTGCAGCCACTCCATTGGGTCCCCTGCGAATGAAGGTAAGTTGCTTGGGGTGCATATTCGGCTTAGCAAGCGTGCGTTAGGTCCATTATTCGTGGAAGCAGTAGTAAGGTCCTTAAGTGCACTAGCCAGTATACGAACTGTTTCACCTTCGGTGCCGCGATTATTATCCAGCGGCAGACACGGCGCGCCCGAAGTCTGACTATAATCGGGGGCGGGCTGTGTAGTCAGTTCTTGGTGGCTACGATCCAACCATTTATGCACTTCACTGTCAGTACGCTTGTCTGATTTTATACTGCATCCCTCGTCTAAAAAGGCAAGTTCCACTGCAAGCCTTTTATCTATAAGTTCCGTCTCGATTCGAGCTTTAGCTTCGGCTGCTTCCAATTCCAGTTTAGCCCTTTGTGCTGCTACAGATGAAGACGACATCGTTTTATTGGATTTCGCCTTTACAGATTGATGACAAAAAGCCCTAGGTGACAGCGGAACCGTTTTAAATGTCGGATCGCCGTCTATAAATATTTCACGAATATTTTTCATCTTCTCATCACTTTTCTGCCCTTTCAGTTCTGTATTTAGCTCTAAACTTTGATTTGGAAGCTGTTCCATCTGGTTCTCGATCTCATTTTGTTCACGTTCTCGCCGAAGAAATCCCCTTGTTTTTACCATAGTACGCGGCGTGTGTAACATTATAATTATCCGGCTCGAAGGACCACTTTGTAACGGATATCCCTTGGTTCTTCGGAAGAAAACGTGAGATTTGTGGTAGAACTTTATTAAGAATAAAACTAGAATCGAAAACAGAAAAATATGTACAAGCTACGAACGACTCAAACAAAAGACTCAGACAACGTCACCATAGAAAAACTTAAAACCGAAAAGTTTATACATAATTTAATGTGTCGCCTACAAAGTTGATTTCATAAATTACGTATTTTAGTTCTTTAAATATCTGCGTTTTTTCATAAATTATTCATATTTTGATAAAAAAATAAAACTTCACTTTGAAGTGGGTTAAGTATACTGCAAATTTATTACAATAAAAGTTAATAAAACATGTGGTTGTAAAATAATTGACGTTCACCCCTAAGCGTTCACCGGTTCGATATTCCAGCAAATTCAAGAAACTTCAATATATCAGAGTATTTACAGAATTGGCCGTTGTGGACGTGAAAGAAAACAGTAAATTCTCTTATTATCCCACTTCTGAACTGTTGGCTCACAGCTCAGAATGCGGGTTTTTGTTAAATAAAAGATAAAACACTTTACAATTGCACGTATATTTCGTAGTTATGCAGTATACAAATCACATATGTAAATATTTCAAGAACGAATAAACCACCAACAGAACAAAAATGGAGTACTTACATATTAACAATCAACTTAACTATTATTCCTTCAATCCTTTACTTGTTTCACTTATTATTTTGTCTACGCGTTAACACTTTTTACTCTTTACTAATGCTTTTCCTTAGCCACGTCTCGATCCCTCAGTGCTTCCAACCACAGATCAAGTATTAGTTAGGTACTACCTTCCAACACGAATGCTTGCAGCTTGGTCATTGGTCGGAGAAAATAACGACAATTCATGTGACCGGAAGTTGGCTATGATTAACTGACGTGTCGGAAACGGAACAATGGAATTACCGCTACTAAAAATATCATAATAATACGGAATTAGCTAATACAATATTCTTCATAAATAAATAAAAGCTAACATGTGTTAAAATCGATTCTCTCTGCTGTAAATTGTGTTGTATTAAAAGCAAATAACATTTTTCGTGTTTCACAATATGGTGAGCTGCAGTATTTTAGGTTGTAAGAGCCGCAGTGAGCGTAAACAGGAAGGCTGCCGGAAGGCATTACAATTTACGCGTAAGTTCAATATTTCTTTTTAAACATGTACTAAATATGTATTGTTTATATATAGATATTTAATTACTTTTGTCTTATTACTAGTCATTCAACGTAAATATAGTGAAATTCGTGAAAATAAACTTATATTTGTTCATTTCAAACATTGTCAAATTCGAAATTGTGTTGTCAGATCTTGAATTAAAATATCCTGCCCGTATTACTAAAAAATTAACCATCTTATTGAAATATAACAATTTTTAACAAAAACAGTGACCATAAATAATAAAATCAAAGATTATGTGTTACCTCATTAGTAGTTAGTTACATTTCAAGCGGGATGCTCAAATCCCACCTGTTTATATAACTATTTAAGTGGAGACCAGTAAAATGTTATAGGCTGGGTGGACATTATGAGCATTTTCCCGACATATTAAATTTCACTCAGACAGACTATAAAAAGGTACTCCATACATTTGGTATTTGGTATTAGACATTATGAGAAGTTTACCAGACGAATTTCATCTCATGTTGCTGTCATATTTTTTTCAGTTTTCCAACTGACGCTCTTGCCGAAAATAAATGGATTCAGGCCACTGGACGTATTGACTGGCAACCATCAATATAATTCCGAATTTGTTCGGTCTATTTTGAAAGCCATTTAAATAAAGAGAAGAAAGAGAATGAGATAAAGAGAAGAAAAATAATAATAAAATTGATATAAATGTACATTTTTATATATTGCGTTATAACTAAGTGTTTACTTTTATCTTTGTAATATTTGCATACCTCATTAAGGTAAATATGACGTACTAAATATGTATTAACAGCTTTTGTAAACACCCATATTGGTGCCATTAAAAATCTTTGTATTTGTCTTTTATTTTCTCCTATATGTATGTCCTGTAATTTGCTGACCCAATTAACTTTATGCCAGTCAACCAATCTAAACTCACAAACAACCAACCATAATGCACAGGCATATAAACCTTTCACAGTTTGGTCTGCCAATGTTTATAGTTTACTTGCTTGATATTGTAGATTACCAAATTTGGGGGAAAATATGATAAGTGGGTAACACTGGCTGCGAAAAAGAGATGCCAACAAAGTGGTTACACCGACCCGCTGTCTTTAGGATTATTAGTCTTTGGTCTTTGTCTCTGACAGATTATGGTGATGGATTATAAAAATTTTGAAGATTTTAGGAATCACGATATTTTGAGACATAAAATCTCACAATTTAAATGTTTAATGAGTATTTCTTTTATAAATGTAATATTTGGTATAATATAACGTCTATCTAAAAAGATTTCTGCGAACCGGCAACGAATAAAACGCAAAAGCTTGGATGTTTGTTGCTCAATCGTGTAAAAATAGAATGGTTGAGGCATAAGTTGAGGTCTTGAAAAGCATGTCATGGATGAAGGCAATATAAAATTATTTTTATTTACCTGATTTTGTGGGTATTGTAATTGGCAGGTTTTTCGATATTTCGGTAAAATATTGAATTTTTTTTTTCGATATCGATATCGACGATACGGCGATATATATTTAGGTGTCGATATGTCGATATTTATCGGTTTTCCGATATATCGTGGCATCCCTACCTATCTATATGCACGTAGAGTCCTTTTCATGAAAGAAGTCCCGCGGTGATTTTTGGAACTAAATTTGACAGGTCAGCCATGTTGTCGTTCGTCGATGTTATCAAGTTCGTTTGTTGTGGTAGATTTTTGTGAGTTTTTAACTAGCTTAGTGCATTTTTAAGATTGTTTACAATGCCAAAAGTTGTAAAAAGTTCGGCTCGAGAAATGATATTGAAGGTGAAAGATTTCTGTGAAGCGGAACAAAAGAATCAAGGTGTTTTAATACCACTAAACAATGTTTGGAAGAGAGTCGCCGTCATAACAGGTACTTTTTAGAGATGCCATATAATATTTTTTTGCTGTATTGATGGGACTTTTATGATATATATTGATTTTTGCGACAAAATTGATATATAAACATAACGTGATGAAACTAAGTAACTGAAATTAAAACATATATTACGTAGTACATAAGCATTATAAACTTAAAGTTACTATTATTTTTAATTGTTCATTATTTAATTGCAGGTGTGTCAGAGAATACTGTAACAAGAATTACAAAATAAGGTATAACAACGGCGTGTACTTCGAAAAAAATTGTCGCCCGCATCCGAAAAATTTCGACTTAGACGGGTTGGTTCGATTTATTTTGTGCGCTATCCGGCAAAAAAATCACAGTTTTTACGTTGTACATAAAGAATTACCAACATTGGCTAAATGACGGGCAGCTCTGAGAGAAGACATTAATTTTCAGGGAAGCATCACAACATTGCACAGGATATTAAATAGGATTGGTTTCAAGTACAAGCGATGTCAATCTAGACGCAAACTACTTATGGACCGAATAATTATATCTACTACTAGTGACACTGAAACAGAATCTGATTCTGTTTCCATCCACTCTTCAGACAGTGATGTTCCTATGGCCGCTGATCACAATTATTCAATAAAACTCTGAATAAAAAATTGTGATGCTTTTCTTTACCCTATTTTCTCATCTTTTCCCTGTAAGTAGGTAGAACACCGCTTATATAAGTAAATAAAAATATACTTTTTACATAACAGAAAAATAGTAAATATAGGTTAATGGGCATTTTTAACAAAATGTCTACCAACCCACTCATGGGATGACCCATGCAATAAGCCCAAATAACTAACGTTATTATGACTCTGTAAGTGTCGTGTTATTATTAAATAGTTTCAAATGACTAAAGTTTCCTTTTTTACTATGTTGTTATGTGAGAAACTTAAAACAAAGTAATAAAATTAAACTCAAAAATGTGGCATCCTACGTATCCCAGTACCAGGGAACACTGTACACAGGGGACCTGTTTTCGGTAACGATCATGAGTAGTCATGACTCATGACCAAAAAACTGCTTTTATTACTTTGTTTAAAGTTTCTCACCTAACAACATAGTAAAAAGAAAACTTTAGTCATTTGAAACTATTTAATAATAACACGACACTTACAGAGTCATAATAACGTCAGTTATTTGGTCTTATTGCATGGGTCATCCCATGAGTGGGTTGGTAGACATTTTGATAAAAATGCCCAAATATACTTTTGATTTATCAGTTATCAGAAATATACATGTTTCACTAATCTGAACTATTGTTATAGTATGGGCTTGAGTAATGAAATCACAGCCTATCTAAAATGTATTTATTTCTTAATACAATTTAAGAGCTTATATTGTTTCATCGAAGTATGCAGGAAATAGTATTATTTGATATATTACATATTATGCTAAATGTAAAATAGGTAATTTTTTACTCATAAATGGCAACATTACGTCACGCGACTACAGCGCTGCGTCTGGGGGACTTCTTTCGTGAAAAGGACTCTACTTATTGGTCTATGATCGCTACAGTAAATCATAGATTAGTATGAATATACCTCAGTATCAGTAAATAGTGTTTTGTGATCGCTACCTACTCTATGTTATCTGTGGGGAGGAACGGACGGATCAATCAGTCAGATTTTAGAGCATTATTTTTCGATTATTTCTGTGCATAGGTTGTTTTATAAAAGTATCAAATGAGTAATAACTACTGTTTAGTTTACAAGAAATAGAACTTTACACGTTCATGTCAAGCTAAGGATTTTTATTGGTACTACGAAGCTTGAATACTTTCAAAATGGCTAGTGTATCTTATCAAATTGCCAATCTTCTGGAGAAGGTAACCGGCTCCTGTAAATAACAAATTCATCTTCATTTCACAATAGTTCGATGATGGTAAATTATCATTTTTATATTGTTTATTAGATGACATCGAATGACAAAGACTTCAGATTCATGGCTACAAACGATTTGATGACTGAACTTCAAAAGGATAGTATTAAGTTGGATGATGATTCTGAAAGGAAGGTTGTGAAGATGTTACTCCGACTTCTTGAAGATAAAAACGGGGAAGTTCAAAATTTGGCAGTGAAATGGTAGGTTTAATAGTATTTACATGTTTCATTTTGTACTTGTTTTCTTGTAATATATTTCATTAAGTATTTCATTCAATATCACTAAATATTACAGGTGTTCTCAATTTTTAAAGTTACTTCTTGTGAAAATTCAGTGAACTGAAGTCTACACAAGTGTTGTACTTATGTTTTCTAAAAATCATGTTGCTTTATTCCAGCCTTGGCCCATTAGTAAATAAGGTTAAGGAGTACCAAGTGGAGGGCATTGTGGAGACTCTTTGTGCCAACATGCTTTCTGATACAGAACAGTTGCGAGATATAAGCAGCATTGGTCTAAAGACTGTCATTTCAGAATTACCCTTAGGCTCTAACAACTTGGCTGCAAATGTATGTAAGAAAATAACTGGAAGATTGAGTGTGGCTATTGAGAAGGTCTGTGTTTCCTTAGTAATTATTAAATAAAGTATGAGTATGTAATACAGGTCTAAAGTAATTTAATGAATACCTAGAATGTGATCTCTAGCTCTGCTGAGGTATGGATATTCTATTTCACTAGTCTGATTGTAACATTAGCAAAGAAACCTGAAAAGCAATGAAATCAAAAAATTTAGTCTTAGTCTTACAATGGACAACTCTCCTACTTTTAGTCATCATGCTGATGTAACTGTACAGTACTGGAGATTGAACATTCTTAAAGTGACAGAACATTTTATGCCATATTCATCTTTTTTAAGAGGCTGTATATGATATTTTGCCGATTTCGCTGATTTAGCTGATTTTACACAGGAGATTTTGCAGTTTAAATACAGTTTTTCCATAAGTTTTATTGCACAATATGACTGATCATTTCAATAATAAACCATTAAATGAGCTATTTTTTAATTTTTATTTTGTTATTTTGCTTAATAGACCTGAAGCCGGTGATAGTTTTGTAAATTTTACTGTAATATGTATAGAATATCACATATTTCTGGATCATTTTAAAATCTAAACAGATCGAAAAAAATGCCATGTATTGCTGTAAAAATCACATACATAGTGTATGAGCCACTTTTTGCCACTCTCATACAAAAAATATTAGTAAAAAAACATTGAACTTAGTCAATTTTGAGAGAAAATGGGCCAGAAATTGCATTTGATTTCGGAAAATTGAAACAATCTTTCATAAAAATTATTTTACATTAATATCCTTCAGTTCATAATCAATCCGTTTCCTGAAAAATACATCAAATTAATAATGAAAATTTGGCATTAAAATTCTTTCAAAGTAACCTAAATCTCGCATTATAATTGTTGACGCAAGCTAAATAAGTGACTAGTGTATTCAATTATTAATGAAATGATTAGTTATATTGTGCAATGAAGCGTGCATGGCCCGGCGGTTAGCACAGAACGCAAGCGATCTATGCAACTAAGCCAAACGGGCGCGGTCGGGTGTGAGATGGGTGACCGCTAGTGGCAAAAATATTTCATGCGCGTTTCCGTGCTTCGGAGGGCACATTAAGCCGTCGGTCCCGGTTGTTGTCGATAGATAACAGTAGTTAAACCTTGTCGGAGGCCTTATGGGCGGTTTAAAAACATCCGACAGCGGGTTGGCCACTAACCCGCATCTCCACCAACCCGCATTGGAGCAGCATGGTGGAGTAAGCTCCAGGCCTCCCCAATAATGAGAGACCAGTGCCCAGCAGTGGGACGTAAAAAGGGTTGCAGCCAAGCCATTGTGCAATGAAACTGTTGAAGATACTATAATTTAACAGCAAAATCTTATGTGTTAAATCAGGTAAATAAGCGAAATCGACAAAATTTCACAATTATACTATGGGTCAGTCTAAAATGTAGTGTCATTACAAAAATGGACTTTAGTGTAAGATTAGATGTTTTTTTCTAGAATGAAAAATAGTATAATGTATTGTGTCATCTATTTCAGCAAGAAGATGTATCAGTTCAGTTGGAGGCTTTGGATATCTTGGCGGATTTATTGAGTAGATTTGGGGGACTGCTCATTGCTTTCCATCCTATGCTATTAAGTTCATTGTTACCCCAACTAGCATCACCACGTCAGGTACTTGAAGCTATACACTATAAGTTTTATTGTACAGTAAACTCTTGCTTGTCTAAATCATGTTTATCCAAAATTTGCTTTATCTGAAGAATTTTTAATGAAATTCAGAGTTCTCATTGGCACTGCCCTTTTAGCATCAAAGTATTGACAGGTATGACACCCGTCAGAGGAGCGGCCTTTACGGCGAACCCCTCGTCCCAACGTCCATGCACAATGTGCCTTCTAGTTATACAACTAGTGTGTCTGTGTGTGTCTGTGTCAGTGTTGTCGGTACATAGAAAATGACGTTACACTACTACTATGACGACACATTTAGAAATATATGTCTCTGTAGCGATGAAAGATTATTTGTGAATGTGTGACAAAATTAAAATGTGTGTATTCTTCCCCCCACACCAGATTTGGCACAAAAATTATGTATCAAAGCAAGGCGTAATGCCCTCTCTCTCCTTAGAGTGGGAACCCCTAAGGGTGAGTTTTTGATGCTCTAAGGCACTGCCGGATGAACTCCAATTTTTTCAGTCAAAAAAATGCAGGCTTATTTAAAATCACACAAATAGCAATTTAGGTATGCATGTTTTACAATAATATTTTGCAGTAATGATATTAATGATGCAATACAAATCTTTTAGACATAAAAGCAAGGGATTTCTGTTTAGCAGAAATTCCTGATCATTTCAAATAAACAGGCAGTTAATATATACTTATTTGTCTGCGGAATAATAACATGCACACAAATGTAATTGGAAATTGTACTTGCTCACAATTTTCTACTTTAGTCAAAATATATATATTATTATCTATAATAATTTGACATACAACATTTAAAAGCTATTAGCTCTGGTAAGGAGGAGGAGATAGTCTGGGCTGACATGAAATTCTCACAATTGAAACTGAAAATTTTATTGTGTATATAGTGTGCAAGTGATGCTTAACATTCAAGAGATGTTTAAATTACGAAGGTAGACTGCTTTGTGTTCTATAATTGCATCATTAACAAATAAAATTTGTCTAATATATTACAAAAATCAAAGGTGTTTATCATTTAGGTACATATAATTTTGTTTTTAGGCTGTCCGCAAGCGTACCATAGTAGCGCTGTCACATCTAGTTATGTCCTGCAATACAAATCTTTATAATAAATTGATTGACCATCTATTAGAGGGTTTGAGTACTTCAACTTCAGCCAGTGTCAGCCGCACACATATCCAGTGCATTGCATCAGTCTGGTAAATCTGTTTTTTTATTATTTTGAATTCTAATGTCTTCACAGTTATGGTTTTCATTTATCTTATGACTAGCCTTCCGCCAGCGGCTTCGCCCGCGTGGACCTGTTTTATAGGTTCCCGTAGGATAAAAACCACCCTATATCCTTTCCCAAGGTCCACTTTATCTGTGTTCCATATTTCATTTAAATTGGTTCAGTAGTTTAAGCTGGAAAGTGTAGCAGACAGACAGACAGACAGAGTTACTTTCGAATTTATAATATTAGTAGAGATTAAAAATCTAAAAACAATTTTGCTGGTACTGGTTAGTATCTAATAGATACAGTAATCTTTGCAGTAATTAGTCGCAAACTAAAACTGTTAAATTGGTAACAACCAAACCTTAAGGAATAGAAAAAAGTTATAATCGATGTTCATTTAAAACTAGCTCATATACCTGGCATGCACTACTCTAATGAAAACTGAAATAGATTATCAGCTTCAAAAGTTTGCATGGTAAAGTAGGATTGTGTTTATTGTATTGTTGTCGTTGCATTATTGCCTTTCGATTCTGTCTCTAAAAAATAATATAAAAAATATAGAAAACTATCATAAACTATTAGTGTCAGAATCAGAATTTACTGATTTTAGACAGCATTATTATTAAATATATAATTTGTTTAGCCGCCAAGCTGGGCATAGGTTCGGGGAGCAGTTGTGGAGAGTCGCTCCAAAGGTGCTAGAGCATTCAACTGACCCTGATGAGGAGTTGCGTGAACACTGCTTGCAGGCGCTCGAAGCTTTCGTACTTAAGTGTCCCAAGGAAGTGCAACCACATATTCCTACAGTAAGTGGTTATATTTTTGTAATATGTATTTCTTTAAAAAATGTGTATAGCTGCAACCTTATTGTTACTATGACTTTGCCAAGTGTTTAATGTACACGTACTTTGATGTCCCCATCCTTTATCGTGCATATCTGATGTTATACAAAATTTTCTCCAAAACACATCATGTGAATAGACAAGAGCTTGGCCTTTCAATTATAATTTTCAAAATACTATCCATAATAAAATTGAATTTTGTCTCTAGATAATTGATCTCTGCTTGAAAATGATCACATATGATCCCAACTATAACTACGAAGATGAAGAAGAAAATGGAGGTACAGAGGACGAAGAGATGGAGGATGAGTCTATTGAGCCTGAAGCTGACCCCGAGTCTGACTCGGAGGAGTACTCTGATGATGACGATATGTCTTGGAAGGTAATTAATGTTATTTCGATATCTAGCCTAATTAAATAAATTAATAAATAATAAATATCTTTGGACAATTCACACAACACCATCTGATTCCAAACTAAGCAGAGCTTGTACTATGGTGATCAGAAAGCTGATAAACATATTTCTTATAATTCTAAATACATACTGAAATAGATAAATGAACACCCAGGCACAGAACAAATAGGCATGTTCATCACACAAATATTTGTCCTGGGTGGGAATCAAGCCCACGACCTCACGCTTCGCAGTCGGCTCATCACCCACTACGCCACAGAGGCTGTCAAATCAAATAAAAATGGTTAGAGATGAAAAGATCATACTACTATATGTATCTTCTCAACCTTTTTTACTGTCCCACTGTTGGGCACAGGTCTCCACTCACAAGGATTTAGGCCATAGTCCACCACGCTGGCCAAGTGCAGATTGGTGGACACTACTACTAATTTTTAATGTTATACAATATTTATACAATGTATATTACTATATGTATACATTGTATAAATATGTATTGTATAACATTAAAAAATCTGACAGGTTAATTTATTGCTTTTGTGGTAGTGATGGCTTTAATTTTTGTATTCATAGTACACAGTAATGACAAGTAAATATTTTATGACCTCTTTGTACTCATCACACAGTGTAACCTGTGCGAGGTTATATAAATAAAGCATTATTTATTAATTTGTTACACTAAGGTTAATTACTTGTGTGCATATAGTGTGCACTTTGACTTATCCTTCTTCATATTTTTTATTTGGGAACAGGTGAGGCGCGCCGCAGCTAAGTGCCTTGAGTCCGTTATTGCAACGCGTCACGAACTCCTGCCAGAATTATATCAGACTGTTTCACCAGCTTTAATTGCAAGATTCAAAGGTATTGTATAAAGTTGTATATGAATTACTTTGTGATATCTATATTATCGAAAACAGTATACATACATACTTAAATAAAACTTTTAGACATTAACTCTGGTATTTTCTGTACAGTTAAAACTGACACTTTTATATTGCCAGATAAATGTTTATACTTATAAAGGTATATATGTATTAAAACTGAAGGTCTGTAATAGGTTAAAACTAAAGGCAGTCATTTTGTTAGCCTGATTTTGCTATTTGGTCTGTAAAACTTGTAGAAACATTTAATGATTACATTATAAATGCACCACAAAGTAGTAAAATTTGATTATAGTCGTATATAGTCTGATATTTCGAAAATAATTTTATCTATACTTAATTTAATTTAAAATGTCATGGAAGTGTAAATACTGACTCAATCTTGATAATACTTTTTATTGAAATATAAATTAACAAACAGCACTAAGTGCTTGACACAACCTTAGTAAAATTAGTGCTTTTCTATTCTTTTCTGTAACATTTGTTTTTTTTCATCGTTCAGTGCAATACTCAACTTAGTTCAAGTGTTACTTTTTTGTACGTAAAAATAGGACATAGTAAAATTTATTGTATAAATACTGTGCTACTATGATAATACATTATGTTATCTGTTTGTTTCAGAGCGTGAGGAGAACGTAAAATGCGACATCCTGAGCGCCTACACCGCGCTCCTCCGCGCCACGCGTCCGCCGCCAGCTCTGCAACTGCCCATCGCTCCCAGCGATAACTCCCCGCAGGCTCTCCTGCTGCAGAGGGTATGTTGAACACAGCCCAAGAGCTCATGACGAATTTTGTTTCAGGCATTTTGAATTAATGTTTAATCTTTGTTTAGGATCTATAAAATTCAAAAGCAAAAGTGCCAGACGTTTCAGTTGCTTTTAAAGTATAGCCCGACTCCTCAAAAGATATAATTTTTACTCTCCGACTGAAAAGCAATATTTGTTTACGGCAGGTGGGCGGCATCGTGCGCGGCGCGCTGCGCGTGATCCGCGGGCGCAGCGTGCGCGCGCGCGCCTGTGCGCTGGCGCTGCTGCGCGAGCTGCTGGCCGCCGCGCCCGGCTGCCTCACCGAGCACGCCGCGCGCGTCATCGCCGCGCTCACGCCCGCGCTCATGTACGTCTAACGCCCTCAGCACACGGACTTACTCAAAAAGAACCATTTACAACATCACATTACTACCGAGTACCTTGAGTGTCACCGTCCATGCATTCTCATTGATGTTTGCACTTGAAGCAACTAGTCAAACTAACCCGTTAGCAACTGATCACTCGTGACTCGTCGTGCCGATCGCCGCGCTACTGGTTACCTGAGTTTCCATACTTTTTGTTTTGAAAAATGAACGATCAAAAATTAAATATTACATTTATGACTGAAACCGTGTACGTACGTACGCACGTAGCCGTGTGCGTTTCTAACAGGTTTGCGATTGTAATTACTTATAAGTTCCATCATTTTTGAGTAGCTTCATGTGTGGAGGGCCTAACTGTATATCACCAATAAACTTTTTCATGTACGCCAAGATAAGTGCATATGGCAAACTGTGAAAATATATCAGATCTCATGAACCTACATACCCTTACTATACTAGCCCTAACTTCACCAACTCTACATCACACTCAAAATAGTACATTAACTATTTCGCTGCCATCATGAAGATGTTTTGTATTACGCAAATACCTAGTAACTATATCCGGGGAATTTTAACTAACTGGTATGGCGGCTACAACACCAACGAAGAATTTCGAGAAAAGGTAGATACATATTAAAGTAAAATAGACACTCCCTACCAATATGCACCCCTAGAAAGGATTACTAGAAACTGGAAGCTCATGCATCATATTTACATCTGCGAGTGCAGTTGCTGTTCTAGAATTTAAGTTTTGGGGGGCTTAAGTTAATGAAGGAAACCAATGGTTTTTTGGGGGTTGAGTTCAATATACGGAGCCCAAATTATGCAACGCATGTGCATTATGAGTATAGTATGAGTTTTGTCATTTTGCCATGATTTAATAATCAGGTTATAATTAAATTAAACTACAATCACAAGGTTTTTTTATTTTTTTATTACGGTAGTTAAACTCCACAGACTTGGCGTCCGTGCCTTTTTTTGCATGAAGTTATTTTGTTTGCTCTTTTACTTGATTTTTCCTTTTTTGGTCACAAATAATCATGTGCTCCAGATTTTATTTTATTTAGTTTTTTAGTATTTTTTATTATTATAACTGTTAGTGGTGTTATAATTTAGTCCCTTGAGGCCTCGGCGTCTGGTCCCGGGACTAGTTTTAATGTTTTGTCAATGCCCGTCATGTCCCTGTGACTGATCGCAGTTGCCAGGTTGCAGTCATTGATTGTCGCTGTTGTTGTCTTTGAAGCCGCCTGTATGACATTGCCAACTATTTAATTTTAATTTGATAAATAATTACTTTTAGAACTATAAAACAGAATTCTAAACATAAATATTCTTTATATTTCTATTGACTTGAATTCTGTTGACTGAATGTAATAAATATTTAGAATAATTTTATAACTAGATGAGTAGCATAAAGTCATTAACAATATTATGTAAGTGTATAAATATCTGAATTTCTCTATAAATTTGCATACCCTTTTGGGTTACGATAAGAGTACTGTGTTTACTACCTGTAACAACTGTTAATAACCTTATCTTGCAAATAAATTGAAATGTTGGCGGAATAGCGAAAACGCAGATAGCCATACAAAAAAAAGACATTGCCAATGGCATAATCGTTGATGTCCGAATAGTAGACACAGGAACACGTCTCTATTATGGCAACGACTGCATGGACGAAGCTGTCGTGCACCTTGTGGCTTAGTGTTCACTATTACGACTTTTTCGAAGGTCAGTCCCTGGGCTTCGTGTATGGTGAGGATACGTGATCCTTCACCAGATCCACAGACTGTGTCTCCAAGGGATGTTTTTTCTGCTTGCGGGTGGACAAGGAACAGTACTTTGGGCGTCTTTAAGGGCATAGGATACGTCTTTTGGGTCACGATATGAATCACAGGGGTAAAAATTTTTGTTATTCCGGGATTTAAGTTTTGTCTTGTAAGTGGTTTTGGGGTGAAAGCAGGTTACTCACCATACAGTCACACAATCCTCTGATCGAAATTGTCTTACAAGTAACTTCTGCTTGCAGCGACAAAGGCACGGCATCGTCAATGAAGATCGAGACGCTAGTGTTCATGTCGTGCCTAGTGCGCGGACAGACGGGCGTGCGGGCCCACGCGGCCCAACTGCTGCCCGCCACGCTGGCCGCGGTCAAGGACCCCTTCTACAAGGTCACAGCCGAGGCCCTGCGAGTTTTGCAGCACCTCGTCAAGATCATGCGTCCACTAGGTATCTGACATGTTTGTTTATTTACGTATGTTCTTCAACGTGTCATCTCTAGTGCGTTGACAGTCTGGCGTGTGCGCCCATGCGGCTACTACTAACTACTTACATCTGCACTGGCTGCCGTCGGGGATCTACAAGGATTTATCACCTCGTCAAGATCCTTTAGGTATACTTACTTGCTTTCATATTATATGGCAGCTATTGTGAGGCAGCTCAGTTCTTTTCTTATCAATTGCTCTAGGTTCGAATGCAAATCCTCTTTCACCACTGAGGCCTTGCTGTTACTGCAACGTGTTATATGGCGATAATGGCAAGGCCCATGTCAACGGCCCATGGTTATAGCCCCGTTGGCCCGTTCCTAAAATAAATAAATAATAAGTGTTAAGATTTATAATTTGAATTTTTGTATAAAGTGTCTAAAATTGATAACAGATCACATCGATAGTGCGGAAGGCGAGAAAGTGCACGTAGAGCCGCCGCCCGAAGAGCTGGTGAAGTTCATTCCGATGATGTACGAGTGCATGCTGGTGCGCCTGCGGGCCACCGACATGGACCAGGAGGTCAAGGAGAGGGCCATCGCTGCCTGCGGGCAGCTGCTGTGCCATTTTGGTGACTATTTGCAGGTACGATACGCATATTTCAATAAAAATGCTGTAGGAAACACATTTTTTTATGAATCCTTATAACGTTTCACACTCATAGCCCCACAGTAGGGTAGATATACCCTGTGTTGTCGGTACCATGGACACACACAATGACAGAAACACAAACACCCAGACCGAGAACAGAAATTTTAACTCTTCATTCAAATTTCTGTTTCACCATTGCGCCACGCAGGTCGTCAAACTAAGAAAAAAAATATTCCAACAATACACTTAAATGCAGTTTTTTTATGGTTAAAATTTTAAATCACTTGTTTACGTAGTAGATATTTGGTACTGCGGTCACGCGATATGACGTCATATCATCATCAGTTATTACGTAAGCAGATTTTTTACAATTTTTAACGCCCTCCTCCCCTTGTCAGCAAAAGTAAGCAAGCCTCCTATCCCCCTCCCCCTCATACTTATGTAAACATTGCTGCATGTATTTTCTATATTGAATGTATCAAGTGTAGAAATTTCGATTTTTCGCTTGATGGTTATAATTTTAAATAGAAAATCCAAAAAGATAAGTCAACAAATATTGCTGATGTAATCATTATTAAGATTCCCCATGTCACCAAAAATAAGCAAAGCAGAGACCTCCCACCCCCCTTTAGTGCTTACGTAATACCTGAATGGTCCCTTAGAATGGGCCGTTTTCAACGCTACCCGTGTCGTGGTGCTCCAGTCGATGTGGTCCTTTAATGACACTTGATCCCTATGCCAAATAGGATCTATTGAAACTATAAAAAAATGATTAATGTTACCCATTCAGTTTCAATATACAGTAAGGTGCTGAAGTGGTGTGGCATTATCGAAAAACTATCGCGTTGCTTGCTCATGGCCTTTTCCCATGAGCACATCACACACACTAAGATTTGATAAGAATGCTTGAAGAATGCAACCTAAAATCAACCAAAAGTGGCTACACCACTTTTAAACCCTGATCAGTCTGGGTGTTTGAGTTTTTGTTTTTGTGTGTCCATTACTGTCCATGGTACCCACGACACAGAGAATCCTACTGTGGTAGTATGAATGTGTAGCGTTATTTATTATTATTTCTTTAACTAATTCTTAAAACACCTTGTTTAAACATTTTTTTGTTTACAGAATGAGCTTCCAGTTTGCTTGCCGATATTCCTGGAGAGATTACGAAACGAAATCACTCGATTAACGACTGTCAAGGCTTTAACAAAGATAGCTTCTTCACCCCTGCGAATTGATTTGAGGCCCATTTTGGTATGTATAAGAAGCAATTGCGTATTTATAACGTTTAAATAAAAATATGAATAATTAGTAAATACATATTTTTGTTGCAGACTGACGCCGTGCCTATACTTGGATCATTTTTAAGGAAAAATCAGAGAGCTTTGAAGCTATCTACATTGGTGCTATTGGATACCCTGGTGGAAAATTACAGTCATGCTATTAGTATAGAATTATTGAGTAAGGTAAGATTTAAAAAAGTCATGTTATAAATTTGCTTTAAAATTTTTGTGTATGTGTTTGAGTATGTGCATTTTACCTAAATTGTAGAAGAGATGCATGGAATAAAATTGTACCGCTATTACGTATCACGATATTTATTGCTGCAAAATAGTATAATTTATTTTCTAATGTTTGTACCCAGGTGCTGATCGAGGTGCCGACGCTAGTGAGCGAGTCGGACCTGCACTGCGCGCAGACCGCCCTCTCGCTCGTGCGGCGCGCGTGTCTGCGCTGCCCCGCGGCTCTCACGCCCGAGGCCACACACGCGCTCACGCCCAACATCCTCGCTCTGGCCAACTCGCCGCTCTTGCAAGGTAGCTGTAGTGTATGGATGGTATGGTGCTGACTCTAGTGAGCTACGACGCTACGAGAAAAATCGTTACTGTCTGACACCACGCTGACAGCTTCACTGAAAAGGACTGGGTTATCAGCTGAATTATCCTTTGATTAGGACACCCTAAAAATGTCCTCTAGCAAAGTCATTGTTGATATATCGAGAGCCTCCAATTCCTATTTGATGTAAAACATTGTAATTTAAACGGCACGTTCCTTACAGGTGGTGCGCTTAAAGCGATGGTAGGCGTGCTGTCGGCCTTGGTGAGCGCAGAGGTACCCGGCTGCTCACGTCGAGAGCTGCTGGCGCTTCTCGTGGCGCCCGTACAACGCGCGGCCGACCACCCCAACGTGCAACATGGCTCTGCGCATCACATCAAGCAGGTACGTCCATCAGCCTTGAAGTAAGTGTGAATATTGAGTGGTGAGTGCGGAGGTACTCGGTCGCTCTCATCGAGAGCGTTAGCACTGCTCGTGGTGCTCGTACAGCGCATGGCCGACAACACCAACGTGCAACATGGCTCCGCGCAACAAATCAAACAGGTACGTCCTTCAGCCTTTTAAATAACCTGCTGTGAAGATTGCAAACATACACACAATACAAAACAGTACAAAAGAAAAGGCTGTCATCACAATTTTTCTTACACATTCACAGCAGGCAGTCTATTTAGGATACAATATAATAATTTGAGTGAAAAGAGCATGAATATAAAACGTGTCCGGCAGGCGTACCACTCACTGGCGAAGTGCGTGGCGGCGGTGGTGGTGTGCGGCGGCGCGGAGGCGCTGGACGTGGTGCGCGGCTTCCTGCGCGACGCGGCGCACCCGCCCTCCGACTCGCACCACATGTTCGCGCTGCTGGCGCTCGCCGAGATCGGTCGCCATCTGTAAGTGTACCATAAATGTACCACACTGTCCTTCCTTCTACTCAAAGCTTATTACTTTTTATGCTCCTCTAACGACCGAAACCAATAAGCATTTTATAAAGTTTGAGATAACAACAATCTTAGGTTGAACTTTTTGTATAATGTAACTTCATAATTATTGACACTCATATAGAATATACTACTTTTAGCCACTTGTTCCTACGACGAAGATGAACGAAAAGCGAATAAAGATAGGAAATAGAAAAAAGTTGCCGAGCAGCGGGAAGTTAGAGTGTAGGTCTGATAGTTTTGTCACTGGGCTATAAACGAGCTTACGAGTGTGAACTTTCTAATCTACATCTCTAAGCGAGTAATTTCTTACATAGCTAGACAAATTAGTGAGATGCTTTCTCGCCAGAAGTGTGAACAATCAGCGATCAACTATTATTATATGCATCCTTTTGTTAACATGAAATGTAGATCTATTATTCTTTTCTTGTGCGAGAAAATAGGAGATACTTAATCGTTTATTCGCCGGTGGGACAACTGCCCTGGCATCATTTTTCCCTCTTCATTTAATACGTACTTCATTTGATACGTATAAGCATATCGATAAAAAATCCACAGAACATATTAAAAGGTTAGAATGGAAATGTGGGCGGGGCAGACGCGCCAAGGAATTTTGAGCAAACGCTCAAAATTCCAAAATCTCTACAGAAACACGCGATCGTGCTACGATATGCGTGCTTGTGTGCGTGCTTGGGTGTGATTCGTTCATTTGAAATCGCGTGATTGTGCGGCGCTAAGATTGGCTAGATTTGAAATTGCAAATATGTGCGTAAGCTTCGTATTTATTTATTTAAGTACAGATGTAATGGAGGTGAAAGGCGGGGCTTGATTGGCGACACCAGTCTTCATACGAACGGCGCATTATTGCCGTTCTACCTCTCTTAATAATGTTCTGTGAAAAAATCATTCAAGCGTGAACATTTACAATATAAAGTACGTTCGAAAACACTCTCGAAAGTACTCTTACTTGGTGTGTGTAAACTCAGATTGTTGACTTTCGAAAGTTTTATTAGTATACAAGCATTTGCTGGACAAAATAACTATAGTTAGAAATTGCCACATCAAATAAAGTTTAACTATATACAAAAGTGCAATAATACTTTTCTTCTTTTCAACTTCTCAACAGAGACCTCAGCTCAATCCCGAACCTAAAAGAGGTCCTCCTGAACTCCTTCGCGCCGTCGTCAGAGGAGGTAAAGTCGGCCGCAAGTTACGCGTTGGGTTCAGTGGCTGTAGGCAACTTGCCCGAGTTCCTGCCCTTCATACTGAGAGAGATCGAGGCGCAGCCCAAGCGACAGTATCTGTTGCTACACTCACTTAGAGAGGTATGTAAGATATTTTATATTTTAGGGACTAAGAAGGTCTTAAGGCTCAATACTGTTTTTGTTGAGTTTTCTTGTAAAGTTTTTCAGTTTGTTATTATTGTTTTTGTTCGATATTTTAAATCAATTCAATTTCGTTATATTAGGTTAGTACTTGAAAGAAAACATACTTGCACTTAAACGAATGGTTTTGTGTGGTTCTTTTATTTTATTATTACCCCTCAATGCCCTCATGAGATGAAAATCCTTTTTTCGTTTTTTTTCCAACCTTTTTTTATGTCCCACTGCTGGGCACAGGTCTCCTTCTCACAAATGCGAGGGATTTAGGTTTTCGAGCAATTATGAATTTCTCTCAGGCATGCACGGCGATGGAGAACATCGTAATCAATTAACATCACGATATTTTCCATCACCATGGATTTCTTTCGTTTACGTGTAATATTTTCTTGCAGATAATTTCCTGCGAATCGTGTACGCCCGAAGGTGTCGAAGCGCTCAGGCCTTTTATACCCGAAATTTGGGTTCAGCTGTCCAAGCACTGCCAGTGCGCAGAGGAAGGATCTCGTAATGTTGTACGTATTCTATACACCTGATCCATCTTAGCGTAAATGATTCTTGGGTTTTATTTAATGGGCTTTTTGTGTATTCTTAAGATTAGTTTGTCGGAAACGTAATTCATTTTGTGAACAATATTAAATCCTTATATTGTTTCACTCAGAAGTATTCATTTGAAGAATAGAAACAAACTACTAGTGATATAATTTAAATACTGCTTGGTCCATCAAAAAAACTTTTATCCTACATTTTTTATACTGTATTATTTTTATTCTAGGTAGCTGAATGCTTAGGAAAATTGTGTTTACTAGAACCTCAAGACTTACTACCACACTTGAAAGAGTTCCTAAAGTCTCCGGAACCACTCACAAGGACTACGGCTGTTACGGCTGTTAAGTTTACGATATCGGATCAGGTGAATATGATTTACTATCAGTTTTACTATCTGTATTTTTTGTGTTTCATTAGTGACTAATTTTGTGTAAAAATTACATGAATAAAAAATGTTTTAAAGCTTTATTTACTATGGGCTTGTAATTATCGTGTTTGTAAGATTTGTATGTGTGTTTTTCCTGATCAAGAGATGGTACCACCAGAATTTTCAATCATGTTATCATACTTTTCTGAATATTTTACCATAATATACTAGCTCTGAAATAAGACTATCGGAGTACGGCTGTTATTCAGGCCTGAATACATTGCATGGCGGGAGATCTGTCTTTGCAAAATACTTGGAGAAAGCTTTTTATAACTTTATTTTAAATCAAAAATGGCATCGCAAACGGTGTGCATATTGCCATCGTCAATTACAATTTTGAATGACTTAGTAGTCATAGATAAAATCAGTATGTTGTCAGTAATCAAGCAGACTAGTCTGTCAGATGTTCAAGTAAAGCGGTAGCTAGTTTACCAGAACATGTCCAATGGACTTTTGGAGGCAAGCTGAAAAAACATGTTTTCGCACTATTATGTTATTTTACAACACTCGTGCACTGTCACTAACCTATATCTGATATAACTCAAAAATACACCAAGACGATATACACAAAAATTTCTTTTTATAACTTTCATCAGCCTCATTAGATGATAAGGTGTAATGGTTTTATATTGCATAGCCGGCAGCGATCGACCCGCTACTCCGCGCCTGCATGGCTGAATTGCTGGTGCCTCTGCGCGACTCGGAGCTGGGCGTGAGGCGCGTGGCGCTCGTGGCGTTCAACTCGGCCGCGCACAACAAGCCGTCCCTCGTGCGCGACCTTCTACCCACGCTGCTGCCCACCATCTACGCAGAGACCAAAGTGAAGGTATGTGACAATATGACGCAAAGATATAACTTTCATATATTTATTTATATTTCATAAATTATCATTAAAAATATATTTCTCGTTTTTTACAGTTTCTAATATAGCAAAAATTTCAAAAAATATGTATTATGATTAGTTTATTGATAGTCATATAGGGTTTCAATTTCATGAAGACATCTTAAATAGGTTCTGAGAAAAAAATATTTTTCGTTAAGGGTTGTCACCCCCATTATTCCTTTACTATAGGGGATAGGGGTGTGAGATTAAGTGTATAACTATTTTAGATGAAAAATAATAAAAACAAGGTAAAAATCCTTCATCAGACGCGAGTGTAGTTTTCATATGCTTAACCGGCTAGACCCTTTATTATTTACTCAATGAATCAATACATTACTTACAGAAAGAGCTGATCAGAGAAGTGGAGATGGGTCCGTTCAAGCACTCAGTCGACGACGGGCTGGACCTGCGCAAGGCGGCGTTCGAGTGCATGTACACGCTGCTGGGCACGTGCCTGGACCGGCTGGACGTGTTCGAGTTCCTGCGGCACGTGGAGGACGGGCTGCGCGACCACTACGACATCAAGATGCTCACGTACCTCATGTGCGCGCGCCTCGCGCAGCTGTGCCCCGCCGTCGTGCTGCAGCGTGAGTTTGTTGTCCTTGTGTCGCTGTACTCGCTGCTTGTTCAAAAATATCATGAGATTGATGAGATGAGACTGAACAAAAAAAAAATGTTCACTAAGAGTCTGTGAAGGAACCGTACAGTGAATAAAGAATATTTCATTTCATTTCATTTGTTTGTTGTAGAAGCTATTTTTTAACATGATTATTTATGCCGACTAGTTCCGGAAAAATGTCACGTGAGTTTAGTCGGATATAAATAATCATGTTAAGTTACACTCACGATTCGATATAAGTATGAGCAATTTTTTGTTGTACAAGCCACTGTATCAGTGTACAAGCCACAGTTTCAGTGTACAAGCCACTGTTTCAGTGTACAAGGAATTGTTTCAGTGTACAAGGCATTGTTTCAGTGTACAAGGCACTGTTTCAGTGTTCAAGGCACTGTTATGTTGTACAAGCCTATGTTTCTTTGTACAAAACACTGTTTCATTATAAAGTAGGTCAAAGGAAGTTAATTTTGTGAAGTTTTCAATTTTCCAAAAAAATTGTCAGTCAGTTATTGAAAATCATGAAACTTGGCTTATTGTAGAATAAATTATTGAATAATGTCATCTGTCCGTCTGTCAAAAATCTGTAGGTACTAGATACCTGTTTTGGGTGGACACATGTAAAGGCTAATATGAATTTTAGATTCATTCAAAAAGTATACATATGCACTCAGCGTTATGTTTTCATTGTATGTAGTATGATCCCATACATAGGATTCGATTTCTACGTGACATTATTTACATGTAACTTTAATTTGCATTATTAACTATCTATGTGTTTTCCCCAGGGCTGGAGAGCCTGGTGGAGCCGCTGCGGGCAACCTGCACGATGAAGGTGAAGGCCAACTCGGTGAAGCAGGAGTACGAGAAGCAGGACGAACTGAAACGGTCCGCCTTGAGGGCCGCCGCTGCACTGCTTCAGATACCAGAGGCTGGTTAGTATTTGGTTAGAGAGATATTAGAGTTTAGCCTCTTCTAGATGACCTAGAACCTAGTGCTAGCTTCATATTTCGGATGGGTGCAGCATATACTAGCATATACACTAATGGGGATTGATAGGTTAGTGTTAAAAGGTAACTAAAGTAAAAAAAAACTGAGGTGTCAAGGGCAGTGGCGGCTAGTGACATTTTTCGATGGGGGTTCACAAAAAAAAACAAAAAAAAATATTTTACCACCCGTTGCCATCCAAGCAGATTCACCACCACTGTCGGTGTCAGTTCCAGTTGATAACCACAAGACACGGAAAACAAATCAATTTATTGCTTTCTTCACATCCACACAACCAATGTGTTTTAAAATATTGTTCAGACTTAAAAACACGCGTAAAAGATTGTTTTCGTACTACATTTTTGCTTTCAGTTCAAGGCGTATTTCGAAAGTTTTTTTCACACCGCTTACTAAAAGATACAAATGATAAAAGAAACACTGTATTGTTCCATTTTTAACACAAAATGTCGCGTATAAACTATTTTTTTAAATATTCATTTAAAAGAAAAACTACGAAATAACTGACAAAGACGACGACACGACGTTTGTTTGTATACATAAGAACGGCAACATCGCATAGGCAGGTTGAACCCACGGTTTGGCAACGTCGCGCGTGAGTGGCGCTCCAAATAAGCTTAATTTATCATACGACATCTTTTGTTTCACGCGCTGGCCTGTGTCGATGTTTCTCTTTCGCACTCATTGAATACAGCGCTAGGAATCGTATTAAACTTCGTTTCATAGGAGCGCAATCTCTGGCGCTCCACTCGTTACATCTTGACGCTAAATGTACGCGTAGATATAGGTGTAATAATTAATATAATATACTATGTATAGGTATGTTAGAATAGAATGAATGTAATGTAAGGATAGTATGTATTATGAAGGGACATAGATTACCTATGTAATTTTTTTGGGAGTGCACTGCACCAGCGCTCTTTAGGACGAGCCGTCTCTGGTCAAGGGACACCCGGATGGAACGAAGTTGTATTTTTTTACTCCCTTGTTTCTTTAATTTCTGCGCTTCATAATGTTTTTTTCTTCTTTCTGCATTAGTTTTAGGTTTGGGTGTCAACAAAGCTAAGCAATGTTGAGTGCGGTCAAAAGTAGGATGGGTGGCCAATAGTGGCCATTAAGCAACATCAAGTGCGGTCAAAAGTAGGATCGGTGGCAATAAATCTGAGCAATGTCGAGTGCGGTCATAAGTAGGATGGGTGGCCATTAAGCAACATCTTGAGCGGTTATAAAAAGTATAGTTGTCAACAAAGTTAAGCAATGTCGAGTGCGGTCAAAAGTGGGATGGGTGACAATTCACCAACATCTAGTGCGGTCAAATGTAGGAATGGTGACAATAAAGCTCAGCAATGTCGAGTGCAGTCAAAAGTATGATGTGTGGCCACTAAGCAACATCAAGTGCGATGATTCAACAAAGTTGAGCAATGTCGAGTGCGGTTGCTATAAGCAAGTCAGGCTTACAACAACATTATAGCAAAAAGTGTCGTTACAACTTTTGGTCTTAATTTTTTCCGTCTAGCCCCCTTTCGCAACGCGCGACAAGGAACTTTGTTCCAAAAAAACTAGTAGCGTGATAAAAATCGTACATTCGCGAGATAAAAGTACAGATATTCTATTTGACGAAGTCCGATCGGTTGTAGTATAGATGTCTACTGACAGCGCGCTTGTGAGCGTAAGCTTTTGAAGCGTAAGTGTTAAAGAAATCTGAACATAATCTGTCATTAAAAAACTTTATATAAATATTAAGTTGTCATGTTGACGTTTCTCGACAGTAAAGTGCTATTGAGGTTACACACACAAAAACAATGTCTATGTGTTTTGTTGTTTTGTGAAAATTGTTGAACAAGTGTGGAGTACAGATTTGTGAAATAGGTTACCGATTCTTATATTTGACATAGAATACTCACGTTGACATTCATGAGATTTCACTGAACCATCATAGCATTCCAGAGGGTTGCTATTTTAAAGTAATGAAGGGTGCATAGGCAAGCACCTGAAACCATCGGTTGGGATTGGCAATTATACAATCAATAGATAGCAAACGTAACCCTATGTTGGAGACCTTAATCGCTCGCTAAAATATTGAATAGTTGTGGAATAAACTCCATGCTTCCCCAATTATGGAGGGTTACGATATCCTTTCCCAGTAATCGGACGCAAAAGGGGTTGCAGGATGGTCAAGTATGACATATGTTTTGTTTGTTTCTAGATAAGAACCCACACCTGATGGACTTTGTGACCCAGATCAAGTCGTTCCCGGAGCTGCAGCCTATCTTCGAGGCCATCCTCAAGGACTCGAACAGTGGCGGCGTCGATTCCAACCTTATGGACCAGAGCTAGCCGCTCATACACACATACTATTGCATTTCTTTTGTAACTCGACTATTACGCATTTACGACTGGCGAGACACGATTGCGGTGGATTTAGAAATTCTTACTTTTATACTTGATTGTTGCCTAGGTTTTTCGAAATTGTTCATTAATGATTTTGTGAGCTGATAAATACTTACATTAAATACTCATTTACATTGTTTATCAGCGTATTAAAGATATATATTTTTTTCAATATTTCAAAGATCAATTACTATTTTTTGTTAAATAATTCTATAGCTTAGTTTACGATTACTTCAAGTTCAATTTTACCAATCGCAATGGAGAGTCTCGCTGTCGAACTTTGCGCATTTCGTATCACATGTTCGGTTTTATAAGACGCCTCCACGACAAATGTATAAAATGTTCCAAATTTAATAATAGATATCTAGATAAACATACTGTTTGATTTTATTATTCATACGTTTTGTTAGGATTTTGAAATGAAACAGCCCGTACGTTCAACATTTTATTGTAAAATTACATAAAAGTACATAAATAACTACAAACAGGGATCGCCTAAGCTATCCGACGTACGTTTACGTCGAGAAGATTTGTATGTAAGGAACTAGAGGGGAAATCTCAATGAATGGATGATTAATGATGGTAGGTTGCTAATGCAGATGCCTTACGCATAAGTGTCGTGTTGTTCATAGTTTACGATAAGAAGTGATTGACCCAGGCCCGCCATTCAATTTAAATGAAGTAATGAATTATTCTTAGTCGATTAATGGATGATTAAATGCAAAATTGTTATATTTAATTGATGATTGGAAGCAGAACATAATGATATTAATTTTGGTGCTACATCTCTCTTGTAAATATACAAATTTCGTATAATATAGCAATAATCGTTAAAAGCTTATCTTGGTCCCAAGATGTATTTTTTTAACATTATTTATTTTTAGTAGCTTCTGAGAAATAAAAAATCGGAAGTGTTCAAATATTCTTGTGATAATTAATTTACTATTAATCAATATTGTTGGTAATAATCGTCGTAATATTGAACGATACTGAAACTAGCGCTGGGTCAATCAAACGACATTTTTTATTACACTTGACGATCGTCCTAGGCTCGTCGTAGTTAGGCTGAATAGTAATTTGATATGTATTGTGATATTACAAGATATGTGGAAAACAGGAGGTTGGATAAATATAAAATAATGAAGTGAAAACGTAAAGTATTAGTTATTTCCCCTTTCTCTTTGCGGCAGGCGTGGCGCTCGAAGCTCTTGATGTGGTCGATTCCTTCTGTTGAATAGAGTAACGGAATGTCAGTCTTATACATTATGACGTTTCGTTTCGTAAAGTTAAATGAGGCTTTGAATGACTGTTGACACTGTCAGTTTCATACTAAGATTGCCATTTAGAGGTGTTTTTTATTTAGATCTAGATATTAAAAAGACTAGCTATCTAAAATATAAATACATATAAAATAACATCGATTTCTTTTAAATGGTTAGCAGACAAGGATGCAGCCACGTGGAGTACCATGTGGCGGAGCCGCCGGTGGAAAGCTAATCTTTATATATAAAAAATTCATGTCAGTGTTTGTTACCATACTCCACCGAAATGGCTGAACCGATTTTGATGAAATTTTATATTCACACTTGGTAGGTCTGAGAATAGGTTGTTATCTATTTTTCATCCCCCTAAGTGATAAGTGTGGCCCACCCCAAACATTTAAACGCGGTACTGAGTTCGAGGGGTCAGCTAGTAAGATTAAATTATATATCTTAAGGACATTTAAACATAAAACCAACCCCATCTTTATACTGTTTCTTGAAGTATTCAATTACACTGCTATTTTAGAGGCTGGCTGATGGTCGCCTCATATAAGTCAGGTCAGCAACCGCAACCATCAAAACACTACAGAATGCTTCACGGCAGAAATGGGTGTAGCAGAAATTCTGCTTTGTTCTAATACTCTGTGACTGTTCTGTCCCTATTACATACTGCAGTTTTTAATAGACTCAGAGCAACAGCTTGCGTCGAAAATAGCGCTAGCTGGCTTTTACATCAATAAAAATGTACTAATAATATCTTATTAGCTTTCCACCCGCGTATCCGCCCGCGTGGGCTATAACTACATTTTCCCCCATAGTAGTGAGATATTTTCTCTGGATATTACTTTCCAACCCCCAAACTATCTCCCAAAATTCAGGTCAATGTGAAGCACCGTTGTGACGTGAAAGAAAGAAAAATAAACAAACACGTTACGACGACCCGTGTGGCGTAATGGTTATGATGAAATTTGAATGGGGAGTTCAAATTTCTGTTCTCGCTCTGGGTGTTTGTTTCTGTCTTTGTGTGTGTGTCCATGGCACCCACAACATAGGGTATATCTACCCTACTGTGGGGCTATGAGTGTGGAACGTTATTATTAAAAACAGTAGTACCCGGAGGGCCGAGCGTTGCTCGGATCGGAAACAAAAACAATTCTTGACTCACACGAATTTGAGACTATGCATATTTTTTTCCCGGCTATAATTTTTATCTTTCACTGCAGTTTTATTTTTAAAATTTGATTTTTTTAATGATTAATCTTGTCATTTAAAGTACAGTCTAGACAATTTCATTTACTTTAATTTATAAAAAGTTTACATAGTTATCATAATTAAGTATTAATTCAAAAATAATCCTGAACTTTGATACAGTCTATGTGTCAGTGTAGGTAGGTATATATATAAGTATAATTGATCGTTTAAGGGTATTAGATAACATATTAGTATGGGTGAGTATCGAACCGAGTTAGCTGTGGCAGGCGAGGCGCGTGGAAGCGTGGCGGCGCTGGCGTTGCGCAGGATGGGCCGCGCCACGCTGCTCGAGCTGCCAGTCGAGCGGTCAGGGCTCTGCTCCTTGCTGGAACGGCGCATTTTGTTTTTTACTTTATATGAATAGAGTGGCAGACGAGCATGCAGGCCACGTGGTGATAAGTGGTCGCTACAGACCTATGCCCCCCCCCCCCCAAAATCCATCAGTCATGCATCAGACGGACGCGAAACAAGCCAATTTGGGACACCTCTTCCCCCAAATTTCTTAGTGGCCCCCTCAAAATTTCTTGGCGGCCCCCCCCCCCCCAAATTGAAGGCTGCGACCGCGCCTGGCTACAGCCCATGGACATCTACAAACAACCGCAAGCCTAAGTTTTGCCTGTGATCGTATCATAGACTTATTTTTTCTCAATGGGTCGTATGCAGTGGCGCTGCTTCTACGAAGGCTGATGTATGCAAAACAATAGAATTGCTTCACGACAGAAGTGGTGGCACTTCCCTGGTCGAACATGTAAAGTTCTACCACCTACTTACTCGCGCTCGCTATCTAGCCAACTGCCAGATCGATGTTATGGAATCTATTAGATTACTTCATACTTGGAAGTTTAATTAATTTTTAAATACGTTTTTACCGACAAGATGACTGATCGGTACAAAGATCTTAGCGGTTCCTCGTTTAAATTTTTTTTCTTACCGATGGCCCTAGTTTACTTTGAAAGAGTCCATATTTTTACAATTATAGATAGGTTAGCGACTGGAACGTGCAATACATTCATCTATGCGACTTTATATCGATATTTGACTGTTAAGTCAACATCACACAGTGCATTTAAGCGTGTCATCACCGCTCGTTATGAAAATGCATTTTTGTGAGTAGCGACGAAGCGCCTTATTTTGAAAATCGACCTTAAAAATACAAAAACGTTACTTGATTCGGTTCAATATTGGATACTACTGAAAATATTTGATCATTTGTTATTTCGTACAGTAAAATAAATCCTCTTAAGGTATTAAACGAAACACGTCTTACCTATTACCACGCGAGGATTGTCCCTTTCTGCTAAACATATCCGATAATCGTCCTCTGATATCTCGTTTACTTCCTGCAGCACTCATGTCCGAGTCTGATCCCTATGCATAAAAATAATATTTAGATTCCACTCCAATGCACAATATGTACATGAAAATGGCTGTTTTTGCAATATAACCTCTAACCGTGTACAAAAACATTTTAGGAACGTGCGCGCGAACTCTTTTGGGTTTATTTTTTTCGTTAGGTAGTACTTGGGGGGACCTTAAAATTCTTGATAGCTAATAGCACTACAGATAATATAAAATAAGCCTCATCTTCATGTATCATCACATTCTATAAGAATTTCATTACGTATTTTGAAACTTTTTAGAATATTATGTAGTGTTTCAGGCGATTAATTTTAGGTGTCTGCATATTTTTGTGTACCCTAATAAGCGAATAAAGTAGTTAACACTATACCTGTGAAACAGTGCCTATAGGTCTGAAATCCACTTCAGCATCGACGTGGTCATCAATAGAGCGAGACTTCGTCAATTTCTTCAGTTTGCCGAACAAACTTCTCTTTTTCCTCTTCTCCGTTGGCACATCACTTTGAGCTGAACCACCCGATAGCCGACTAGGAAGAAAAGTAAATTATTTTATATGGTAGAAAAATACTTTTTTACAATAATAAGGGACTCTTTCACCACTTTTAATTAAAGTGACAAGTACGCTAATTGTCGGTTAAAACCACCTCGTTCAATTTCAATTTCACGATGTTCGAGTAGCACTAATCATATGATAAACCGACCCGTACTCATAGCGTTTACTTGCCAATTAACCTTACTTTGGACGTAACTAATCAACACTTTACTTGGAGATGGTGAACGAGACCCTAAGTGTCTAATTAATTACAATTTCCGACACTGGGTTTGCCGGTTCAAACCATTTCTATAACTTCTCTAACAATTTGTTATGTGCGTATTTATTCCTGCTTGAACTACTAAATCTATCATAGTTCAAAGAGGAGACCCGTGCTCTGTAGTGGGAATTTAAAAGACTGAAAAGGGTTTTCTAATACTAAATTTATAGAGTATTTTTGTAAAAGAATGTATTACTTACCTGTCGAGGCTGGTATCTCTTTGCAGTAACATACGATCGGTATCCCCGTCCAAGGACTGCATTGAGGAGACGCTGCCTTCGTCCACAGATTTCCAGATTGAGCTCTAAACATAAAAGGTTAGGATGCTTATGAAATTTTAAATAGCAATTCTAAAAAAGCTAACGCTTTACGCACATAATCACAAACAGAAACACAATGATTCCGAGAACAAATGTAGGTACATAGATACTGTACGGGTTGATATGTGCGTTTGAGGCATTCAAAGTGAATAATTTACTTTATTTTCTGTTTTTATTGAAGTCCTTGAAATGTTTTATAAAACACTAGCCTTCCGCCTGCGTCTTCGCCAGCGTGGACCCGACCATCCTATGTCCTTTCCCAAGGTCCACTCTATCTGTGTTCCAAATTTCATTAAAATTTGTTCAGTAGTTTAAGTGGGAAAGTATGCATTTGTCTTTTAAAGAGTACCTGTTCTTTCGTGGTCTGCTCAAGAGATATCGACCGTTTGTTCAGTGATGGTGTTCTGGAAGCGGGCCGTGAAGCTGGCGTCACCGACAGCGTGTCCCGGGGCTCCGTCGACATCGCTCTGCAATTTGATGGATGTATTGTATACGGTAAGACAGTTTTTAATGTATTACATAACTTAAGAAATGTGAAGCACTAGCGGCCGTCCGCGACTTCGTCCGCGTGGACTTTGGTATTAGTCATAGTATGATGTTATATAGCCTAAAGTCTTCCTCGATAAATGGACTATCCAACACAAAAATAATTTTTCAATTTGAACCAGTAGTTCCTGAAATTCAGCTTTCTATATTAGTATAGACAGAACAGATGGGCATGTGTTTAAAATTTAATGTTCAACCGAACGTCTGTAGCACAGAGGAGTTCCTCTTTCTCTGTAGTGTCTGTATCATCGGAATCGTTATAGGTCTATGGTCTGCTGTACCAATTTATGTTCATTGTATTTCCATAATATATCGACGTCAATGTTACTTCTAAATATTCACGTCGAAAATTGTTACTACAGTTAGGTATTCGCAGAGTGTTCGCCAAATTCGCTTGTACGTACGTCCACCGTTCGTCGCTAAGCGGGATCGGGACGTTTGATGACTATCATAACTACAGATGCAGTAGGTCCTCATCGTACCGTCTCGGCCTGGCCTGATGCCATCGTTAGTGTCACCGGGACTTTGATGGCTACGTATCACAAAACTACTGATGTAGTAGGTCCTCAACATACCGTCTCGCGCTGGCCTGATGTCGACGTTGTCTTTCCGCGATTCGTGAGGCTCGAAGTTCATCAGTAAGACGTCGAAGCCGTGCCGCCGTAGCCGCAGCCTCGCTTGCGCGCACGTTCTCAGCGCTCTCGGGTGTTGCGGACCGGGACCGGGACTTTGATGACTGGTTTATAGAAAAGAAAGATTATTGTAACGCTCGATAAATTTATCTGACATGGCGCGATGGTTAGCATGCCAATCGAAGGTCTAAGACCCGATTCCAGCTATATTTAATACTAGTCTTCCGCCATTGGCTTTGCCCGCGTGGACCCGTTTAGGTTCCCGTAGGATAATGTCCTATGTCCTTTCCCAAGGTCCATATGAGTTTCAAATTTCATTAAAATCGGTTCAGCAGTTTAAGCGGGAAAGCGTAGCAGACAGAGTTACTTTCGAATATATATTATTAATATGGATATACTACTACTACTTCAAAATCATAGCCCCCACCCACTCTAGGATTACCTATGTCGTGGATAACTGGAGAATGTAATGTTAACATGCAAACCCAGAACAGATATTTAAACTTATAATTCAGATTTCTCTGCCTCGAGTCCAGCATCCTAATCATTGCTTTAAATCTTCCATGAGCACATAACACACGCTAAGAACATAGATAAGAATGCTATAAGCATGCATACGAAAATCGACCAAAAGAGGTTACACCGCTTTTAAACCCTGATTGTAGGACTGTAGGTACCTACCCGATTTCTTCGTGGTGGCGTAGGTGTCAGCAAACTCTTTTCGGGTTTGACGGGGGCATCGGTGCGGAATAGGTCAGGACTCTGCTTCATCAGATCATCAATGGTTTCCAACAGCTGCGTTATCACTTTATCGTCCTCCTATTGATAAAATCATTCATGAATAAACAGATTTAATGTACTCGTATAACATCTACTGTGCGGCGGGGTATACAGATTTGGATTATAAATCCGTTATATAGACAAAAAGCTTGTACTAGTCGCGGTCGCGCTTATTTTTGTGACGCAGCTTTTCAATTCATAGATTTGAAGTAGACACAATTGAATCGCTCACGGATGGGTATGATGAGGTGGGTGACCGACAGCGGTGTTCCCGTCGAGGACACGTAAAGCCGTCGGTCCTAGTTTATATCAATAGTTAGCAGTTGTGTAACTTCGCTGGAGGCCTTACAGACTGTTTGAAAATATCCGACAGCAGGTAGGCCACTAACCCCAACACGCGTAGTAAGCTCCAGGCGTCCCCAATCATGGGCAGAGACCCGTACCCAACATTGGGACATTACCGGTTGAGCTCGCTTTAACGTCACGACCAAAAGATTGGTTTGGTTATGGTTGTATCGCTTCATGACGCGACGCAGCTATCCATTTCTTAAAGTTGAGGTTTGAGATATCTTTATTCCCATAAGAATACAATAAAGTTGTACTAAGAATGTGAATTTTTTTTCTTCAACTCTGCCGGAGTGCCGCCACATGCACAGACCTTGGTTCTTCCAGAAGTCGATGGCTGGTTGGTCCGAGCTCCTACTCTCACAGCAACCCTGTCGCCTCTTACGACAGGCAGAGGATACCTTAGCTCGTGTTCTGGTCTCAGCCTACAAGACCAATAGGTGCATTACCTGCTGAGCTCGCTTCAACGATACCACCAACAGCTTGTTCTGGTCGCGGTCGCGGTCGTGTCGCTCCTTGTCACGGCGCAGTTTCTCGTTCGCCGTGCGAAGCTTGGCGTGAGCGTCGCGAAGTTCTAACAAGTCACATTGTAGTTCTGTCACCTGGTGAAATGTGTATGGATTATTAGTGTATGGATGATCTAGCAGTGGATTAAATAATTTCTATGATATTGTGTAGGCTACTGATTTCCTGTTATAATTGTTTTGGTGGATCGAATGAGGGGCGGGAATGGGTTGTCCAGTATCTCTTGTTAAAGTACCCAATATTTTTAAACTTATACGAAAGGGATGTCTAAAATTTTACTCTAGCTCCTAAATTGGCCGCCGCTTTGCCGTAAATACGCCACTTAGATGATCTAACGATTCTCTAGCTTCACACTCACACTTCCTTCAAATTAATCTAATTAGGTTTTTATTTGTAGGCCAGTAAATTATTTACAAAATATTGGTAATGCCTCGGTTTTAGGTTTGCCAGTTAGTTATAATAATATGCCAAATGCATTTACTATGCAATGCTGCGGTTCTCTAAGAAATGCTTAAATAAATACGAAGTATTTTATTACCTTCTTCTTAGCTTCCTCGGTTTCCTCTTCGGTAGTTCTCTTCAATTGTTCTAATCTTCTCTTCATGTCTAACCTTTCTTTATCTCTTTCGCGCTCCATCTACAAATATAAATGAATTCAATAATATGGGATTAGAAGCATTATAGATGAGGCGACTACGGTGTAATATTTCTTGTTTGGATAGGTCCTACGTAAACAAGGCCTTTATACGCCCATCACAATATTTATGTAACTGGATCTCAAATGAAGGAAACCATAGTGATGAAACTGGTACGCCTGATAATTACCCAAATTTACTCAACCCAGATTCGACAGTGGGACAGTGAAATAAGTTGATGATGTGTGTGATGCGCAATTTGAAATTAAAGCCAACAAAAACTAAATCGATTTTTTCAAGTTATCTTTTACACAAATGAGTCCACACTCGTCTACTCAATTTTAATTGTGGGTACTAAAACATAATCATTTAGGGCAGGAACTATAATCCACTAAGAATCGAAATCAGGACCACTAGCATGACCACAGAGAAGAAAACAAGCGTTTGCAACTCCGTGAGCATGACACACTAGCATTATGACCATATGAATTTATTATGAGGATCCCATTGCAGCCTTTATTCCACTGCTGCTGATGATAAATACCTGAAGAGAGCCGTCGCAGGTCGCGCGCCAGCGTGGAGTGCCAGCCCAGCTCCATGCACATAGCCAACTCCGTCACTCTCCCCTCCCGGTCGACAGGAGCCTCTCCCTTCGTACTGTCAGTAAACGTACCTCGAAGAGAGCCTGTCGCAGGTCGCGCGCCAGCGTGGAGTGCCAGCCCAGCTCCATGCACATAGCCAACTCCGTCACTCTCCCCTCCCGGTCGACAGGAGCCTCTCCCTTCGTACTGTCAGTAAATGTACCACGAAGAGAGCCTGTCGGAGGTCGCGCGCCAGCGTGGAGTGCCAGCCCAGCTCCATGCACATAGCCAACTCCATCACTCTCCCCTCCCGGTCGACAGGAGCCTCTCCCTTCGTACCGTCAGTAAACGTACCTCGAAGAGAGCATATCGCAGGTCGCGCGCCAGCGTGGAGTGCCAGCCCAGCTCCATGCACATAGTCAACTCCGTCACTCTCCCCTCCCGGTCGACAGAAGCCTCTCCCTTCGTACCGCCAGTAAACGTACCTCGAAGAGAGCCTGTCGCAGGTCGCGCGCCAGCGTGGAGTGCCAGCCCAGCTCCATGCACATAGTCAACTCCGTCACTCTCCCCTCCCGGTCGACAGGAGCCTCTCCCTTCGTACCGTCAGTAAACGTACCTCGAAGAGAGCCTGTCGCAGGTCGCGCGCCAGCGTGGAGTGCCAGCCCAGCTCCATGCACATAGCCAACTCCGTCACTCTCCCCTCCCGGTCGACAGGAGCCTCTCCCTTCGTACCGTCAGTAAACGTACCACGAAGAGAGCCTGTCGCAGGTCGCACGCCAGCGTGGAGTGCCAGCCCAGCTCCATGCACATAGTCCACTCCGTCTCTCTCCCCTCCCGGTCGACAGGAGCCTCTCCCTTCGTACCGTCAGTAAACATAGGTACCTCGAAGAGAGTCTGTCGCAGGTCGCGCGCCAGCGTGGAGGTCTCCTGCAGTAAGCGTTGCTGCTCGTCGCGCTCCTTGTGCCAGGCCAGCTCCATGCGCGTGGCCAGCCCTGCCACCCTCGCTCGCCCTGACGACAGGAGCCTCTCCTCTTCGTACTGTAAGTATAAAAATAAACCAGCCATTGTTATTTCATGTGTAGAGTGTTTAAAAAAGTCACTCAGGCCATTTAAACTAAAAAATTAAGGATCAGATGAAACAAAAAAAGAAACTATGAGAAACATCTAACTGTACCCCCCCTCCCCTGTCCACCTGTTCCACGTCTATTTTATTTCCAAACATGCTATCATGTAACCAGAATAGAATCTGCTAAATTATTAGAGTTGGCTTAGAGTGGATGACTTATTTGAATGCAGATTATTGCAATGTTGCAAAGCAACCTAACTTTATAACAATGGAGTTTTGCAAAGTAACGCCTGATTCAATTATAAGTACCTACCCCTAAACTTTTACTTCAAGCACCATAGGTCACTTCTTACCTTTTTTTTGGAATTGCTAGAAGAAAACAATCGAGACTCTTGTCACTTTATGAATTTAGTTATACGATTCTGCCAATTGGGGAGGTTCCAAACGCATCTCATAACAGAGCTAAACTTTGAGCCTGTGTTTAAAAAACATACCTACGATGAAGTCGTCTCATTTCAAATTTCAAAGAAGTTATAAAAAGCTTACCTCGTTGAGACGTGACTGCATTTCAGCAAGTCGCACTTCTGCAGAGGAGCGCTCGCTGACAAGTTCGGTGTTCAGTTTGGAAGCCAACAATCTCGCTTCACACAGTTCGTCCTCTAAGCAAGCGTTCTGTTGTTCCAGCACTGCCACTTTCGTTCGATACTCTTCCTGAAGAACAATTTGATTTTTATTAAAAATAGGCCGTAATTATTTTTCTAATGTTAAATGTTTCACTAATGTGTTTTTTTTTAAACGGTTTTATTAGCTCACCCCGTTTGTTTTATTTATTACTAGCTGTGCCCGCGACGTCGTCCGCGTGTACAAAGACTTTTATAAAATGGATTGATTAAAAATTAAAGATTATTATTTGCATTGAATAAGTAGTAGGTAGATTATTCTTACATATAGTGAAATCACTTATAATACAATGTTCATATGTTCAGAAGAAACCTAATGTATTTTTTCTAAATCCTTCAAACCTAAAACAGTGAGGAATGCTTATTGTACTGATCTTACTATCCACTTTTCTCACGTTTCGCTTTTCTCGCGCAGTCAGATTCTCTTTACAAATATGTACCTCGTTTATTAAAGTTAAGAGATACTGCTATGCCCGTGGCTTCATCTATGTTAAAAATAGTATCTTTAGTAAATTGGGTGAATTTATACTGCAAAGAATGTATAGACTCATTCTATATACATAGCTTTAACCTACTGCAGAAAAGAGGTGCACTATACAACTACTTGTAGTTGGGAGATAAAATTTCTAAACATACACGTGCTTAGGATTAAACAATCGGAAAAATAATTGTAAGGTCAATTAATAAACTATAGGTTTAAAACTTGCGGAGAGCAGTTTGGTCATAAGTCATAACTCATATAACATTGTGAAAACTAAAGCAGAAGGCAGGGTCTCTACACAGTGTGCTGTCTGTATTTGGAAATAAAGAATATTTTTATAAAGAATCTTTAAAGAATCCTTAATATCTCCATCAATCAACGTGTGTGGATGAGCCCTCAGCCCGTACGCAATAAAGAGACGCAAAAATGAGTTAAGTTATCATTGGTCCAATTAACAATGTTCAGCATCATACGTATACCTATACCTACCCAACGATGGGACAACCCGCGTGGCGTAATGTTTACCATGCCGGACTGCTAATCGAACTGTCCCGGGTTAGAATCCGGGTGAAGCAGAAATTTCAATGATGAGTTTAAACTGTTCTCGGTCTGGGTGGTTGTGTTTCTGTCTCTATGTGTGTTCATGGCACCCACGACACAGGGTATATCTACCCTAATGTGAGGCTATACGTGTGAAATGTTATTTTTTATTTTTTTACACTATGTACTTACTTTTATTAGACTTAACTTAAGGCTTTTATTGGAAATTATCTCCATCGATTCACTTTGGAGAAGAAATGAATATTGCTCAATAACGCCATCTGTATGACATGTAAACTTTGTGGTTGATAAATCGAACGTCAAATTACCAAATAGGTAGATATTGAGATTAACAGTTGGTTCACTAAAAGTTTAACTATTCGTCACCTAGATGTCTGCAGTAGTCTCGTTTTGTTAAGGCTTTGTACATTCTGTATGAAGGTTTAGATTCCGTATCTTACAACCTTAATGCTGGATGCATTGAGATTGTAAGATTTGGATTTCGGTTCATCGGAGCTTGAGGCCTCCTCAATATTGGGAGAGCTCCATGCTCATGCATGCATGCTGAATGCTAAAATTGGCTAAAAAGGTCAATTGCAGCTTGATATAATGTAGCGATAATAATCGTTTCAGCTGCAGCCTGTTCATAATCTTCCACCCCAAAAGAAAACTAATAAGCTGAGGAACTAACTCAATGGAGCCTGTGATGTAAGGTTCGGCGGCGGTAAGGCTCGCGATGCGCTTATTTAGGTACCTATAGTCTAGCCATACTCGGCTAACGAAAGAAAATACAGTAAGCTGATCTAAGTATATTTAATATAGTCGACAATATTAGTGAGAGTTCAAAATAATTTTACTTAAATTTAAACTTTTATTTATGGTTTTGAATGGGCTGTTAACGAAACTTTCATACAAATTCCCCAAAGTGCCTTTTAAGTTTATGTCGCGTATTGTGTAAATGAACATAACTTTTTTGTTTATCACCCGATTGATATGAAATACACACTAATGTTACGGAAATTCATTCAACAATATATCAGTAAACACATCATTCAAAGAAGGGAAAAGAATTTGAGAATGAAATATTAAGTTAAGGTTAATTATTGTACGCTTGAGATACCAACTTTCGAATCCATTTTATTTGCTATTGAGAGGTAATTTTGAAAAAAGCTTAAATAGAATTCTTACTATGTTAGTAAAGATTACAAATACAAAATTATAAGTATACTACTCTGCACAAAAATATTCTGTACATCAAGTTTCGACACTCAATTTTCAGAGTTTCAAAGAAAATTGACATTTAAAGGGTGAATTTCGGGAAATGCTGAAACACGTATTCTTTTATTTTGGTTAGAAAATATTTATACCAAATTTCAAGAAAATCTATTGAAAAAATCCAAGTTTTCCATACAAATTTTCATCGCTCATTTCACACCCTTAAAGGGTGATTTTTATTATTATCTATAGCCTAAATGTTAGCGAGGACCAATATATATAAAACAAAAAAAAACATCAAAATCCGTCCAGTAGTTTTTGCGTGAAAAGCTAACAACAGACAGACAGACAGACAGACAGACAATAATTTCAAAACTTATATTTTTAGCTTCTGTTACTTATAAAAAGACCCCTAGAAGTATTTTTTTAAATTTATATGCAATGTACGGAATTGACCCTACTTACAGTTTTATTATATGTATAGATTCTTGGGTCAAATTTAGTAATTCAAATTTCACCCTCTTCCTGTCAACCGATTAATCTGAAATTTTGTATACACTTTGGATTTTGGTGACAATACAATTATGTTTATTCACTATCATTATAAATTCAAGATGGCCGCCGCTACAAAATGGCGGATAATTTATGTTTTATTAATCCCATCAATATGGGTATCAAATGAAAGGGCTCAACAAGCAGAATACAATATACTATAAAAATTGAAATCCAAGATGGCGGCCGCTACAAAATGGCGGATAACGTAGGTTTTATCGATCCCATCAATATGGGTATCAAATGAAAGCGCTCAACCAGTATAATACAATGTACTATATAAAATTTTAAAATCCAAGATGGCGGCTGTCATATATTAGTATTGTATATGAGGGTATTTAAAAATAAATCAGTGTCAAACCAACTTGTGTGCGTTTCACTACATGGTGGCAGCGGTGTCGTATTATTGCTAATTTTACTGGTAAATCTTCGGAAAAAGTAGTTTATTAGCAATAATAATTCCATATTTGAGTCCGGCAAATAGTTAGTTACGAGCCACAATGGAACACGCACGTCCTCCGGCGGAATTAACACTCGAGGGTGGTCCAGCCGCGCGGTCGGAATCATGGCGTCAATGGCGTAAGCTGTTCGAGGTGTTTCTGAAAGCGTCCGGAGTGAGCAAGGAGCCTAAGGAAGTGCAGGCTAGCTTGTTGGTGAACCTCATTGGACCGGCTGGATACGATGTCTATTCCACTTTCACGTTCGGGGAGGGCGAAAGCGAGGATGACATCAAGTGCATACTACAAAAGTTTGATAAACATTTTGGCGCTAAATCGAACATCACAGTGAGGCGGTACAAATTCTTTACGCGCAATCAGGATGATCAAGAAAATATCGATCAATATGTGACCGCCCTGCGACTGCTAAGTCAACAGTGCGAGTTCGGTGATTTGCACGAGAGCCTCCTACGTGATAAAATCGTGTGTGGGATCGTCAACAATTCAGTCAGGGACCGCTTACTTCGCACGGATGAATTGACCTTGTCGAAGGCGATTCAAATATGTCAGGCGGCAGAGATAACTAAGGAAGAAAGTGTATGCATCGACGGTGCGTCGGAAGATGTGCAGGTAAATGCGGTGTCGAGGCTGGCCGGCGGCGGCGAGCGGCGAGCGGGCCGGCCAGCGCGCCGTTGGCGGGGTAGCTCGGCGCGTGCGGGCACAGCGGGCACAGCGCGCGACCGCTCGGGGCGAGGCGGCCCGGCGCGGGACAGCGCGAGCGGTGCGGGCGGCCCCAGTGCCTGTGCTCGCTGCGGGAGCACGCGCTGCTACTCCGGAAACCGATGCCCAGCTCGTGATGCTGTTTGTTTTGTGTGTGACGAAGCAGGCCATTTTTCGCGAGTGTGTAAGCGAAAGGAATCGGTGCGTAAAGTGTTAAATCTTACTGTAGATTCGGAATGTGATAGTGACAGTGTGTTGTATGTTAACACCATAGCCGAGGACGACAGACCGGGTGAGTCGTTAAAAGAATGGATTGAATATGTTACGTGTAACGGTAGTCGAATAATGCTAAAAGTAGATACAGGTTCAATGATTAATGTAATTTCAAAATGTAAGTTTTTGGATTTAGGGTTATCTGTTGGGCAGCTTAAACCGTTTAAAAAACGAGTTCAATCTTTTACTGGAAATCTTTTACCTATAATGGGGTCGTGTGATTTAACCGTTGTTTATAATAATAAAACTTACATTTTGCCGTTTGTTGTTGTGAACTTTAACTGTCAAAACGTATTAGGCTTAGCGGCATGTATAAAGATGGGATTGATAAGCCGTATAGATGAAATAAATATTGATAAATATTCGAATTTGTTTGAAGGGTTAGGAAAGCTACCGGGTAAATATAAAATTGTTGTAGATAATAACGTACAACCGGTTATGTCTCCCACTAGAAAGATACCGTTAGGGCTTAAAGATAAATTGTTAACGGAGTTAAACAGAATGGAAGGTCTCGGTGTAGTGAGAAAGGTCACGCATCCTACCGACTGGGTAAATGCAATCGTGTTAGTAGCTAAAAAAGACGGCAGCATTCGCGTATGTTTGGACCCTAGACCTCTGAACAAGGCAGTGCGGCGCGCGCAGTTCACGCTGCCCACGGTGAGCGAGCTGGCGGCGCGGCTGCAAGGCGCGCGTTTCTTCAATGTGCTGGACGCTCGCTGCGGCTTCTGGATGGTGCAGCTGGACGACGCAAGCGCCGACCTCTGCACCTTTGGTACACCCTTTGGTCGGTATCAATTTTTGCGTTTACCGTACGGCATAAGTTGCGCACCCGAAATTTTTCACGCTAAATTACGGCAGCACTTTGAAGGGTTAGAAGGCGTAGAATCATTTATTGATGATGTAGTAGTATGGGGAAGTTCCAAGGAGGAACACGATACCCGGCTGGAATCGTTATTGCAACGTGCGCAACAAGTAGGTATTAAGTTTAATCGGGAAAAGTGTAGGTTCGGAGTTACAGAGATAGTTTATCTAGGGCATAAATTTGACTCAAACGGAATGAGAGCAGATGATTCTAATGTTAGGGCTATACTGGAAATGCCGCATCCAACAGATAGGAAATCGTTAGAACGGTTCTTAGGCATGATCAACTATTTATCCAAATTTATACAAAATTGCTCGGAGTATGTTAATGTACTAAGGTGTTTACTTAAGAAAGAAGTAGAATGGTCGTGGGACGTCCAGCATTCCGAGGCGGTTGAAACACTTAAACGCAAAGTGGCGAGTGCTCCTGTACTAGCGCTGTACTCGTTGAACGCGCCCGTGGTGCTGTCCGTGGACGCCAGCAGTGTCGCGCTCGGTGCCGTGCTGCTGCAAAATGACCGCCCCGTGGAGTTTGCCTCGCTAACGCTCACGGACACGCAAAGAAGATACGCTCAAATTGAGAAGGAGATGCTGGCGATAGTGTTTGCAGTGGAGCGTTTTAGGCAATACATTTATGGGAGATCTGACGTCACCATTCACACTGATCATAAGCCCCTGGAGTGCCTATTCGACAAACCGTTAGTCGCGGTGCCGGCTCGACTACAGCGCATGATGATGCGAGTACAAGGTTTCGACGTCAAGGTCAAGTATGTGCCCGGCAAGTATATGTATATCGCGGACACGTTATCACGAGCTCCACTAAATGAACTGATGCCCGATCGGATATCCAAAGGTGTCAATCTGCAAGCATGTTTCGTGCTAGAGAATGTGTCTTTTAGTGATGCGAAACTTCAATTAATTAAAAAGGAGACTGAGGACGATCGCGATTGCAAGCAATTAATTCGGTATATAAGAAACGGCTGGCCGAAGAATAGACGTGATGTAAGCGACAGAGTCTCCGTTTTTTGGCCCTACCGCGAACAACTTCATTGCATAGAAGGGATTATTTTCAAGGGAGATGCCGTGTTTATTCCCCGCGGTCTGCGCGACGAGATGTTAAAGCGGGTTCACGAGGGCCACCTGGGTATCGAACGCTGCAAGAGGCGCGCGCGAGAGGTGATGTTCTGGCCCGGCCTCGGAGACGATGTCGAGAGAGTGACACGACGCTGCGCGGCTTGCGCGCTGCACGCGCCGCGGCCGCGCCGGCAGCCGCTGCTACAGCACGCCGTGCCCGACTTGCCGTGGCACAAGCTGGGGTCAGACATCTTTGAATATCGAAGAAAAAAATATATTATTCTTGTTGATTATTTCTCAAATTATGTTGAAGTAGAAGAATTGACTGGCATGAGTAGTAATAAGGTGATTAATTTTATGAAAGCGCAATTTGCGCGACACGGGATACCGGCCGAGTTAGTGACAGATAACGGACCTGCTTACAGTTCAGTGGAATTTAAAAAGTTTATGCGGGACTGGGAAGTTCATCATGTGACGTCATCGCCGCACTATCCCCAATCGAACGGAAAAAGTGAAAGGACGGTCCAAACCATTAAAAATTTACTAAAGAAATGTATAGATTCGGGTGAAGATTTTAATATGAGCCTATTAAACTTCAGAGCTACCCCACGAAATGGTATGGACTCTCCGGCGCAAATGCTTATGGGTAGGAGGTTGAAAACGAAGTTACCGATTACTGAAAATTTACTCCGGGATACGGTGGATAACACGAAAAATTATCGCACCCTTGTAACTCAAAGAATTAAGGATAAGCAACGGTACGATAAGTCCGCGAAAGCCTTAGAGCCTATTTCGGTTGGTGATAAGGCGACGCTAGTACAGAATGGTTATAGGAAACCGGTTTCGATCGTAGCACGCGCATCGGAACCACGGTCATTTATAGTTGAAGATCACGATGGTCATCGCTTGCGGCGTACACGCGCACACCTAGTGGCGCGCGTAGCAGGTTCGCCGAGCAATGGAATGGGTGCACACCGTGCACAGCCGGTATCGCCACAAACGCCACCGATAAGTTTTACTAATACCGTGAGTAAAATAATTTCTTCTAGACGTAAAAGGATGTTAAAAAATAATTGCCAAAATATTGAAGTGACAACGAAATTAGGCTCTGAGAGTTGTAGTTTAGATAATTCTTTTAACAGTAATAGTAGTGATACTAGATCTCCTTCACCGCCTAAATTTGTAACAGAGAGGTCTGGGGAAAGAACTACACGAATGCTAAAAAATTTACTTTTGGAACACCTAAAGGAATTGTAAATGATACATAAACAATAAAAAATGTTATAAGTAATATTTAATTACCGACTTCCAAAAGAAGGAGGTACTGTATTCGGCTGTATGTATTTTTTTTTTTATATATGTTCACCGATTACTCCGCCGTTTGTGGACCGATTTTCAAAATTCTTTTTTTGTTCGTATGCTTATACTCCCGAGGTGGTCCCATTGTCACCAAATCAGGATCTGATGATGGGATCCCAGGGAAATCGAGGGGAACTCTCAAATTTTATAGGCACACACATTGATTTTCTTATAGTTTCTGAAGCATAAGAGATATTTACGCATAGAAATCATCATCTCATGTTGCTGAGCTGATGATGGAAGGTACTGCGACAGTGAGGAGTTGAGAGCAAATTCTTTCAATAAATAGTTTTTTATTCGAAATCTTACATTGCCGAGATGGTCCAACTGTCACCAAGTCAAAGTCTGATGAGGGGATCCCAGAGAAATCGAAGGAAACATTCAAATTTTATAGCACAACAAATGATTTTCATATTTTTACAAAGCAAAACAGACATTTGTGTATAATTATCGTCATATCATGTTGCTGAACTGATGATGGAAGGTACTACGACGGTTAGGAGTTGAGAGCAAATTCTTTCAATTAATGGTTTTTAAATCTTACATTCCTGAGGTTGTCCAACTGTCACCATGTCAAAATCTGATGATGTGATATTAGGGAAATCGAGGGAAACACTGAAACTTAATAGGCACACACATGCTTTTAGTCATATTTTTAACATAATACAAATATTTGTGTCCGGTAATTATCACCTGCTGTTGCTTAACTGATGATTGAAGGTACAACTCCTCAACGTTTAGGAGCTGAGAGCAAATTCTTTCTTTAATTTATACGTTCAGGTGGACTGATAGTATGTCTTTCAGACTTTTAGATGGCTATTAGATAAACATGATTATAAAAGGTAAATCTGTTTAAAGTTTAGAAGTTAAGTGAAATTTTTTCCAATTATGCTAATACATACAGAATTATTAAAATTACTAAAAAGAGTGAAATAAATTAAGTTTTTAACAAAAAAATAGAACCGACTTCAAACGGTAAAAAATAAAATTGTTCAGTACCTACTTCTTCTTGCTTATGGTAATGACTCTTAATACTATTTTTGAAGTCGGGCCCTTAGTGAAATGTCCTGTCTTAGTAAATATAGTGTACCTTTCGTTCTGAATGGGCACCGACTCCAATATAGTTTTAACAGTCATTACCATAAGCAAGAAGAAGTAGGTACTGTCCCACTGTCTGTACTGTCGGTGCCAATTTAGAACGAATGGTACGACATTTACTAAGGGCCTGACTCCAGAAAAAGTTTTAAGAGTCATTACCATAAGCAAGAAGAAGTAGGTACTGAACAATTTTATTTTTTACCGTTTGAAGTCGGTTCTATTTTTTTGTTAAAAACTTAATTTTTTTAATAGTATATTCATTGTATAGTATAAAACAAAACCTAATAATTTATATTGTGATTTAGGTACTAGTTTTATGGTTACATGTTGACACTTTTTAAGAAATAGTGTTTAATTTTTTTTTTCTTTTATTTTTTTTTTGAAAAGGGAAGGATGTCATGTTAGCTTTTATTTATTTATGAAGAATATTGTATTAGCTAATTCCGTATTATTATGATATTTTTAGTAGCGGTAATTCCATTGTTCCGTTTCCGACACGTCAGTTAATCATAGCCAACTTCCGGTCACATGAATTGTCGTCATTTTCTCCGACCAAGCTGCAAGCATTCGTGTTGGAAGCACTGAGGGATCGAGACGTGTCTAAGGAAAAGCATTAGTAAAGAGTAAAAAGTGTTAACGCTTAGACAAAATAATAAGTGAAACAAGTAAAGGATTGAAGGAATAATAGTTAAGTTGATTGTTAATATGTAAGTACAGATACTTCAACTCAGTTGTGCGCGCGGCGCTATGTGTGCGTGGGCTAGTAATTACGCAACTTTAATTTGTGTGACAGTGACGCGGCCGTGATTGTCCGAGCAACTTCGCTGTACCTCTTGTCACGCACACAAAGTCACTGTGTATATACAGGTTTACCCACACATAGCGCCGCGCGCACAACTGAGTTGAAGTATCTGTACTCCATTTTTGTTCTGTTGGTGGTTTATTCGTTCTTGAAATATTTACATATGTGATTTGTATACTGCATAACTACGAAATATACGTGCAATTGTAAAGTGTTTTATCTTTTATTTAACAAAAACCCGCATTCTGAGCTGTGAGCCAACAGTTCAGAAGTGGGATAATAAGAGAATTTACTGTTTTCTTTCACGTCCACAACGGCCAATTCTGTAAATACTCTGATATATTGAAGTTTCTTGAATTTGCTGGAATATCGAACCGGTGAACGCTTAGGGGTGAACGTCAATTATTTTACAACCACATGTTTTATTAACTTTTATTGTAATAAATTTGCAGTATACTTATCAACCCACTTCAAAGTGAAGTTTTATTTTTTTATCAAAATATGAATAATTTATGGAAAAACGCAGATATTTAAAGAACTAAAATACGTAATTTATGAAATCAACTTAATTTCTTTTCTCTGGATCGGAAACACCGCCGTTGTGTATATATAGACTTAGATATAAATATTTGAAGACCTGAGAATAGATGTTACGTATATGTTTAGTGCGTTAAAGATTTATATATTGTTTTAGATTAATAAGATGCATGATTAATGATATCTTTTTACAGCTGTGGTACACTAGATGTGAACAACTAGTTTTGATGAAGGCTTTTATAAATGTGACTTTTCTTTTAAATTTATTGCCCTTACAGGAAGTTGGTACCCACTTTTTTTACTTTTTTTTATAAGATAAATGAATATACAATGGCTTGAGTTGATCTACCTTATTTTACCAACACCAACAAAAAGGATGAGGTTCTCATGTTATATTTAGTATTGCATCGACATAATCCACATATTAATTGAAATTTGACATTGACCTTTGTAAATATGAATGAAAACTGATACCTTATTTGATGCTTATAATTCATATTTCATATTTTTTTTTGTTTTGCGATAATAAGGATACAAAAAAATGCTGAAATGATACGAGTATGTACAATTTCCACTTATTCTACCTTATCTACATGTAAATTGATGTAATTTTACAGGCAGCAATCGCTATATATTCTAGGAAAACGTATCCACTGTGCCACAATGCCAACTAGGACCTAAAATGATTGTAAGGCAAAAATTTGAATGTTTCGTGAATTCGGTAACACTGTATTTTTTTTACATAATTTCAATCTACAAGGGGGGTGCCAATATCATGTTTTCGTATTTGTCTTGCGGTTCTATTGGTAACGTAAATTTTGTCGTAAATTTATTCAGATATCTATACATACAAGCATGAGACTTCGATATACAATGAAGGTAAGGTTAAAACTTAGTGTTTAAGAAATGATGGCTTACAGATTTGCATATCCTCAATTATTTTTGTGGTGGGTGCTGTACTGCACCTAGGGGTGCTTAACATGAAAAAAATGATGGTGTTGATGGTGATAATGATAAAGACAACGATGATGGTGATGATAATTACGATGATGTCATTTTCGAGAAAAATACATTCCATTGTCTGATTATAGACATATAGAAGTCTGGTGATGTTTTTCTTTAGCTTTGGATAATTCAATACTATATTAATTTGTTTTCTTTTTACTTTTCGATTCTAAAGTCGATTTTAAATAGAATATTTACTCAAATGTGTCACTTTTCATTTTTGTTAACTTTTATTGTGATTAAAATGGAATATGTACTCAAATGTGTAATTTTGCAGATAATAATATTATGGACGAATACCCCCGAGAAAGACTACCTAGGATTGGAGGTACGATCAGGGCTAAGGTAAGCACACGTAAGCCCAGGCCTAAGAGCCAAGTGACGCTCAGGTCGAGCAGGAATGAGGGACTTAAAAGGGATGCTCTGGTCGAGCAGGAATGAGCCCAGGTCTGAGCGCCAAAGGATGCTCTGGTCGAGCAGGAATGAGCCCAGGTTAGAGGGCTAAAGGACGCTCAGGTCGGGCAGGAGCGAGCCGAGGCAATGGACGCTCAGGTCGAGCAGGAGTAAGCCCGGTGAGCAGCAATATGCGTAGGATGGAGGGAGATCGAAAGCCTCTGTTAGAGGGCATAAGATTATTCAGGAGCAAAGCAGCGATAAGGTTTGCAGAGGAGGCCTTCAAGACTCAACAACGCAACTCGCATCGTCTTGGTAGAGGGAAGCAGCATCTGAGCGGTAATTTGAAATGAAATGTAATGAAATCATGAAATGAAATTATTTATTTGCCAAAATGTGGTATATGAATAGTTGGTTTTGTTTAGAAAATTATAGTCTCACATTAACCAAAATTTAGTGAGCAAAATTACAAAAAAAAAGAGAAAAAAATTGAATTACATAAACATTGGTGTGCAAAGTTTCTATTTAACATTATTTTAAATTATAGTATTACAAACTATTTTGTAATAATATTTATATACTATATATTTATATATGTATTTGAGCTACGGTGAGTTGTAGTGGTAGTCAAGGGGATTTTGAAATTGAGATAATTTTAGATAAGTTCTTGTCAATCCTAACGTATAAAATTTAGTCCCGCTGACGCGTCTTTCTGTCTGTCTGTCTATATGAACTAGGTAGTCTCAAACTACCTAACAGATTTCAATGCGCTTCTCACCAATAGTGTGAATTTTGAGGAAGGGATAGGTGTATAAGTCATTAGGGTTTCGTTTTCGAACTAATTGTAGTGTAACGAGGCTTTGTTGGGAGCCTTGCTTTTTGGGAGCTTTGTATGCGTGCACTGTGGTCTAGCAGACATACATTGGGGTAATGTGCTGGGGAATTGCACATCTACAATAACGCTGAGAAGGAGTTCATGATGTCTCTATCTCCTGAGGTTGACTCACAGATGCTGAATGTTTGGAATATGAATTCGAAGTACTGCGATGTTTTCGAAGCTGTTTTCTTCCCGTCACCCGTCACACTGGGGTTGCATATTATGTAACGGTGGTACGGCGTTGAGCGGAATTCTGAATCGCAGTGGCGTTATACGTACCATGTTAAGGTGGTGTAGAGTTTGTTGAAATAGGTAGGTTCCGTAGGTTATTTAAGTTAAATTGGTGAAGTTTTTTTAGTTAAATTGGTAAAACTCGAGTACCTGTCTTTGAGTCGCCCTGGCTGGGCGCTGATTATAAAATCTTTTAATAGCGATGTAATACCGGACTTTGATCCTTTGTGTAAAGAGCAAACCATTTTAATCTGGATTAAGAAGGTGGAAGAATATTCAAAAATATGTATATAAGATGGGGGGATATGATTCGCTGCTCTTTTCCAAAGTTGGTCGGGCTTGGCAATGTTTGTAGAGAGCTGTAAGTAACCTTATAGTCGCAGTCAATTCAAGTGGCCAATTTACCGAACCTGGGCGGGTGCGAAATTATTTTGGGACAGTCACTGTGGGACATCGAAAAGTGTATCAAACTTACGGTATTGAATGTAGGGTTGAAGCCTTCAGCGGTATTAATCGAAGCCTGGTACCTTCTTTGCAAAACGCTAATATGTTTTTCATTGTGGCGAGATGTTGGCAAAGTGTTCTTTGTGTGACGAGACTAGCTTTGATTTGGTTTAAAAGCAGAATAGGTTCAGGTCTTTTAAATTAGATTCACAAACTGATAAAGGTGAGGAAGAGGTATTGCCACAAATACAATTGTACCGTTAGGTGTGAAGGGCCACTAAAGTTGCTGTAGTGCAGGTTATTGCATATTATTGGCGAAGCAATTGACTTTTATGATGTAGATGATGTAGATGAGTGTTTCAGATTGCTTAGTTCTCTATAGAAATAACTGGGAGTTCGACATTAATAATTATTGATAGGATGAACATAGAAAGTACACCAATCAGAAATTGGTAACCATCCGTTTTGCATTTTAGAGCGAATCATGAACTGATTTTTATTGCCCTAGTTTTTAGTTTGTCTGAAGGAGGCGTTTATAAACATGGATTGCTCGGGGGTGTAGAAAGCAAGTGTAAGATATGGACGGTCGATTTACTGATTTAATGGCGTCCTCTCTGGTGTTGTGTAATATATCATATTGCGTAGCAGTGGCCTGTTATTTTACAGATTGTGGGACGTACATACATGAGAGTTGTTTAAAACTCCTATTTTGGTTGTAATAGTGTTTATAAGTAAAATGTATCTCTGATACGGGGAGGGAATTGGGGTATTGACTGATATTTTAAACTGGTTTGATCTTGGTAGGGGATTTGGCAATTTTGCTGTAGAGTTGGCGCCTAGACATCAAACATATAAATTTGAGAAGTGTATGTGCGGGATGTGATCGTTTCAACTTGGAGGGTAGAGAGAAAAGTGCTGATTAGTGACGTCGCTAGCCTGTGTTATGGTACGGGATGTTGGTGGGACTCGATTTACTAGAAAGCGATAGATCAATAATTAATTATGTTTGATATTCCAAATATTTGAATTTATGTGATAGTGGGTAGCCTGTTTTCGTGTTTTGTTTATAAGTGGCACATTCTGGACATCAGTTAACTACCCAATTATCTTAGGTGGATGTAATAGATACTTATGGAGTATAGTGAATCTCGAGAGTAGTAGAGGTTCGGCATTAACTGTTTGTGCGTCCAAGTTTGATGTAAACATTTACGGGGATTCACTTGCAGCAAGGGCTTACAAATGCAGGGGATTGGGGAGACTATGAATTGCGGTCAAGTGGTTATGACTGGCAATAGGAATGCAAGCGGGCACTGAGATGCGGTAAGGGTTAGGACAAAAAGGCCGATTTCGCTTGGAAGTTTTAATAGACAGGGATTGCTTCTCTACTTGTTTGAGGTACCTTGGTTTTACTGATATTGGTGTAAAAGTTGTTTAGACAAGGACTAAAAATTTTTGCACGGATTGATGTGATAGTAAGGGTTGTTCTTGTATATTTAGTTAGCCGTGTTTTCCTTCATGAGGCTTGCACATATTACAGGGATTGGTCACTGATATAAAATTGTTTGTTCCCATTATGCACTTCTTGAAAATGGATTCTTGTTTTTTTCGGGCTGAACCCGATCCTCGGCTTTGTGAAAATAAAATGATAATAAAGTGAAATTTGTCTGTTATGGGTAATGTAGTTGCGGACTGGGTCTTTCATCTGAGTGAGAAGGTGTCTCGCATTAGTCTTTGTAAGTAATTTTTGGACATGTTTATTGCTTTAGAGTTGATTGCTATGAAGGTTGAGTAGAATATATAGTTTAATAGTTCGCTGTTGAGTCGAGTGAGTCGTTTAAACACATTTGATCGGGTTTTTGAAAGAAAAATTGACAAAAGGTCTGACGGGAAATGTGGAATTGGTGACTTTGTTGTTATTTAAAGCTTTTAGTGGAGTTCTAGGGGCCATAATAATATAGTAATGGGATGGAGTGAAAGTGCCCCGGTGGGGGGGACGAGGGCGAGATTCAATAACTTTTTCCAGTTTTGAATGGGATCCTTTTTGTATCACTCATGTGGGGTCTTCAATTGAACATGTTTATGTAACTAATTCGACTCCAAATACAAGACCAAAAATTATATAATTAGGTAATGGGTTCTTAAGATAAATAAACTAAGGCCAATTTATTTTTGTGTAGTGTGTAAAAGTTCCAAATACAAATCCAAATATTAGGTATATAATTATTTTATGACTTTATTTGAGATTTCATGATTATTTTTGACATTTCATTTCAGATGTTAATATGAAGTAATTTATTGCTTGTTTACGGGTAATGGATTCTTAAGATAAATAAACTAAGGCCAATTTATTTTTGTGTAGTGTATAAAAGTAATGTTCTTTCTACTTATAAAAAAAAAGATTACGGTATAAATGAGAAAGCTTATGTTTGAAATTAAAAATACGATTAAAAATATATTATAATGATTTACTGCATTAATTGCTATTAATACAATTATTGAGTACAATGAACGTAATTTCTTGTTTTTATTTTATTTTATTTAAGAGCTTTCGATAAATATAAACTACATTGTACATTATGCAGATAATTAAATAATGTGTTAAAGAATGTAATTTTTAGTAATATTTTTAGAAAATTTATAGTACTTTTGTACTTGTAAGAAAGCGTGAGGACACGCTATAAGCAGGATGGCCGAGCTGTTAGCTTTTATTTATTTATGAAGAATATTGTATTAGCTAATTCCGTATTATTATGATATTTTTAGTAGCGGTAATTCCATTGTTCCGTTTCCGACACGTCAGTTAATCATAGCCAACTTCCGGTCACATGAATTGTCGTTATTTTCTCCGACCAAGCTGCAAGCATTCGTGTTGGAAGCACTGAGGGATCGAGACGTGTCTAAGGAAAAGCATTAGTAAAGAGTAAAAAGTGTTAACGCGTAGACAAAATAATAAGTGAAACAAGTAAAGGATTGAAGGAATAATAGTTAAGTTGATTGTTAATATGTAAGTACTCCATTTTTGTTCTGTTGGTGGTTTATTCGTTCTTGAAATATTTACATATGTGATTTGTATACTGCATAACTACGAAATATACGTGCAATTGTAAAGTGTTTTATCTTTTATTTAACAAAAACCCGCATTCTGAGCTGTGAGCCAACAGTCATATATTAGTATTGTATATGAGGGTATTTAAAAATAAATCAGTGTCAAACCAACTTGTGTGCGTTTCACTACAGCGGCCTTTACAAAATGGCGGATAACTTAGGTTTTATCAATCCCATCAACATGGGTATCAAATGAAAGGTCTCAACAAGTAGAATACAATTTACTATGCAAAATTGAAATCTAAGATGGCCGCCGCTACCAAATGGCTGATAACAATTTTTTATCAATCCCACCAATATGGGTATCAAATAAAAGGGCTTGACAAGAAGAATACAGTGCACTATACAACCTCAATATTTAAGATGGGCGCAGCCACCAAATGGCGTATAATAATAAGATTTAAATTTAGAAATTGAATCTGTAATTTAGGTATCTGATTAATCCAGCCTGAATCCACCACCCAAGTCAAGATTTTGTATCGTGTTGAGGACTGTGTGGCGTTAGGGTGGCTAAAAATGATACGTCGTTAGCGGTACACCACCGAAATTGTTTGAAGAAGGTCAGGTTGTCGGTTGAACAACTGCCTAATTATAGTGTAACATTACAAAACAAACATTTTAATCAACGATTGTAGACAATTGACGTGCCCCACGGTTTTATTTTAGTCTAGTCTATGCATATGTTTATAATTCCCACGACTGTATCTATTTTATTATTTTTTGGTTTTTTAGTACATTTATCTTATTTTACTTACTTCATCCGCACTGGAAATTGAGGTTCGTGGTGCTCTCCCATTTTTGTCGCCGTTCTTTGCTTCTGTGAGTGATTTTTGCGCGGCATCCAACATCTGCTTGTAGTTGTCACGCTCTCGTCTAAACCTTGATACCTATATTTGAATAAATCGTCATTACAATATATTTGTATTTGTGAAAATGTTCACATTGTTTGCTCAACGTCACAGGTATAACAAAGTTTGGTCTTACCTGTACGTGAAGTGACTTGAGTTCATCGCGCATCGTGTTCATCTGGGCTTCATATCTTGATTTAGTGTCAGCTACCTCGTTCTTCCTGGCTTTGTCTGCTTGCTCAAGTCTTGAATTTAGTGCTGATAGCTCGCGTTCTAATTCAGCATTGTCAGCCGTTAGAGTGCGATGTACTTTGCTTACTCTTTCATAGTCTTCCAGTTTTTGACGAGCTTCTTCCAACTATAAGGGTTGAAATTATAGACCTTATTATAACTTTGAACATAATAGAAGTACTTAATAAAGGCAGAGAGAAAGAGAGAGGCGAATAAGAAACTTGTTTCTGTGACGAAATACCTGTAACACGGGTTAATTCGCATAACCAAAAAAGAAACTTAATATATTGATAAGTAATTTTTCAAAGTAAAAATTGTGTAACCTCTTTCTTGGTGAGGTCATGATGATGCTCAAGTACGTCGCGAGCATCTACAACATCCTTGTATTCTCGTTCGCGTTGTTCCAACCGCGCTGTTAGCCGTGCTCGTTCTACCTCCCAACCACCGCCGCAAAGCCTATCTTGCAGTGACGATATCTCTTTCTGAAATCGATAACTCCATTAGAGCCAGTACAGAAAGAGAATAGCGTGGCCAATTTGCTTTGAAATACGAAACCATGAGATTTATTTAACCATTTCCACCGATTCTATTTCAAAGTAAACTTTAATAATGATTCGTTTGCTGTAAATGCATATTTCAATTCCATTTACTTTTCACATAACAATGACCCATTTTTCTTTAGTAAAAAACTTATATCTAATGTTAGTAAATCTTAGTACCTGAGGTACCTTTATTGATTCTAATCCTTTATCTATTCTAAGCGTGGGTTATGGTTATTTTATTTCTACCTGCATTTCTAATTTCTCTTTATTCCAGACTGAAGACTGGGCATCCATGTTTTCTTGTAGAGCTTTCAATTCTGCTAATGTATTGTTAAGTTCTTTTTGCACGTGCTTTAGTTCACTGGAATGAAACATTTGTCATTAAATTGGTGCTACCAAATTTTAATCTATAAGTAATTCAATATTCAATGTTATTTACCCTTGAGCTTGTTCTTTTTCAACTGTTAAACGCGCCTTTGTTACTACATGTTCCTCCTCAAGCATCTCGTACTTTCCTGTCAATTCTTCATATTCGGCTTTTTCCACAGCTAATGAATGTTCTAGTTCTGTAAGCGTTACAATAATTGTTACGATTGTTATAATAATAATAATTCTTTATTTCAGGCCAATTTTGCCAGTATAATATGTTAGTAACAATCTTCTTACAACAAGGGTTAGTGAAATACAAACACAACAACACAAAAGTAATTACTACTTAAACTGGGGACAGGGGTGGAGTAGCTGCCCCTGAGAATGACCACTTCTCCATTCTGCTTGTAGCCTAATCCAGTACCACAGGAAAGGCGAGTCCCACCTATCTACCAGTGTGCCTAGAATGCTGTTGGTGCTGTATATATATGTGTATAGGCGGTTCAGTAGTGATGCACATCGCTGTCTAATTAGGCTCACGCTGGGTGTACTTATACATCGCTTACTCCCCGCATTGAAAACCATGAACTCGCTCTTGCTCTCATTATACCTAAGTACATGGGTCTCCGCATGCCTTTCACATTTTTTTAATTTGCGCAAAGCTCCGATCGAGGGGCTCGGCAGTACCATGTCGTCCGCATACTACATTTATATGACAGCCGACATGAGTTCTGCCAAGCTCCTCGACAAGCTGTTCACATGTAGGTTGAAGAGCTTCGGAGTGGTGATTCCACCTTGTCTCAATACAAGATCATCACTGTATAAGATCTTTAAAATACTTATTACTATGTTTATGTTATACTTACTTTTGAGCGACTCTTCATACTCTTGTTTAAGTTCTGCTATACGTTTGGCGCCTGCACCTGAAGTTTGTTCTAATACTTTTAACTTTCCTTTCAATGTGGCTAATTCTGCTTCTTTGTTTTTGATGTCCTTATCGTGGTTTAATCGCATGCGCTCAAGTTTTTTACGTTCCGCCTATAGTAATAAAATAACAAATTTTGTGATACTTAGTATGTTTTTCATGTAACGATAAATAAAATAACATATAGGATATAACCTCGACATCAAAAAAATCGCACCTCCGTAAAAATAAATTTCAAGCATTATAATCCTTAAGACAAGCAATTATTCCTACGAATATTGGTATTATTTGAAAGCCCTATAAAAACTCTTAAAAAAATATCCATTTCATTTGAATAAAGAAAATCTTGACACTACAAGTCACTATGAATGAAAATGGAACTGATTCTCCTCTTTTTTTGTATTGCTTTGTTTTTTGGGTATAAAAGGGTCGATACAAGCTTATTGGGGGATAAATTCGCTACCAGCCGTCGAAGAAGACACAGAAGAAGATCTTCAATCAGAAAAACGTCCGTGAAGATGGACACTACTGCTGCTGAAGCCGCCCAAGTGATCGCACTACTGCAATCAAGACTACGACAGTGTGATGTCGCTCGGCAATTGCATTTGAGCCGCTTTTCTGTTTGAAGAGTGTACCAGAGGTGCCTGCAGACCGGTGGATTTGTCCGGAGGCGTGGGTCGTGCGAGACGACTGATTCATCGTATCGAAGTCTTTGAGAAATCGGTTCTCTAATGCTGTTGAGTTGCAACAGCAGCTTCAAGCAGTTCGTAGAAGGGCCGTGAGTGTCTCTACAGTTAGAAGAAGACTAAAGGAGAAAAATATAGTGGCTAGAAGACCTGCTTGCTTTGCCTGGGTCCAAAATTAACCGCAGCGAATCGACGAGCACGCCTGCAATTTGCTCGCGCCCACGTCATTTGGACCCAGGACCAATGGAGAGCTGTTCTCTTCTCAGACGAAACGAGAGTGTGCCTTTTCTGCAACGATAGACGCAAAAGAGTATACAGAAGACAATGGGAACGTTTTGCCCAAGCCTGCACCCAAGATACGGTAGGGTACGGGGGCGGTTCCTGCATGTTCTGGGGCGGCATGTTGGCCGACGGCAAAACTAAACTTTCTTGCGTATCCCGGACCGGAGGTACTCGTGGGCAAGGGTCGATGACTGCTCACCGGTACATCACAAAGATCCTGGAAGATCATGTGGTCCCCTATGCTGGATTTATTGACGACGGGTTCACATTAATGCACGATAACGCACGCGCGCACACTGCTGGAATTGTGCGCGGCTACCTTCAAAAGGTTGGGATCCCTGTCATGCAGTGGCCAGTGAGAAGTCCAGATCTGAACCAGATAGAGCACCTCTGGGACCAGTTAAAACGCAAGGTTAGGTCCCGTGATCCCGCTCCCACGACTCTTCAGGAGCTCGAAGACGCCGTTATTGAGGAATGGGACAGTATCACTCAAGAATAGGTCCTAAAATTGGTGCGATACATGAGAGAGCGCATGGAAGCCGTCATCAGGGCAAGGGGGGTAACACTAGGTTTTTAGGTTAGTTTTAAGCAACTTTGTTTTGAAAAATTAATCAGATTTAATTAGGGCCTTTTTAAGGATATTTATTGTTTTTGTAATTGTTTTTGAATTCTCTCTTTCCTTAACTTTCAAATGATACCGAACATTACCAATATTTCATAATACAAATAAGATTTAAAGATGTATACAGTAGATTTCTTAATAGGTGCGATTTTTTTGAAGCCCAGTGTATAACAAAATATGTGCCTAATACTTTGCAAACAAAGAAAACTTACTGTTAAATCCGTATCTAATTCAGAAGCCTTGCTTTCCCAATAAGCGGATTCCTTCTTTTCTGTTTGTAATTTACTCTCCAAGTCTTTCTTTTCGTTTTCTAGTTTAAGTAAATTAGATTTAAGTTGTGATATTTCTAATTTTAAGGTAGACAATTCTTTTTCAGTCTTGCTAATTTCTTGTTTAGCGTCGGCCAACTCAATTACTTTGTCCTGAAGTTCTTTTGTCATTTTCTCACATTTATCTTTCATTTGGGCCATCTCAACAGAAGATATTGCTTCATCGTATTTTTGGTTAGAAGTTTCTCGCAGGGCGTCCTCCTGTTTTAACATAAGGTAACTTTGTTGATTAAAGTTTAGAGTTAAGAAATGTAGGCAAAACAAGAAGATATAAACTTTTTGTTTTGGTACTAGATTCTATTAAGAGTATTAAGACTTTATAGGGGATTTTTTTATAGAACATACATGTGTATCACACTTTAAAGGCATAATAATTCATGCATAGACATTCTGTTACGGTCTATGGAAATTAAGGAACACGGGGACGTATTTTACCTCACAGGTACACAACTGTGCAAGAATATGCAAGGGTTCAATTTGCTTATCTCGCTTAATGAAAGGGAACATGCAAGTAGTATGTTCCATATAGTATAAATACCAGTTGTTTTATATGAATATCTTTAGCGGCTATCGTAGATTCCATCGTTGTTATTTTACTATCGAATTCAGACTTTAACTCTTTTAAATCTGATTCTAAAGTATTAACCATACTTTCAGATTTTAAGAGTTTTGTCTGTAACTCTTCCTTTTCTGCACTAAAATTCATCGACATTCGCCTATGTGAATTAGCGAATGCTTCTGCTTGTTCTTTTTCTTCCGAGAGCTAAAGTTCAAAAATGATTAAATGATATACACATTAATAGAATGATGCTTTAAGAGTAGTTTGATAAATATTAAGATTCACTTGTAGTGATGTGAAAAAGAAATATAAATGAAAGTTAATGATATTTTTTTTAAACACGTCTTACCTCTTTTTCTAATTTTGTTAGCTTTTCTTTGCGAGTAGAAAGGAGCTTCTCGGTTCTCTTGCATTTGTCTTCGGTTTCTTTTAATTTCTTTTCCAGTTCACCTATTTTTTTAGTTTTATCTCCAACCTTATAAAATAACAACGTTAGATTGATCAACTACATATTAATATTTGCTCGTTTAACAGCAAAGTTTTTTTTATTATACAGTGATATAATAATTATATACTACTAGCTGTGATCCGCAGTTTCACCCACGTTATTTTTTTAAAGCGCCTATCCTATTTTACTTCTGATAACTTCAAGAATATATGTACAAAGTTTCATGATGATCGGTTGAGTAGTTTTCGCGTGACAGAGTCACAAACTTACTTTCGCATTTATAATATTAGTAGGATGCACAACGTTACGTTACGTTACCTCTTTTATTAACTTGTTCTTGTCTTGTTCCATCTTAGCTATAGATTCCACTTGCTTTTTAAGTTTTTCGATTTCTTTATCCTTGATGTCCATTTCCTGTTTAAGATCTTCTATTTTTTTCATGCAATCAGACATTGCTGTTTGTTGAGTACCCGACTTTTCTGTCGTATAAAATGTAAAAAACCATGTTAAAAACATATAAGTAAATTGTAAACAATTTCCTGAGTAAATAGTATACATTTTTCTTAAAATGTCTTTAAGTTTAAATACTTACTTAAATCAGCGTTTAGTTTAGTGATTTGCGCTTCTAGGTTTTTCTTTTCTTCAGTTAGTGATTTATTTTCGTTTTTAGCTTTATTGCAATCAGTCTCAAGGGTTTTAAGTTTACTGGATGTTGATGATTTATCAGCTTCTAGCTTAGTATTAAGGTCCTTAAGTTTTGCTATTTCCGTTTGTAGCCGGTTCTTTTCATTTATAAAATCTGATTCAGCCTTTGTCATTTTAGATCTAAGGTCCTCTATATCTTTCTCTAGTTGCGCTTTAGCATTCGTGTCTTGCGAAGAAATACCAGCATTTTTCATGATAACATATAGCTCTCCTAGAAGTAAAATATCCGTTTTAATGACATTTCCTAAAGAAATTTTCTTAAATAACTTTTGTTACAAAATAAACGTTTCAAATAAATTTACTACCACCTACCTATTTCACTTTCCAGTTCTTCTACCATTTTTTTCATTTGTAATTTTGTAGTTATGTCAGTTGGTTTTTTAGGAGTCCTTGGTTTAAAAGATTTCATAGCCTCTTCTTTCAGTTCCTTTAGCGTAGTCTGGAGCTTAACCTTTTCCTTTTCCAGCTAGAAAAACCACAAAATGCATTTAATTAATATTGTATTTTGATAAATTGTTAGTTCAGTTATACATTTATACATTTACAAATTACCTTGCTGTAATTAAGTTTTAATCTATCTAATTCTTCTTGTTTTGCTTTTAGAGATTCAGCTTCTTTCTTTGTTAACTCTCCACCGAACCTTACTTTCTTCTCTGTTTTGTCTTCTTTATCCTTATTTGTTTCTAATTCTTTTATTTTAGCCAAAGCATCTTTCAGTTCAGTTTCTAATTGACTTACTTTATTTGTTGTCTGTTCCAAGGATTTATCTGATTTTAAGGTTTTAGCGTTTTTCAACAACTGAAAAATAATTATAACTAAGTTCTTTGTGAGTGCACAAGCCAACCTATCTGTCCTAACATATAAGCCTATTTGATAAAAATATGTATTTTTTAATAAGGTTATGTACATATAGATAATAAATATCTATTTACTTGTAGCTTTTTGTTCTCCGCTTGTAGTTTTTCGTTATCAGCTTCTAAATTCTGGGTTTTGGTCCGTAACACACTAGCTTCTTGTTCAATCACCTGCAGTTGTCTCCTTAAATCTACATTTTGCTGTTCACTGACACCATCCAGCGACCTTAGAAAAAGTATAATATTGTATGTTAATGCTTGATTATTATAATCATGAAATTTTGAAGTATTAGATATACCTACTTGCTTTTAATAAGAGAGGCTTTAGGTTTCTTTTGTGCTAAGCTAAGCTCTGCGTGTAATCTTTCGCAATCTCTTTCTTTTTCTATTAATTTTTTCCTTAATTCTGCAATTTCATCTTCCAAAACCTAAAACAATTTTTAATATAAATGATATTATTTCTCAATAATACCAAATGTCATTTTACATTACAATATTATTTGATAGACTACTTTCACTTTTTCTTCAGCTAAATTGCTGCTTTTGGTCGTATTTCTTCGAACAGTGACTGTTGTGTTGGTGTTACTTTTTGCGACATTAGCAATTTTCTCTGTAAGTTCTTTTACTTGTTTCTTCAATGAGTCTCTGTCTTGTTCAAGGTCTTCTACTTTTCTTCGGAGCACTGCAGCTTCCTGTAAAAATATTATTATATAATTATTGCATTTGAATATACGCTGTATTATTATACACTCGTTTTTAATCAGCTTTTATGACCTGTTCGTTAAGTTCGAGTAGTAGTCGTAATTCCGCTGGATCTTCTTCATCTGAAATTCCCTCGTCTTTTTCGTTGGGTGCTTCAATTGCAAGTCTGTTTGTTGGTGGTGTTGGTGATAATTTTCGACCTGTAGAATAAATAAAAACTATCTTAGTAATTAAATTAAATATTAATATTGATCAAAGAAGATAGCAAGAACAGGAATTTAGTATTGCAATACAAATATTTCATGTTACTGTTATGTTATGATATTCGTTAGGAAATATTAGTAATATTAAGAAATTGTGTAACTCTTATATTGAACCAATCTTCTACATTGTAGGAAAATTATTAATATATTTACAATCTTAGAAACAAATTTATACTGAAGAATTTATGTATTGCATCAGGTCTCAAACTGAACTGTAGAAAATGGCTACCACAGAAAAATACGCCTGAGTAAACATTTATTTACAAATGAACAACCTATTTGAGGCAAAAGCTTGTTAGTTAGAATGTTCCAATTTCAAATGAACGGGTAACAGCTGCGATTTGGTAATAGAGTATAATGGCAAAGATGTTAGAAGGTACGATGCAAGATAGTGACTAGGATCGGGTAATACACAAACGGAATGGATTTTCAATAACATAATTAGTTTGACGTACTTCTGGCTTTGGTAGCCATTTTCTTCAGCTGTAGAAGTAAGGACTCATTGTCGTCCTCGACTCTTGACGCTGTTTTACGCAAGTTATTAGCCTGAAAATATTCGTTAGTTAATTACAAATCTATTTTGCTATTGCAACTTTTGGTTGGGGTTTGTTATGTACATTAATCTTAAAGAAAACAACACGAAGTTATCCTTAGGTCAAAATGGTTATGTACCTACAATTGGTAACCTCACTGCCAATGTATTGAACAATGAAACGAAAGGAAACGTATAATTCTCTGAGGAAGAAGTTGCTTTTTCTGATGAAAGTGGTGGACTATCTGACTCCCTAGAAGATCTGTTACTATTATTATTAGCTTCTATAGAACAATTCATACTGTTTTCATTGAATTTATCTTTTATTGTTTCATTTTCACATAATTCATTGAGAGTTCTTTCAGAATCTAACTTTATCGTTACAGTCTCAGTCCAAGCGTCTATTTGTTCTATTGATTTTTTATCTACTTGTAATTCCTTATGGTTGCTAAGTTTGGCTGCGGTCTGCACTGCAGCTTGTCTTACTTTAGCTTTGTCAGTCTGGCTATAACCATTTGATTTTAAATTCTCAGTTTGTAAATTCTTGTTTTTCAAAAACGCTTTTTCTGTTTGAGTAAACATTTCTGATATTTCAGGATAACATTGTATATTGGAATCCAATGTTATTTTTCTTGTGTCTATTGCAATATCTTGGAAAAAAATAAGATCCGCCTGGGACCCTTGGGAATAAAACAGGATATGATCTTGAGGAGCTTGAATTATTTTGTTGATACCAATAGACAATTGGTTTAAGTCTAAAGAGGCTAGTTTCTTTTCTAAGTTTAATTGCATTTCAAGAATTTTTTGAGTGGATTGTCTTTCCAAATCATTGGCAGTAGGTTTAGATGGAATAAGATGAGGATTTGCTGACGATGATACTATCGTTTGCGGAGGTATTCTTCTGCCTCCGAAGCGTTGGCGATATCGATTTGCCTGTTTGAAGATAAAATCGTTTCAGGTTTTAAAAGTAATGTCTAACTTTCATCGTTACTCTAGCACACATGTGTAAAGAGTCTGTTGTGTTGCCTTTGAGATCGTTTTGTGGTATTTGTTTATATGTAGTATATTTGTGATCTGATGTTGAGTCAGATGTTGGCTTTTTGCCAGCTTACAGTAAGGTGACAGCTGATGTCCCATTATATAGAATTGTTTTCGAATAAAATTAACTGAGTTGAGAACAAAAGTGTCCAAAGTCAGACAAATCGTTGTTAACAAGCTGTAAAGTAGGGCGGAAAGCTTTATTTTAAATTAAAATAGCTATAGACTCGTATACATAAATCTTCAAAGTGCTTTTGAATAACCTGTTTATATCACTAGGGCCAGCTGTTTGTATTATACTGTATTTGTTATGGACATTGAATTCGAAATTTTATTCCAAACTTTGATAAAAATTTATACAAATGTCAAATATATTACGAATTTCATTCACAGGGACATTAAATCTTGATGGTAGCCTGGAAGAATTTTTATGTTAAACTATTTATGTATGTTTCAAGTACTTTGATAATAAAGCGTTAGTATTTGCGTATGTGATTTTAACGATAAGTAAATTATATCAATTAGATATATTGTTATGATTTAATTTTTCATACAGTATGAAGGATTTTCTAAAAATATGATATTTTACAAAGAAACACACCTCTTCTTCAGCATTCCGCAATTGTTCCCTGAGATCGGCTTCACGTTCCAAGGAGTCTTGCAGGTCACGTAGCAGTTGAGCTGGGTCTTCCTGGCTTCCACCACGAGTCAGTGATGAACGTGAAATCTTTTGCTGTAATAAAAGAGATGCAATTTTTTACAGTTCCTCTTTTATTTAGTCTGGATACCATTCTAATGACTGGCAAAAAATAATGTATTATTTTTGGATTGCAGTGCATTTTTTATGTTTTAGATTTTTATTATTGATACGAACAACTATTCTGAAAAATAAATGAGATATCTAGTATTTAGGTCGTTGTGTTCTCTTGCTGAAAGAATACAATGGTCTTATGTGTATGGACCTTCTCGAAATACCAACGTAAATTAGGCCGATTATTGAGTAACTCTTTAGATTATCCGTTATTCGTATTAAACGTTTTACAGTAAAAAATATATTAACATACCCTTTCCCCGGGTGTCATCTGCTTCCCGAGGTTGGCGGGTGGCGCACCGGAGGCTGCAGCTAGCTTGGAGTTGGCTTCTGCGAGTTCTCTCTGCAGTCTCAACGCCACTTCTGTTGATCGCGCCACTTCTTGCTCTAACTCTTTAATCCTATTCTCTCTTTGCATACCTTCGGCTCCTCCCACTATCTATAATTAAAAATATATAATTTAATGGTTAGGAAATGTTTTTGAATTTCATAATTTCCTGCAACCCTTTTTTGCATCTCACTGTTGAGCCCAACTCTTTTCCCCTTACTGGGGAGGCCTGTAGGTTACTCCACCACGCTGCTACAATGCGGGTTAGTATGGTGAATTTCTTAATATCACTATCTAATATAAACTAATATACGAGTATATAACACAAACTTGACGACCCGTTTGGCGCAATGGTTACCATGCCAGACTGCCTATCGGAGGGTCACGGGTTCAATTCCCGGCGAGGCAGAAATTTGAATGATGAGTTTAAATTTCTGTTCTCGGTCTGGGTGTTTGTGTCCATGGTACCCACGACACAGGGAATGCTAGTGTGGGGCTATGAGTTTGTAGCGTTTATTATTATTATTATACTCAAATAAAATTCTATCACAAGTTTAGTAATATTAAACAAATTCTTTAAATATGGTTTACCTCTAACAACTTCTTCTCTTGGTCGGCTTTCTCAGCTTCAAGCTGGTCAGCTTTTCTTTCAGTCTTCTTTAACTTGAAGGATAGAACTCTGCAATCCTTTATTTTTTGTTCTAATTCTCTTCTAAGCGATGAATACTCGTCTGCTTGATCCTCCCTGTAACAGTTTTAAATTATTAAATATTATAAAGTATTCAGAGTTCTTTCTATATGTCATAACAATATCTTTATAAAAAAATTCATGAGATTATTCATTAAACAACTATTCAGACCCTTAGAATAAATACGTATAGAATGAATGTCTTCATACAAGCGCTCTGTCAAAATTGAAGCACTAAATACAGCTGTCACATCTGACAAACATAATATTTTTATTTTGACCAAATTAACTATAAAATACTAAAAAATATTGAAAACACCGTGAAAAGTTATTTTATTAGATTTCTTTTGTTTTTAAAAAGCGTTGCCCGGCGTTTGGTGCCATTAATGGCACCAATAAACATGCTTCAATTTGGGCGCGCTAACTTAGTTTCTATAATGTAATTGTACCTAATTATTCTAAGTTCAAACCTAAAATTGTCCTGCATCTCTTCAATTTCTTCCTCGAGATCCCTTAATTCCTTCTTCATATCTTCGTTTTCATCCATGAGCTCCTCACACAGGGTTTCAGCTGCCAATAACTTCGCTCTGAGTTGCTCTATTTGACGTGTTTGTGCTTCCAACGATGGTCGTGACTAAAATTTTTACATGAGGCCTTTACTCTGTTAACTTTACATATTACGTTATGTCACGCTTTTTATATAAATCTTTTTTTATATAAATCCAACAAAAAGGACAAAATATCAATCATAATAGATTGTCTATATAGTATAATTTGATTTTTCCGAGGTTTTTGGTTTTTTTTATATTGTAATTTTTCTAACTTAGGTATATAATTCTTACCTCTAGTTCCGTTTCAATTTCTCGCACTCGTAAACTTAAATGCTTTTTCTCATCTTTTAAGTCTTCGTTTTGGGACGTTAGTTCATTCACCTTCTGCTGAAGTTTAAGAATCTCCGAAGATCTTCCTGTGCTGTATTTATTAACAGTATCAATATTCGCTAACCTTCTAAGTAATATATCACTTTTCTCCTTCTCCACTCTTTCGCAACGTTTTTTCATGAAGTCTAATTCCTGTTTTAGACTTTCTATTTGATCCTATAAAATGAGCGTTGCATAATTTAATAAAAATAAATTTAATATTTTAATCACAATAAAGGTTTATGAAAACCTTGAATTTCTATAGTACCTGATATTCTTTAACATTGGCATCAACAAGCGTGGTTTCAGTCGTAGTGGTCCCCGCAGAACTCTCGTCGTCTGACGTTTCGTCTTTGTCTCGTGATGGACCACCTCGTATAGGTGGTTTGGAATTTGTTTCTTTGGGTTTGCTTGCGGCATTTCGATTATTTTTCACCTGTAAATTTAAAGTACTATGTCACTGTATCACTGAAGCAGTCACCGAAATTTACCAAAAAAATTTCATGTACGCAAGACTACCTGCATAAGGAAATTAACGTCTTCTTTAGCAGCTGTCTTCTCTTCCTTTGTTCGACTAGGTTTTTCTTCTTCTTTACTTCTTGAAGCACTTCGTCGATCTCTATCTTTTTCAACGCTAGATTCCTTTTCGAAACTGTTTTGGGATTTCATTAGATTCATCTAAAAAGCAAATTATGAAGTTATATACACAAATAAGTTAATATTGATATCATCATTCTTACGAAATTAACGTAACTTATTTTAAATTATAAAATTATATTGTGTGGTATAAAAAGGAGTCAATAGGAACTGAAATAGGTTAATAGGTTATTTCCTCAATTAGTTAGATACAATAATAATATGTAACATCTAGAGTCTTGCCAAACTAACTTTGATGGTGACCTTTAGTTTATTTCGAGCGCCACATCGTAACGGCTGACTGTAAAGTTATCTTTGAGCACTTTCTTATTTGCTCCAATTTTTTTTAATGGAATAGCAGACGAGTATGCAGCACAGGCCGCGTGGTATAAGGTGGTTGCTGGAGCCCATGGACATTTACACACAACCTCAAGCAAGTAGTCTGGCCTCATCGTATGCAGTTGCAACTTGCGCTGCTACTCCAAATGCCGATAACACTGGTCTACAACATGCTTGCGCATGGTATGTACACATACCTTATTTTTATTATTTTATAGCCAGAACTTAGAATTAGAACAAAAAATAGTTCTGTAGGAATTTGATTTTGTGAGAAAAAACACACTACATTTTATAAGTCTATATGTATATGTTCGTATGTTTGTAATCTTTTTTGGTATAAGTCCGGTACGTCCTTAGTTAGGAACTAGATCAAAATCGGTTAAGTAGTTTTGTAGATATCAGTATCAAGATCAACGCATTTTCCAACGCGACGTAGGTACAATATTTACCTTAGGAAAATGTACCCTTTACAATTGACAGACATTTGAAGTCAGTACCATTTTTAAGACCTTTATAACAGGTACTTTAAAGTAAACGTAATAGACCTTGCAAATCTTTGAATTTGTACTTAATAAATAAATTTTATTTCGTATTTTTATAAATTATATTTACACAAATATAGCGAAACGAGTAATTTCTCTCGTATGTCACATCTTTTCGAAGTCGTTTTGTACGTAAGAAATATGTAAACCACATTATTATACTGTAATACGAATACACATATTGTTGTACTAGTTAGCTAGGCCAGAAACACTATCTCCCTTCTTTTCCTTCGTACTTTTTTTTAGCTAGCGACAAAGCGTAATAAAATTAATGGTCGACGTTCATTGGCCGCAAACTTCCAAATAGTGGGGCGGCGGTAGTTCTTCACCGGGCGAAACATAAAAGTTCTACCACCTGAAACTACTATGTACGATCTGCGACTATTAACTATTATTAACAATACCATATTGATTTTGAAATGTAAGTTAATTACTTTTGATTGCTTACTTTCCTAACTCGCTCTGCAAGCGAGTCATTTTTAGTGATGGTAATCTGTGCAGTTGTGGAGCGCGGTGGTGATGGTGACGGCCGCCGAACTGTCACTGTGTCTGTTGCTGAAGAAGATAAATGATATTATATTAAAAAGTTTTAGCCCAAAGAATACAGGACACAAAGCACAGAAGTTCGCAAAAACGGCATATACCTACGTTGCCCGTACGCTATTTAATCAGGCGTTTATTCGCTATAGGAAACCTGCATTTTGAAAGCAGGGTTACAGGATACGAATTAAACGAATTATATTCGAACTATAAAAAATTTGATAACCATAATATCTAAAGACAAAGATAAATATCCTTCTCCAACATTCAAACCTACTGCCAGACTTCCATTGAGTAAATAATGGGATACAGCCGAACGAATATAAATCAGTGTGCTATTACTGTGTCCATTAATCTTACTTGTGGTGTTAGCGTTTTGTCCCGTGTCCAAGGAAGGTAACGGGCCCGTGAGCCGTCGTTTTGGCAGCTTCAGGCTGACGGTGACGGCCGTCGTGGAGTCGTTGTCGTTTGCCCCCAAGTCCGGCGTCGACGTCCACGACGTGCTGGTTCTGGTGAACCCTGAGGAAAAACAATTCATCAGACATAATATCTCAGGACGGCGCTTTACTGTATATTTTTTTGTTTATCGATCACATACTGTGATTGATTTTGATGATGAAACTTAACCCTCGTGAGTGACAATTCAGGCTCCTCGTGTCGCGCGTCGCATTGCAATCTGTCGCTCATGTAATACAGAGCAATGGCATTTACAGTTTGCAACAAAGGTTCCAGGCCCATCTTCGGGAGAGCAAATATTATGCTCTCATACACTATCAGATGTTTATGGCGGCATGCAGCCACGCACACGCCGTCGTCCTACCCGGCGCTGCTTGCTAGACGGGTCGAGCTCTCACTCTCACCGCTCGCAACCCTGGAAGCCCCTTTAGTTTAGCCCTTTTAGTCGCCTCTTACGATCAGGCAGGGGATACCGTAGCTCTTAATACCGAAGCTACAGGAATCTGAAAAATATACCTAGGTACGTACTAAGTTTGCTGGGTCTTTGAATCTGGAGGTTGATCCCCCTCGGTACGCCCATGTAAATACATATATATGTATACAGACAAAGTATTTACTTTAAGTATACGTGATCTTTCTTTTCTTTAGGAATTTTACCATATAATTGAAATGCGTAAAGCTTGGCATTGCACACATAATCACGGATTACTTTTAAATACTACGGTGTATTTTGTAGGCAAGCGCATTCCTTTTGGATCTAAAATAGGAACCATCAGTTTTAGTTGGTGTTTTGGCTCGTTCAGTTAGTCGTTATGCATGGCTTACATTGTTTTCTATTTGTTACTAGTCACTGATGTGTTTTACCCGAAGCAATTTTTATTTTAACAATGCCCTTGGTACTATACCTATCGTTATCCATTTTAAAGGAGAAACGAATTCTTGCACTAAGTATGTGCTTTTAGACGCATGCATTTTTTTTATTTTCCACTGATCCGGCGTTTATCATCCATCTATCTCTGTGCCAAATTTCATACCGCCTTCAGCAGTTCGTGCGTGTTCGTGCGAGTGACAAACAAACATACCTTCATAAATCCTTTCTCACAATTTTCGATTTTATTATATTAGTAGGATTATATTATTATGAAGTGTAAGTACTTAGACCACTGGGTTACTTATATCACCTCATGTTAAAGTGTTAAACATGACGCATAAATTAAAATATACTTACTTATGTTTAACTTATAAATATATATTAAATAGACATTTAATTCCTGGTCTGCTTTATTGACTCCATTATAGGGAATTGGCGTTTATAGCCGCAGTTTATGCAATAAAGATCATTTGGCAAGCACTGCGCTAGATATTCCGTTTTATTGACCCTGTGTCTAATGGAGTCACGTGTAGGTATTAAAAGATTATACATTGGGTCTAACTATCTATTTGTCTTTATTTCTTGGAAACAACATTCTTTGTTTCATACATTAAAGAAGTTATTCTTCACGAGCTAACCCTGTTTGTTGTTAGGTCCGCCCTGATATCATTCTATAAATTCTAATGATTTCGGCGACTCTGAATACGAAATATGCATCACGAGATCACTGTGGAAAAGTCAGATGAAACTGTTTTTCCAAAAATTAAATGAAGATACTATCTATATTTGTCGTAGATCAAGGGATAATACGAGAACAATTATTTATAAATCTTACAATATCTATACTAATATTATAAAGAGGAAAGATTTGTATGTTTGTAATGAATAAACTCAAAAACTACCGTTCCGATTTCAAAAATTCTTTCACCATTAGTAAGCTTTAACTAAACTTTTTAGCGCGGGAAAATGCTTCATATCTACGTGAAAACGGGTAATAGGGTCAACGCGGTTGAAGCAACTGGCTAAACGCCTATGATTTTAATATAGTAATGTTTTATAAGCAGATCTTTGGGATGGGCCATCCTTATCACTTACGAGGAAGAAAAATAGATAACAAAGATATCAACCACGTGTGAATTACCAAGTGTGAATATAAATTTTCATCAAAATCGGTTCAGCCGTTTCGGAGGAGTGTGGTAACAAACACTGTGACACGATTTTTTAAATATATAGATATGTGAATTTGACGTTGACTTATTCTTTTAATTTTAGTACATAAAGTACATTACTTAAATACTTACTCAAAAAGTCTTTGTACCTACAAGACGTTATTTTCTTAAATGATGAATACTGTCTAAAGATCGATTGTTTACCGATCGATTTTTGATACCTTGCGGTGTAAGGGTGTTTTTGACTTTTTATAGTTTTATAAGAGTTTTTTTATTCGTCCACAAAACGACCACGCCTATTTAGAATTGTTTTAAATTGTCATTATCAATACTATAGATATACATTCTTGGGGGGCGGGCGTCACAAATATTTTTCTCATACAAAATTTATGAGGATGTCGCATTTTGTCAGCTCATTAAAATTGATTTGGTAATCAAATACCGTATGTATTATGTTACTTTAGTTATGTTAATATTATATACTCGTATGTAGTTATCTATAATGATTTCATTATTTTCTTAGTATGCGCCTTAGAACTTCAAGGTATTGACAGGTTGACACCCGTTGAGTCAGTACCTTTGATGCTCTAAGGTATGCGCCTACCACAAGCTGTACTTATCACCAAAATTAAGCACGCACTTGTATCCTTATACTATAAGTTTAAATAACTAAATAAAATGATTAGTTTCTTACCCGTGGAGAAGGCGTCCTTCTTGGAAGGGTCGTTTGAACTAAGGTTCGTGCTGGAAGCCCAGCCGCGGCCCGCCTTCTCTTTGTCTGCACCGTTTTCATCATCACGACCTCTGTCAATATAAAATTAAAGTTGTGGGTTTATTCAGATGTAATTAATTAAAGCTTTACAAAATAAACCAATTTTTAGAGACTAAATTTTTGCTTCCCGCTGCTCGGGTCTCTTATGTCAATATAAAATTAATGTTATGAGTTGTGAGGGTGTTTTCAGTTGTAATCAATTAAAGACTTTCAAAATACGGTAATTTTTTGAGTCTATCGCGGTTGTTCACTATGTCTGAATTGGTACATACGGGATATACTACGAAATACGGGATATACAGCTCGAAATATCAGGGGCCCGAAAGTAAAATGAATCGTGGTATATATCCCGTAGTAACAATTCAGGCGTAAGTTTTTGAGTGGCTGCATTTTAACCTCCCGCTGTTCGGGTCTCTCCACATTATTGGGGAGGCCTGGAACTTCACGCTGCTCCAACACTTCTGTGGAGATGCGGATTAATGGTCAACCTGCTGTAGGCTGATGCCTGTTTGGCTTAGGGCCTCGTTCACCATCTCCAAGTAAAGTGTTGATTAGTTACGTCCCAAGTAACGATAATTGGCAATTTGGATGAGTTACCTTCATTGACATGAATTATACGCTTTGACGAGAAGGAATCTTAACCTATTAGTAGAATGTTTTGAGATGGTATGTAGCTCTATGATGGGATCGAGTATCCCTCTGTTCATTTGTCTATCAAGACTCTTTATTTCGGCAACGCGTGGAAGTATAGAGTTGAAATTGAAACCAAGCTGTTAAAAAAACGCAGATTTCGACACTCGCAAAGGAATCAAAATCGATATTGTATATTGCGTTGAAATATTAAACGAAATTTGGCAACTAACACCGTACCGTACAAGTTCAACGAAAAAATCACTTTACATTTTGTAATTACATCATTAAACGCGTCAATAGAGTTGAGTCGCGTCAGTAGAGTTGAGTAGCGTCAGTTGAGTTGAGTCGCGTCAGTATAGTTGAGTCGCTCCAGTTGAGTCGCGTCAGTGGAGTTGAGACGCGTCAGTTGAGTTGAGTCGCGTCAGTATAGTTGTGACGCTCCAGTTAAGATGAGTCGCGTCAGTAGAGTTGAGTCCCGTCAGTTGGGTCCGGTCATTAGAGTTGAGTCGCGTCAGTTGAGATGAGTCACGTCAGTAGAGTTGAGTAGCGTCAGTTGAGTTGAATCTCGTCAGTTGGGTCGCGTCATGATAGTTGAATAACGTCAGTTAAGTTGAGTCGCGTTAGTTGAGTTAAGTCGCGTCAGTATAATTGAGTCGCATCAGTATAGTTAAGTCGCTCCAGTTGAGATGATTCGCGTCAGTAGAGTTGAGACGCGTCAATTGCGATGAGTCGCGTCAGTAGAGTTGAGTCGCGTCAGTGAGTTGAGTCGCGTCAGTTGAGTTGATTCGCGTCAGCTGAGTTGAGTCGCGTCAGTTGAGTTAATTCACGTCAGCTGAGATGAGTTGCGTCAGATGAGTTGCATCAGTTGAGTCGCATCAGTTGAGTCGCGTCAGCAGAGTTGAGTCGCGTCAATAGAGTTGAGTAGCGTCAGTTGAGTTAAGTCGCGTCAGTTGAGATGAGTCACGTCAGTAGAGTTGAGTCGCGTCAGTAGAGTTGATTCGCATCAGCTGAGATGAGTCGCGTCAGTTGGGTCGCATCAGTTGAGTCGCGTCAGTTGAGTTGATTCGCGTCAGCTGAGATGAGTCGCGTCAGTTGAGTCGCATCAGTTGAGTCGCAACAGTTGAGTCGCGTCAGTAGAGTTGAGTCGCGTCAATAGAGTTGAGTAGCGTCAGTTGAGTTAAGTCGCGTCAGTTGAGATGAGTCACGTCAGTAGAGTTGTTTCGCGTCAGTTGAGTCGCATCAGTTGAGTCGCATCAGTTTAGTCGCGTCAGTAGAGTTGAGTCGCGTCAGTTGAGTTAAGTCGCGTCAGTTGAGTTGAGTCGCGTCAGTAGAGTTGATCGCGTCAATAGAGTTGAGTCACGTCAGTACAGTTGAGTCGCGTCAGTAGAGTTGAGTAGCGTCAGTAGAGTTGAGTCGCGTCAGTAGAGTTGAGTCGCGTCAGTAGAGTTGAGTCGCGTCAATAGAGGTAAGTCACGTCAGTAGAGTTGAGTCGCGTCAGTAGAGTTGAGTAGCGTCAGTTGAGTTGAGTCGCGTCAGTAGAGTTGAGTCGCGTCAGTAGAGTTGAGTCGCGTCAGTAGAGTTGAGTCGCGTCAGTAGAGTTGAGTCGCGTCAATAGAGTTGAGTCACGTCAGTAGAGTCGAGTCGCGTCAGTAGAGTTGAGTCGCGTCAGTTGAGTCGCATCAGTTGAGTCGCGTCAGTAGAGTTAAGTTGAGTCGCGTCAGTTGCGACTCATGCGGGTTAGTGGTCAACCTGCTGTAGGCTGATGCCTGTTTCACCATCTCCAAGTAAAGTGTTGATTAGTTACGTCCCAAGTCCCAAGTAAAGATAATTGGCAATTTGGATGAGTTACCTTCATTGACATGAATTATACGCTTTGAAGAGAAGGAATCTTAACCTATTAGTAGAATGTTTGAGATGGTATGTAGCTCTATGATGGGATCGAGTATCCCTCTGTTCATTTGTCTATCAAGACTCTTTATTTCGGCAACGCGTGGAAGTATAGAGTTGAAATTGAAACCAAGCTGTTAAAAAAACGCAGATTTCGACACTCGCAAAGGAATCAAAATCGATATTGTATATTGCGTTGAAATATTAAACGAAATTTGGCAACTAACACCGTACCGTACAAGTTCAACGAAAAAATCACTTTAAATTTTGTGAATACATCATTAAACGCGTCAATAGAGTTGAGTCGCGTCAGTAGAGTTGAGTAGCGTCAGTTGAGTTGAGTCGCGTCAGTATAGTTGAGTCGCTCCAGTTGAGACGCGTCAGTTGAGTAGAGTTGAGTCGCGTCAGTAGAGTTGAGTTGAGTCGCGTCAGTAGAGTTGAGTCGCGTCAGTTGAGTTGAGTCGCGTCAGTTGAGTCGCATCAGTTGAGTCGCGTCAGTAGAGTTGAGTTGAGTCGCGTCAGTTGCGACTCATGCGGGTTAGTGGTCAACCTGCTGTAGGCTGATGCCTGTTTCACCATCTCCAAGTAAAGTGTTGATTAGTTACGTCCCAAGTAAAGATAATTGGCAATTTGGATGAGTTACCTTCATTGACATGAATTATACGCTTTGAAGAGAAGGAATCTTAACCTATTAGTAGAATGTTTGAGATGGTATGTAGCTCTATGATGGGATCGAGTATCCCTCTGTTCATTTGTCTATCAAGACTCTTTATTTCGGCAACGCGTGGAAGTATAGAGTTGAAATTGAAACCAAGCTGTTAAAAAAACGCAGTTTTCGACACTCGCAAAGGAATCAAAATCGATATAGTGTATTGCGTTGAAATATTAAACGAAATTTGGCAACTAACACCGTACCGTAAAAGTTCAACGAAAAAATGTCTTTACATTTTGTAATTACATCATTAAACGCGTCAATAGAGTTAAGTCGCGTCAGTATAGTTGAGTCGCTCCAGTTGAGTCGCGTCAGTGGAGTTGAGTCGCGTCAGTGGAGTCGCGTCACGTCAGTAGAGTTGAGTTGAGTCGAGTCGCGTCAGAAGAGTTGAGTCGCATCAGTAGAGTTGAGTCGCGTCAGTAGAGTTGAGTCGAGTCAGTAGAGTTGAGTCGCGTCAGTTGAGTCGCGTCAATAGAGTTGAGTCGCGTCAGTTGAGTTAAGTCGCGTCAGTATAGTTGAGTCGCGTCAGTATAGTTGAGTCGCGTCAGTAGAGTCGAGTCGCGTCAATATAGTTGAGTCGCGTCAGTAGAGTTTAGTCGCGTCAGTAGAGTTGAGTCGCGTCAGTTGAGTTAAGTCGCGTCAGTATAGTTGAGTCGCGTCAGTATAGTTGAGTCGCGTCAGTAGAGTTGAGTCGCGTCAATATAGTTGAGTCGCGTCAGTAGAGTTTAGTCGCGTCAATAGAGTTGATTCGCGTCAGTAGAGTTGAGTCGCGTCAATAGAGTTGAGTCGCGTCAGTAGAGTTGAGTCGCAACAGTTGAGTTAAGTCGCGTCAGTATAGTTGAGTCGGGTCAGTAGAGTTGAGTCGCGTCAATATAGTTGAGACGCGACAGTTGAGTTAAGTCGCGTCAGTAGAGTTGATTCGCATCAGCTGAGATGAGTCGCGTCAGTTGGGTCGCGTCAGTAGAGTTGAGTCGAGTCAATAGAGTTGAGTAGCGTCAGTTGAGTTAAGTCACGTTAGTTGAGATGAGTCACGTCAGTAGAGTTGAGTAGCGTCAGTTGAGTTGGGTCGCGTGAGTATAGTTGAGTCGCTCCAGTTGAGTCGCGTCAGTAGAGGTTAGTCGCGTCAATAGAGTTGAGTCGCGTCAGTAGAGTTAAGTTGCGTCAATAGAGTTGAGTCGCGTCAGTAGAGTTGAGACGCGACAGTTGAGTGAAGTCGCGTCAGTAGAGTTGATTCGCATCAGCTGAGATGAATCGCGTCAGTTGAGTCGCGTCAGTAGAGTTGAGTCGCGTCAGTTGAGTTAAGTCGCGTCAGTATAGTTGAGTCGCGTCAGTTGAGTTAAGTCGCGTCAGTATAGTTGAGTCGCGTCAGTAGAGTTTAGTAAAGGAATCAAAATCGATATTGTATATTGCGTTGAAATATTAAACGAAATTTGGCAACTAACACCGTACCGTACAAGTTCAACGAAAAAATCACTTTAAATTTTGTGAATACATCATTAAACGCGTCAATAGAGTTGAGTCGCGACAGTAGAGTTGAGTAGCGTCAGTTGAGTTGAGTCGCGTCAGTATAGTTGAGTCGCTCCAGTTGAGACGCGTCAGTTGAGTAGAGTTGAGTCGCGTCAGTAGAGTTGAGTTGAGTCGCGTCAGTAGAGTTGAGTCGCGTCAGTTGAGTTGAGTCGCGTCAGTTGAGTCGCATCAGTTGAGTCGCGTCAGTAGAGTTGAGTTGAGTCGCGTCAGTTGCGACTCATGCGGGTTAGTGGTCAACCTGCTGTAGGCTGATGCCTGTTTCACCATCTCCAAGTAAAGTGTTGATTAGTTACGTCCCAAGTAAAGATAATTGGCAATTTGGATGAGTTACCTTCATTGACATGAATTATACGCTTTGAAGAGAAGGAATCTTAACCTATTAGTAGAATGTTTGAGATGGTATGTAGCTCTATGATGGGATCGAGTATCCCTCTGTTCATTTGTCTATCAAGACTCTTTATTTCGGCAACGCGTGGAAGTATAGAGTTGAAATTGAAACCAAGCTGTTAAAAAAACGCAGTTTTCGACACTCGCAAAGGAATCAAAATCGATATAGTGTATTGCGTTGAAATATTAAACGAAATTTGGCAACTAACACCGTACCGTACAAGTTCAACGAAAAAATGTCTTTACATTTTGTAATTACATCATTAAACGCGTCAATAGAGTTAAGTCGCGTCAGTTGAGTCGCGTCAATAGAGTTGATTCGCGTCAGTAGAGTTGAGTCGCGTCAATAGAATTGAGTCGCGTCAGTAGAGTTGAGTCGCGTCAGTTGAGTTAAGTCGCGTCAGTATAGTTGAGTCGCGTCAGTAGAGTCGAGTCGCGTCAATATAGTTGAGTCGCGTCAGTAGAGTTGATTCGCGTCAGTAGAGTTGAGTCGCGTCAATAGAATTGAGTCGCGTCAGTAGAGTTGAGTCGCGTCAGTTGAGTTAAGTCGCGTCAGTATAGTTGAGTCGCGTCAGTAGAGTTTAGTCGCGTCAGTAGAGTTGAGTCGCGTCAGTTGAGTTAAGTCGCGTCAGTATAGTTGAGTCGCGTCAGTATAGTTGAGTCGCGTCAGTAGAGTTGAGTCGCGTCAATATAGTTGAGTCGCGTCAGTAGAGTTTAGTCGCGTCAATAGAGTTGATTCGCGTCAGTAGAGTTGAGTCGCGTCAATAGAGTTGAGTCGCGTCAGTAGAGTTGAGTCGCAACAGTTGAGTTAAGTCGCGTCAGTATAGTTGAGTCGGGTCAGTAGAGTTGAGTCGCGTCAATATAGTTGAGACGCGACAGTTGAGTTAAGTCGCGTCAGTAGAGTTGATTCGCATCAGCTGAGATGAGTCGCGTCAGTTGGGTCGCGTCAGTAGAGTTGAGTCGAGTCAATAGAGTTGAGTAGCGTCAGTTGAGTTAAGTCACGTTAGTTACGTTAGTACTCAGTAGAGTTAAGTTGCGTCAATAGAGTTGAGTCGCGTCAGTAGAGTTGAGACGCGACAGTTGAGTGAAGTCGCGTCAGTAGAATCTTTGAGTCGCGTCAGTTGAGTTAAGTCGCGTCAGTATAGTTGAGTCGCGTCAGTAGAGTTTAGTCGCGTCAATAGAGTTGATTCGCGTCAGTAGAGTTCAGTCGCGTCAATAGAGTTGAGTCGCGTCAGTAGAGTTAAGTCGCGTCAGTTGAGTTAAGTCGCGTCAGTTGAGTTAAGTCGCGTCAGTATAGTTGAGTCGGGTCAGTAGAGTTGAGTCGCGTCAATATAGATGAGTCGCGTCAGTAGAGTTTAGTCGCGTCAATAGAGTTGAGTCGCGTCAGTAGAGTTAAGTTGTGTCAATAGAGTTGAGTCGCGTCAGTAGAGTTGAGACGCGACAGTTGAGTTAAGTCGCGTCAGTAGAGTTGATTCGCATCAGCTGAGATGAGTCGCGTCAGTAGAGTTTAGTCGCGTCAATAGAGTTGAGTCGCGTCAGTAGAGTTAAGTTGTGTCAATAGAGTTGAGTCGCGTCAGTAGAGTTGAGACGCGACAGTTGAGTTAAGTCGCGTCAGTAGAGTTGATTCGCATCAGCTGAGATGAGTCGCGTCAGTTGGGTCGCGTCAGTAGAGTTGAGTCGAGTCAATAGAGTTGAGTCCCGTCAGTTGGGTCCGATCAGTAGAGTTGAGTTGCGTCAGTTGAGAATAGTTGAGATGAGTCGCGTCAATAGAGATGAGTCGCATCAGTAGAGTTGGACGCGTCAGTTGAGTTAAGTCACGTTAGTTGAGATGAGTCACGTCAGTAGAGTTGAGTAGCGTAAGTTGAGTTGGGTCGCGTCAGTATAGTTGAGTCGCTGCAGTTGAGTCGCGTCAGTGGAGTTGAGTCCCGTCAGTTGGGTCCGATCAGTAGAGTTGAGTTGCGTCATTTGAGATGAGTCGCGTCAATAGAGTTGAGTCGCGTCAGTTGAGTTGAGACGCGTCAGTATAGTTGAGTCGGTTCAGTAGAGTTGAGTCGCGTCAGTTGAGTTGAGACGCGTCAGTATAGTTGAGTCGGTTCAGTAGAGTTGAGTCGCGTCAATATAGTTGAGTCGCGTCAGTAGAGTTTAGTCGCATCAGTATAGTTAAGTCGCTGCAGTTGAGTCGCGTCAGTGGAGTTGAGTCCCGTCAGTTGGGTCCGATCAGTAGAGTTGAGTTGCGTCAGTTGAGAATAGTTGAGATGAGTCGCGTCAATAGAGATGAGTCGCGTCAGTAGAGTTGAGTCGCGTCAATAGAATTGAGTCGCGTCAGTAGAGTTGAGTCGCGTCAGTTGAGTTAAGTCGCGTCAGTATAGTTGAGTCGCGTCAGTAGAGTCGAGTCGCGTCAATATAGTTGAGTCGCGTCAGTAGAGTTGATTCGCGTCAGTAGAGTTGAGTCGCGTCAATAGAATTGAGTCGCGTCAGTAGAGTTAAGTCGCGTCAGTATAGTTGAGTCGCGTCAGTATAGTTGAGTCGCGTCAGTAGAGTCGAGTCGCGTCAATATAGTTGAGTCGCGTCAGTAGAGTTTAGTCGCGTCAGTAGAGTTGAGTCGCGTCAGTTGAGTTAAGTCGCGTCAGTATAGTTGAGTCGCGTCAGTATAGTTGAGTCGCGTCAGTAGAGTTGAGTCGCGTCAATATAGTTGAGTCGCGTCAGTAGAGTTTAGTCGCGTCAATAGAGTTGATTCGCGTCAGTAGAGTTGAGTCGCGTCAATAGAGTTGAGTCGCGTCAGTAGAGTTGAGTCGCAACAGTTGAGTTAAGTCGCGTCAGTATAGTTGAGTCGGGTCAGTAGAGTTGAGTCGCGTCAATATAGTTGAGACGCGACAGTTGAGTTAAGTCGCGTCAGTAGAGTTGATTCGCATCAGCTGAGATGAGTCGCGTCAGTTGGGTCGCGTCAGTAGAGTTGAGTCGAGTCAATAGAGTTGAGTAGCGTCAGTTGAGTTAAGTCACGTTAGTTACGTTAGTACTCAGTAGAGTTAAGTTGCGTCAATAGAGTTGAGTCGCGTCAGTAGAGTTGAGACGCGACAGTTGAGTGAAGTCGCGTCAGTAGAATCTTTGAGTCGCGTCAGTTGAGTTAAGTCGCGTCAGTATAGTTGAGTCGCGTCAGTAGAGTTTAGTCGCGTCAATAGAGTTGATTCGCGTCAGTAGAGTTCAGTCGCGTCAATAGAGTTGAGTCGCGTCAGTAGAGTTAAGTCGCGTCAGTTGAGTTAAGTCGCGTCAGTTGAGTTAAGTCGCGTCAGTATAGTTGAGTCGGGTCAGTAGAGTTGAGTCGCGTCAATATAGATGAGTCGCGTCAGTAGAGTTTAGTCGCGTCAATAGAGTTGAGTCGCGTCAGTAGAGTTAAGTTGTGTCAATAGAGTTGAGTCGCGTCAGTAGAGTTGAGACGCGACAGTTGAGTTAAGTCGCGTCAGTAGAGTTGATTCGCATCAGCTGAGATGAGTCGCGTCAGTAGAGTTTAGTCGCGTCAATAGAGTTGAGTCGCGTCAGTAGAGTTAAGTTGTGTCAATAGAGTTGAGTCGCGTCAGTAGAGTTGAGACGCGACAGTTGAGTTAAGTCGCGTCAGTAGAGTTGATTCGCATCAGCTGAGATGAGTCGCGTCAGTTGGGTCGCGTCAGTAGAGTTGAGTCGAGTCAATAGAGTTGAGTAGCGTCAGTTGAGTTAAGTCACGTTAGTTGAGATGAGTCACGTCAGTAGAGTTGAGTAGCGTCAGTTGAGTTGGGTCGCGTCAGTATAGTTGAGTCGCTGCAGTTGAGTCGCGTCAGTGGAGTTGAGTCCCGTCAGTTGGGTCCGATCAGTAGAGTTGAGTTGCGTCATTTGAGATGAGTCGCGTCAATAGAGTTGAGTCGCGTCAGTTGAGTTGAGACGCGTCAGTATAGTTGAGTCGGTTCAGTAGAGTTGAGTCGCGTCAATATAGTTGAGTCGCGTCAGTAGAGTTTAGTCGCATCAGTATAGTTAAGTCGCTGCAGTTGAGTCGCGTCAGTGGAGTTGAGTCCCGTCAGTTGGGTCCGATCAGTAGAGTTGAGTTGCGTCAGTTGAGAATAGTTGAGATGAGTCGCGTCAATAGAGATGAGTCGCATCAGTAGAGTTGGACGCGTCAGTTGAGTTAAGTCACGTCAGTTGAGATCAGTCACGTCAGTAGAGTTGAGTAGCGTCAGTTGAGTTGGGTCGCGTCAGTATAGTTGAGTCGCTGCAGTTGAGTCGCGTCAGTGGAGTTGAGTCCCGTCAGTTGGGTCAGATCAGTAAGAGTTGAGTTGCGTCAGTTGAGATGAGTCGCGTCAGTTGAGTTGATTCGCGTCAGCTGAGATGAGTCGCGTCAGTTGGGTAGTTGAGTCGCGTCAGTAGAGTTGAGTCGAGTCAGTAGAGTTGAGTCGCGTCAGTTGAGTCGCGTCAATAGAGTTGATTCGCGTCAGTAGATTTGAGTCGCGTCAATAGAATTGAGTCGCGTCAGTAGAGTTGAGTCGCGTCAATATCGATGAGTCGCGTCAGTATAGTTGAGTCGCGTCAGTAGAGTTGAGTCGCGTCAGTAGAGTTTAGTCGCGTCAATAGAGTTGAGTCGCGTCAGTAGAGCTGAGTCGCGTCAGTTGAGTCGCGTCAATAGAGTTGATTCGCGTCAGTAGATTTGAGTCGCGTCAGATGAGTTAAGTCGCGTCAGTATAGTTGAGTCGCGTCAGTATCAGTATAGTTGAGTCGCGTCAGTAGAGTTGAGTCGCATCAATATAGTTGAGTCGCGTCAGTAGAGTTGAGTCGCGTCAATATAGTTGAGTCGCGTTAGTAGAGTTTAGTCGCGTCAATAGAGTTGAGTCGAGTCAGTAGAGTTGAGACGCGACAGTTGAGTTAAGTCGCGTCAATAGAGTTGAGTAGCGTCAGTTGAGTTAAGTCACGTTAGTTGAGATGAGTCACGTCAGTAGAGTTGAGTAACGTCAGTTGAGTTGGGTCCGATCAGTAGAGTTGAGTCGCGTCAGTTGAGGTGAGTCACGTCAGTAGAGTTGAGTCGCGTCAGTTGAGTTGGGTCGCGTCAGTATAGTTGAGTCGCTGCAGTTGAGTCGCGTCAGTGGAGTTGAGTCCCGTCAGTTGGTTCCGATCAGTAGAGTTGAGTTGCGTCAGTTGAGATGAGTCGCGTCAGTTGAGTTGATTCGCATCAGTTGGGTCCGATCAGTAGAGTTGAGTTGCGTCAGTAGAGTTGAGTCGCGTCAGTAGAGTTGAGTCGCGTCAGTAGAGTTAAGTCGCGTCAATAGAGTTGAGTCGCGTCAGTAAAGTTGAGACGCGTCAGTTGAGTTAAGTCACGTCAGTTGAGATCAGTCACGTCAGTAGAGTTGAGTAGCGTCAGTTGAGTTGGGTCGCGTCAGTATAGTTGAGTCGCTGCAGTTGAGTCGCGTCAGTGGAGTTGAGTCCCGTCAGTTGGGTCCGATAAGTAGAGTTGAGTTGCGTCAGCTGAGATAAGTCGCGTCAGTTGGGTCCGATCAGTAGAGTTGAGTCGCGTCAGTTGAGATGGCTCACGGCAGTAGAGTTGAGTCGCGTCAGTTGAGTAGCATCAGTTGAATCGCGTCAGTAGAGTTGAGTTGATTCGCGTCAGCTGAGATGAGTCGCGTCAGTTGAGTCGCGTCAGTTGAGTCGCGTCAGTTGAGTCGCGTCAGTTGAGTCGCGTCAGTAGGGTTGAGTCGCGTCAGTAGAGTTGAGTCGCGTCATTTGAGTAGCATCAGTTGAGTCGCGTCAGTAGAGTTTAGTTGATTCGCGTCAGCTGAGATGAGTCGCGTCAGTTGAGTCGCGTCAGTAGGGTTGAGTCGCGTCAGTAGAGTTGAGACGTGCCAGTTGCGATGAGTCGCGTCAGTTGAGTCGCGTTAGTAGAGTTGAGTTGATTCGCGTCAGCTGAGATGAGTCGCGTCAGTTGAGTCGCGTCAGTAGAGTTGAGTCGCGTCAATAGAATTGAGTCGCGTCTATAGAATTGAGTCGCGTCAGTTGAGATGGCTCACGTCAGTAGAGTTGAGTCTCGTCAGTTGAGTTGATTCGCGTCAGCTGAGGTGAGTCGCGTCAATAGAGTTAAGTCGCGTCAATAGAGTTTAGTAGCGTCAGTAGAGATGAGTCACGTCAGTAGAGTTGAGTCACGTCAATAGAGTTGAGTAGCGTCAGTTGAGTTGAGTCCCGTCAGCTGGATCTTAACTCAACTGACGCGACTCAACTCGCGACTTATCGAGTCAGTAGAATTGAGTCTCTCCAGTTGAGATGAGTCGCGTCAGTAGAGTTGAGTCGCGTCAGTTGAGATGGCTCACGTCAGTAGAGTTGAGTCGCGTCAGTTGAGTTGATTCGCGTCAGCTGAGTTGAGTCGCGTCAATAGAGTTGAGTCGCGTCAATAGAGTTGAGTAGCGTCAGTTGAGATGAGTCACGTCAGTAGAGTGTAATTTTTTTGAGTCTATCGCGGTTGTTCACTATGTCTGAATTGGTACATACGGGATATACTACGAAATACGGGATATACAGCTCGAAATATCAGGGGCTCGAAAGTATTATTCAGGCGTAAGTTTTTGAGTGGCTGCATAAGCTGCATTTTAACCTCCCGCTGTTCGGGTCTCTCCACATTATTGGGGAGGCCTGGAACTTCACGCTCTACTCCAACACTTCTGTGGAGATGCGGGTTAGTGGCCAACCTGCTGTAGGCTGATGCCTGTTTGGCTTAGGGCCTCGTTCACCATCTCCAAGTAAAGTGTTGATTAGTTACGTCCCAAGTAAAGATAATTGGCAAGTAAAAGCTATGAGTACGGGTCAGTTTATCATATGGTTAGTGCTACTCGAACGTCGTGAAATTGTTATTGAAGTTACACCCGTAACTTTAACCGACTATTTTTAACCGACAATTAGCGTACTTGTCACTTTACTTGAAGGTGGTGAAAGAGGCCCTTATCTGCATAGATCGCTCAGCTACAAGTTCATGTGCGCAAAAAAAAATTGTTATTCCGTATTTGATATAAAACATTAAACATTACGCATAACAGCCGAAACCAATAATAAATCTAGATTCGATAAAAATAACATTATAGATCGTTTACTGAAACGTGGCACGTGCAACGCACTCAGAATTGCGCGTGTGAAATGTCTTATAAACAACCACACGACACAAGTGCATTAAGCGTTATAGTAGGGGAGCCCACGAGGCTAACTGTGGATTTACTCGAGCGTCATCAGGTCCTGGTGCATTTTATAGGTTGGGTGGTAGGAAGATTAAAAAAAACATATAACATTTTCCGTTTAACCTGGAGAGCGCCTATTGGTTTTCAAAACTTTTATACGAAAGGTTCACGTAAAATAACCACGCCACACCACCACAAATATCGATCAATCCCTACTAATATTATAAATTCGAAAGTAACTGTCTGTCTGTCTGCTACGCTTTCCCACTCAAACTACTGAACCAATTTTAATGAAATTTGGAACACAGATCGAGTGAAACCTTGAGAAAGGACATAGGATGGTTTTTATCCTACGGGAACTTATAAAACGGGTCCACGCTGGCAAAGCCGCTGGCGGAAGACTAGTAACATAATAAATTAAATGCATTGGTAAATCCGATAATCCCCTCTTGGGCTCCCCTACTATTATATCTCCGGCCGTCACAACATGAAAATGCATATTTTTTACGTAGTAGTAGTACCTCAGTGGCAATGACAGCAGCTTTCAATAATTTACCTTATACTTCTTGTTTAAGCTTCAGATTGCTATCAATCTTAGACTTTTGGATTGCAAAAATGCATCGAGATTATCGAGACTGATTATTGGTTACCAATTATGAGTTAATCTTTGTTTAATCCATAACTACTGATCGTCCATCCAATGTACTCGTAGAACGGATGCAAATGACAATCAGCTTCAATTCCAACGATGAACAGTTCTAAACCGCACATGCTGATGCACTCCAAATTCTAAGTCGACCAGGCTCGAATTGGCCACTTATGTAATGAGCATTTCCGTCTACTCTCCTTGAGGTTAATTATTGTTTGTGGATGGCAGTGGCCTACTTACTAAATTGACGCTTTGAATTTAACTTTTTCTTGTTATGAAACGTTTGTTACACTTGTTACTATAGACTTTAAGTCTATAATAATACTTATTAAATAAATAAATAAACGTTACACACTCATAGCCCCACAGTAAGGTAATTTATACCCTGTGTCATGGGTGCCATGGACACACAGAAAGACAGAAACACACACACCCAGACCGAGAACAGAAATTTTAAAACTCATCATTCAAATTTCTGCTACGCCGGGAATCAAACCCGGGACCCTCCGATCAGCAGTCCGGCATGGTAAACTTACGCCCCACGTGGGTTTTCTATGCTTTTTACTTATTAGATTTTTTTGTCCTCTATACTATATAACAATTGTTTTGTTAAGGTTTGTACCATGGGCATACCCAGGTTTTTGGTCAGGAGGGAGCGTAACGCGCGTTTTGCCTTCCATGTTTCACAAAGACACGCACACAAAATATTAAATATACAAAGCAAAGAGTAGAAGATAGCTTAAATGGCATATCTAGCTTATTATTATTTTATTATTGATTTATTAGCCTTTGGGAGATCTTTTGGGATTTGTGAATCCCTGAATTTTGACCATGCCCTCCCCCTCTCGGTACACCCCTGGTAGGTAGGTAGTAGATCTATACACAACGCAAACGTACGTAATGCATAAGAAAATTAGTCACCTTACGAGATTTCGTGATAGCCGTAATTAAGTAATGTCACGTTATCACTAATTTCGGTTTTTCCCTTCGACATTATACGTAAGCTAAGTTTATACATGAAAGTTTTCAAAAATTTAGGAACCTATAAGTAAATTCTATAATGAAAAGTAACATAGTCGCTCCATGATCCTAAAAAAATATTAAGTACTTACTAAAAAACTTTTAAAAATAAATTTCTGCATTCATACAATGTACATAAATAAAAGTAAGTTTTGCCGTATTATGCGGCCGATACACTAACGTAACGTGGGCCTTGTACAACATACACGGGGAGGCGTCTTTGCGTCAATCCGTCCTGCCGGCGCAATGCAAACAATTCGTGAAAACATTCGGAAACTTGGAATTGTGCCATCATTCTCTTTTTACGGTTTCATAGCGATTGTATACAACGGGTCTTCGTTTTAACACACCTATCCGTTCGCCTCGCCTAGTTCAATGGCAAATTGCAGAAGCCGAGCTATCGTTATATAAACTGTTTTAGGACTAATAAAATATTGATAGCGAAGTTATTTGAATCGAGTAGCTTGTTGTATTCTGTCTTACTTTATCCTTAGCTTTTGAGCCATTTCTACATATATTCAGCATCAAGGTATGACAGGTATGACACTGAAGGGTGATTCGAGTCAGTAACTTTGATGCTTGAACTTGAAATTCTGATATATAAATTTAGTGTATGATGAAAATCATATTGACATTTAGGTGACTGTAAAAATCAAGAACCCTCATGATTTAAATCTATGCTCTCAGCAGAAACAATGATTTTTAATTATTTTTTCAGAAATATTAATTATTCCTAGAAGTCCTAAAGCTTCTAGCTAGAATAATCTCTAAAAGTTAGAAATAATTGTATTGACTATAGATATCGACTGTCTTTTCCAATATCTTTGGTATTGACTATATTCTTAAAGCTTTCTATACAAATAAATTATAATAAGCTTCGTGTGTTATAAACATAGGTACACGGTGGTGGTGTTATGTAAATTTGTCAGTGCTGTTGGCATAAGAATAAATAATAACACTGCTGGCACAATGCAAACGATTCATGTAAATATACGAAAAGGATATTAAGTACAGTATTGAAAAAAACTAGGCTTGGCTCAAACAAAAAGTAACTCAAATCATATTATTATGTTAGAATGTGTAGATAATGCATAGACAGCACTGCACCATCGAAATATTTTTGTATAGAGTAGTACTTATACAATCTATACATATAATAAATCTGTAACAAGTCCGTTTCTGTACATTGAAGATATTTGAAAAAAACTGTCACTAGGGCTATTTATTAGCGTAATAGAACCCAAAACAATGATTTTTAGAATTATTGTCTGTTTGTCTGTTTGTCTGTTTGTCTGTTTGTCTGTTTGTCTGTTTATCTGTTTGTCTGTTTATCTGTTCGTTTGTGCGCGCTAATCTCAGGAACGGCTTAACGTAGAAGGATGCGGTTTTCACTAAAGTATTGGTATTTTTTTGGATTAACATTTAGGGTTTGTTTTATTTAAATCGGTTCACAAACAAAAAAGTTACGTCAATTTCAAGAATGATGAAATGGATGAACACCTGCACGCTATAATAAAGTTAATGCGAGCGGTCACACCACTAACATCTCTTAATATTCTGATAGCAAGTTTTCAAACACTTATGCTAGATTTCATCTCTAAATATTAAAAAAAAACCATACATATCATATTACCACATATTCAAAGAAATCCTCAATACAAAATGTACAAAACCTTAACAAAACGAGGCTACTGCCGACATCTATGTTCACATTCAGAACTATTTAGTGATCTGTTGCAAATTCGGTATATCGACAATTTAGTTTACATGCTATACGATAGATGTCGTTGTTATTCATTTATTCATATTTAATTGCTTTTTACAGGTAGATTTACAGTTGGTGTTACATAATCATTATTTTACCCAATAACGCTATTACAAAGTGGATAGGTGGAGATTATTTCAAATAATTAATTACGAGTATATTTACTTAATAAAGTATCTAATAAAAAATTAACAACACAGAGCTTTGGAACTGGCGCTGATATTGTACTCATGCGTAGATGGAAGGCGAATCAAGCCAATTTGAGACACCTCAACCCCCAAATTTCTTAGTGACCCCCCACCAAAATTTCTTGGCGACCCCCCCCCAAATTGAAGGCTGCGACCGCGCCTGGACTCGCGTGGCGCAATGGTTACCATGCCAGACTGCCAATCGAAGGGTCTCGAGTTTGATTCCCGGCGAAGCAGAAATTTGAATGATGAGTTTAATTTTCTGTTCTCGGTTTAAGTGTTTGTATTTCTGTCTCTGTGTGTCGCATGGTACCCATTACACAGTGTATATTTTCCCCTACTCTGGCGCTATCAGTGTGAAACGTAAAAAAAACAAAGTGTTCTACCGACTTTACTATGCTGAGTGTTCTTTTCAAAATGATAGCTACGTCTCCATATCATGATTACACCACCAGTCGAAGGTTAAAGTTCCACAGGCCGCTTTGCACGCTCCTTTTGATATTTGAACGGATGTGTAAGTTATGGGACAACCTTCCAGCTGAGGCATTTCCAGTGGACTTTGACATAGGGTTCTTCAAGAAAGCTGTAAAGAAAGCTCTTCTTGAAAGCCGGCAGTGCTCGGGTGGCTCCGCTGGGGTTGCCCGTTTCCATAGGCGACAGTGATCGCTTAACCACGCGGCCTTTCTGCCTCTTTGTTCGGTTTATTTATAAAAGAGTGATTCCGAATAAACGAATAAGCAATTGCCGAGGGTCTAATAAAAAAATGTTATAGAAATGAGCAGACGTTTTCAGTGGTTAATTTAATAAGAGCTATTACATACATACGCAGTACTGGCACTGGTGTTATACTAATATGCTAAAGCGTCACGGCAGCAGCACGGCATGGTGGTCACGCCCAGAATAATATTAGTAATCGATATATTTATTTCTGATGCTGTGTGAAGGGTTGTTAATAGGACCAATTGACTCTTAATCGCGTAGGGCCTGATCCTCTCACGCTGCTCCAATTCAGGTTGATGACGTCTTCATTGTTAGTGGCCTAACTGCTGTCGCAAGTTTTAAATCGCTCAAAAGACCTCCATTAAGTATGAACGACAGTATGTTAACGACAATTGCAACCAACGTGTAAGCAACCAAGAATTTGACTAACCAACTACTAACCACGCCTGACATAGCGTAGACATTTCACCACCTTTCTGCAATATATTTAAGTTACATGATGATATGCATTATTTGCAGCACAAATTATTTAATTATAATGATCCTTTCCGCGGGCACAGCAGTACTATCTAAACACTTTATAAACAGGCTATTATAGTACGTTTAATTTTTAAAGAGAAACTGATGATAACGACTGAAAACTCGATTATAAGAGGAGTACAGTAAGATTGTAAGGACTCAGGAAGAATGTATCTACTCAACATAATAATATGAACTTTTGTATCATAAGTAATTTCATAAAAGGTAACAATAATCCAAGGGACAGTGGAGGGCAAGCGGTCACGAACGAAATTGCAACCTCATCAGCAACGACCACTCTGACAAGAGTGAACGACTAAGGAGGAGGAGGAACAAATAATCCAACTCTAATCAAGCCTTTTGTACAAGTCTTTATCTACGCGGACGACGTCGCGGGCACAGCTAGTATATAATATATATGTATTTGTATACAGAAACTTTTATGTTTCCAACTTTCCAAAAACCTCAAATCAGATTTCTCGTCATTTCATCCTTTTTTTCATCCCTTCCTTAGTTACAAATAAAAATCGGTCGTACTTAAAAAAATACCATACTTATTTTAATATTCACTGATTTTGATAGTGCCCACTAAGTAAGTTAATGAATAAATTCATTCATATCAAATCATATCGTACACATTATATGATTTTGTTTGTGCCGGGCCTTTATTTGTTTTGAACATTATCGTTTGAAATTTTACCATCCTTCTGTTTTATGGTTTAATAGTACCAAAAACTATTGTATACAACGTGAGTTCGCTTTAACATGCGTCATATATCCGCCTTCAGTCCGCCTAGTTCAATGGCAAAATACAGATGTCGAGGTGTGCAGTTTTTACGACTAGGTAATAACAATATTAATGGTGAAGTGATCTAAAATGTATGTATGTTGGATAAAGAAGGAAAGGGTGTGGGAAATGCCTGGTTCACGTATTTTCGCGTAGGGGTGGTAGATTCGGGCGCTTACTCCGTTTTTCCAATATCATAATATTATAAAAGCAATAGTTTGTACAATATGGATGTTTGTTATTCTTTCACGTAAAAACTACTGAATGGATTTTAATTAAATTTACAATAATATAGCTTATACATGAGAATAACACATAGTCTACAATTATTTATTAAGATATTGTGTGAATTGTCCAAAATATGACGATAAGTGTCAAGTCTACCATTTGCGAGCTATTCTGGCGTGCGCTACTAAAACCGCTAGAGTTACAAATATGTAATGTACGATGGAAATGTTTATCCTACAAAAAACCCGCCACAGTATACATATATCTACATCTCATGTGTAAGCCATTATATCTACTCCTGTGCCATTATAGCCAAAATAGTGAACCATAACTACAATAAAAACTGATAATTTACTGACCCTTTCTAACGCGCGGGTGAAACCGCGGGGAGACCTCTAGTCCTTCGTATGATGATTTTCTCGCAAAATGTGAAGCGTGCGTATGCACTTGTTAAGCGTAGGTTGAAGTTGAACTGAGCGGTAGCTCGACCTAACTCGGCGCGGTGCAGTAGACAAACGACCTTTGATAATGATAGGGGGATTCGTTACTCATTGCAAACGACTCACTATTCAGTGTGACCATCTCAAAATTGGCGAATCTGCCACAGGCTGGGTCTAAATTCTGCCAAATCTGCCACAGGCTGGGCCAAATTCTGCCAAATACACTGCCACTTGAGTTTTTCGCACGATTTTTGCACGATTGAGCAACAAACATCCAAGCTTTTGCGTTTTAAAAGCCCTTCTACTCGGTTGGGACCAACCGCCGACCAACGGGTCCTTGGTCGGGCCAACCAATTTTTGTATTCGTTCTACACGGTTGGTGGTTGGCAGAACTTGCCAGTTTTTTCAGGTATTCAAAGCGTTAAAACGTATCCCTATGGCTCTTTGCCTTTCAAAATAAAGAAGGTTGGTTTAGAAATAACTTTTTTATGCTTGAGTGAAGGAGAAAAACAGAGAGAAAAAAGAAAATGTATAAAAAATTGTCTCAAAGAGTGGATTACTTTGAGCCACCTTAATATTTTTACTTCTTCATTCCGAAGACTTTCAAAATTTCCTAAGAATGGATCAAGACACTTTTAATGTATTACTAATTGAAATCAACATCAACTGACAAGAGCACACTGAGGCTCGCGTCGGCCGACAGCGTTCCAAACGGTCAGGTCCGACTGCGGATGAAGCCTGTCGTGAGGGATGCGCTCGCGACCAAGGCCGTTGGGATCAACCAAAATCGGTCGGATCAACCGATTTCTACACTGTCCATTTTTACATCAACCCGACCAAGGACACGATGGTTGGTGGTTGGATCCGACCGTGTAGAAGGCTTTTAAATATTACGTTGGCAGTTCGGAGAAATCATTTTAGATCTACGTTATATTATAACAAATGTTACATTTATAAAAAAAAATACTCATTAAACATTTAAATTATGAGATTTTATGTCTCAAAATATCGTGATTCCTAAAATCTTCAAAATCTGCCAAAATCTGCCATTTTTATAATTCGTCACCATAATCTGCCAAAGTCAAAATTTAGGAGTGAAATCTGCCAAAATGGCAGAAATCTGCCACAAATGGTCACACTGTCACTATTATATCCGTCAGGATTTTTCATTCTACCTCCAGGTACCGTAATAATTGAGATGTAGGTAGGAGAGGAAAGTTTCGTTCGGAAATTCAACTATTTGTGAACTAACAATGTAACATACATTAAGTATGTACTTTTTTATTTGAATGGATGCCCATGGCTCCAAGGGTGTCAACAAACTCAAAAGCCTTGCCTGAGATTGTATGCATTTGCACTGCGCCTAATGGCTAAGTCTGGCCGGAGACCGTAGCTTTCCACCGAAACAATGGAATTGCTTCACGGCAGAAGTGGTAGGTACCGTAAAAATTCTACTACATAATAGTATATTGTGTGGCAAGGGGTGAAACAAGACGATTTCTGACGAGGGCGAGAGGTGACTGCCCGAGCGAAGCGAGGGCTGTCATCGCCCTGGTCTGAAATCGTGTTTCATCCCGTGCCACACACTGTATTTTTCATATCACATATAATGAAACAACGAGTTTTGATTTCTGTAGCCAGTTGAAGTAAGACTATTACAGACAAATAGCGCAGTAGTATCTTTTGACAACGATTTGACGACAGTTGTCAATGCGATTCTGACAGACTTGAAATAAAGACGTAAAGAATAAATAAATGAAGGTGCCGGGTAGAAACATAGTTGTTTCTGACTGACACATTCACATTGGTTTGAAATTGTCTTATTTCGACTGGCAAAACAGAGATCAAAACTCGCTGTTTCAATGCATACAATGTGATATGAAAAGATGTTTTTATTCCCATTCGCTGAATGGTAAGTAAGTAGAACTACTCCGTTGACCTACTGGGATTGACGCATCATATCGAATCGGTTAAATCTTTTGTGGGCATAATAATTTATCCGAACGTACTTATTTATCTGTGCAAACTATAATTATTTGATCATTTTTCAGCATTTTCTTTAGGTACTTACTATGTAGTTAATTGATGTGCAAAAATAGAAGTAAGTACTTAATAGAACCAGACTTGTATCAGGCGTGGTCGCAGCCTCCAATTTGGGGTGGGGTCACTAAGAAATTTGGGGGAAGAGGTGTCCCAAATTGGCTTGTTTCGCCTTCCATCTACGCATGAATGATTGATTTTGGGGGGGGGGGGGGGGGGGGTCATGTCCCCTGTGATCCTCCCCCTGGGATCGCGCCTGACTTGAATAATGTACAGACGTACCGTAGGACTTACCTAGGTAGTAATTCCTTACGTTGCCGTTGTATTTAAAAAGTTAAGTAAGTTTCTGGTGTTCGTTTACTACTTAAATCCAACAAGCTGTACCTGCCACTTGATTTACATTATACTGCAAGCCTGTAAGTAGTGTTAGTTTTTCTCGTAGTAAGTGTGATTCATTAGCGAAAACATTGGCTTTCTCTAATTTCTCTTAACTGACTTGATTTCAAGATATGTGGACCTATACCAGATACTTTCCTTCATTCATAAGATTACAACTTTTTACTTTCCCCGGTGTAACAGGAAGTGTAACTAATGTTAACGAAAATATTGCACCGTTGTCTTAGTGCATACTTATTTTATAAATAACTTCTAGGCTGTCAGATTTAGCCATGAATATGTAAATTGAAATATGCTAATCAGAAGTTTTTCTATTTATTCTTTTGCAGCTGGAAAGACTAAATCTGAGGTGTACCTAAAGCTTCCTTATTAGAAATCATGTCTTGGCAATAGATGAAATTTCGACCCTTGCCAACACAGACTGATGATGGATAGATGCATGCCAATTAGGTACTTACTTACGCGTAACGTGTAAGTCTTTCTGGAAGTATATCCAGGGACCCCGAATAAGATAATTGTACTATTTGGAAGCAGTGATAGTCTAGTGGTCACTGACTCTCCGAGTATTCTTTGACTAAGAAAATTAGGGCTTACAAGCGTATGTATCACTTCTTATCCGATGAAGGTATATTCACATTTTACGAAGGTGTTAAACTCCTGGATTCCAATCCAAGTGCATCGTAAAGAATCGTCTGACTATGGAATCAGTTTTAAGTTAGGGGCTTGGGTACAATAGATCATTTGGGTACGATAGATTATTGCCAAACCAGAGCCTTGCCAAACTAGATATTAAGTACGTGAATAGTTGATGATTTTACAAATTTGATAGACATAGGTATATGATCACAAAACTTAAGTGCTTAAGTGGTGTATGTATGTTACATGTAATTTATTTATTATTTATATATATTTATTATTTATATATTCTTTTATTTTATTTTGTAACGATTGGTTGCCTTTACATTACCTCTTACCTCAGGAATCTAGCTTTTAAATTTCATCTCGTTAATTAGTAAGTATCTGAGATAGACGAGTATGCGCATAACCACATTTTTCTCTGCGTTACCATTAGCGCTTTACGAAAGTATCAGTCACACATTTTTTTAGTGGGACATAAATATAATAGATTGTGTTCCACAGCTGGGCACAGTTCGGAAGTGAGAGGGACGTAGGCCAAAGTTCACATCACTGGACAAGTAGGTACCTACGACTTGGTGGCATCATGCGGATCATCATCTTGCGATGGAAAACATCCCAATTAAATACTTATTGTCACTTCTCACCCATGACGAATTACATTGCCAGAGATGTGCGCCATGTTTGATCTCGGTATCACCGTGTTGCAGACCGTGGTCTTTCCGCTCGGCAATCGCTTCTCATGTCACATTTGCGATTTTCATCAAATACAAAGAAACATTGAATGTGTTAATGCAGTTTAAAATTTTGAGGTTCTAATGCATAAAACCAATATTCAGTTCAGATCCATTGTTGCCTATCTCGATGGGAATTCAGTCTTTGAATCTTGATGATATCTGACTGCACATTTAAATAATCTGTATAATCGTAAGATACATAGTTGTTGAACTCAATATTCGGATCGAGTACATCTAGGTTTTTGCTGTTGGTGTAATAAGAACGAAATCTTCAAGATCCATTGATATGGTAAGTAATATGCATCGAAAATTTAATAATCACCGCCTTTAATATATAATATTTAAAATGGCGCTTGATAGCGCAAACATGAACGAGTTACCGAGGTTGGTCTTCGTATCAATCGTTAACTCTATAATTTATGCAAGAGAAGAACCGTAAACATTCACCAAAATTTAAGTTCCTTATTATATGTAGTAAAAACTTGTTTTAGCAGGTAGGAGCAATTTAATCTATGCAGGCCTACTTATATTATATCGATGTATGTAGGTATGTAAGGACTTATTTTGTAAAGCATCGATGCGTAAATTCCTGACCTCGTAAAGTATCCCCATTACTGAAATTTTTAGACCAGAACCACTGTATACCTGTGTAATTGTAAAATGAGGTGACATTCAAGGTTCGTTTATTTGTCCTTCCTTAAATATTTGGTATGCTGTTTTGTGTAAAATGTTGATGAAATACAATCGAAAGTTTACCTCAGAAAACACTTTTAGAGGAGAGGAGCAACAAGGGACAACTAACTAAGACAACTAATCTAAGAAAACTAACTAACTGTTATTATCTTGTTTGAAAAGGTAAAGGTAGGCAATGGATCAAAGTTACTTCTTTATTCCTTCAATATGACACTGACCGTGACGCTGGCGAGTTCCAAGTAGAGAGGCTCGGCGTGGAAACTGCAAAATCTTCTTCTTTCTTGCGGCCGCCATGCTCCTTGTAGTCGCGGAAGCAGCGCTTGCAGCGCGTCGGCCACCGCACCTGCGGGTGGAAGCCCAGCGGGCACATTGGGTCGCCCTTCGCCAACGGGTACAGATGATGCATTTTCGAAATATATAACACGCACGCTTATCAACAAATGCACCTCACGAATGTTGACGTTTACCTAAATGCCACAGTTCTCACATCAATCGTCCGATCACATTCCTCTATCACGCATCATATCGCACGTCTGTCCCGGAAACGTCGTCTCTTCGTGCATCCTATCACGCATCACCGGTTAACATTTATGGAATGGGTTTTTCGCTAAAAGTAATAATTTATTCAACTAGCAACGTGGTCGAGGCGCTCGCGCGTCTGCACCGCGCACCGGCAATAAAAATATCCCACCGCGAGCACCGAACCGGGCGACCTAAATCGGCGGCTCCGAACCGGCCACTCCAAGTTTCTCCGCGATTCGAGGCGCGCAAATACGAACGTTATGCGACGCGAGGATTTGCGATGCAGCGGTGCGCAGGGGATGTCTGATGTCGCTCTGGAGGAAGCTGCTATAAGGACCTCGCGGAGAGGGAGTGGTGCGTGCGGCGCAGGCGGCGGGCGGGCGCGCGTGCTGCGGACTGGCGGCGGCGCGGGCAGCGTGCCAACACTCGCTGCTGCTGCGCCACTTATGCTCTATTACTACTACTACACCGCATGCCGATGGCGGCCCGCTCTGTCGTTAATAAAAATAAAACGGACTCTATAAAACGCGTCGGGAGAGACCCGCACCCGGGAGCGTGCGCCGCCCGGTGTTGCAATAATTAGTTTGTTCTTATATCTTTCATCGCTTTCTTCCGAAATAGATCGCAGGGTGAATAGCGTTGAAAACATTTTGCGAACGTCAAGACGGCGATCTTTCGTTTTTAACCGACTTCTTAGATATTAAAAGCCTGTTGCACGTCACGATTTCATGAATGGGAGTTGACGTCAGTGTGACCTGTAGCTGTTATTGAACACTATAAAGGCACTTTACATGAGATGATATCAGACAAATTTTATTTTTATTTACCGGACGTTTACTCATTCTCGTTCACATACTTTTAAATACAGGAAATATTAAGGCCAGCAAAAAGTAACCACATCTATTTTACTACATATATAATTTAAATGTAAATGACAAAATTAAAACAATGTGATATAAAATAGGAGTATTTATTGTCAATAAGTTACAATTATAATAAAGAAATATTTCAAATTGGTAAATTCAGACTTACAATATAAATTCGAAAGATTATGGTGTCAATACATTTTTGTCAAGGGTTATAACAAAATCTCCCGATTGAAAATAGAATAATGAAACATTGTATAGAGATATAAAAATATGTGATGTGAGATATAAAAGATATAGTGATTACAAAGTGGTTCACGTCCAAAAAATCAACAGAAGTCTCCTTCGTTCAAAGGTTCGTCTTCCTTCTTATCGTACACGAGCGTTTTGTAGATAACTTCTTCAAAGTGCAAGGCGTTTAAACCTTTCGGCTCGGCTACCTTGATTTTGACATCTCCTGGATATAATATTTCACCTTTGTTCTTAGTGCAGCCCATTACCAGCGATTTTTGAAGTTTGTCAATGCATGGGATTTCTGAAATAATACAAGTTGAGTTTTTATTATTTTTCTCATGCGTCCTCCCCAAGCGCAGAGGCAGGCCACCGAGGGGGTTTTAGTGCGGTCAAATCCCACATAACCCGGTATCCCCTTCCAAGGTGCCGGGTACCTTTTGATGGTTTCCCCCCGATACCAAAAAAAGGTACTAGTGCAAAGCCACGGCTGTTTGTGGATTTACATGTTACATGGCCATATTCCACTACGCTGACCAAGTGTCGTTTGGTGGACATTATGCCTTCGAAACATTTCGACGAGCAGTTTCTCTTAGGTAAGCACGGACCGTGCTGCACGGTAGCGAAAAACATCGCATTTAATTAAATATCGTAACATTTTCAACCACCGCGGAGGAGGGATATACGAGTATAGACACATAACAAATTTCTTTGTCAGAGGTGCTCTCTGAAGATTTGAACTCTGTAACTTCGTGTCGAAGACTTCGGCGATGCCATTGTTGAAGAAAAAAATAAAAAATAAAATAAAAACACGCTTTTGAAGCACATTAAACTAAAAAAGTGAAAAATAATCCTTAATATAAGCAGAACATAACAATGAACAAAAATACTATGTAGTATTATTGTAAAAAAAGTGTACTTAGGTTGCCCGATATACGAAAAATATGATACAGAGCGACCAACGCTTTTTTCACAATAATACTAAGTAGTATTTTTTGTTCATTATTATTTTCTGCTTATATTATGGATCGATTTTTACTTGTTTTGTTTTTTTATTTATTTGTTTATTTTTACTTTATTTATTTGTTTATTTTTAACTATATTTATTTTTCATTTATTAGTTCGATTTGTAGTTAAAAATATACTTATGTATTTATTTCATCCTGATGATCCTAGTCAGGACTTTAATGGTCAGGACTTTATTGTATTGTCGGCGGCCCCCTGTGCAAATTTTCAAATTAATTAGACTCCTAGAAGTAGGTGAAAATGAAGTTAAAAGATTCCGTTACATACATACATACAGGTCAAGCTAATAAAAGCGTGTTAAAGATCACGACAAAAGGTATCCCTGAAGTAACAACTTTTTTGATGGGAGTGGAAGTCCGCGAGCACACGTGGTCGGTGCCCTTCATGCCCTTGTCCAGGCCTATGTGCATTTCTAAGGCCGGCACATACGCTTGGCATTCCTTTACGGAATTCCAAACGGAAATATTAATTAGGTATTCTCTAAATATATCACACATATATAGTTTCTTCCGTTAGGAATAAAAAGGCTCAGTTGAACAATGCAAATTTGAGTTCAAAAAAAAAAAACAAAATTAAAAATCATCATCATCCATGATGCCATCCCACTAAGTCATCCTCATCTATGATGATTTATTAATTGCGATTTGGCAAAAAAAATTAAATGAGTCAATTTTATATTTAAAAGGGTCAAATTACAAGATACTCCAGGATTTTCCGTGCGGGATACCGGACGCACAGGCAACTATTCGGAATTCCGAATCGGAAAAATGTCTGTATAGATTTATTGCATTCGGGATTCGAATCGATATTTCCGTTCCGAATGTATGTGACGGGCCTAACATCTGCAAAAAGAAACCATGACAATGATGTTTTTTTGTACCGAATGTTCTTTTTTCGTTTAGGCATTGACCTGAGGTAACAACTTTTTTGATGGGAGTACCGAGCGAGGCCTCGATGACGCGCACGTCGCGCACCAGCTGCGCAAACTCCCGCAGCGTCAGCGAGCACACGTAGTCCGCGCCCTTCATGCCCTTGTCCAGAGTTATGTCACAAAATAAATAGGTACAGAACACAATCTCATGTGCGTACTTCTTTTCTTATGCCTACAACCGGCGATTGCGCTACGGCTGTGAGCTTCGGCTTATGCACAAAAACTTTCGTGAATGTAGCACTTGTACCAGTTATTTGATTTATTGTTGAAAATGAAACAGCAAAAACGAAAACATAAATCTTGACATTACATCTTTGACCTACATTTTGAGAATGGCCACTATCACCTACCTATTTTCTAAACGGATTGCCCTATTTAAACAATTTCTGTTATTACATCCGTTTTATACCTAAGCCTATAAAATAATACTAAAAACAATATAGTCTCGTATGTACAGTAACAAAAAATCATGTTTTCAACATAAGACGTAATATTTGGAGTCGTAAACTATCCTTTCAAAAATTTACTTGTTCGTTTATACTGATTTAAAATAAGAAACTATTTTAAAAATAAATTGAGCTTAAACAACCGTTTACTGAAAAGTTATAAGTTATTCTTTGTTGATTCATTTATGCACGAAAAACTTCAGAAACGCGTGTTTCAAATAGACTGCGCACTCGCGCTCGTATTATTCCAAGTCAGACCGAGATATCATGTACTTGAACGGAGTCTATGTGTGCGTTGCTGGAGAGCATTTTGTATGAAGATGGTGTTCTCTACTTATTTATTTTGTGTGCGCTTTTCTAACACATGCAAAAAAAAAACAACGAAGGCACCGACCTGAGGTAACAACTTTTTTGATAGGAGTACCGAGCGAAGCCTCGATGACGCGCACGTCGCGCACCAGCTGCGCAAACTCCGGCGGCGTCAGGGAGCACACGTGGTCCGTGCCCTTCATGCCCTTGTCCAGGGTTATGTGTTTTTCTAACACCTGCAATATATTATAAAAATATATTTAAATATATATACCAAAAATATATCGTATCGTTACACAATCCAGATTCTACGCTGGGATTCACTGTCTCATTGGTACCATATGAAAATCAAAGAAAGAATCGCAAACACACTGATGAGGGAAAAAATTACTTTAAACTCATCATTCTACTTTTTGCCTCGTATGACATCGGCATGGTAATAATTAAAAAGATAGTTAAGGGAAAATAATGTAAGGTAAGGACGTATGTTGGGGAAAGATTATCCATCTAAAGATTCCTCACGGAAATGACGTGGATAGAATGTTGTTTGGCATTACCGGTGCAGTCGCAATCCATCTCTCATAAGAAATATCGGACGATAAAAACGCAGCTGTTGCCAAGGAATCGGGACGCATTATCGCAATAAATATTATCGACCGATAATAACGTGCCTGTGTGGGGAGCCCTTAAACAGGTACCGCAGTCTGCAGTCCCGGAGATGTGTGTTTTTTATTTTATTTATGTAATCCCATGAATATCGACAGGCAACGTCAAGAAAACTGAGTCTGCCTGCATGTGTGCTGAGACTACTGAAAGTCATAGTCACCTCGTTTGGCCGACAACCGCACCTTTCCATCGAAACAATAGAATCGCATTAGGATAAAAACTCAAAACAGATAGAGCTTGAAAAAAAAACACAAAAAGGTGAAAATTAAAAAAATACTTATGATAAGCACTGTGTTTATTAAACTTTATACCTATCTCGAGTATTTTAACACAACAATAAAACAAACGAATTCCACAAAAAATTACCGCGTTCGCAAAGTAGATTTTATTTATTGGCGGAATTCCGGAATTTTGTTAATCGAAAATCTGATCCTTCTAGCAAGACGACGAATAGGTAATTCTACAGAAATCGAATTGTAGGCCAGTTTCATGGTTATAAAAATGTGCCGTCCTGGGACAACAGAAACAGACACAGAGACATACAGAATTTCAACAACACTTATCAATGTGCATTTATGTTTACCTAGCCTTTATCTTAAGTAATAATAACAATTAATGAGTTATGCCAGAATGTCTCGTAAATAAAGTAAATTACGGAAAAAAACCGAATGAGTCCTTATCGTGGTGACCTATTGCATTCCATCTGAGAAAAAATGTACAATACACTCAATATTATTGTATTTCAGAAAAATATTTATCGGTGAATTGTTGTAAAGACAGGCCAGTTTCATGGTTATAAAAATGTGCCGTCCTGGGACAACAGAAACAGACACAGAGACATACAGAATTTCAACAACACATCAATGTGCATTTATGTTTACCTACCCTTTATCTTAAGTAATAATAACAATTAATGAGTTATGCCAGAATGTCTCGTAAATAAAGTAAATTACGGAAAAAAACCGAATGAGTCCTTATCGTGGTGACCTACTATTGCATTCCATCTGAGAAAAAATGTACAATGCACTCAATATTATTGTATTTCAGAAAAATATTTATCGGTGAATTGTTGTAAAGACAAATGCTAACCTAAGCTGTTATATTCCACCTGAGAAGAGAATTACAACTATGCAATAAATTCTATTGCGTGTATAGAAAGATTTGTCGGGGAATTTTGTTAAGACGAATAGTTTAATACATTTTATGTCTACTTTTCTAAGTTTACAAGTAAAATAAATTGCGAAGATTGTGCTCCGGAAAAGGAAGGATCTAGCAAGACTTGTTTTGACTGTTGTGAACCTAGCAAAAAGTTTGATTGCAAACAGTTGAACCGAAGTCGTTTTGTTACGAAAAAGATATCTATTTAAATTGAAATCCACTCTATCAATAGGAAAAAACCAATGAATGAATCTCGTTCGTTGTCTTTTGTATTGCATTAACTAAGCGTATGATTAATTCGACGCGGTTGTTAGAACACGGATGACGAAGGTTTGAGTACAAAAAAGGTTGTCTCCAATACCAATGTAGTTCGAATTTAAAACCACGTTCATAATAAGTGTTACGACAAATTATGAACATACTGGTAATTTTACCGCATTAATATGAAAAGTTGCTTGCAATAATTTATGGTACCCAAAGTAGGTAAGTACATGAAATGCACCTTATGGACTGACATTCGGCAGTGGGTTGCTCATTATACTAAACTGGTTTATTGCCGCATTGAGGCAGTATAGTCAGGGTCGGATTTAAAGGGCTGGAGCCCTCGGGGCAACAAAGGTCTGGAGGCCCCTTAGCCCCAAACCAATTTCCAAAAAAAAATGGACAATTTTTTTTAGTTAAGAAATACAGATCAATGATTTCTGTTAATATTTAATGTAATCATGTTTGTACAAAGTACTGTAAGAAGTGAAAAAATATGAAAGGAAAAGTTGTTTACTATTACTAGTGTGTGTTTGTTTTTTTCCGAAGTCTCGATTGTCCCCTCTTTTATGTAGGCCCCGGTTGCCCTCCCCTAAATCCGGCCCTATAGTAAGTTCTAGTCCTTCTAATTATGGAAAGAGTCACGTATCCAGTGGGATGCATAAAAAAATTAGTTGTAAATATAGGTAAGTATACAAACCTTTGCGCCTAGAGCCACCGCAGCTAAAGCGACAGCCGTTCCCACTTCCTGGCCCGAATATCCAACTGGTATGTCAAATGTATTCTTGTAATCTTGCAGTACAGTCAGGTTGCAGTCTTCAAACGGCACTGGATACGCCGATATACAGTGCAGCAAGCAGAACTGTTTGTGTTGAGCCGATACTATGTCATAGATGGTCTTCACGGCTGCCTTGTCTACCATCCCGGTGGATATGATCAGGGGCACTTTCTTAGACGCAGCGTATTTCAGGAACAATAAGTTGTTCGAGTCGCCTGAACCTATTTTGATGAATGGGACTTTTATATTAACCAGGAAGTCAAATGACACCTGAAAATAACATGGATATAAAGTGGATACCAGTCAGTAGTTCCGGTATCCTGTCTATAAAATATCAACATTTTTATGAACGCAAACGTAATATTTGCGATTGTTCTTAAATACATAAACAGCTGAGAACTGCAAATTGTTGTAATAAACTATCGTAAGTTATTATTATGTTATAGAATTACGTATACATCTAGGTGAAGGAATCACGATCTTAACTCGATTACCACAATTTTTTTAAGTAAATAAAGACCAGAAAAAAATACCCTTGGGATTCGAACCAAAGATCTACGAATTCCAGCCAGAAGAGTTCAGAACACCAGCAAGAAAACTAATGATTATTTTTTTAAACTATGGATGCAGTGTCTCAGTCTTAACATATTGATATTATTTCTTAAAACTTTCAAGATCTCTTTTGGCTCAGACTCTGAAACGAATCAAAAGACAGAAAAAACTGTTATATTTAAACGAATCGCCCTGTATTTTGTCAAATTCCTGTTCTGATAAATATAAGAAGGGGTAGCAATAATTTACATAGTTTTTATAAAATACCATGTCGGTAAAAGGCTACGCATTTTTTCATTTATTATTATCCTACAATATTAAGATAGATTGCATGAGAGTCCTAAGAGTAATATCTTTGTTGTCACACGGTTTAAGTTACGAGGTAGACCGGCCTGCCTTGACTTTATTGTGGCTTGCATATGACTAACGTTAAGCCTAGATTTCATTTTAATAAACACAAACTATCAATGGTAATTTTAAGTTTTAAATGTATGTATCTAAAAAACTTTTTTTGTTCAAAAGGTACTCAGCACCTTGGGAGAGGATACCGGGTTATGTGGGATTTGTACCGCACTAAAACCACCTCGGTTGCCTGCCTCTGCGCTTGTGTAGGACTCCGGGATCTCCATTGGAACGCACGGTGTCCTCCACGAGCGGCGCCCCAGAACGGGCCCATCCATGGACGGGTCGAGCTCCCACTCTCATCGTCCGGTCCGCAACCTAGCTGTAACTTTCCCAACAACGTAGAAATAAAATAAAGTAAATAAAGCGTAACATATATTATAGACATACATGTATACATTATAAAGTAACGAGTAAAAATGTATAAGCATTTACGAATATGCATAGATACTCATACTAATATTATTAGCCGTAGATATTTGCAAATGCCTAAAATTTTCAGACTGTATTTAATTTTATATTGACACAACCTATTAACATATAACATAACATATTAACATAGCTGTATGCCGTATGCCCGAAAAACTGTACAACGAATAACGATTTCATATTGATGTAGGTACAAGACATTAAGGAACTGGCTCTAATAAATCATTTCAGAATGGTGTAAGTACGAGTATCTAGCTCCCATAATGTTTTATCAAGTTTATCAAGAGTTGAGCAACCATCGATTGATTTTATAATTTGAGTGAGCGATCTGCTATAGAGGGCCGTCGTTTGGGTGGGAGAAACAGAGCGAGGAGGAAATAAAAATAAACAAACAGTCTTCTTTAAAAACAAGCGTAAAAAATTAAGATTTTTAGATGTGTTTATGGAATATCTACCTTATTTTTAAAGTTAACAAATACGCACCTGGCCAGAGCGGTGGACATTTAGGCTAATACATACTTTCCATTTTCGTGAGGAGATTTATATGAATAGTATCTGATAATTACATAATGACAATTACGGAAAGTACTATATGGCTACACTACAGGTTTCACAAAATAAAAATAACTGCAATTATTAAAATTCCACACGGGATAGTTTAATTGTCTTTTCTGAATTTTTTTTAAGTTTACGTATTCTTGACCACTGGTTAATTTTGCTAACAATTTCCTAACAAACCTAATCGCAAACAATTTTTTATAAAAATGAATTGATCATGTTCAGATATACTCGTATGTTGAGATAAGATAGATTAACCGGGTACATATAGCTATCAATGGTGACATCTGTTTGGAATTAAATTTACATTTACAAATTTATTGTACGCAAATAAAACACAAGAATGTAATACAAGTACCTAACCTAAGTATTTAAATGTTATGTTTATTATTCGGTAGCTCGTTTACGGTTAGGCCATAGGTACGTACGAAGTACGGTGACAATATAATCGTACATGAATAAAATTGTTAGTGCGATATGTGGTTGTGAATGTTGTAATACGTGTTTCGTACCGAACTATGTTATTGTTGCGAATGTGTGCAGTTTTAAGTCTGATTAAAAGATATCACACTATTTACTCTGACAGATAAGACTGAAAAATGTCTTAACGTAAACAATAATATTATTGTGAATTTGATATTTTTAAGAAATTGTTATAAGGACGTGCCTGGAATTTGCACAAAAAATAAACATATGTACATAGGTACATCTACTTACAGTTATTATGTCGTAGAGGTTTTTAGAATAAACTAAGGAAATTTGACGTGCGGCAAAGAATACCTGAGAATTGAAATTATATATGATTCTGTCCGGATCTAAGTATGTATATTAATATGTAAAAGTTATATTTTAACTGTGATACTGTAAGCATTCTAAGGCTAAGGGCCCAGCCCTATGCAACAAGTGCCGGTCATGTGCTTTACTGGTTATTAGTTTATTAAACAAGGGCGAACCCTCGGAAATGATAAATTGTAATTTAATATAAAAAAATGTATTTAAGTAAAAAATAATCAAATTGATCATACCATATCCATAGCCGAAGCAGTAAACAATATTCCAACTTCATTAGCATATTTAAATAGTTCTCTATATTGCGCTTCGGAAAATTCTAGATGGCGTTTGTGTTCTCCGTATGTTTTGCCCCAGGAGTTAGGGTTGTCGTATGGCCGCTCCAGATACTTTGGCGTGAACTTCTCCTTGAGACATGTTTTCTGAAATTTTACACAACTAGCGCCTGCTTCCTGAAATATATGAAGTGATTTTTAAGACAGTGGTAAAGCTAATTTGTAAAATGTAACATTTCAAACATATTTATAGGGTTATAATAGAAAAGTTAAGTTTTACAAAAAAAAAAGAACGGAACGGATAGGTAATCATTAATATATAATAGTATTTATTGAATTACGCATAATGACTTCTCTTTTATTTTTATTATTATTATTATTTGACTTAGTATGCGCCTACCACAAGTTCTACTCGTCACCCAGGGTTGGCTGGTAGAGAATGCCATTTAGGCATTAAGCACGCCCTTGTGTTCCTTATTTGTTAAGGTAATACTTTAAGATTAAATTAAATAAATAACTTTGTGTCGGGTGGTGTCGGTCCGTCACTTTGACTTGGTGACTTTTGGGGTCGAAACAAAATAAAACCGAAACAAGCTTTCGCAAACTGTATCGTGTGGCATAACAAGAATAAGGGTTTATTGTTATTGTTATATTTCTACAATAGGTAGCTTTTAAAATTTTCAAAGAAAGATGGCTATCATTCCCTCACTGCCTGTAGGTAACGTGTATGTATGTAATGTATGTATATGCGTAAAAATTACAATGAAGCTGAGTAGGTAGTGTAGGTACCGACTTTTGAGACAGAAAAACGCCATAGTATAAACAGGGGAAACAAAGGAATATGAAGAAGTCTTCGCTTCTGATTGATTTGATTACACAGTTGGCAACGAACCAAAACAAAGCGAATCTCACAGCTGACGGTGCATCATCGCTTTGTTTACATTTAATTAAGTTATTAATTACCTACTATATTTAAAATGGTAGGCTTAAGATATATGTTATTAATTAATTATTTTAACATTTAACTTTACGGATTAATGTACTGGTATAACGATTTGTTATTTACTAGAATTCGTCGTAGTTCAAATTCAGATTGTGCAGATACTTTTAAGGTCTTTCAAAACTTGACATCCTCATATATTTTGTGTGAAGTATGATTTATGTTATGACCGTAGTGTTTAATTTCTCTATGGTTATGACATTCACAAAATTTTAATTAAGTAGGTATTACTATTTTAATTGTTATTTCCTTTTAAATAAAGGCAATAATATCCATGAATAAAAATGAATTAGCGTCCAAAACCAGACCCTATTATTTATAATGATTCACTCACTAATTATTAGTAGATACACCGTAGAACATCATTGTTAATATTATTGGCAAGTTTGTAGGTATCTAAGTAGATACTATCTATTTATTCTCTTTAAAATGTATCAACAGCGAGTCGAAAGGCATCGAAAGGTCAGCGGCTGCCATCGTTGAAACTATTAATATCTATTACGATTGAAGTAATGACTTTTTGAGCAACTTAACACGCATAAGAATGTAACGTTATGTATTATATGGGGCGACCTACTGAGTTGGTATGTTTATATGCACGGTTTAAATCTCTTTGTGAAATGAAAGTGAAAGTAAGATGTCGTACTTAGTTAGCTTATTAGTATACTGATATCTTTATTAGACAAGACTACCTATAGTATTACCTACCTACACGTCTAATTATGTAAATCCAATACATATTTATAAATAGTGAGTATTGTCAACACTAGGTACTACTGTCAGAAGTGAATGGTCAAGTTTTGTTTCCTGACAAACCATGCCTTAAATCTGAACAAATGTTAGCGGACTTACCTTAGCGGCCTTTATCAGTTTTTTCGCGATTTCAATGTCACCTTGGTGATTTTGTCCAACTTCAGCTATAATAAAACACGGATTGTCGCCACCCACCCTGATGTCCTCAGTTATCTTAACTTCGACCATGATTGCAGTCGTCAGAGTTCCATGTAGAAAAATAGACCCGTCCTGACCCTCGACGCAATTACTTGTGGGAAAGACACTGTCAATATACAAGAGGTTTATCGACCTCCCGCTCGGTATCGGATTGAGTAAATAAGGTCAATTCAATATAAAAGCGAGTTGCTTGTTGCGCGCTCGCCGCACTAGTGCGCGCCGGCCCGCAGCGGGACTAGGGGTGCACGATATAAATCGATATTTCGTAAAATATCGATATATGTATGCGATATATCGATGCAACCCGATATTATCGAATCATCTAGTATCGATACGTACAATCGATATATTTCATTCGATATATAAAGTATCGGGATAAATTAAAGTTATTATAAGTAAGTAAGTAAGCATATTAAAGTGAGGGCAGTTCTAGTAGTAATTTATAATTATATTATGTATCTATAATATGTGTCTGTGGATACGCAGTACGCAGTATCGGGCCCACTTAGTTTGTGATCTGTGGCTTCGTACTACCTATATCTTTAATTAATCTGTGGTTTGTGAGTGATTACCCGCTTCTTTCATCGTTCTCTCTCACTACAAAATAAACTGTTTGTTAATTGTTTAGAAAATCCAAAAGTGCACGCCTCATAATCTCATCCTTCACAATAAAATTGATTATTTATAAAGGTGTATATAATATAAGTATGTAGATACACTCGTTTTCATGTGTCAAAGCTCTTGTACTGAATCAAGATCATCTTTCAAGGTGTCACTACTGTTGAATTGGATGGTAAATAAATTGAAAATTTAAACATTAATAAATGGAGTTAAGGAGATCCAAATGACAATTATAGTGTAGTATAAAGAAGCAACATGTTAATTTAAAATCCCAACAAAAATAGTTTCACTGTAAATATATATAGAAATAATGTTCTTTCTGTTTGAATTTAAAAATATACTTAAACTATGAAGAACAGTCGATATTTTTTTTTTGTTTATTTAATAACAATTAAACCACATCGAATCAAACCCTGAAAAGTTAAAGGGTTCAATTCCTAAGTATAACGAAGCGTAAGAGAAAAAAAAACGACTCGATTAGTAAAGTATTTCGGTAGTTATCGTGTTAACAAGAAAAGCTTCCGCAGATACAGACACACGGACGTCCAAGACAGAACTTTTTTAAACTGTTTTTAACTAGTTTAAATAACAAAAAAGACATCAAAAATATCATGAGTGTTAAAAATAGTGTTTTTTCTTGATATGTTTGTGTATATATTATCTTACAAGTGCAATATATGATACATAGAGACATTTTAAGTTTTCAAAAATTAGATGTTTTGCGCGAAGTGACAGTAGCACCCACGTCAACGCTTCGCTTAGGAGGCGTGCAATAAAAGTTGTCTGTTTTGTTTAATACAGTTTACAAAATTGTGTAAATACAGTTAATGTGCAGTTATCGCTTTATTTGAGGGCTCCAGTTAGTAGATTTAACGAAAACCTATTAGAAGTGTGGGTGGATTACAAAGTACAGTTCCCAAAGTTATATAATGTAGCATATAAATATTTAACAATGGTGGCAAGCTCTGTTCCATCTGAGCGACTTTTCTCAAAAACCGCACAGGTTTTAACTCAGCAGTGAAGCAGACTGCAAGCCAAAAGAGTAAATAAAATTTTATTTTTGCAAGGTCTAGAGAAAAAGTATCGGTATTTATAAATAAATAAAGTTGATTTGTTTCTGCACTCTGTTTTACTCATATTAACCTGAACCCTATCTAATATTCAATATAATAGACTAGTTAAATACAAATCACTTACGATATATCGAAAATATCGATATATTTGTACGATATATCGCAAAGTATCGATAGAACACTATGATATATTATATCGACAAAAATATCGATATTTTTATTATATGAACATCCCTAAGCGGGACCCACTCCGCATGATAATGATAAAACCTGTATGTATGGTGGAGCGTCACTCGTGTCATGCCCACATGATCCGAGACCCGTCGGTAGATAAATAACAAACGACTTGAAAACATAACTAAAATGCCTTTATTACCAGTTTACATACAATTCATTGTTATCAGAAACAACACAAACTGTTATACAGCGATACAGAGTTGCATGTTTACATTACACGCCGCACGTAGCTATTTTGATAATGTCTTCGCGATTCTTAAATCTGTCGCCCAACGCTCTATTAACTTTAGATTCTGTCATTTTGCCAAGGAAGCCCGAGATGTAACGGCCCGCCTCTAGGAGTTTCACTAGGTCGATGTTTGTGTTGACCCCTAGGCCGTACAAGAAATACACGAGGTCCTCTGTAGCCAGGTTGCCACTCGCCCCGCGTGCGTACGGACACCCTCCGAGGCCGGAGATGGAGGAGTCCACGGTCTTGATACCAAACTGCAAAATAATTAACGATATTAGAGTGAAGATAGAAATATGCAGCAAAATGAGTGGGTTTGTTTACGCACATCTGTTGTTTAGTAACAGCGTGGGCTACTTTATACGCTATCGGTTTCGACCTTTGATGGCTTTGATGTACACTTGATAGGGTTGAGGGTAATATTAAAGGAAAACAAACTTTAAAAATGTAGAAATAGGTCGGTTTAGCCATTTAATTTCACGAAAGCGGGTTTTGGTTGTCCGCGCCCGATAAAATGACCTGGTAGAAATACGTCATACCTAATTTACCAACGTTTTTTTCTTTAAAAGAATGGAGAGATTAAAAACAAGATTCGAAGGTAGGTATCTTGAAGTCACGCTGACAGAAACCGTGCGGAACATAAAGTTACGTACCTATTCTAAAAAAAAATGATACACAAGTGCGCATCCGTTTTCATGAAATAAAAGCGTCTTTAAATAACTAAATGTGTTTAAATAAACGTCAGTAAAAGAATTGAATAAATGCAATGTTACTAATTAATTAATATCAACCAGTGAAAGATAAATTTAATTTCCTCTTACAAAATAACGTTTAGTCCACACAATTTGAAGAATTAAGCATGGACGTACAAAAAACACGTTGTTTTTCTACGTTCATGGAATAAAGTACTTACTAAAGTTAAGAAAGTATTTATGTGCGTTTTAAAGTCTCAGTAAGTTTTTTATTCTGCCTGTATAAGTTTCAAAGTAGATTAAATTACATTATTATTATTTTAAAAAGGTAGATATTATCTTCAGTCCGTCATAGAAAATTGCTTGACAGGCTTTTGTTATTTCAACTTCCTTTTTGGCAATCGTTTCCGATTCCGATTGACTACTCTACTTTAACCCTTAATTATTCGCATCAAGAAAATCACACAATTACTTGCATGGGGTTACGAGTGACCCCAAAGAAAATGTTGAAAAAGGAAAGCAGTACAAAAATAACTCTTTATTATAAAAAATATTTAAGATCTTTGCTTTTGTTAACATAAATATTTAAAAATATAACATTGACTTCCAAATTTAATAAAAAAACAATATTCTTAACCGCTATAATAACTACAAAGTTTTGGTTTAGGCGAGATAAAATTTTAAAAAAAATTAGAGATTTGTTAATCGTTTAAACTGTGCAGTATCAGATTAAGTATACCGAAAAAAGTTGTTGAAAAGTAAATTTACTATATTATTAGCATTTTGGGTAAATTTTTTTTTATCGTCCTCCCCAGGACACCAATGACTATGTTCATTCTTTATTTTACTGCCAGAATCATTGAAACTATTCACATCAGTGAGTTTACTGATTCAACTTTCAAAAAAGAACCAGTAACATCTTACTCATGTTCAGAAGTTATTGCAATATGTCCCTATCCTAAGCCGTTCCAAAAATCAATAAACTGAAAGAAAAGTAAACATATTATGTATAAAAATACCTAAATTAAATGCCCATTGAAAAATATAGACAAACTAATAAAAACAATAACAATTAACAAATATAAATGAAGTAAAAATCCAAAAATTATAAAATTACCTTCACCACTAAAAATTACGTAAGTGCTCGCATGGGGGGTCAGTGCTCTAGAGAGCAGGGAAATGTGCATATGCGATAATGTTCTGGATACCACTAATTCAACTACCCTGTAGGAAGTCAGGAAGCTAGAGTGAGTCTGGGTACGCTAAAATAACTCAAAGATGCATTTTTTTCAATATGAAATCGCGCTGACCCCATGCAAGTAATTAAGGGTTAAGTATAAACAAAAAAAAATGATACAACTAGACAAAAAATATTGCATTTATTGAAGTATTTCATCGGAAATTTAGGTATAAGTAGTTGACATTACGACAATTTATTTTATTTGTCAATTTTTCAGTATAACATCAAAAGATTTTATTGAATACCAGCGGCCGCCCGCGACTTCGTTCGCGTGGACTTTAGTTAAAGATTTTTTTCTAACATAAAAGTAGCTCAACTTACTCCTTATTACATCAGCTACCTGCCAGTGCTTCTAATACATTATATTACCATAAGTAAAACTATACACATTAATGGAAAAAAATATCAAAAACAAAAAAATGTTATCAAAAACATACATACATCTGCAACTCTGTTTTTGTTTGTTTTGGACATACCTCGGGGAGAACTAAAATCAAACAACGATTTCCACTCATAGTTTTTGTAAGGGGGGACGATGCTTTATAAAAGCATAGGTTAATGTTACTAATGTCGACGGAACCCCGCTGTACGTGGTTTGCGACTTTGCGTAGTGTGCTGTGTGTGGGCTAGGCGGGCCCCGAAAACCACTTGGGTTGACCTTTGACAAACTTCTAATTCCTCCAAAATAAAATCAAGAGAACCAGCCGTGGTCCTAGTTCATGTCATGCATCAGCCTCCCCCCCCTTAATTTTTTTGACCTCCTCCAAAATTTCAGCTCGCAACTCCCCCAAACAGAAATCCTAGATCCGCCGCTGGTTGCATGCATCGGAGGGTCTCTGTGTATTTTCCCTAATACAGGGTGGACCAAAAGTTCGTTAAATATTTGAAATGGCTATAAAAAAATAAATATCTATATTGTATACAAAAAACTTATATTTGTTCTTAAAAACAGTGAATTAGGGTTTTATTTTTTGAAAATCACATTATCAAAATGTGAGCTTTGTTTAGTTTGACACTCCTGTAACCTGGTCATTTGCCATGACCACCAAAGTTTTTGGTGAAATGGTTTGTATTTCATTACATATTATGTTTTCTTTTAACTCTTGAATAGACGCTGGGCTGCTGGTGAAAACTTTGCTTGTAAGATATAGCCAAATGAAAAAGTCCATTGAACCCCAAGTTTGGACTATGGTGCGGCCAGTTAATGTCACCTCTTCTGGATGAGTTTCTGCCCAAATATTTCGCGAACTGCGGCTATGAAGTCGTTGAAGGTGGGACATGTGGCCCCATCTTGTTGAAACCAGTTTGTTGGTTAAATCCCGCAAAGTCCTGTTAACCTGGAGCAAAAAAGTCCTGCAACATCGCAACATATCGCTATGTATAGACAGTAATTGCTGCACAGTTCATCCAATCTTCATGAAAGTGTGGGCCAATGATTCATTGCGCTAACAATGCTGCCTAGTCGCTTTGGGCGAGTGTAAAGGTTTTTGGTGCTTCAATTTCGGATTACATTCGTTCCAGTGTCGGCATTTTGTCGGTTTTCATCACAAAGAACAATAAATCTTCGATAAATTAACTTCGAAAGGCCCTGTCCGTACGTGTCATTAAAATGGAGAGCCCGTCTATCCAGCGTTGTGACGTTCACCACCTCCCAAATCAGGCGTTACACCGAGCCCGCCGTGCCCATACCTATAACGTCTTTTGTAATAGCCCATGAACTAAAACGAAATAATGTTTTTAAAAAAAACTATATCTTACCTCTAAGCCAGCGAGTAAGTTGGAAAGCCCCTGTCCGTATGTGTCATGGAAGTGGAGAGCCAGTCTGTCCGGCGTTGTGACGTTCACCACCTCCCGCATCAGTCGTCGTACTGAGCCCGCCGTTCCTACGCCTATCGTATCTCCCAGGGACACTTCGTAGCAGCCCATGTTGAACAGCTCCTCTGTGATCTAAGGTATTATAAATTTTATAAGATGTGGTATGTAAATGATAGCATTTAATTTTAATTTTCTTGCTGTATTTTTGAGTTATATCAGATAAACTTGATGACATTTTTTATATATAGGATAATTAAAATGCACAAGTGAATTGAATATGAAAATAAAATAACAGTGTGAAAATATGTTTTTTCAACTTGCCTAAAATATTCCATCAGACACGTTCTGTTAAAGTATGCATATCTTTACTTAAAAATCTGAATGATTACTGACAACTTACTAACATTATTTTTAAACTTTTAACTTTTAACTCTTTTAACTTATAACATCAGCTACATAATATTTTGTAAAAACCGCCATTATCTATCTGTTTTAGCTATTAATAATACAGTTACTAATTGTTTTTCATTATTGTTGTACTGTTATAAATAACTATATTGTGATGTTTTATGATGAGCAAACCGAGCAATGTCATATCATAAAACAAATTGGCTGCAACTCTTTTGCGTCCCACTGCTAGGCACGGGTCTCCTTGGGGAGGCCTGGAGCTTCCACCACGCTGCTCCAATGCGAGTTGGTGGAGATGCGGGTTAGTGGCCAACCCGCTGTCGGATGTTTTCAAACCGCCCATAAGGCCTCCGACAAGGTTTGACGACTGTTATCTATCGACAACAACCGGGACCGACGGCCGGAGGGCACGTTAGCCCTCCGAAGCACGGAAACGCGTATGAAATTTGTTTTGCCACTAGCGGTCACCCACCTCACACCCGACCGCGCCCGTTTGGTTCAGCTGCATAGATTGCTTGCGTTCTACGCTAGCCGCCAGGCCATGCGCGCTTCAAACGCGCAAACAAAAAGCTAAAACAAATTACATAGCTGAAATTTACCTTAGCAATAGCTTTTGGGCTGATTGGTCCATCATATGGGCAACCCAGCACACAAGATACGTATCCTCGAACCCTTATTCCATCCTTCACAGCTTCATCAGCAACAAGTTTAAATCTTCTTAGTCCTTCCTCTACTGAGCAATTCAAATTCTTCTGAGAGAAACCTTCTGATCCAGCAGGAAATATAGCTATTTCCTCTATGTTGCATTGTTTCTAAAACAAAAGTAAATAATTTGATTATTTAATAGTTACTATAGTTACATAATCACTTTGTTATTATTATCAATTATTATTATTATAATTTTGTTTTGACACTATAAACTTATATAACTTTTTGATGTTCTTAAATCAATTTTTTAATACTTTTTTATATTAATTTTATGATAATGCTGTAATATTATTTTAACAATAATGTTAATATAGTGTTAAGAAGTATAATTGGTATATAACCGTTCTTTTTAACAATAAATAAATAAAAAAGATGCAATTTAAAATATTTCTTTGTTCTAGCTTAATCTCAGCCTACAAATAAATAGACTTCCTGTCTGTTTCAATATTATTATCTTAACAAAGATATATTTTTTGCTAACTAGTAATTTTTTTTAATTGGAATAATACTTTACAGCTGTCTCATATCCCTTGAGGTTTGGAATAAGCACTGGGTAATTAACCCCAGGTACTCTTCTGAGATTCTTCATAACTTCTACTCCATCACTCATTTGTTTTACCCATTTGGGACTGACAAAGCTGTTAAAGACAAGAATTGTGTGTTAAATAATGCTTGTTGTGGTACTTTTACATGTCTTATGTTTGATAAAGCTTAATCAATAGAATAAGAACTTGGGAAGTTGTTGAGCATAAAATAGAGGTTGTATAGTTGCAACACGAACTAAAACTAGATGTGATCCTATTGGTTGTCACACTATGTACATAACAAGTAATAAAAACAACATAACCAAGCAACAACACCACCAACCTGCATTAGAGCAGCGTTGTGGAATAAGCTCCCTAATAAAAGTGGTTTTAAGCCAGCATATTTTTCTGTATGTGTGAGAGTTGTTAATATTTGCATATATAGTAATATTTGCATACCTCATGTAGGTAAATATGGCGTACTAAATATGTATTAACAACTTTTGTAAACACCCATATTTGTGTAAATAAAGTTCTTTGTCTTTGTCTTTGTTGCAGAAAATGTGCTTACACATGTGCCACTTATTGCACCTCTAAAAGCTAAAGATTGCTGATTTGTGTCAACAAGCACTTCTGAAAAACAAACTTTACGAGTATGGGCAGACATGGGTCATTATATGCACAGGTAGTACATAGGCAGCAGTGGGTTGCAAGAAAAGGTTGCAGTGGGATGCAAAAAAGGGTCGCTGCCATCTGGTAGATCTTGCATAGTCAATATCAGTTGAAAACCTTTACCCTTGTAAAAGGAAATGTTTAAAAAGGGTTGTTTATGCCTGTAGGTGATTAACTGGGAAGAATTTTCATAATGTTAACCCTACTGGCACAATGGTTATCATGCCAATGTGTCAATTGTCAATGCCACGGTCCTAGGATTGATACCCATTGAGGCAGAAATTTACTCTTTAAATATAAAATTTGTTCTTATTCTAGGTGTTGTATTCATGTCTTTGTATGTGGGCAATGTGCATGGTAGGTACCTATGACATAGAGAATCCTAGTGTAGAGAGCTATGAGTACATTTTGTATTTATTTATAATATTATAAAGCTAGTGTATTATATTACCTCGCAGACTCAATATTTTTAATGCCAGCCTCAGCAAGTTTGTGAATGAGTTCCACTTTGACATCAGTTGGCACAAATTTAGCTTCATTTTGCAAACCATCTCTTGGCCCCACTTCATAAATACGAACATCAGGAGCAACAGAACTCTGGACAAGAAAATTAACAAGTCTTTAATAATATTTTATACAAAACTGTTTTTGTGGTTTGTTTAAGCCCACACCAATTTTTACTCTTGTGTATAAATAATAAATAATATTACTTACATAATTTTTAAAGGTTGTAATTTTTTTACATAATATTATATGAATAAATTATTATGATAAAGATATTGTTTAGTATTCCATTATACTTACAAAGGCGCGAAGTGTGTTTGTAGTAACCTTTAATAAATTTACTTTTTGAACTAAAGCCATGATTATTTTTAATATATTCCAAATGTAAATATACTGACTGATTCTAATATTTCATACTACAACTGCCACAATGGTGTGATTTAATAATCTAGATAAAGTAGAAAAGAGATGTAAAGAACTTATCACACTAAGCTTGTTACTACTTACCTACTGATAACGATATCAGAAAAACATTCTAAATGAATTAATTAAACCAATGTAACACTTTAAATTATAATGAACTTCACATTTAATTAAAGAAAACGGAGATCATTATTGTTATTTTACTGTTCGTGATTTGTTACAGCCACTTTAATTAACTACATAATAAGTTTATCAGAAAAAATGGATTTTGTTTTATAAAATTTAAATTAATTGCATTAACGCATTAACTATGTTGTTTACATTCGTTTTTTTTTCAATTATGGCATCGCAAACTCTCAAAACTCTGTGCATACTGCCAGCGTCAAGTACAATTTTTGCATCAATTTTTTGCCAGTTTCAATGAAACTGGACGAAGTCAGTCAGTAAGTCGTCAGTAATCAGTCAGTCAGTCTAGTCAGTCCAACATTCAAGTAAAGCGATGGCTACTTTACTAGAACGTGTCCGATGGAATTTTAGAAGCAAGCAGAAAAAACATATTTTAGCACTGTTCTATTTCACAAACACTCGTGCACTGTAATTGACGTTTAACAAACAAAATGCCATCAACTTTATCCGATATAACTCAAAAATACACCATGAAAATGAAAATAAAACAAGAGCACAATATATCTTTTTCGACTTCCCGCCAAAACTCCAAATTTAAAACATTTAAAATTTATATACACTTTTTTTCAGTAATGACATCGCAGCAGTGCATTGCATATTGCCAATGTCAAGCAAATAATACTAATATATTATGTCAAGTGAACATTTTCATTTTTTAATCAAGTTTTCGCCACGTATTTGACCGTTTCATTGAAACCAGGCTATAAACAATAGTTAAAGTCAAATCAGTCGTTAGTAAATAATCAAGTCAATCAGTTGAGTAGATGTAGAAACCATCTACGATCAAGTTGAGACAGTTATCCCCACACTGTCACAAGTCCGTCATCATCATCCTATGTCATCAACTCTCATCACATTCAATGATGTCACATTATCACATTCACATTACTCATTCAAATCAAACGGAGTTTTGGCGGGAAATTGAAAAAGAGTTTTATATTCATTTTCTTGGTGTATTTTTTAATTATATTGGATAAATTCGATGCCATTATTTTGTTCGATATAATGTTAATTACATATTATGTTTTTTCAACTTGCCACCAAAATTCCATTGGTCACGTTCTGGTAACGGTAAAGAAGGTTGAATGTCTAACTGACTTGACTGAGTGATTACTGACGGACGTCTTACTTATTTTACCTAATATTACTAGTCCAATTTCAAAGAAACTGGCAAAAACGTGATGCAAAAATTATACTTGACGCTGGCAATATGCACAGAGTATGCGATGCCATTATTGAAACGAGAATATCAATATTCTCGTTGCATTGCATATTCTCGGCATTGCATTGATGGCATTGGATTAATCCAATGCCATCCAATGCCATCAATGCAATGCCGTGTAAAATTAAAAAACATCAAGTGACAGTCATCAACAAACGTCATGTTGACGTTCTTGTGTTCTGGATTTGCTGTTTGAGTTTGATTTGATTTTATTGGAAAGTTTGGATTTACCGGCGTAAACGTTCATAATTTTTGGAGGTTAAAAAATAGTCTCAGTCTGAATTGCTTTATATTTTCAAAATGGGTAATAATATTGTCTTCTGTTATAAAACTTGACTTGTTGGAGAAGTATTTATTGTTGCATTTCTTTTTATGTTTTAGCTGTAAATAGTGCCACGTCCTTCGTATTATCATCGATTTTAACCCTGTTAATATTCTCTGGAATGCAGATGTACAAGCCTATTTTAGTAAGATCTCCGATCACGATTATCTTTGGAGGTTATCTTGGATCGTTGATGTTCATGTTTTTCGTTACTGTATCCTTTTGTCACTTATTATAAAGTTCCAGGTATGTTAAAGTACTGAATAATTTTATATTATATCAATTCATATACTGAAGGAAACCAAGATCTGTTTTCCTATCCTAGTTTATGCTCAAGCCTCGCCATAAACCATTGGGATTCACTATCTCAAATTATATGAGTTATGGCAAAATTTTAATACCGCACACAACTTGCATGTATTTAACATACCACTCGGTCAAGTTAACATGACACCTGGGAGGCTATTCAGTATGCATCCATCCATATGTTCTAACATTTTCAGAATCAGTTTTGGCATATTTAGACAGTTTTTTTTATGAATTTGTAAGATTACCGTTGTTTTTGATTACATTCAGCAACTGAATGAATAATATTGCTAGAATTTTGTCAGTCTTACTCAAAAATGAGGCCCAAAAATTCGATAGCTTTGGATATGAGCGTGCAGATGATCCTCCCAGGTGTCATGTTAACTTGACTGACATGGGCATCACTCAAAAGTAGTGTGTTGTTGCCAACAATGTTTTAATTTGAGTACGCCTTTGAGTCAAGTAAACTAAAATCCTAGATTGGCCATTGATTATATTCTTTCATGAGAAAGCAGTAACTTTTGATTTGATTATAAAAGTACCTATAATATTTTGATCATAATGCCTAAATTCTGTACCAGTATCTGTGATTTTTCATTTGTGTTATTATTTGGTTATGTTCAAATCTTTTTATAGTGAAAGTACTATTAGTTACATATTTATCAAATTGAAAGTGATTGCACTTTTATTAATGCCTTCTTATTTTGTTTGTAATAGGTTTACTTAAAATATAATATTATTTATTTTCCTTAACATTATAATCAGGCTGTGGGTAATCTGGAGTCCACACTTTTTGGTAAGAACTTTCAGTTGAAGCTCCCAGAGGTGGTCTTGTCAATGGCAATATCCTTGATTGCTTCTGGAATGGTGCATAGAATTTGTTTCACTACATGGTAATTATTATTTAAAACTTTTAACATACCTATTATAGATGTTACAAAGTCTGTTCAGCTATGAATTTCATAAGGTGTGTGTGCACATACATGTTGTTTTAATAACTACTAAACATGGAATTTCAGGTTTCTTTGATAATAGCTTCAAAAGCTTACACACACAAGCATGCTGGTCAGTACACATCACTACTACAATCAGAGCTGATCAGACTTTGTAAAAATGAATATCTATATATGTTTTTTCTTTTCATTAACATCAAGTTTAGTAGTTTGCAATGTTCCAATATCAGTATAAATACTTGATGACTTGATCTCAAAAAGGCCTTGATGGGGGTTCAAGGTTAAATTAAAACAGTTACACAAAAATCATTAGATAAATTGATTTGATATGAAGCTAAAAAAATCCACTTGTGTTTAAAAGGCTCTCATAATGTGAGGGTGCTATGTAACTATGACTGGAAATATAAATTGATATATTATCAATAAATCCTTTCTCTTACACTTACCATACCATACTTAGGTATTAGTTAGGTATTATTATTCTTATTCACACCACATACATATTTATGAATAAGCTTTTGTTGTGTGCCACATTAGTTATATATGTATGAAGTTCTTGATCTTGATTAAACAATTATCCCTAATATTTTGAACTAGAAAATTTCAAGAAGCTGGATAAATAAAAGATGTGAGCAAGTTAGATCCAAAAATAATAATAAGAGCTGTTTTTAATCAGAATTTGAATAACCAATTTCTGCTTTTTTTGTTTCAGTTTGATATTCTCTCTGATAACCATATATTACATGAATAGACTGTCACAGAAAACATATGTTGCAACAGCACCAGTTGCAGCCCCAGTGAAGAGCCGCCGTCACAAATAATAATATTCACTCATAATAATAATATAGAATTATCTTAATAAAAATTTTCATACTACTGATATAATCTTTACTTCTTCTTTATCCTTTCTCAAAGGTTATGTTGGCGATCAGAAAAGAGAAAACGCTTTGTACATATTTAAAAAGTTCCTACTGATTGAACTACCTACAGTACCCTATCAGTGATATGTGTTACAATCTCATATTATGATGAAATCTAATTGATTCCCAATGACGTTTATCATAAATATAGATACAATCTTTAACAACCTACTTTTTAAATTACCTATCTAATACTATAATGCTATTTACAGATTTACAGATAAATGATATTAATTACAGATTTCAGAATTGGAATTGATAGATACTTAGAGGAAACTATTACTTATTTAATTTGGAAAGGAAAGGCAAGTTTATTATATTTCAATTTTAATTATAAAAAAATATTACAATATGGTTTTATTATAATGTATGCCCTTGTAATGAGTAAGTAACTACAACTAACTTCCTCTTAACATTTAGATAGAAACGAAAATCACATAAGAGAAAGTAGTTAGATTGAAAATAATAAATATCTTTTAAAATTAAGTTAACTCTATGCTAATGGATCTGTATACTTTATAACATAACAAATTCTTAACAATCAATATGAGATATGAGTAGGACATGCTATATACCTTAATATTGTTAGTTCTGTGATAAACATTTTCTTATACATTATAACTATTAAATTTGTATTGTAAATTGTAACATATTTGTAATTGCACTAAACTACTATATATGTTTATACTTCTTTTTAGTTCGCCATTTATAAATTAATGATAAAAAGATATTTTGTATCACTCATTGGAGACAACCAAAGAAACAACCAAAGATATTTTTATAAAATTATCTGAATTTTATTTTTCATATTTCAATAGATATTAATCAAGTTTTGATACTGGATAGTATTTTTATACCAATTTATCAAATATCTAACTAATCAAGGCAAAATGGATGGATGATAAATATTATTGTTATAAAGGTTTTTACTTATAAACTATTTTTATTGCACATTAGCATCAAAATCAGGTTAATTTTGAAAAATAAAACGATAATTTAACAATAAGCATGAGATATTATGTAAATACTGAAATGATTCCCTCTTTGTCACTCATCACTTAATCCTAATGTTATTAAATAATATGAATTGTTAACAATATTCTCACTTAATTTTAATAATCAATGAATCCTGCTTAGTTTAGCTATTCATACATTTTACCATTCAATGTATTTCAAATCACTACCAGTTACATTAATCATTTGTACACTAATGAATCATTCACAAATATTTCTTGAAGATACACTGTTGTTCGTTTTGTGAAATCTAATAAAAGATTATCACTTAATTGCTGCTGCAAGAGCCTTAGAGTTTAAAGATTAACATGAAGGTACTAAGTAGGTGTACAAAAGAGTATTGCCTAAATATTAGCTTCAAGCACAAATTTATTTATTATTTAAGTCACTGGAATTATTACAATTACCAATATTAATTTAAATAGCTAAATAATTTGGCACCAAGCGAAGAAAAGAAAAAACTATTACTTAAAAAACTAAGAATAATGTGTACATTTTCAATGAGCATTTTTAGTAACAGAAAATACCATACTTTTATTGTGTAAATAACAATGTTCTCTGTATATATTTATGAGACTGAGTGAATTTACATAGTATCACAGGTTAGGTATATAAGGCACAATTTCAAATTGCAATACTACACTATCCAATATGTATGGTAAAAGTAAGTTCACCAATCAATTAGTTTCTGTTTCACTTTAAATAATATAATTGACCTTGCACATTTTAATTTTTTAGATAGTTTTTTAGATAGTTTTCAGAAGTATGTTAATTAATTATATAATTTAGTGATAAATCTATCGAAAATTTAAATCTGTTAATAATGCTTATTCAATACAATCAATATAGGCTTAAAAGTATAGTCCCATACCATTGTAAGAAAGAAGAGTATATCAAAGACTTGCTTAATTTAAAAATAATTTTACAAAAGGAATGCCAAATTGTCTCGTAGATTCAACAAGGACCAGCGCAGACATGACAGAAAATTGCATTGTATCTAAATAATTTAATATTGAATTTCAACCCATATTCTGCTTTCATATCCTTTTATATACTTTATACTGCCCACAGCTCCTTTGAATTACTGTTGTAGACAACAACAGACCTTTGAAGTGCTGTTTTCTATGAAATGTTGCATAATTTTCCTGTCTAGTTTGCACTGTTCTCTTTATAATTTAGGGTTGTTTTTGTTACTTATTTCTGATATGCATGCTATTCCTAACATATGGATTTTGTAGGATTCTTGGTGTTGTTTCCATAACCCTCAATAGCAACTCATCTAGATAATTTTCCAAGTCTTTGTTTTTTTTCTTTTCAGCTTCAGCATCTTTTTGTAAATTATATATTGTGAGAATTAGATCTTCACGAGATTTACCATCAAATTGCTCTATAACTGCCTTAGGTATATTGTTGTATGCTGGGTTAATAGAGTCTTCTTCAACAATATTCTCTTCACCAACAATTATACGCTCTTCCAGTAATTTTTTAGGTTTATTATTGCCACCAAATTTTTTGAAGAATTTAGGACTTGGCTTTTCTTTTAAGGAACTGGGACTATCCAATTTTTTGTTCCTCTCCAGGCTAGAAGATTTTTCTCTGTCAATCATTGTTTGACTTACAGACTTTCGGTGAGTATAAAGTTTTTGCGACCACTCATCATCTTTGTCAATAGCTTCTATGGGCAGCTGTGGTGCAGTAAAGGTGTCAAGGCTAAGACGCACTGGGGGTTTTGGAGGTGCTGGTTTTTCAGTGCTCAATAGATTATTGTAAGTATATCTGCGTAGAATCTCTCCACCACCAAGGTTTTCAAGGGAAGTATTTACAGGTGATGGGGTGTATTTCACTCCTCTGGGGACTGCAACACTCACATTCAGAGAACTGCCAGAACTTTTATGGGAAAGATCATCAAAAGCAAATTCATCATCATCTTCACTAATCACACCAGGATCAGCTTCCCCAGGTAATCTCTTAGGTGTGGAGTGGTCAGGTGTAGATAGAGTTGAGCTTTTCAAATTACCAATGCTCCCACCAAGAGAGGATGAATCACTTTTTTTCTCTTTCTTGTTGATATTGAAATTAGAGCCAAGGTTTTTGACAAACTTTTTTATTCCTTTGCGTTTCTCTAGGCTTCCAATACTCATTAGGCTACCGCCTATGTTTTGTTTAATGCTGCCTAAAGACGACTTATGCTTTTCTTTTTTACTTAGATCATTTAAACTTCCTTCTTTCACTGTAAATCCTATTTTAACTTCTAGCTCACCTCTGTTTTTGTCATTTTCCTTTCCTTGTTTTCCACGTAAAGTATACCAACGGTTTCTTGGGCGTTCATAAACGTCCAGGTCTTTTAACGGAATCGATACTTGACCTAGTAAATGATCTTTCACAAAATCTTCATCATACACCTTAAGAACTATTTCCGCTGTATTGCCTTGGGACGGTATGCGTAACTCGCATTCTTCGAGCCATTCAACATTCTCGGTTGCTTTGTGTTTTACGGAAGTCTGAAATTTTTCTTTGCCGAGGGAAATTGTAACAAAACAGTTATTTGTACCGTTTTTACCTTTGATTAAAAGTCCCCGAGCTCTTTGTACGGTTACTTGTACGTGTGTTGGATCCCACATCGCGTCAGATTATAGAAATAAACACAACACAAATTTAATGAAAAGTAAAAACCTTTATCTTATTACACAAATACACAAAAGATGAGCTGTCGCCCGTAACCACCATTGGAATTTTATTAGCATAAGCTAGCTAGCTAACATTTGTCTGACTCAGTCTGACACTGACACAGACATTATACAAATTCCTACCTCTATACTCTATGGTCTGACATATTTTATAATACTTTTATCTATGGACATGGTATGACGTCTGACATGGCGGCGGAGTTTTGGCGGGAAGTCTGAAGGAACAAGTTGTGCTCTTGTGTTATTTTTCATTTTCTTAGTGTATTTTTGAGTTATATCGGATAAAGTTGATGATATTTTGCTCGATATAGGTTAATGACAGTGCACGAGTGTTGTGAAATAAAATAACAATGCGAAAACATGTTTTAGGCCATCCCCGCGGAGGGCTCCGCGGCATTCTAAAACGCTCCTAAGCTTTAATACATATTGCTCCGCGCGGAGCTATCCGCGCCGTCTGTCCGCGTGACACTAAAACCAGCCTAAGTGTGGCATTGTTTTAGCATTGTTTGTACAAACAAACACACCACAATAACTATCCTTATCCTGTCCAAATTTCCGATCCTTTTAGGAATTTAGAATTGAATTTCCCCAGCTTGTCATTGGCAAAGTGGTCAAAAGACCGAGACGCCAATATGGAAAAAAAAAAACTTGACGCCATTATTGTAATTGACGCGCCGGCCGAGACAGCCCGACTTATTACTATGTTTAACATGTAGGTAATATCGTGACCTGTAGCCCGTCCGGAGCGGGAGTTTCCGTTCTACGTAGTATTATTTATTCTTAGGCCATAGGAATAAATAATAATTAGGGATGGCGATTCTTTCCGAAAAAGATCGATTTTTGAATCGATTCGAATCGTGACCTAATGAATAGATTCACGAAAAATCGAGTTCTAAAAGATCGATTTCCAAAAAATCTATCTTTTTTTAACCGACTTCAAAAAAGTAAAGAGGTCACTCAATTCGACCGTATATATGCTTTTTTTATGTTTGTTCGCGGATAACTTTGTCGTTTATGAACCGATTTTGATGATTCTTTTTTCTTTCCTATTGTCACCAAGTCAAGATCTGATGATGGGATCCCAAGGAAATCGAGGGGAACTGTCAAATATAGCCCCACATAATAATGTGGAAATATCGCTAATTATGTTTACACAATACAGGATTATTAAATTAAAAGTACTAAAAAGAGTGAAATTATATAACTTTATAGCAAAAACAAAACCGCTTTTAAACGGTAAAAAATAATATTGTTCAGTACTTCGCATTTAATACTAGTAAAATATTGTAATTAAACGATGTCTTATTAGTAAAATCTGGGGAATTCAAAAATAAAAATTATTTCTATTAGCATATCAGATCAGGTATAAAACAAGACATTTATTTTCTAAATGTATTGGTTACAGTTACATTTAAATTAAAAAAAAAATACTTAAATGTAGCATATCAAGCATTAGTAACAGTTCACAACCCTGGCAACACGCCTGGGTGACATAGGGGCGAAACGGGTTGAAGAGGGAAGTAGGTATATAAATTGCGGCGTATCGACACAGGAGTAGATAAACGACCAGAGTGAAAGCTTCTTAAGAACGGGAAAAATTGTTACCTATTCTGGTAGGGTTGTCACAGATATAAGAATTATTAACAGTTCACAACCCTGGCAACACGCCTGGGCGACAGAGGGGCGTAACGAGGTGAAAGGGGAAGTAGGTATATAAATAGCGGCGTCTCAATGGCTGTCAAAGAAGATTCCGTTCTATGTAATTATTATTTATTTTTATGCCATAAGCCTTAAGAATAAATAATACATCTCTACCTACACTTTAAATATGGCAACTATTGAACTAATACATGCTAATGGGGCGATTACATTGGCCAACCTGCAGGGACCGATTTGAGATACATAGCTGGTTATCTGAGTACATTGTAATAAAATACTCAAGATAACCAGCAATGTATGTCAAATCGAACCCTGCAAGTTGATCAATCTTACATTGCACTCAGTATTGCAAGGTTGCAAGCAATCGAAGCGCGCATGGCCCGGCGGTTAGCGTAGAACGCAAACGATCTATGCAACTAAGCCAAACGGGCGCGGTCGGGTGTGAGATGGACCGCTAGTGGCAAAAAATTTCATGCGCGTTTCCGTGCTTCGGAGGGCACGTTAAGCCGTCGGTCCCGGTTGTTGTCGATAGATAACAGTCGTTAAACCTTGTCGGAGGCCTTATGGGCGGTTTGAAAACATCCGACAGTGGGTTGGCCACTAACCCGCATCTCCACCAACCCGCATTGGAGCAGCGTGGTGGAGTAAGCTCCAGGCCTCCCCAATAAAGGGGAGAGACCCGTGCCCAGCAGTGGGACGCAAAAAGGGTTGCAGCCATTGCAAGGTTACGGTAAATAATTTACCCAACAGTCTGATATTGTTTTTTTTTAGAAAATTGAAACTAATAAAAATAAGGCTAATAAAAATCATGCAACTCGAGTTCGAGTGTGTTGTACATAAATAAATTACCGTGGTCGTATGTTACCTATTCTAACAAAATTTTTATGGGATCAAAAGCTTGCGGCCACGGCCACCCACCACCGGCCACCGGTGCGCACTGTTAAGTGCGTATTTATCGCTGCTCCACGGTAAGCGAAAATATTGTGAAAGGTATATTTTATTCATTAATTACGATGTTTTCAGTCACTTTGCATGGTTTGATTCATAATTTCTCGAAGGCATTTATACAAGGTTCTGTACAAACATGGATTCAAATTGTTCGATAATCTCAGAAATCATTTTAAAAATAAGTTAAGATCGTTAAACGTTTTTATTTTCTCCAATATGGCACCACGTTCGTACTTTTTTCCACATGGCCCATCTGCTAGTATAGAACGCAAGCGAATTATGCAGCTCAGCATGACGGCCACGGTCGGGTGTGAGATGGCTTACTGCTAGGAGTAGAATTTCATGCACGTTTCTGTGCATTAGAGGGTACATAAAGCGGTTTGAAAACATCCGACAGCGGGTTGGCCACTAACCCGCATCTCCACCAACCGGATAGGATAGGATAAGGCCTCCGACAAGGTTTAACGACTGTTATCTATCAACAACAACGGCTTAACGTGCCCTCCGAAGCAAGGAAACGCCATGTTTTTTTTGCCACTAGCGGTCACCCATCACACACCCGACCGCGCCCGTTTGGCTTAGCTGCATAGACCGCTTGCGTTTTACGCTAGCCGCCGAGCCATGCGCACTTCCATAAAGTTCCATATATTGGCATATAAACCCACTGAATTGTCCCTCCCTACAATTTGAGCGGTGTTGAGATGAATTGGGTCTTTCCTCCGCACACTACACATTGACGACTTTTTACACAAAAGTAATACCTATCACATAATTTATGTTCCTATATTTTTCTTTATTCGATTAGTCATTGTATCAGTTACCAAAAATATACCTACTTATTCATTTTGGTCTTTTAGAATATTATTATGTTTATTTAACAATACTTGTTTACTTATTTAAACCAACTAACGACGGCGGGGACAAAGTGGTAACTTCTATTAATGGACCTTTATTTCTTGATTCCAGCGCACGACTTGGTAGCTATGGAGGAGACTGGTGCCGGGCAGGAGTTATCCAAGCTCCGATGTGGAAGAGATTTTTTCTCTCTTTTAATTGATAACTATACTATTTTTTACCGACTTCCAAAAGAAGGAGGTACTGTATTCGGCTGTATGTATTTTTTTTTATATATGTTCACCGATTACTCCGCCGTTTGTGGACCGATTTTCAAAATTCTTTTTTTGTTCCTATGCTTATACTCCCGAGGTGGACCCATTGTCACCAAATCAGGATCTGATGATGGGATCCCAGGGAAATTGAGGGGAACTCTCAAATTTTATAGGCAAACACATTGATTTTCTTATAGTTTCTGAAGCATAAGAGATATTTACGCATATAAATCATCATCTCATGTTGCTGAGCTGATGATGGAAGGTACTGCGACAGTGAGGAGTTGAGAGCAAATTCTTCCAATAAATAGTTTTTTATTCGAAATCTTACATTCCCGAGGTGGTCCAACTGTCACCAAGTCAAAGTCTGATGACGGGATCCCAGAGAAATCGAAGGGAACATTCAAATTTTATAGTACAACAAATGATTTTCATATTTTTACAAAAGCAAAACAGACATTTGTGTATAATTTTCGTCATATCATGTAGCTGAACTGATGATGGAAGGTACTACGACGGTTAGGAGTTGAGAGCAAATTCTTTCAATAAATGGTTTTTTGTTCGAAATCTTATATTCCTGAGGTGGTCCAACTGTCACCATGTCAAAATCTGATGATGTGATATTAGGGAAATCGAGGGAAACACTGAAACTTAATAAGCACACACATTCTTTTAGTCATATTTTAAACATAATAGAAATATTTGTGTCTGGTAATTATCACCTGCTGTTGCTTAGCTGATGATTGAAGGTACAACTCCTCAACGGTTAGGAGCTGAGAGAAAATTCTTTCTTTAATTTATACGTTCAGGTGGACTGACAGTAGTATTCTTTCAGGCTATTAGATAAACATAATTATAAAAGGTAAATCTGTTTAAAGTTTAGAAGTTAAGTGAAAAATTTTCCAATTATGCTAATACATACAGAATTATTAAAATTACTAAAAAGAGTGAAATAAATTAAGTTTTTAACAAAAAAATAGAACCGACTTCAAACGGTAAAAAATAAAATTGTTCATTACCTACTTCTTCTTGCTTATGGTAATGACTCTTAAAACTATTTTTGAAGTCGGGCCCTTAGTGAAATGTCCTGTCTTAGTAAATATAGTGTACCTTTCGTTCTGAATGGGCACCGACTCCAATATAGTTTTAACAGTCATTACCTTAAGCAACTAGAAGTAGGTAATGTCTCACTGTCTGTACTGTCGGTACCAATTTAGAACGAATGGTACGATATTTACTAAGGGCCTGACTCCAGAAATAGTTTTAAGAGTCATTACCATAAGCAAGAAGAAGTAGGTAATGAACAATTTTATTTTTTACCGTTTGAAGTCGGTTCTATTTTTTTGTTAAAAACTTAATTTATTTATTTACTTATTAGCTACGTGTGAATAAATATTTTTTGGATATACCTCTATGCGTTTTTCTCTTTTTTCCGAACCCTTTCCTAGACAGGTGTCCTGTTGGTGATATTTGGTATCATTGTAATAATGATGCAATCAATTAGCGATTATATGGATGAGCAACCTCACTCTCACCTCTCACAAACACCTCTCAGGAAAGCAAATTTAAACTACCTACTACATTTTATGATTTTGCTGAAATAGCGGTTTGGTTTTTATATATTTTTATTTAATATTTCAAGTACCTACCTAAAAGAAACACGAAAATACTACGAGAAGTTATCAAGAGATCGACGAGTAGGTAGTATAGACCTAGCAGAAAGCCGATACAGATGGGTCTCAGACGTCTCAGTTCAGAAGGCGCGTTCAAGTCATTTGATTGATGAGTTTAACCTCCCTAATCTGTCTTACATAATCTCAAAATTTCATACTATGGTAGGCTATATGATGCTGCTTTCCCTTTTCTATCAGAATCGCCTCTTCGCTAATAGTCAATTCATATTGGATTTGAGAACAAGTAACCTAGATAACTAGTCACATCGGAAGATGTCAAACTTCTAGATCCCAAGCGCATCGTACGGTTCCTAACAACCGTCGGCCTTGGGAATCAGATATAAACGCGGGGCTAGGCTACAATAGATCATTTACTGGTCGCAGTGGCCTTAGGGTTGTACCCTTCCCCATCAACTCAAATAATAATAATAACCTAGATAACTAGGAACAGTCAGCAGAGAGTGAACTCAGCTGGAGGACGTAAATGCCGAATGAGCTGGTAGCAAATTGTCCGAAATTGCGATTGCGTATAGCCCGTTTGTCGACAGTATGTAATTACCTTGAATATTATGTATAAGCCGTTTATATTTATGTTTTATTTGACGTATGTATTGCCACAATTTGAAAATTGATTGAATATTTTAGTTATTAAGTAAGTAGATCTTTACTATTCATTATACTTTATTACAATAATTTATTTACGAGATCAAATATATTACCACAAACAATATTTCTATTACTACATAGGTACTCAGTCTTTATTTCGTGTATGTTAAGACCAAGGGAATCTACTCCCAAATTTAATAAAAAGATCAGCTTCGCTATAGACTACCTTGTTTGCAAGAAAATTCATTAGCTTATCGGAATATCTTTGTCTTAGTGAGTTGTCCTAAGTCAATATTATACCTATAAGGACTTTGTAACTTACTCTCAAAGTTTATAAACAAACAGATTTAGTCCATCTCCTTGTTATTGATGCTGGCTTGTTTATGTAATTTACCCGCAAAACATGAAAGTTCTTATTCTTTATTAGGCGGAAACCTTGCAAGAAGTAACACAATTGCACATATATCTGCGGTAAATCAATTCTTTTGTGTTTTATTTGGTAAGGTATGATTGTGGGTGCAATGATATCTACTTAGAATAATTACGTTATAGCACAGAGCAACCACCTTTTTCTATGACTGTAACCCCTTTTTGCGTCATACTGCTGGCACTGGTCTGTCCCCAATATTTGGGAGGCCTGGAGCTTACTCCACCACGCTCAAGCTCCAGCTAGTGGCTAACCTGCTGTCGGATGTTTTAAAACACCCATAAGGCCTCCGACAAAGTTTAACGACTGTTATCTATCGACCGGGACCGACAGCTAACGTGCCTTCCGCAGCACGGAAATGTGCGTCTTTTTTTTGTGATCAGCGGTCACCTATCTTACACCTGACTTTGCCCGTTTGGCTTAGCTGCGTAGATCAGCTGCATCTACGTCAGTCGTGCGCGCATTTTTTCTATATGGGTATGAAACCCTGAGAATATTGTAAAATTGCGCCTACCACTTGTAAATTAACTTAGTAATCAGTAAATCGCAGGCAGGTATAAATTTATAGCGGCTAATTTCAATACGACCGGCTGGCGGTCCCTTTGTTTACTTAGGCCTCCGTAATAAAACAATTTCTTAGGTGGAACAATTCCCAACTTGGGACAAAATGTTTGTAATTTGGGTATCATAAAAGAATAGGCCAACCGATCGCCTTTGTCACAGGAAGTTCGGTGGGCTCCTGTATAGAAATACCGGCGGATAAGTATTTTAATTGCCGACTTTATCCGGATTATACGAAGAGATGGCGTAATGTCGGCTCTTTGTGGTTAAGTCCGCCATTGTCATTCGTCTTCGCTAAACTATATCCGGGCCTGTTCACACGATCAGAATTTTAACGACTGGGGACCACCACTGATTCATGGCGGATAATGATTGGTATTAATTTCGTAAGGATATGATATTATTATATTTTTTTCACTATTATAGCAATTCTGTAGATATGATAGATAGTACTTCCGGAGCGTCTTATGTACAGCTTACGTGACGATTATATTTTTTACCTAAGACAAAGTTTACAGCGGTTAAGCCTAAAGCTCCCACTGGAGTTTGTTCTACCATGCTGCGCCAATATGCGCTAGTGGGGATTTTTAGTGGCGAGCCCACTGTCAGAAGCAACTCAACAGGTATGCATGCGACAAGGTTGTTATTTGTTATTATTATGTGTTGATAACTACCGGGGCCGACGGCTTAACGTCCCCTCTGAATCACGGAAATGAGCGTGAATTTTTTAACAATAATCTTTACCCATCTTTCTCTTGTCCACGCAGATTTTGATTAGTAGTATTTTAATTGTTGAGTTTATCTGGATTATGCGGAGAGCTGGCGTAATGTCCGGCTCATTCTTTCTTTCCTTTGTCATTCTTTTGTCAATCTAAACGACTCCCTGTGGCTAAGGGCAGTGATTGGCATTATTGACATTAATTTTGTTACGATATAGGTAGTAGTACGTAAGTACATTATTCTTAGTCTAAAGTAGTAGTAGAAGACTGCCGACCTTTAAATAAATGCACTTTTTAAAAGGACGAGTGCTGCTGGGAGTTTTTTCCGCAGCCTTTTTTCTCTCAGCTTCTAGCCCAAACGGACACCTAAAGACGATGACCGGAAAAAATTACATTCATCGAGCGAATATTTTATATTCCCAATATGAAATAAATATTTTTTCTTTCTTTTTTACTTTCTAAAGAATGAAGCCGCTAGATTCAGAGAGTGCAGGACTGGACGGATTGGTGAATATTAGGGAAGGACTATGTCCAGCTTTGGACCTCTTAAGGGTGACAGATGAATGGATGGATGGACAGTATTTCTGTAGATAGGTAACGTAGAAGCTAGGACATCTAGAGTTAGATGCCCTAGCTTCTGACAGTGAGAACTTCTGACAGTGAGAACTTCTGACAGTGCGAGGTATACCTATGTCTTTGACGGACTTTAAACGGTCATTAAATATTCGGGATATTATCAAATTCGGGGTACAACAAATTTTCTTGACGCGTAAGGCGCGCCGAGTTAAAACCTGAACCTTCGTTCTGGCAGTCGAAGTTTTCCCTTTGTTACTTTGTGGTGTTTTATAACATACTGTTTAAATAAATAATAAATAAATAATAATGTATAATAATAATAAATAAATAATAAATAAATAATAATAATAGCATGGAGCGGCGCCTGGCATCCTCAAAGCTAAGCCAAACGAACTCGGTCGGGAGTGAGATGGATGGTAAAAATTTTATGTGCATGTCCGTGCTTCGGAGGGCACGTTACACACACACATCACAGTCACAGTTGTTATCAATTGAGTCATTAAACAGCATTATAGCAGTGTTAAACCTTCTCGAAGGCTTCATGGGCGGTTTGAAAATATCCGAGTGGGTTGGCCAAAGTCTGGTGGAGTAGTTTCAGGCCTTACCATAAAGGGAAAGGGATTCCCCCTTTGTGGGATGCAAAAAGGGTTACAGCCAGCCAGAATATATAATACTTAGAAAACAATCTTGATAGAGACTCCGTATTACCTAGTGGTATATTTTACGAACATTTCGCTGGTTTGAGTATAGACCAAGTCGTAATTATAGTTTTTTTATGTATGTGTATACATGTATGTATTGCACAATGAATGTACCTAACGTAAATTATTTTATGTAGTTTCTAATTTGCGTAAGTCCGATACTATGAGCTAGATAGATAGATTTGTAAATAATTCGACAAACATATATTTTCAAATTATGACTGATACAAAAAAAAATACCCTGAAAACTTAGAATAAATACGTATAGAATGAGTGTCTTAATACAAGCGCGCTGTCAAAATTGAAGCACTAAATAGATTCCTACATCTGTCACATCTGACAAACAAAATATTTTTATTTCGACCAAATTAACTATAAAATGCTACAAAATATTGAAAACACTGTGAAAAGTTATTTTATTAAACTTCTTTTGTTTTTAAGAAGTGTTGTGATAAACGGAGCGGGCCCGGCGTTTGGTGCCATTAATGGCACATCAACATACTTCAATTTGGGCGCGCGAAGTTGGTTTCTATAATGTAATTGTAATTATTCTAAGCCTGAAAATGTTTGCTACTATAAAATTGATACTTCCACAAAATAGGTATATAGGTACGAGTAACTATATGCAGAAAGTTTGCGGTATTTGTTCGCTCGTGTATATTTTGGGACCTTTATAAACAACACAGTACGCAATTTATATTGGTTTTAACTGCTTAAGTCCATCGAGGGATGCTTAATGTGTTGTTTTTATGGAAGTGTTTGACCGACAAGGGAGAAAAGCGAAACAAACTTAAATAATGATAAAAATAACATATTAACCCAGCAATGAACATTCATCGTCAAAATTAAATAAACAAGTTATTACGAGGTTATTTACATTGTTACAAAATTATAAAGTAAAATCAAGTACTACTTACATAAACAAAAATAAACCAGGTATGATAATAATCATTTCTATTATATCAACACAAACATCGACTCTATATATTTCATTGCACTAACCAATTTATTTACATTTAAGCTCCTAATTACAAAACATATTCCTGGGATAAAGGATTAATCCGTTAAGTGATTCAGTGTTTTGTTGAATAATTAGCTAATTACCTATTTAATTATAAATGCTCGTTTACAGTAGGAGAATTAATTAGTTCATTCATGAAATCGCTACGTCATTAATTGTGAAATTACTTGTGGAACTATAAAATTGTATGATTTCGAAAATATTTATCAGTTACGAATACTTACTCAAGTGGTAACGATTATATTCGTAATGGTTAATTTACCTGAGCCTAGAGGGCAAGATGCTAGAGCCATGGGTGAAAGGGGGAGTGACCGAATGCATCCCCGCAGCCATCATAACTGGGGTTCCAGGTATGGAAGAAGACGAGAAGAACTAAAAAATTTGGAGCCTACAGGGCTACTACAGCTGGAAGAATTGGCTCATAAAACAGTCGCGCTTATGGAGAAACACGGCAAGAAGTCAGAATTTAGTTTTCACCAGGCTATGGCGCTTTTGCGGCAGCAGTACAACCTTGTGAGAATTATTTTATAAGTTTTTAAGTTGGTTTTTTCTTTGGTACGCTAAAAAATCGCATACATATTTAGAAACCAATTTTTGGAAAATCTTATGATATAATATTAAGGGTTTTAGAGTAACATAGTTTTTATTGTCGTCAAACGTCGTCGGTTAAACATTGTCGCTTTCATACTTGCTATTGTAATTATCGTAAAAAGGAAGTATATTGTAAGCGTTGATTATTAGGTGTAAATATAAAGTAGAAGGTTGTTTGTAAAAGAACAGACTTATAAATGTCTTAACAACCTAACGTGTTGGGTTTGAGGCTTGAGGGTGGCTCTACATTACATATAATTTGCTCTTACCATAATTTAAGCTATATTTTATGCTATCAATATGTTATTTTAATTTCTAGTACATTTACGTCAGCTTTTAAAAGTCCACAGCTGGACACAAGCCTCCCCTAATGTTCATCCTTCCGTCCGGTCCCTCTGAATCCAGCGGCTTCCCTTTGTCCGGTCGTGAGTCCACTTGTTTGGTAGGTGGCCTATGCTCCCTTTGCAGAAACGTAGTTGCCATTTGAGGATATCTTTCTTACTCATCGGTTGTCAGTCCTTCTAATTATATGGCCTCCCCATTGCCCTATACTCAGCCTATATATTTTTAGAGCTGAGTCAGTATTTACACAATAAACATAAATAAATTTTATTCCAAATCTATGTTTGTTACAGAATTTCATCGTATTGTGTGAGAGATGCCGAGGTCCACACATCAACGACGAAATGTTAGCCCCTGAGCGATGACACTCGATCGATCTTCCAGACTGCTGCCAAAGACAATATGAGGTCGCTGTATTTATATTATATAGAAACCCAAAATTCATTGTATGTACTACTTTTAATATGTTATATGTACTACTTTACATGTACCATACATATATAACATACAATTTTCTTACTGTAAACATGAAATACGAACTATATTTTAATGTAGATATGTATGTCTAAACTTCTCTGTATACATGTATGTAAATATAAAAGCATTGAAATGCCACGACTTTGTACTTGGTCTTGCTTGTGTTTAGTATTTAATAAGCACCACACTAATTTACTCATCAGAGTTGAGTATGAACAATTTTAAATTGTTAAATAAACAGTTACAGTAACAGCAGTTATTTTATTAATTGCAAATGTGGAATTTGAAATGAATTTATAATTAAGTATACACACATTTTATTATGAAGTAAAAATAAATAATAAAATAAAAAGCAAATACATTTTTGTCTAACCTTTGTACCCGTAGAAATTTTTTTTTCGACTATTGTATTTGACAAAAATAAATATCAAATTATGAAAAAATATTATAAAACAACTTAATTTATCAAGCCTCAATTTAAAGGTAAATGGTTATTATTATTACATTAATAATTCAGTGACGTAATAACTGATATGATCTTTATGAAATGAATTTCATGTTAATGATAGTAGTTTAGATTTCTATTGTATTTGACAAACATAATTATCAAATTCTAAAAATTTGTAACAACTTTATTTTATCAAGCCTCAATTTAAAGGTAAATGGATACATTAATAATTCAGTGACATAATTACCGATATTAGCTTTATGAAATGAACTTCATGTTAGTGATAGTAATTTAGATTTTTCATAGCTGTATTAGAATAACACCTATTCGGTGAATATCTACAATAATATATAAAGCTGAAGAGTTTGTTTGTTTGTTTGGACACGCTAATCACAGGAACTACTTGGTTCAGGTTCGAATAGAAAAACTAATTTTGTGTTGAATAGTCAATTTATTGGGAAAGGCTATATACCATCATGCTATGACTAATAGTCGTAGCTCGTCCACGTGGACGAAGTCGCAGGCGGCCGCTTGAATAAAATATGAATAATACTAATATAATGAATAAATAAAATATACATGTTATATAATTCTAACATTATATAGTATTTATTCATTTCTTTGGAAAACTTACAGCTAATACATTTATAAATAAAGCGTTAAAAAAGTGAAAGCAAAGTACAAGTTTTCACTTAAAGGTACTTATTTGTTTATGTAAAATAAAACCGGCCAAGTGCAAGTCGGACTCGCGCACCGAGGATTCCGTAATAATATTTTTAATATTATGATGTACCTAACTAAAAATTTAGTTTTCGCAATTTTTACTTTATCTGTAAAAATCGCATAAGTATATATAGTAAATTTAAATTAGTCACTTTTTGCCACTCTCAGACTAAAAATATTAGTAAAAAAAAAATGTCTTTTTCATATATATGACTTATATTATTATATAAATTGTATGTATGTATATAAATTTATTTATATAATGATAATGTCTGCAGTTTATGTGTATGGATTATTAATAATCTTATTGAGTAACAATGTTTATTTGCTATCACATTTTGTTAAGTTGTGGATAACTATAATTGGCTTTACGTGTAATTTAGTCTTAAGAATAATATGTTAAATTTAAGCTGTTGTTATCCCGAATAAAATAAAAATAAAAAAATAAAATAAAAAATCATTGAACTTAGTCAATTTTGAGAGAAAATGGGCCAGAAATTGCATTTTATTTCGGCAAATTGGAACAATCTTTCATAAAATTTATTAGACATAAATACACATCAGTTCATAATCAATCCGTTTCCTGAAAAAAAAAATTGTTATAGAAAATTTTGTATTAAAAATCTTTTAAAGTAACCTAAATCTCGCATTATAATTCTTGACGCAAGCTAAAAAGTGACCTGTGTTTCGGTGGAAAGGTGCAGTTGCCGGCCACATTACATGAGGTGACCACCAGCCTCCGGAGTAGCAGCGCAACTGCATACGACCTCAGACAAGACTTACCTATGCTTGCTTGAGGTTGTGCGTAGATGTCCATGGGCTGCAGCGACCACTTAACACCACGTGGCCTGCATGCTCGTCTGCACAATAAACAGCAAATCATCTTTATTTTCATTCAAAGATTAATATCGGGACGTATTTTTGTGTTCATGCAGTCGTTGGTGCATAAATTTAGAAGAATATTCATATTGATCATAACATAACTAATTTACTAACTTAAGCCATCAGACGTCTCGACATACTTGACAGGGATAACTGCGTAGATTACACGACTGTATCAGAAATTGTGTACCCATCACACGTCTCGACATCTTGACAGGGACAACTGCGTAGATGACACGACTGTATCAGAAATTGTGTATTGCTTTCTGTAGAATTAAGTAGGTATCCTGTTAGCGGAAAAATAAGTATATTCTATTTGTTGTCACGTCGAGAGTAATTCAGCCGAGCTTATTACTCGTATGTTCGCGGTAGTGTGGCGGCAGTACATACGAGTAACTATAAACTTGATGACTTATAACTTTTGCATAAGTAAAACTTACCGTATAACTTTCGTTTTATAGCTGATTATACCTTAAGTACTACGAAACGATTGTAGTTCGTTTACTCTGTCGTGCATCTTCAAAAGTTTTTTTCGGACAGTTTAACAAAATCGCATATTATGAATATTTTTTACTAGCTATTTTTGCCAAGCTCATTTTAACCCCCTGGGTAAGACAAATAGTTTTCCACTGGTTTTCTAATTCTGAAACAGCTATATGACTTTTAATTTTAAAGACGTGCTTTTACTTGTTATAGCTCTATTTTAAGCAGTAGGTATCATTACAATGCTAAGTATCTGTCGAAAAGACAGTAAAGAAATTTATATAAACTAAAACTAATTTTGTGAATTATAAATTGGGTTTCGCCAAGGTTTTATTTATTTTTTGTTATAAAAGGATGGCTAAATAGAAAGATAAGAAATCTAATTCAGAATTACTTATAAAAATTAGGCTCAAGAATAATTTAACGAACTTATTTCTTATAATAATGTAGTTATTATGAATGTTAAGTAATTAAATGAGACATAGATATTGTGGGTACGAATTTAATTATAAAATAGTTAATATACTTTTGATTTGACTTTGATACATTAAAGAAGACAGTAATGTACCATCAGAGGGATGATGACAACAAAGTCATTGTCATTTTCTTTGACTTCATGTTATCTCGTGATTTCTGGAATACCTGTATATACAATACTAGCTGACCCCGCGAACTCCGTATCGCGTTTAAATATTAAATAATAATAATAATGCATATAAACCTTCTCCGTGAAAAAATACATGTACATACCAATTTTCATAATAATCGGTCGAATAGTTTCTGAGTTTTGCGATGTCATATATACAAACATTACTTAACACCCCCGCAACCCCCCCTTCCGGGTGGAATTTCGTAAAATCCGTTCTTAGCTGACCTCTACTCGGCGAAAGGAATATTCCTACCAAATTTGAAGTCGGTAGGTCTTATAGTTCCAGAGATATCGTGATGAGTCAATATATGGGTGGAAATACCCCCCTTCCGGGTGGAATTTCGTAAAATCCGTTCTTAGCTGACCTCTACTCGGCGAAAGGAATATTCCTACCAAATTTGAAGTCGGTAGGTCTTATAGTTCCAGAGATATGTATATACCTATGTATATACATATTTATATGCATATTTATTTATTTTTTATTTATTTATTTATTAAACATAAACTACCTCTACCATTACAGGCGTCCTAAATCGATAGATTAGTAAGATATAAATAAAATTGTATTTTAATTACAAGTCACCTTAAATAATAATAATAAGAATAAATAAACAATGTCAGATTACAAAATTAAATTAATTATATGGATTAAATTATTAAACTATACAGAACTAATTAAAATTACATGTCATAAAATAATAAAATAAAATATAAAAAAAACTAAGATAATAATTACATTAATATTGAAAAAAAAAATGTCACAATTCGATATCAAAAATTTATCACTAATTAATTACAAAATAATTTATAAAAAATAATAGTGAACTCATCCAGTGTGCAACTAAAGAGGTCCACATAACATGCCACAGTGTTTAGGGCCCGCATCGCCCGCGTCAGCGGCGCGTTGCGCAGCAGTTGAGTACGCGCGTGCGGCAGCGCCAGCAGTGGCGGCCGGCGACGACGCTCCACGCTGTTAGCCGGCGCACACAGTTTTAGACCCTCCAGAACAGCAGGAGTATCCAAATTACCGCGTAGCACCTTAAGAAGGTACTTCGCCACGGATAGGTCTCTCCGTGCTTCCAACTTACTGTATCCCACCATACCTATCACGAATAAGGTAGGATACAGCAAAGGATAGCCCGGGTATACGCCATTATTCTTATGATAGAGGAACCTTGTGAATTTATTTTGAATGCGTTCCATTATGACTTTGTACTTGATCTCAGCTGGAGTCCATACAACCGAGTTACACTCCAAGTGACTCCTAACCAGGGCTTCATATAAGGCGCGTAAAGCCTCCAAATTGGTGAAACTACTCGCTTGCCTTAATATGAAACCCCGGTTTCGGTACGCCTTTTTGCATACCTCGGCTATATGGTCTCTAAAGCTGAGATCAGAGGTAAATCGTACGCCTAGGTCCCTCACCTCGGTAACTCGCCGCAAAGTCTCATTCCCAATCTGATAGGAGTAGTGGATAGGAGCTCGGGCGCGACTGAACGTGAGCAAGGAACACTTTTCAACGTTGAACTGCAGCTTATTCCTGCGACTCCACTCGACAACGCTGTCAATGTCCCCTTGCAATCCAGAGCAGTCGGCTATGTCGCCCACCTCGCGCACTAACTTCAGGTCGTCAGCATACAGTAAGCATGTAGAATTTTGGACCACCTCCGGCAAATCATTTATCATGATAATAAACTGTATACCTTTATATACGCACACCTATACATATGTACATGGTACATGTATATGGTGGTCTCTCTACGATTTAAACCCTATATGATTCAAACGCTCTATGATTCAAACCCGGGGTTTTTTTTGTTAAGTAACGGCTACCGGCGCCGGTAGCCCATACCCACCCGACTGTTGTTTTATTTTTCCAAATAGACGCGAAGCGCCGTTAGCCCACACCCACTCGGTTATTCTTTTATTTTCCCGGATAGACACTCTTAATATTTTGTAGTAATTCATTGAACGGATTTTTTTTAATTTTTTTACACGACGACGCCATAAAAACTCGCATAAATGATCAGCCATTGTCTCACTCAAAGTGGGGATCACTGGAGAGTGCAGTGGGGAGCCGAAGCGCGTAGCGAGTTATACATATAGATATACTGGAGCGTGCTAAACAGCGTACTGAAAAAATTCAATATTTCGGAAAATATTGCGAGTCGCCAAAAATCCTTTTAAGGGGACTCTTAGACGCCTAAAAGGAATGTCTATGCCAAATTTCATGACGAAATTCGGTTTTCCCTTTTCGGAAGTTTATCCGTAATATTAAAATAACCGCTTTTTAGTATATGCATATGAATGTATATTTGGTACATATACCAAAATAACATTTTTACAATTTTTGTCTGTCTGTCTGTTTGTTCCGGCTAATCGCTGGAACGGCTGGACTGATTTTGACGGGACTTTCACGGCACGTAGTTGATGTAATAATCTAAAATCAAAGTAGCCAAAGTTACTTTTACGGCTACATTGATTTAAAAAAAGTCTAAAACTAAAGTCCATGTGAACAAAGTCGCGGGCGGCCGCTAGTATAAATAAAAATTTACTTCAATTTTATAATGTTTCAAGTAAATTTCAGTTTAATTAAGCAAGTATCGAAAGTGAGTTTAACAGCTTTCTAGGAACCTTACACAAACACGCACAGTCACAGTTCACTGGAAATCTCAGCTAGAAGGAAAGCTATCAATATTATACAATAATTAGTGTGTAATATTGATGTGCATATGTATCATAGCACGTTTATGAGTACGTTGATATTTGTGGTTTTAGTCTGACATTGACGTGCCACACTGTTATCTCTGCTGAAGGATTATCCATGAGATATTATATCCGTGAGATGCCTTTGGTTAATCATGATTCCCAGTAATTGATTCGGGAAAGCGTTGGGACCAACTGAATGTAGTCCCTAAATTATTAGCAGTTTATAAATAACTACATAAGCTATCACCAGATTAATCCTGAATCTATTCATACCCTGTCTGAAGATTTAACAGCATTACCATGACTTTGTAGTCGTTATATTAAATTTAGATTTTGTTGTTAGTTATGTTTTAATGACATGACCTGTTCAGGAAAAATCGGTTTTCACAGATTGTATCTACAGGTTGTGGTTGAGGTAAAAATCCATTAACATTTTTATTGTAGCTGAAGGTACTGTAGCCTATTACAAAAATACTTTTTCTCATAACGATTCAGCAATTTTTATCGTAATATATCCTTAGGTTACAACATAACAGAAAGTAATCTATAAATACAAATAAATAAAATTGGAGTATGTTTGTAATATTAAAATAACCGCTTTTTACTACTTCCATATGAAACTATAATACGGTATACATACCATAATATTTTCTACAATTTTTGTCTGTCTGTCTGTTTGTTTGTTCCGGCTAATCTCTAAAATGGCTGGACCGACTTTGAAGAGACTTTCATTGGCAGGTAGCTGATATCATAAAGAGTAATTTAGGCTACTTTTATTTTAGAAACATTCAAAAACTACTGTCCACGCGGACGAAGTCGCGGGCGGCCGCTAGTTTTATATACGACTACAAACTTTATTAAAAAAGAAAAGCTTTTATTAATTTCATCCTAGATGTTGTTTTAATAAACTAAATTAATTACCTATTACCTATCAGTATGATGTCAGCAGCAATGAAAGATTTATAATAAATATCAACACAATATATTGCAAAATAAAGTGGAAAAACTTTTACTTCAAGATATAATCCATACTAATAATATAAATTCGAAAGTAACTCTGTCTGTCTGTCTGTCTGCTACTCTTTCACGCTTAAACCACTGAACAGATTTTAATGAAATTTGGTATAAACATAGAAAGGACGTTGAGAAAATATCTCATTCCCACGGGAAGCAAATGAAATGAATGAAATGCGCCGTGTAGTGTTATAAATACACTACATGTCATTACTTACTTCATTCACGTCTATTGTCATATTTTATAACATATCATTTAATTTTATTTTTATACTTTGCTTTTCCTTTATTATTTCTTTACAAAATTATTAACTTTCTGTGTTTGTTTATTTACATTTTGACGCAGCTATCAAAATTTTCATGTCTGTCTTTTATGTTTCTTATTTTTTTTAATTCATTTTACGGCATTGTATAAAAATCCTTTTAGCCGTTCAATATTAAATGAAAAGAAAAAAAATATGTTTCTTATTTCATTTCATACATTAATAAAGTATATAGTCTTCGGCTTATTCATGTTTTATATAATAATAATTATAAATTATTATTTTTAAATAATAAATGAATATAATGTTCTTCGAATCTCTATATATGAAAATGAATTGATGTTCTCGCTAAAACTCAAGAACGTCTGAACCTATGTGGCTAATTTTGGTCTTGAAATATTAGTAGAAGTCCAGGGAAGGTTTAAACGGTAAGAAAATTTGGGAGCATTGCGAAATTAATAGTAAAATAACTTATTTTATTTTCCTATATAAACTGTTAGTAACAGTAATTGTCAAACAATGATTCTTCGCCCATCGTCCAAAAGTTTGACATAGTGTGAATAAAATTTTATATAATATACAAATAACAGTTCATCTGTCACTATTCGTTTTTAATTTTTTATTTGACTGTAACATAAAAACTCATTGAGATGATAAAGAAACTAATCCTCTTACAAAACTTTTAAGGCAGGACAACGTCTGCGGGGCTCACTAGTAAGTAATATGTGAGTAGGTACTGTACTCGTATTATTCTACCAGTATGATGTCAGCAGCAATTAAATATTTATAATAAATATCAACACAATATATTGCTAAATAAAGTGGAAAAACTTTTACTTCAAAATAAGTAAGTAAGTAGGTACTGTATTCTACTCCTACGTTATGAATTTTTTACATCAGCGAAGTCACCTTTTGGGGCCAAAGCAATAAAACTAACTCGGCTACTTTTATGGGGTTGTTACGTTTATCAACAATACATCTTTATTAAGTAATTTCATTTCTAGTTAAATTCCCACATGCTCGGAGCCTTATTGTAAGTTTGTAAACGCAAACGTTAGGTACTACTGCGTCACCGCATGGCCACAGCCAAAGAGAGACAGATAGATCTTAAACTGAATGGAATAAGGTCGATAATTAAATTTTTAACGCAAACGCGTTAGTAACGTTTTCGCGTATGTAGACTTACGCTAAGGCCGCTGGTTAGATATTTTACTACTACTATTCTATGTGAGAATGGTTTGTCCTTATTTATTTTATTGTTCATGTACATACATAATAAATGCAGGTGAAATTAATACTTAGGGAAAAGTCTGCACAAAGGTACTGCTTATTTCTGAAGGAAACTCTTCCAGCAGACCTGCGGCTGGAGAAGAGATACGATTGGTAGAAAGAAAGTGTACTTAATATATATCAATACAAAATGACTTAAATACATACATACAAATATAAGTATCGTAATCAATATAAATTACGCGTTACGTTGTTTGTCCGCCATGGACTCCTAAGTATATTCATATTAAGAGTGCAATAATTTGATCCAACTTGAAAGGTAGGATAGCTTTTATATTAATTTATAGTCGCAATATTATTTTATTTCTGACACTTTAAGGCAGGACAACGTCTGCCGGGTTCGCTAGTAACTTATAAACATACATGTATAATCGAAGGAAAAGCGTTATGTTAAATGTATAGGATAATACCTTGTGCTTTATGCTTTTTCACGTCGCGATTAAGTAGTGAACTTATGGAATGTTTTTTGTGTGTAGAGATAGTTAGGAGCCGGAGGAGAGCGACATAGGCTTCTCTTTACCGCGGCAATACCTACATACATTTTCGTGGGCAGGGTCATTATAATGTATTTGATACTTTCTAATGCGGGTGAAACCGCGGGACACAAGTACTTAATATTTTAATCTAAGATTTGAAGGAACCTTATAGGTAACAAAAATTATCTGACATAGATGTGTCCATGGTACCCACAGAGAATGTTTGTATAGCGTTATGAACATGACGCGTTTTTTATTTATCTTTAGTAATCAGTGTCCTGTCGGGGAGAGGCCATTAACGGCCATTTCCTTGAATCCTTAAATAGATACAATGTTTAAAAACTAGGAAATATAAAAGTGAAGTCAGGTTTTAGTAAAGCTTGATATTGACCTATTAATTATTGACCTCGTTATTACTGGAAATTATTAAAAATTAGAAGCACGAGCAAATTTAGTCACATATTCCTACGCAAGAGACGATTGGTGTGCTGAGAAAATATAATTTAAAGAAGCACATAGTCCTAAAGTAATATATACAGCGATTCTCTTAAATTTTGCATTCCCATTCTGTAATTACAAATGTGCAAATGTGTACGAGCGAGACGTCTGGAAATTTTAATAACGAAATGTTTTAGTCTCTTAGCATTTTAGAGATGTAATTATACCTCCTACCTCCAACCTCCACCTTTATGGTCTCTTTGAGATCCGATGGTTGCGTCATATTAGTGTCGCAGTCGGATTGTATATTCCGCCGTATTACATTACGGCTAGCTATTTCCTAAAACAGGACTGTATTGTAATGCGGCGCACTCTCGTTCAGCCGGATTGCAATTCAGCTAAATTAGCGAACTTTGTATTGTATGAGCTCTTCGCGTTCGTCAAAGCGGCGTAATATCGTGCCGCCCAATTGTCTATTATATGTTACAGGCAACGTAATAAATCCGGATATTATATATTATCTGGCCATTATTTATAATATCTACTCAATTTAGATAAAGTTATAATTGACAATAAAATTAATCACATTAACTAGCAATTTTAAATATCTTTCAAGGCTTGCATAATGTAATAAAAAAAGTGGCTCTGTGACATCTCCGGCGCTGCGGGAAGACCACTCCCTCCGCCCCAGCGTAAGAAAGCGCGGCACCTGCGCTCGCCTTCGCAGCTACGGCTCTCTTGATGCCTGCGCTTTCCTACGGCGGGCAGGGAGTGGTCTCCCTCCGCACCTCCGACTTTTTATATACACTCTAGGGGTAGTACAGACAAGACCACGTGGATAGTGGGGTGCTCTGATTCGGTTTGGGTATTTTTCGAATATAAATAATTACCTATTGTGAAAATGTGTTTCAGGGACATTGCTTAGCTCAATGACACCTGCGGTCAAAAGTAGGATGGGTGATCATTAACCAACATGTTGTGCAGTCATAATAAGTATGGGTGTCAACAAAGCTAAGCAATGTCAAGTGCGGTCAAAAGTAGGATGGGTGGCCATTCAGCAACATGTAGTGCGGTCATAGGCAGGATGGGCGTCAATAAAGCCCAGCAATGTCGAGTGCGGTCATTATCATAAGTAGGGTGGGTAGCTCCGAGGCTTCATTACGATGAGGCTAAACGTGAGCCGCCATATTTTAGAACGTATCGCAATAACAATCCGGCCAATCGTGGACCCGCCACAATACAGAACGGCCCTGTTTTAGTAACCGGCTAGCTGTAATGTTATACGGCGGATTATACGATTCGACTTCGACATTAGTATGGCCGGCAGCCACACCTTGATTAAAAAGAAGGATGTGGCATACGTTTCTGATGGCGCGTATGATGACAGTCGTTAAACGTTGTCGGAGGCCTTATGGGTGGTTGAAAACTTTCGATAGCGGGTTGGCCAGTACTTTGCTATCTGTTCATAGAAACTCCAACCACCTGTATTGGAGCAGCGAAGTGGAGTAATCTCTGGGCCTCCCCAGATATAGGTGCCCTATGGTGTGCCGCAAAAACGATTACAGCCAAAAATATTTTCTTGTTATGAATAAATTGTAATAATCTATCTAATAGGCAAGATAAATCACTCTATAAAATGTTTTTACAGACTCAGCGTGTTTATAGTGTTTATTTAAAAGTTAAGCAGCGAAACAAATGCTCGATACGACGTCATTAACAACTTTGCAAACATTAGGAGGATTTCCTAAAGGAATTGTTTAATCGTTCTCTAAATATACCTGTTTATTTATGAAAGGAAATGACACAAATTCCAAACAGGATTACAGAAAGTAAAACAGTCTATTCTATACAATTATGCCGAGAGAAGTGTTGTGAACTTTTCAAACGGATGTAGGTAACCGACGAAAAACAATAACATCGGCACTCGGCACATACTCGTAAGTACTCGTACTTTATTTACATCTACATTGACGCGTTTAAATTAAGGTTATAGCTCTATTTATTTATTTATGCGGAAACCATAACAGCTAACAAATTTTTGTGAATCTTTTCGTAAAGAGAATATAGTCAAGGAAAAGATAGTAATACTTAGACCCTAATCCACGTAGGAGCCTAAACTGCGGTTTTTAGTTGAATAGTTTTTCTAGCAGCTCATTGGAATCGTTTCAACGAGCCCCTAAAAACAACATATTGTCATGTACCGAGTCCGAAGCCTGTGTTTAGCTATAGCACACGGCGAAATTATTACTAAAAAAATAATGGAGGTTGTGATTAGAAGTTGGATTGAAGAAAGATTGACACCAGAACTAGTGGATTAAAATAATAGGTACATACCTGTCTATTGGGTAGGTATCAGGAAAAACAGTAAATTACTTATCAATGAATGAAACCGCGAAATACCTGTCTATTGGGTAGGTATCAGGAAAAACAGTAAATTACTTATCAATGAATGAAACCGCGAATGATAAAATAACAAACGAAACCCTCTCATGCTTTTAAAATTTGTCTCTCATTCCTTGAATTTTTAAAATTAGTCCACATGTTGGTTATCTATGATTACTATACAGATTCTATTCTATATGACATTCATTTTTGGGAGATACATAATAATAGTTGTAGTAGATAATCGTGGCACTACTTTTTTTTACTAAAATATGGACTTCAATAAACAATATACGCGTATAAGCTACAAAGCGGGCCACAATTTCCTTTTGGCATCTTCACGCCCTCCTTGGTTTTCTATTATTTATTTCCCCGTAGAGGATTGGGATGCATCCCATTTTTTTCGGATTCATGACGGCCCTTCTCTATAGGCCTATAAAATTTAATTGGCTGCCATAGATGACTTTTTATTTACATGTAAAAATAATGCAATACCTTTTATCAACTAAATGATACGAGTAGCAAGTTTTGTACGGTACTTTAAAAACAGCTGAGGAACATGAGATTTGGTAAGAAATACATAGCAAGTTATATTTGTACCTAAGTGATTTAATTGTTTAACTTTTCCGTTTCCCATTAGCACATTGTATGATTAAATTAGATTCACTGATTATTATTTGGTACTAGTGGCCGCCCGCGACTTCGTCCGCGTGGAGTTCGGTATTAGTCATAGCATGATGTTATATAAAGCCCTTGAGTGGCTCCCCTGGGGTTGCCCGTGTCCATAAGCGACGGTGATCGCTTAACACCATGCGGCGCGTCTGCCTTTTTGTTCGGTTTATTTATAAAAAAGCCTTCCCCGATAAATGGACTATCCAACACAAAAATATTTTTTTTCAATTGGAACCAGTACTTCCTGAGATTAGTGCGTTCAAACAAATATACAAACGAACGAATGAACAAACTCTTCAGCTTTCTGTATAGATTAGAATATTGATTTTTGTCGACGTGTGGGAATGGTACGAAAAAGCGTGAACCCTATTTCGTATAGTTTACCATATTATTGCCAGCTCATCTTTTTTCTGTTGGTTTTTTTTCTATTATCTATTTTTCTTTTAATTTATATGTTTCATGTTATCATTTAAGGGACTGTAAATTATAAAACTTCAATAAATTAACTGGAGTTTTCGATAAATCAACAACGATACTTCCAAACACTGATCGATAAATTCTTGAAATAGACGTAACTTTTTTATTTGTGAACCGATTGAAATAAAACAACCATTAAATGTTAATCCAAAAAAATACCATTACCTACATCAGTGAAAACCGCATCCTTCTACGTTAAGCCGTTCCTGAGATTAGCGCGCACAAACGAACAGACAAACAGACAAACAGACAAATAGACTAACTGTCCGCCTCGGCTAGGCTCTGTGTAAGCGGTGAGCAGGGTGCACCAGATGTTAGGGTGCACCGGTGTGTGTGAGGGTGTGTGGGTGTGTAGGCCTGGAGGACGGTGTGGTTAAAAAAAAAAACTACAAAGAACAATAAAAAAAAATAATGGGCTTTTTATTAAATGTTTTGCAAAGTTTAATTAATTAAATTGTTGGGCGCCTTACCACACTATCTCAATCAAACAGTTGGTTCAAATTAGTTTATCTGATTTAACTTAAATAAAAAAAACACCAGAAGTTCTTATTACCTAATACAGGTAAAATACCTAAGTAATAAGTCTAAAGTTTAACAAATTCTTCTTATTTGTTCCCTTTATATAAATAAAAAGTAAAATAATATAAGATAAAAAGGAAACTAAAGTTATGGAAATGCTCCTACTTCCCTCCTTCAAGGAGTCCGGAATAATCCCTGGAGAGGCAGCGTAAGATTTCTGGATGGAGACCGCCGATACCAACACCCACAGGGCGTCACGCTCCGGATGGGGTTGAGGTCTCCGAGACGGTTCAACCAATTCAACCCTCAGGAAGATTCCAACGCGATGATGACTACCACGTGGATGTAGAATGGGGTTGATGGAGTTGACGTTTCGTGAAGTAAAAAAGAAGAACGAAGAACGGGTAACGAAGAAGAAGAACCAAGAAATGAAGAACCCAACAAAGGTTGGGTTCTTCCAAAAATAAATAAGGTGAGGGAGTTCGGCGAGGGTCAGGCGCTCGAACTCAACCCCAGGAAATGGCAGCAGCTATACTGAAGAATAGCACGTGGTCTAAGAACACGGGCTACACGCGACGACTCTGCTTCTAAAGACGCCGGCTCCGGAGAAAGAAAAGGCGGAGGCCTACCCCTCCAGTCCTTATATACGTTTGCGAACGCCGTTCGTTGCGAAAAGTTCGCGAAACCCATTTCTTGCATTGTAATGCACAATGTTCACAGACAAAAAAACAAAGCAACACTGTATCGCATAAGTCCAATTGCAACTGATGATTTGGAAAAAAAACTTTACCGAAATTTAAAAAAAACAACTCTCGTGACGGACATGGGCCTAATTTGACACAGCAGTTAGTATTTATTTTAATCAAATCTAGGATACCTCAATTTTAATTCTAAAATAATTTACTACAAGTGATGTTGGCCAAATAACTGCTGTACCGATACCCCTTTTCATTTAAAAAAAAACAACTACCTGTACTTGCCAAACGTCAAAGCCAGATGTTAATATAATGTCAGTCGGTCCGTCAAGTACAAAAACTAAAGACAAACAATGGTGATTTACAATTATTTAAATGTAAAACAAGTATGTTATTATATGTGGAAATCCAAAGCAAAAAAGTAAGTGTTAACAGTGACGTGAAATACGGTGTTACAAGACAATAATTCTAAAAATCATTGTTTTGGGTTCTATTACGCTAATAAATAGCCCTAGTGACAGTTTTTCTCAAATATCTTTAATGTATAGAAACCGACTTGTTACAGATTTATTATAGTATAGATAGATAGAAGAAGATAGATAGATATAGAAGATCTCTATCTAGATAGATAGGTAGAAGATAGATTTATCATGTTAATAATGTATTTTCAACGGAGAAACAGAAAACATTTTAGACGTTATAAACTGACCTAAGAAAATATAAAATACTTTGTTTGAATTTTATTAGTCGATTCGTCATGACACTCATGACTGAGGATCGTGATATTAGGAAAGAAATCTACTGGTAAAAACTGAAAACTTATATCTATGATTAAAACAAGTTTAAAAGCGATACACGACCCCGGCATGAGGTCCTTAATATAAAATGATATGCGTTAAATTGGCACCCGGCTGCTAATAAATTGGCCCCCGACTGCTAATAACGTCAGGTGCCAACATCCCAAGCCCCAGCTAGTGAACACACGATATTCTATGAAAATTTTCAGTTTAAGTACTCTTTTTAACCGACAGATGCAAGAAAGGTTAATGTTTTTTGAGAGAACGATTTTATGATTGTGTAAATAAATGCTTACGTAGTTAGGTAATTAATATTTATTCTGCCTTGCATGGCAGCTTAGGCAGACTTATGGTCGACAAAATAACATTACATGCTGATATTTGAGTCTTTCTCAGATGGATCTGCACGCGCTTTTGTTATAAATATAAATGTAAATATCCAAATTGCGCATAGCTCTACAACTGGTTGTAAATACAACTGATCTGCATAGCTTTGCAAAAAGACCGCGGTCGGCAATAAGATGGGTTCTAGTGGCGTTCGTGCTTCGAAGGAAGGACGCGTAAAACCGTTGGTTTCAGTTGTTATCGATGTATCTAAGTACTCACGCTCTCCTAGATGTATTTTATTTATGCTTATGAATTCTTGATAGAGGAAAAAGTAATTTTTACATTTGAAACGAAACTTAAGAAAATTTAATATATTTAGCTGAAACTTATCTACTTAAAAATAAAATCTGAAAACTTTCGTGTATGTTTTAAGAAGATTAAACGTGTGTCGCAGATACTCGTGACACAAGACCCCCGGCATGGTGTCCTTAATATAAAATGATATGCGTTAAATTGGCACCCGACTGCTAATAACGTCAGGTGCCATCGTCTCAAGCCCCAGGTTTAATGGCGCCTGTTGATATTCTATGAGAATTATTTTCAGATTAAGTACCCTTTTTACCCTATAGATGCAGGAAGGTTTAATGTTTTTTCAGAGTACAGGTTTTTATGATTTTATTTATTTATTTATTTAGATGCGTATGGGTAGGTACCTTATCAACATTTATTTTGTCTTGTTGACACCTAGGCCAATAAAACATGTAAGACCTATCTATCCATAGAACCGCGAAATGTACTCGTAACTATAGTGTGGTTGATGTTGGAATATTTTTGTTTTTTAAAAATTTGCTTGTATTATGCATAACTCTACAACTGGTGTTGAGTGAAACCGATCTGCATAGCCATAGCTGGCAAAAAGGTGGCTTCCGCTAGTGGCTAATAATACCATGTATGTATGTGTCCGTGCTTTGAAAGACATCGGTGCCGGTTATCTAGATACACGTCGTTAAACCTTGTTGGAAGCCTTATTTGAAAATACCCGACAGCAGTTTGGCCATTAAAATGCATCTTAACCAACTTGCGGAGTAACGTGGTGGAGTGAGCTCCCAATGGTCTCCCCATTGGGAGCTACGCAGCCAAGTTCTCATATTAGCGCAAAGCTGTTGGAGTTCAGAGCGAGTATCAATAATAAATTAGAGCAGCATGTTGGAGTAAGTTCATGGATCTTCAATTATGAGGAAATATCCGTGCGTAGAAGATATGATGTCAGCCTCAAAAATAATCACAGACAGCAGTAGCTTTATACTTACATATATCGGCAAAAATACTTTTAGAGATAGCTTTAAATATTGGACTGTAAGTGATTTTAAGAGTCATTACAGACAGGATAGTGATTAATTCTACGTAGCCGCTCGTCCCTAAGGTCAGAGGTGTTCGGAAATAGGTTGATCAAGCGTTGCGTTGGATTTGCAGTAATTAAAGAAGAGGAGAGCCTCGAACTTTTGTCGTATCATCGACGAGAAGAGAATTGAATGAGAGTAAATGATACGATGTAGATTAACGAAGGGGCAGTAAGTGAATAAAAAGAGTTTGTTGAAAATGTTCTTAACTTATTCATTAAAAATGAAAGTAAGTAGTTACTGACAAACAAAACACAATTTTCTACGAAGCACCGTTCTTAACTAGAGGACATCCATACTAATATTATAAATTCGAAAGTAACTCTGTCTGTCTGTCTGTCTGCTACGCTTTCCCGCTTAAACTACTGAACCAATTGTAATGAAATTTGGAACACAGATAGAGTGGACCTTGGGAAAGGACATAGGATGGTTTTGAACCTATAAAACGGGTCCACGCGGGTGAAGCCGCTGGCGGAAGGCTAGTAAATATATAGAAATGAATGAAGGTACGTAAAAATAATACCATTAAAAAATCAGAAGAAAATATTGTTCTGATTTTTTAAAATTCTTTTAATTTTCCTCTTTTGCTATGACATCCGTGCCAGCATTTAGCCACTTACCTTTATTTATTTTATTTATTTAATTACTAATGTTCACAAGCACTTAAATTAAAAACAGTAACAACAGACATTTTACAAAGGTAAGCTTATTCCTTAGGAATCTCTTCCAGCAGACCTTTAACTGGAGAAGTGTTAACTAAAGGTAGTAAATACTGTATATAAATTTTACATACAATATACATACTCACACATTTATCAGAATAACGAGATAACCAGGTGACTCCCCTACTAAAGTACTCAGGCATGACTTATAAAAGCCTAAAAAATAGGCGGCAGTGAGTCAAAACTCGGCTAAAAGTGGCATAAATATTTTTAGTATAATATATACTTAATTTACCCTGATTACAGACAGGACGGCGTATTAATCCAACGTAGCTGGTCGTCCCCTAAGGCCTGAGGTGTTCGGAAGTAGGTTGATCAAGCGTTGCGTTGGATTTGTAGTAATTAAAGAAGAGGAGAGTCGGGAACTCTTGTCGTATTGTCGACGAGGAGAGAATTGGATCAGGTAAGCAATACGATGTAGTTTAACGAAGGGGCACTGTTAGCGAATTACAAAGAAGTTTTCTATTTACGACCTTTTTGACGACCTGCGTGGCGCAATGGTTATCATGCCGGACTGCCAATCGAAGGGTCCCGGGTTCGATTCCCGGCGAAACAGAAATTTGAATGATGAGTTTAAATTTCTGTACTTGGACTGGGTGTTTGTGTTTCTGTCTTTGTGTGTGTCCATGGTACCCACGACACAGGGTATATCTACCCTATTGTGGATCTATGAGTGTGAAACGTTATTATTTATATTAATTTATTAGTAGTATTAGTAAACATCCTTATTCATAAACATTATTTAAATTTTAAAAAATGCGTATTCATTAATGTCGTTAAGGGTTACCCTACTGTTTAATTCGTGTCTTGAAGATGTGAAACAAAAGTAACTTACTTTTAAATACTGTTTAGGGGTTTATTAATCAACTAGCTGTGCCCTGCAGTTTCACCCGTTCGAAGGGATCATTAGCGTGAAGTGAATATACTCCGCAAATTTGTTCATTATTTTATTTAAAATTATTTAAAACGTATGAAGTCCTCGGTCTATTACCAATAATATGCTGTAGGTACGTAACCGCCGTGCTGCACCGCCGCAGTGTTGTTCTAACATAATAAGTACAATACCAACCCCAGTTTCGCTTCATTCTTAGCTCACATAAAAAGCTACTAAAACCCTGTGTTATTTAATAAAAGGAAAGCAGTTAAAATGTAACAAAATATACTTAATTCATAAATTAAGATAAGAAGAACGGATCGCTATCAAACATAAAAGTATCGTGTCACAAACCACTTTTTAAACGAAGACGTAGAGACAGAATCGTCATCAATAGCCCGCTCGCGCGTTCTGTGCCCGCGCAACAAGCAGCATTTGTGATATTGATTCGTTGGTGGGAGAAGCGTATAAAGGATCCACGTAGGAGCCTAAACTGCGGTTTTTAGTTGAATAGTTTTTCTAGCAGCTCATTGGAATCGTTTCAACGAGCCCCTAAAAACAACATATTGTCATGTACCGAGTCCGAAGCCTGTGTTTAGCTATAGCACACGGCGAAATTATTACTAAAAAAATAATGGAGGTTGTGATTAGAAGTTGGATTGAAGAAAGATTGACACCAGAACTAGTGGATTAAAATAATAGGTACATACCTGTCTATTGGGTAGGTATCAGGAAAAACAGTAAATTACTTATCAATGAATGAAACCGCGAAATACCTGTCTATTGGGTAGGTATCAGGAAAAACAGTAAATTACTTATCAATGAATGAAACCGCGAATGATAAAATAACAAACGAAACCCTCTCATGCTTTTAAAATTTGTCTCTCATTCCTTGAATTTTTAAAATTAGTCCACATGTTGGTTATCTATGATTACTATACAGATTCTATTCTATATGACATTCATTTTTGGGAGATACATAATAATAGTTGTAGTAGATAATCGTGGCACTACTTTTTTTTACTAAAATATGGACTTCAATAAACAATATACGCGTATAAGCTACAAAGCGGGCCACAATTTCCTTTTGGCATCTTCACGCCCTCCTTGGTTTTCTATTATTTATTTCCCCGTAGAGGATTGGGATGCAAAGACAAAGACAAAGACAAAGACAAAGACAAAGACAAAGACAAAGACAAAGACATTTATTTGCACAAATATGGGTGTTTACAAAGTTGTTTATATATATTTAGTTCGCCATATTTACCTTCATGAGGTATGCAAATATACAATGATAAAAATATAAAAGGAAAAAAACTAAACTATAATACAATTACGAAATGTACATTTACATCTATTTTAATATTATTTTTATTTGTCCCATATTGCGCCTTTTATAAATAAAAATAAAAATATTTATTTATTTATATTTCGGATCGGTTCCGATCGTCAGCTTTGGGTACCCATATCACAGGGTGTTTGTACACTGAGAGGAAAAAAAGCCGGCGGAAAAAAAACCTCCCAGGTTTTTGTGGAATTCCTTTATGCCGTTTTATCGTTTATGAAATCAGTGACTGAGTAATACGCCTTTTTCAGTAAATACGTTTTAAGTCCTTTTTTAAATTCGTTGCCCGTTTTAATTTTGAGGAATTCCGGTAGACCGTTATATATTTTTGGTCCCATGCAAAAGACACTGTTATGACATTGTTTTGTTTTGGAAGCGATTGAACATAATTTACTGTTATGTCTTTTTGATTTAAGGGTTTCATATTTTGTGATTTCTGTTTTGACCATTAAAGAGATCTCGTAAATGTATAAGGAAGGGAGCGTCATTATTTTTAAATTTTGAAAATGTGGCCTACAAGTATCCGTTTGTTGTAATTGACATATTGCTCGAATGCATCTTTTTTGAGCCTTAAACACAGTTTGAATTCCAGTCGCGTTTCCCCAGAATATTATACCGTATCTTAATGTTGCACCTACGTACGCATGGTAGGCATTTAGAACCGCCGTTTTGCTTACAACTTTGGCCAATTTATATAAAGCAAAAGAAAACTTATTTAATTGTTTACAAACGTGTTCTTTGTGTGACTGCCACGTTAATCTGCTATCTATGTATAGTCCTAAAAATTTTGTTGTTTCTATTTCAGATATCAACTTTCCTTTATAGTTAATATTTACTGGTTGTCCGTATGATACTCTATTTTTAAATGTCATTATGTTTGTTTTATCAAGATTAATTTTAAGATTATTACTATTTAGCCACTCTATCAGTGATTCAAGACAATTATTTATATTACTTTCAAAGGAACCTGTGTTTTCATTTGTAAATATTACTGTACTATCATCAGCAAATAGTATCATCGGTTCTTTTACTGCTTGAGGAAAATCGTTAATATAAATTAAAAAAAGTAAAGGGCCTAAAATACTTCCTTGAGGCACTCCATACAGTACTTTCCTAGAGAGAGAATGATGTTTCTCTTCAGTTTTTGTGATTTCATTAATTTTTGTTATTTCTGTTATGTGTTCTCTGTCAGTTAGGTAAGAGTTGATTAAGTTCAACGCGTTGCCTCTGACTCCATATTTCTCTAACTTATTAATCAGCAATTTATGATCTACATACTCGAATGCCCTTGTCATGTCCATATAGAGCCCGATTACCTGTTTCTTATCATTTAAACCTGTCATTACTTTTTGTAAAAAATTATAAATTGCTACGTTTATTGATTTGTTTTTCCTAAACCCTACCTGCTCATCAGCAAAGATAGAAAACTTTTCGAAGTAAAAATATAATCTGTCATGGAGTACTTTTTCAAATATTTTAGAAAAAATAGGTATTAATGCTATAGGTCTGTAACATCCCATGTTCTGTCTGTCCTGTTTCTTAAATATTGGTTTGATAATTGTGACTTTAAGTTTCTCTGGAAATATGCCAGTTTCAATACTTAAATTTATATTATAAGCTAGTATTGGTGCAATTATATTTGATACCCGTTTAACGATATTCGTACATATACCGTCATACCCCGTACTATTTGTATTATTTAGATTATTTATTATTTTTATAACTTCGTCGGGTGAGGTTGGTTTTAAGAAAAATGAGTGTTGACAGTTAAAACTAATTTTATGTATATCACTATTAATCTTTATATTACAGTTATCTTCAATTTGATTTAAGAAGAAGTCATTAAACTCTTTGGCGATAATTTGTGGGTCTGTTTCAATGTGGTTCCCCACTTTGATTTCATTAATATCTTGTTTAGGTATATTTATAGTGTTATTGTTAATTACTTTCCAGACAGCTTTCGATTTATTATTAGAGTTCTTAATAAAATAGTCATTTTGAGATTTTTGTGTTAGTTTTATTATTCTTTTAAATGTTTTTGAATAATTTTTAAATTTATTTTTTGCCTCCATACTGCGAGAGATCCTGTACCTCCAAAGTAAACCCCTTTTAATTTTGGAACACCTTTTTATACCTTTTGAAATCCACTTTGGTCGTTTTTTCGTAAGTATTTTAACTTTTAAGATAGGGAAACAAAGATTATATAATAGTTGGAATAACTCGTGAAATACATTAAAAGCATCGTTTGGATCAGTACTTAAATAAACGTCTTGAAATGTTAAATTTTTAAGACTGTCGATAAATTTTTTAATATTTTCAATACAATAATCGCGTCGATAGATGTACCAGTGCGTAATGAGGCAATTTCTTTTTACCGGACATTGCAATATCTGAGCGGTATGGTCCGATAATGCAAGTTCAATTACGCCAGATTTACAGTTTCGAATGTTATGAGCAAAATTATCAATACAAGTTTTACTGCAAAGTCGCGTTGGTGTTTTAATGGACAGCTTAAGATTATATGAGTCAAATATTTCTTCAAATTCGGATGTTATTTTGTTTCGTTTTAGAATATCTATGTTAAAATCCCCGCACACTATTATCTTTTTATTTTTAAAACAAATATTATTTAGAAGGCTATTTAATTTCTCAAAGAAAAGATCAATGGAAGTCGAATTATTTCTTGGCGATCTATATATACAAATAACTACAATTCTGTGTTCAGTTAACTCCACCGCACTACATTCTATTATATTTATTACGTTAAATTGAGTAATTTCATGTATATTACGATATTTATGACCTTTGCGAATCAATATACACGATCCACCATTTCTATTATTTCTTACGCAGTACGAAGCGAGATTAAAATTTGGTATGTTCAAGAAGTTAATGTCAGTTACGATCATGTTGTGTTCCGTGACGCAAAGAACATCGACACCTTTTTTTTGAAGGCATAGATCATTCAGGCAAACTGTTAATTCATCCGATTTATTTATCAAGCCATTAATATTCTGATGCAATATATTAATGTTTTTATACACGAAAAAAATTTTCTGATTGTGTCAAGTCTTCTGTTTGTGTTTGTTTCTCAGACTTTATATGGACATAAGAACAGCTTGTCTGAGTACTATTGTCTTTTGTTTCGGAAATAGTTTTTATTTTTATCTTATTTTTGTGGTTAAACGTTAAAAATCTTGTTTTATAATTTATGTGGAGTATTTGCCTGAGAATAAGTCTACATACATTAACAAGTAATTGGTTTCTGTTTCGCATATTATTAAACCGTTTGTACTCCAGATCTAAGTAATATGCATGTTCTAAATTAGTGCAGGCAAATTTGAGGTCGTAATTTAGCTTATTCTCATTGAGATATTTGTTGTACGGAACTTCGCAGAGAATGATGTTGATGCATCCCATTTTTTTCGGATTCATGACGGCCCTTCTCTATAGGCCTATAAAATTTAATTGGCTGCCATAGATGACTTTTTATTTACATGTAAAAATAATGCAATACCTTTTATCAACTAAATGATACGAGTAGCAAGTTTTGTACGGTACTTTAAAAACAGCTGAGGAACATGAGATTTGGTAAGAAATACATAGCAAGTTATATTTGTACCTAAGTGATTTAATTGTTTAACTTTTCCGTTTCCCATTAGCACATTGTATGATTAAATTAGATTCACTGATTATTATTTGGTACTAGTGGCCGCCCGCGACTTCGTCCGCGTGGAGTTCGGTATTAGTCATAGCATGATGTTATATAAAGCCCTTGAGTGGCTCCCCTGGGGTTGCCCGTGTCCATAAGCGACGGTGATCGCTTAACACCATGCGGCGCGTCTGCCTTTTTGTTCGGTTTATTTATAAAAAAGCCTTCCCCGATAAATGGACTATCCAACACAAAAATATTTTTTTTCAATTGGAACCAGTACTTCCTGAGATTAGTGCGTTCAAACAAATATACAAACGAACGAATGAACAAACTCTTCAGCTTTCTGTATAGATTAGAATATTGATTTTTGTCGACGTGTGGGAATGGTACGAAAAAGCGTGAACCCTATTTCGTATAGTTTACCATATTATTGCCAGCTCATCTTTTTTCTGTTGGTTTTTTTTCTATTATCTATTTTTCTTTTAATTTATATGTTTCATGTTATCATTTAAGGGACTGTAAATTATAAAACTTCAATAAATTAACTGGAGTTTTCGATAAATCAACAACGATACTTCCAAACACTGATCGATAAATTCTTGAAATAGACGTAACTTTTTTATTTGTGAACCGATTGAAATAAAACAACCATTAAATGTTAATCCAAAAAAATACCATTACCTACATCAGTGAAAACCGCATCCTTCTACGTTAAGCCGTTCCTGAGATTAGCGCGCACAAACGAACAGACAAACAGACAAACAGACAAATAGACTAACTGTCCGCCTCGGCTAGGCTCTGTGTAAGCGGTGAGCAGGGTGCACCAGATGTTAGGGTGCACCGGTGTGTGTGAGGGTGTGTGGGTGTGTAGGCCTGGAGGACGGTGTGGTTAAAAAAAAAACTACAAAGAACAATAAAAAAAAATAATGGGCTTTTTATTAAATGTTTTGCAAAGTTTAATTAATTAAATTGTTGGGCGCCTTACCACACTATCTCAATCAAACAGTTGGTTCAAATTAGTTTATCTGATTTAACTTAAATAAAAAAAACACCAGAAGTTCTTATTACCTAATACAGGTAAAATACCTAAGTAATAAGTCTAAAGTTTAACAAATTCTTCTTATTTGTTCCCTTTATATAAATAAAAAGTAAAATAATATAAGATAAAAAGGAAACTAAAGTTATGGAAATGCTCCTACTTCCCTCCTTCAAGGAGTCCGGAATAATCCCTGGAGAGGCAGCGTAAGATTTCTGGATGGAGACCGCCGATACCAACACCCACAGGGCGTCACGCTCCGGATGGGGTTGAGGTCTCCGAGACGGTTCAACCAATTCAACCCTCAGGAAGATTCCAACGCGATGATGACTACCACGTGGATGTAGAATGGGGTTGATGGAGTTGACGTTTCGTGAAGTAAAAAAGAAGAACGAAGAACGGGTAACGAAGAAGAAGAACCAAGAAATGAAGAACCCAACAAAGGTTGGGTTCTTCCAAAAATAAATAAGGTGAGGGAGTTCGGCGAGGGTCAGGCGCTCGAACTCAACCCCAGGAAATGGCAGCAGCTATACTGAAGAATAGCACGTGGTCTAAGAACACGGGCTACACGCGACGACTCTGCTTCTAAAGACGCCGGCTCCGGAGAAAGAAAAGGCGGAGGCCTACCCCTCCAGTCCTTATATACGTTTGCGAACGCCGTTCGTTGCGAAAAGTTCGCGAAACCCATTTCTTGCATTGTAATGCACAATGTTCACAGACAAAAAAACAAAGCAACACTGTATCGCATAAGTCCAATTGCAACTGATGATTTGGAAAAAAAACTTTACCGAAATTTAAAAAAAACAACTCTCGTGACGGACATGGGCCTAATTTGACACAGCAGTTAGTATTTATTTTAATCAAATCTAGGATACCTCAATTTTAATTCTAAAATAATTTACTACAAGTGATGTTGGCCAAATAACTGCTGTACCGATACCCCTTTTCATTTAAAAAAAAACAACTACCTGTACTTGCCAAACGTCAAAGCCAGATGTTAATATAATGTCAGTCGGTCCGTCAAGTACAAAAACTAAAGACAAACAATGGTGATTTACAATTATTTAAATGTAAAACAAGTATGTTATTATATGTGGAAATCCAAAGCAAAAAAGTAAGTGTTAACAGTGACGTGAAATACGGTGTTACAAGACAATAATTCTAAAAATCATTGTTTTGGGTTCTATTACGCTAATAAATAGCCCTAGTGACAGTTTTTCTCAAATATCTTTAATGTATAGAAACCGACTTGTTACAGATTTATTATAGTATAGATAGATAGAAGAAGATAGATAGATATAGAAGATCTCTATCTAGATAGATAGGTAGAAGATAGATTTATCATGTTAATAATGTATTTTCAACGGAGAAACAGAAAACATTTTAGACGTTATAAACTGACCTAAGAAAATATAAAATACTTTGTTTGAATTTTATTAGTCGATTCGTCATGACACTCATGACTGAGGATCGTGATATTAGGAAAGAAATCTACTGGTAAAAACTGAAAACTTATATCTATGATTAAAACAAGTTTAAAAGCGATACACGACCCCGGCATGAGGTCCTTAATATAAAATGATATGCGTTAAATTGGCACCCGGCTGCTAATAAATTGGCCCCCGACTGCTAATAACGTCAGGTGCCAACATCCCAAGCCCCAGCTAGTGAACACACGATATTCTATGAAAATTTTCAGTTTAAGTACTCTTTTTAACCGACAGATGCAAGAAAGGTTAATGTTTTTTGAGAGAACGATTTTATGATTGTGTAAATAAATGCTTACGTAGTTAGGTAATTAATATTTATTCTGCCTTGCATGGCAGCTTAGGCAGACTTATGGTCGACAAAATAACATTACATGCTGATATTTGAGTCTTTCTCAGATGGATCTGCACGCGCTTTTGTTATAAATATAAATGTAAATATCCAAATTGCGCATAGCTCTACAACTGGTTGTAAATACAACTGATCTGCATAGCTTTGCAAAAAGACCGCGGTCGGCAATAAGATGGGTTCTAGTGGCGTTCGTGCTTCGAAGGAAGGACGCGTAAAACCGTTGGTTTCAGTTGTTATCGATGTATCTAAGTACTCACGCTCTCCTAGATGTATTTTATTTATGCTTATGAATTCTTGATAGAGGAAAAAGTAATTTTTACATTTGAAACGAAACTTAAGAAAATTTAATATATTTAGCTGAAACTTATCTACTTAAAAATAAAATCTGAAAACTTTCGTGTATGTTTTAAGAAGATTAAACGTGTGTCGCAGATACTCGTGACACAAGACCCCCGGCATGGTGTCCTTAATATAAAATGATATGCGTTAAATTGGCACCCGACTGCTAATAACGTCAGGTGCCATCGTCTCAAGCCCCAGGTTTAATGGCGCCTGTTGATATTCTATGAGAATTATTTTCAGATTAAGTACCCTTTTTACCCTATAGATGCAGGAAGGTTTAATGTTTTTTCAGAGTACAGGTTTTTATGATTTTATTTATTTATTTATTTAGATGCGTATGGGTAGGTACCTTATCAACATTTATTTTGTCTTGTTGACACCTAGGCCAATAAAACATGTAAGACCTATCTATCCATAGAACCGCGAAATGTACTCGTAACTATAGTGTGGTTGATGTTGGAATATTTTTGTTTTTTAAAAATTTGCTTGTATTATGCATAACTCTACAACTGGTGTTGAGTGAAACCGATCTGCATAGCCATAGCTGGCAAAAAGGTGGCTTCCGCTAGTGGCTAATAATACCATGTATGTATGTGTCCGTGCTTTGAAAGACATCGGTGCCGGTTATCTAGATACACGTCGTTAAACCTTGTTGGAAGCCTTATTTGAAAATACCCGACAGCAGTTTGGCCATTAAAATGCATCTTAACCAACTTGCGGAGTAACGTGGTGGAGTGAGCTCCCAATGGTCTCCCCATTGGGAGCTACGCAAAAAAGGGTGCAGCCAAGTTCTCATATTAGCGCAAAGCTGTTGGAGTTCAGAGCGAGTATCAATAATAAATTAGAGCAGCATGTTGGAGTAAGTTCATGGATCTTCAATTATGAGGAAATATCCGTGCGTAGAAGATATGATGTCAGCCTCAAAAATAATCACAGACAGCAGTAGCTTTATACTTACATATATCGGCAAAAATACTTTTAGAGATAGCTTTAAATATTGGACTGTAAGTGATTTTAAGAGTCATTACAGACAGGATAGTGATTAATTCTACGTAGCCGCTCGTCCCTAAGGTCAGAGGTGTTCGGAAATAGGTTGATCAAGCGTTGCGTTGGATTTGCAGTAATTAAAGAAGAGGAGAGCCTCGAACTTTTGTCGTATCATCGACGAGAAGAGAATTGAATGAGAGTAAATGATACGATGTAGATTAACGAAGGGGCAGTAAGTGAATAAAAAGAGTTTGTTGAAAATGTTCTTAACTTATTCATTAAAAATGAAAGTAAGTAGTTACTGACAAACAAAACACAATTTTCTACGAAGCACCGTTCTTAACTAGAGGACATCCATACTAATATTATAAATTCGAAAGTAACTCTGTCTGTCTGTCTGTCTGCTACGCTTTCCCGCTTAAACTACTGAACCAATTGTAATGAAATTTGGAACACAGATAGAGTGGACCTTGGGAAAGGACATAGGATGGTTTTGAACCTATAAAACGGGTCCACGCGGGTGAAGCCGCTGGCGGAAGGCTAGTAAATATATAGAAATGAATGAAGGTACGTAAAAATAATACCATTAAAAAATCAGAAGAAAATATTGTTCTGATTTTTTAAAATTCTTTTAATTTTCCTCTTTTGCTATGACATCCGTGCCAGCATTTAGCCACTTACCTTTATTTATTTTATTTATTTAATTACTAATGTTCACAAGCACTTAAATTAAAAACAGTAACAACAGACATTTTACAAAGGTAAGCTTATTCCTTAGGAATCTCTTCCAGCAGACCTTTAACTGGAGAAGTGTTAACTAAAGGTAGTAAATACTGTATATAAATTTTACATACAATATACATACTTACACATTTATCAGAATAACGAGATAACCAGGTGACTCCCCTACTAAAGTACTCAGGCATGACTTATAAAAGCCTAAAAAATAGGCGGCAGTGAGTCAAAACTCGGCTAAAAGTGGCATAAATATTTTTAGTATAATATATACTTAATTTACCCTGATTACAGACAGGACGGCGTATTAATCCAACGTAGCTGGTCGTCCCCTAAGGCCTGAGGTGTTCGGAAGTAGGTTGATCAAGCGTTGCGTTGGATTTGTAGTAATTAAAGAAGAGGAGAGTCGGGAACTCTTGTCGTATTGTCGACGAGGAGAGAATTGGATCAGGTAAGCAATACGATGTAGTTTAACGAAGGGGCACTGTTAGCGAATTACAAAGAAGTTTTCTATTTACGACCTTTTTGACGACCTGCGTGGCGCAATGGTTATCATGCCGGACTGCCAATCGAAGGGTCGAAGGGTCGGGTTCGATTCCCGGCGAAACAGAAATTTGAATGATGAGTTTAAATTTCTGTACTTGGACTGGGTGTTTGTGTTTCTGTCTTTGTGTGTGTCCATGGTACCCACGACACAGGGTATATCTACCCTATTGTGGATCTATGAGTGTGAAACGTTATTATTTATATTAATTTATTAGTAGTATTAGTAAACATCCTTATTCATAAACATTATTTAAATTTTAAAAAATGCGTATTCATTAATGTCGTTAAGGGTTACCCTACTGTTTAATTCGTGTCTTGAAGATGTGAAACAAAAGTAACTTACTTTTAAATACTGTTTAGGGGTTTATTAATCAACTAGCTGTGCCCTGCAGTTTCACCCGTTCGAAGGGATCATTAGCGTGAAGTGAATATACTCCGCAAATTTGTTCATTATTTTATTTAAAATTATTTAAAACGTATGAAGTCCTCGATCTATTACCAATAATATGCTGTAGGTACGTAACCGCCGTGCTGCACCGCCGCAGTGTTGTTCTAACATAATAAGTACAATACCAACCCCAGTTTCGCTTCATTCTTAGCTCACATAAAAAGCTACTAAAACCCTGTGTTATTTAATAAAAGGAAAGCAGTTAAAATGTAACAAAATATCATTATATATAATAAAACTAAGTTGATAAAATGTGCGTGCCGATAAAACTTAAAAAGGAGTCCCGGCACGATAAAAACACTTATATAGTGTGATAGCCCTTTATCCCCCCTCGATCAAGAAAGTCCCCGTTTTAACCTAAAGGGCGTGTTTTTAAAGATATAAGGGCTTTTCCAACCCTTGAACTTGGAAATTAAGTGTAGTGGCGCCATCTGTTGTCGAGTATTTGAACTTCATTCAGAACAACGATTATTTGGGTTCATGAGCGTACCCAGGTTCTTGGCCAGGGGGGGGGGGGGCAAGTTCTTGGTCACTGGGGGAAGTGGTGCAAATTTTAAGGTTCTTATATTAGGGGGTTCAAGCTGGGTACCGCAGTAAATTTGCTTTCCACAACACGCGATGACACACATACAAAAACCAAAGTCCACGCGGACGAAGTCGCGGGCGGCCGCTATAATATTATAAATGCGATTGTAAGTTTGTTTGTTACTCTTTCACGCGAAAACTACTCAACCGATCATCATGAAACTTTGTACATAAATTCTTGGAGTTATCAGAAGTAAAATAGGATACTTATTAAAAAAATTAACGCGGGTGAAACTGCGGGGTGCAGCTAGTAATTCATAAATTAAGATAGGAAGAACGGATCGTTATCAAACATAAAAGTATCATATAAGTGTCACAAACCACTTTTTAAACGAAGACGTCACACACAATCGACAATAGCCCGCTCGCGCGTTCTGTGCCCGCGCAACAAGCAGCCTTTGTGATATTGATTCTTTGGTGGGAGAAGCGTATAAAAGATAGCGGTAGTTTTAGAATGATCATAAAATTCATAAAATAAAAGTAGCCTAAGTTATTCCTTATTACATCAGCTACCTGCTTGTGAAAGTCCCGTCAAAATGGGTCCAATTGTTTCAGAGATTACCGTAACAAATAGACAGACAGATAGACAGACAGAACAACAAAAGCAACTTTAGTTCCTCCGTATTACATCAGCTACCTGCAAGTGAAAGTCCCGTCAAAATCGGTCCAGCCGTTTCAGAGATAAGCCGTAACAGACAGACAGACAGACAAAATAAAAATAGCCTGAGTTACTCTTTATTATATGTATTAGCTACTTGCTGGTGAAAGCCGCGTCAAAATCGGTCCAGCCGTTTCAGATATTATCTGGAACAAACAGACATACAGAAAGACAGACAAAATAAAAGTAGCCTAAGTTACTCCTTATTACATCAGCTACCTGCCAGTGAAAGTCCTGTCAAAATCGGTCCAGCCGTTTCAGAGATTAGCCGGAACAAACAGACAGATAGACAGACAGACAAAATTCTTACCTTACTTATTTTATACTAGTCTTCCGCCAACGGCTCCAGTGGACCCGTTTTATAGGTTTCCGTAGGATAAAAACCATCCTATGTCCTTTCACAAGGTCCACTCTATCTATGTTCCAAACATTAAAATTGGTTCAGTAGTTTAAGCGGGAAAGCGTAGCAGACAGACAGACAGAGTTACTTTCGAATGTATAATTTTAGTAGGGATTATTCTTTTAAACCCTTTTAAATTCTGGTAAAATTAAGGTCAGCTTGATGGAGAAGTTGGCCAAGTACGGTTTGGTAGACATGTACTTATATGACTTTGAGAATATTTGCGTGAATCTCAGGCATCGCTATAGATGAAAAAGATCGTAATGAAATGTTACAATGTCTTTCCTCATCATAGACAAACGATTTTACGCACAATATAAATTTCTTTGTCAGAGTTGATCGTCGGAATTTAAACCCGAGATTTAAATTTTGTAGGCGGTAGAACTATTTATTATGGTTCGCCCAGGGTAGTACCACCGCTGCACCCACTTTTGCCGTGAACCAACTCTTTTGGTGGAAAGGTGCAGTTGCCGGCCACACTTACATGAGGCGACCACCAGCCTCTGGAGTAGTAGCGCAACTGCATACGACCTCAGGCAAGACTTACCTATACTTGCTTGAGGTTGTGTGTAGATGTCCATGGGCTGCAGCGAGCACTCAACACCACGTGGCCTGCATGCTCGTCTGCTACTTCATTCAAATAAAAAAATAACAAAAAACCAAGTATCTCCTAGCTACCTAGATATGCCACTCGAACCTTCAGCCCTTGAACTTCCTCTGTAGAAAACATGAGGTCAATCCGTATCATCGTTGCGACATGAAAGAAGGATAAACAATCACACTTTTAGTTTTATATGTAATATTAGTTTGGATCTTTTGCCATTCATCTCCGGTGGTGGATTCAGGCAGTTTGTACATTGCTTCCACAGATTAACGCCGGGTTTCCAGTTAATTTCCTACGTTCAATTCCGGGACAAGGCCATCTACGGCACATTCCCACTTAATATCTTAGCAGCCGCCTGATTGGAGCCGATCCCGGCATCGAAGCTTTAAGACCGCCTTGAGCTCCTAAGCGCTGTAATCTGAAAATTTAAGGCAGTACATCTAGACATTTTGCAGGGATGAGATTTGACAATTCATTGAATGTCGGCCCTAATACCAATAAATGGGCCCGGCTTATTTTCTTGAATGGCATAATTACGTTATGCTTCCTGTTAATCAAGGTTTGAGTCTCGGCGAAGGAGATGCCATGCTAATTTTGAGTGACTGGGCCTGAATTATAAGCTTGACATACAGTTTAAATAAGTGGGTATATTTTTAATGCTAGTTAATTCGACGACCCGATGGCGCAATAGTTACCGTGCCGGACTGCCAATCAACGGTCCTGTGTTTGATCCCCGACGAAGCAGAAATTGAAATGAAGAATTTCAATGTTAGTACTCAGTCGGAGTGTTAGTGTTCATGACTTTCCATGGTACCGTGAGTCCATAGTACCTACGACACAGGGAATCCTAGTGCTAGGGGCTATGAGTGTGTAACTTTATTTATTTTATAAAATTGAATCTTTGGAAATTTCAACAAAATTTTAAATAACTATTCGAATGCTCAATAGTTGTACGCTCTATTATTGTTTGCTTAATGGTAGTTTAGAGAGAAGATTAATACAGCAATATTTACCCATCAGAACGTCGTTTAGCTGATTTTCAGTATTTTAGGAACCATAACAATAACAGCATTGCGTCCGCTGACCGGAAGGAAACGTTTCAGTAATTTCTCTGAAAACTCCTCTGTGATTTCTACTTTTTTATTTCAGTCCACAATTTATAATAGAATGCTAAGCAATAGTAGAAACTACCTAGTAAGCATAAATAGTTTTATACTTGTGACAGGCAGTCCCGCTCTTCCATTTAAGATAATGTGTACTACAATAAAGTATAGCTTACAATATCTAAGTTTGACAAACATATTATATAACTAGCTGTGCCCGCGACGTCGTCCGCGTAGATAAAGACTTGTACGTGGTTAGTAGTTGGGAGTCAAATTCTTGGTTGCTTACACTTTGGTTGCAATTGTCGTTAACATACTGTCGTTCATACTTAATGGAGGTCTTTTGAGCGATTTAAAACTTGCGAAAGCAGTTAGGCCACTAACAATGAAGATGTCATCAACCTGAATTGGAGCAGCGTGAGAGGATCAGGCCTTACGCGATTAAGAGTCAATTGGTCCTATTAACAACCCTTCACACAGCATCAGAAATAAATATATCGATTACTTACTAATATTATTCTGGGCGTGACCACCATGCCGTGCTGCTGCCGTGACACTTTATCATATTAGTGTAACACCAGTGCCAGTACTGCGTATGTATGTAATAGCTCTTATTAAATTAACCACTGAAAACGTCTGTTCATTTCAATAACATTTTTTATTAGACCCTCGGCAATTGCCTATTCGTTTATTCGAAATCACTTTTTTTATAAATAAACCGAACAAAGAGGCAGAAAGGCCGCGTGGTTAAGCGATCGATGTCGCCTATGGAAACGGGCAACCCCAGCCATCCGAGCACTGCCGGCTTTCAAGAAGAGCTTTCTTTACAGCTTTCTTGAAGAACCCTATGTCAAAGTCCACTGGAAATGCCTCAGCTGGAAGGTTGTCCCATAACTTACACATCCGTTCAAACATCAAAAGGAGCGTGCAAAGCGGCCTGTGGAACTTTAACCTTAGACTGGTGGTGTAATCATGATATGGTGACGTAGGTATCATTTTGAAAAGATAACTCAGCATAGTAAAGTCGGTAGAACACTTTGATTTTTTTTACGTTTCACACTGATAGCCCCAGAGTAGGGTAGATATACACTGTGTAATGGGTACCATGAGACACACAGATACAGAAATAGGTACAAACACTTAAACCGAAAACAGAAAATTAAAATCATCATTCAAATTTCTGCTTCGCCGGGAATCAAACTCGAGACCCTTCGATTGGCAGTCCGGCGTTCATCCATTTCATCATTCTTGAAATTGACGTAACTTTTTTGTTTGTGAACCGATTTGAATAAAACAAACCCTAAATGTTAATCCAAAAAAATACAAATACATCAGTGAAAACCTCATCCTTCTACGTTAAGCCGTTCCTGAGATTAGCGCGCACAAACGAACAGATAAACAGACAAACAGATAAACAGACAAACAGATAAACAGACAAACAGACAAACAGACAATAATTCTAAAAATCATTGTTTTGGGTTCTATTACGCTAATAAATAGCCCTAGTGACAGTTTTTTTCAAATATCTTCAATGTACAGAAACCGACTTGTTACAGATTTATTATATGTATAGATATAAATATAAAAGCGCCAGCTTAAGATACATATAAATATGAATATAAAGTGTGTGTGTGTGTGTGTGTGTGTGTGTGTGTGTGTGTGTGTGTGTGTGTGTGTATGTGTTAGAAGTTAACGATTTATGTGAATTAATAGTTTTTCCGTGTCTGTGTAACAAAGTGATTGAAGCCATTCAACAATTGTTTTTTTGCATTCAAATATATTCTACTAATTAGAAGTTTCCTCACCCGTAACGTTTTCTCCAGTCTATCTGTAGATGGCAAAACTTTAATGCTTCGACCAGAGAGGAGTCACCGCTGCACCTACTTCTGCCATGAAGCAGCTGTTCTTTTGTGTTGCGCCGGAAAGGTGCAAAAAGTGCCATCCAGACAAACATGAGGCGACCATCAGCATACAGAATAGCAGCACAATTGCATACGACTATAGACATGAAGTAGGCTTGCTAGAGGTTGTGTGTAGATGGCCAAGAGCTCCAGCGACCACTTAACTCCACGTGGCCTGCATGCTCGTCTGTTATTCCATTCAAATAAAAATAAATATTCCATCGACAAAAATAAATGACGGGAACGTAGAAGAGTATTTCGTTTAGTTTAGAAAATTAAACTATTTATTTGGTAGGGTCACTTTATGAGCTTTTATTAATGTTATTATTGGTATCATATTTGTTTGTTTCAAATTTAGTTTTAAATTTCACCCACTTTATGTGGACAGATTGATCTGAAATTTGGTACACACTGTTTTGCATTCCACTGCTGAACAAGATCTATCCCCGTTATTGGGTAGACTTGGAGCTTACTCCACCACGGTGCTCAAATGGGGGTTGGTTACTTTATTAAAAATATAACATCTATGTATATCTATTATCTATATATCTGTATTAATTCTCTACTTCTATAGTATGCACCTACCACAAGCTCTACTCATCACCCAGGGTTGGCTGGTAGAGAATGCCATTAGGCATTAAGCACGCCCTGTATCCTTAGTGTAAGGTAATACTAAAAGCATAAGAATAACTATAAGGTTAAATAAAATAAATAAATTAAATAAATAAAATTATAGTGTCTGTATGTAATATTAAAATAATCGCTTTTAACTACATGCTATGTATATATATGAATGTATATACGGTTCACATACGAAAATAACATTTTTTACAATTTTTGTCTGCCTATTCTATCTGTCCTGTCTGTCTGTTTGTTTGTTCCGGCTTGTCTCTGAAACGGCTGGACCGATTTTGACGGGATTTTCACTGGCAGGTGCTACTACTAGCTACTTTTACAGTAGATTTTTTTATACTAATTAATAACTAAAATCTAGTTACTAACAATAATCTTATTAAATACTAGCTGTGCCCGCGACGTCGTCCGCGTGTATAAAGACTTTTATAAAATGGATTGATTAAAAATTAAAGATTATTTATTTGCATTGAATAAGTATTAGGTAGATTATTCTTACATATAGTGAAATCACTTATAATACAATGTTCATATGTTCAGAAGAAACCTAATGTATTTTTTCTAAATCCTTCAAACCTAAAACAGTAAGGAATGCTTACTGTACTGATCTTACCATCCACTTTTCTCACGTTTCGCTTTTCTCCCGCAATCAGATTCTCTTTACAAATATGTACCTCGTTTATTAAAGTTAAGAGATACTGCTGTGCCCGTGGCTTCATCTATGTTAAAAATAGTATCTTTAGTAAATTGGGTGAATTTATACTGCAAAGAATGTATAGACTCATTCTATATACCTAGCTTTAACCTACTGCAGAAAAGAGGTGCACTATACAACTACTTGTAGTTGGGAGATAAAGAATCTTTAAAGAATCCTTAATATCTCCGTCAATCAACGTGTGTGGATGAGCCCTCAGCCCGTACGCAATAAAGAGACGCAAAAAATGAGTTAAGTTATCATTGGTCCAATTAACAATGTTCAGCATCATACGTATACCTACCCAACGATGGGACAACCCGCGTGGCGCAATGTTTACCATGCCGGACTGCTAATCGAACTGTCCCGGGTTAGAATCCGGGCGAAGCAGAAATTTCAATGATGAGTTTAAACTGTTCTCGGTCTGGGTGGTTGTGTTTCTGTCTCTATGTGTGTTCATGACACCCACGACACAGGGTATATCTACCATAATATGAGGCTATACGTGTGAAATGTTATTTTTTATTTTTTTTACACTATGTACTTACTTTTATTAGACTTAAGGCTTTTATTTGAAATTATCTCCATCGAATCACTTTGGAGAAGAAATGAATATTGCTCAATCACGCCATCTACCGTATGACATGTAAACTTTGTGGTTGATAAATCGATTGTCAAATTACCAAATAGGTAGATATTGAGATTAACAGTTGGTTAACTAAAAGTTAATATTCGTCACCTAGATGTCTGCAGTAGTCTCGTTTTGTTAAGGCTTTGTACATTCTGTATGAAGGTTTAGATTCCGTATCTTACAACCTTAATGCTGGATGCATTGAGATTGTAAGATTTGGATTTCGGTTCATCGGAGCTAGAGGCCTCCTCAATATTGGGAGAGCTCCATGTTCAGCAGTGGAATGCTAAAAAGGTTGCAGCTTGATATAATGTAGCGATAATAATCGTTTCAGCTGCAGCCTGTTCATAATCTTCCACCCCAAAAGAAGACTAATAAGGTGAGCAACTAACTCAATGGAGCCTGTGATGTAAGGTTCGGCCGCGGTAAGGCTCGCGATGCACTTATTAGGTACCTATAGTCTAGCTATTCTCGGCCAACGAAAGAAAATACAGTAAGCTGATCTAAGTATATTTAATATAGTCGACAATATTAGTGAGAGTTCAAAATAATTTTACTTAAATTTAAACTTTTATTTATGGTTTTGAATGGGCTGTTACCGAAACTTTCATACAAATTCCCCAAAGTGCCTTTTAAGTTTATGTCGCGTATTGTGTAAATGAACATAACTTTTTTGTTTATCACCCGATTGATATGAAATACACACTAATGTTACGGAAATTCATTCAACAATATATCAGTAAACACATCATTTAAAGAAGGGCAAAAAAAATTTGAGAATGAAATATTAAGTTAAGGTTAATTATTGTACGCTTGAGATACCAACTTTCGAATCCATTTTATTTGCTATTGAGGGGTAGTTTTGAAAAAAGCTTAAATAGAATTCTTACTATGTTAGTAAATATTACAAATACAAAATTATAAGTATATTACTCTGCACAAAAATATTCTGTACATCAAGTTTCGACACTCAATTTTCAAAGAGTTTCAAAGAAAATTGACATTTAGAGGGTGAATTTCAGGAAATGCTGAAACACGTATTCTTTTATTTAAGTTAGAAAATATTTATACGAAATTTCAAGAAAATCTATTGAAAAAATCCAACTTTTCCATACAAATTTTCATCGCTCATTTCACACCCTTAAAGGGTGATTTTTAAAATTATCTATAGCCTAAATGTTAGCGAAGACCAATATATATAAAACAAAAAAAGTTTCATCAAAATCCGTCTAGTAGTTTTTGCGTGAAAAGCTAACAACAGACAGACAGACAGACAGACAGACAGACAGACAGACAGACAGACAGACAGACAGACAATAATTTCAAAACTTATATTTTTAGCTTCTGTTACTTATAAAAAGACCCCTAGAAGTATTTTTTTAAATTTATATGCAATGTACAGAATTGACCCTGCTTACAGTTTTATTATATGTATAGATTGTGCATGTTTACGAGCTTAGACTTTAGTAAAAATCTATTGTGCTGTTCGTTAATGTAAACTACTTTACAATGAAACAAAACTTTTCATAACTTACTTTTAAAGACTGTCCACTAGATCTCTTTGCCATTTAGTCTTGAAGCAATTTTGTTAATTAAAATACTTTTAAAGGGCTTTGCTCTTAACAAATTGTTATCTTGTAGGACTTAACGAGAGTATTACTAGTACAGTAAGTAGGTAAATAATTTTTGCTATGAAATATCTAGCGCGATGTGTTTTATAGACACTGATTTTCGGCGTGTTGATATGGCAAACACATGGATTCACAAAGTAGTTACACAAGCTACATCGATACCCTGATTCAGAATACGGTACAGTGATTGATCTCGATTGACTTATTCAAAACAATAAAAATAAAACCTGATAAGTACATTTTTATTTTTAATAACAATAACTTGATAGAGTTATCGCTATCAAGTTTTTGTTATTAAAAATAAAAATGCATGCAAGAGAAGAAATAGAATGTAGGTATTTATTTTTTATCACCTGTATTTCGATTGATCCGTATTTATATTATTTTAATATTTCATTTGTAACATAATTCACATGCTGCAGACATCTGGCAGGCGCCCCACGTTCACATTTTCTTTCTCTACAAAACAAAGTTTAACTGAATCGTTAGTTTAAAATGAGTTACTAATGGCAACCGCTGACCGGAAGGAATCGTTTTAGTAATTTCATTCCCAACTCCCCTGTATTGCCTACTAATTAGAAATTCGCCCAAACCCCATTCGATATATTTCACCGAAGAATAACAATTATGTTACAGTTTAACTTTTTCGTGCGTGCAGCCGGCATTCATCAATTTATTAGACATTAACAACTAAATAATGTTGATTGTTGGTTCAAGGTTAAAGCACGCCGAACGTGTCTCCCGAAAAAAAATTAATTATGACGAATTGTGCCGTTAAATTGTGTCACAACACTTCTGAAAAACAAAAGAAGTCTAATAACGTCACGTTTCACTGGGGAGTTTTCAATATTCCACAGTATTTTGTGGTTAATTTGGTCAAAATAAAAATATTTTGTTTCAATGTTTAGTGTTCCCCGATAGTGAAAATATTTTTTCATACCACATGCATTGAAACAGCGAGTTTTGATCTCTGTTTTGCCAGTCAAAATAAGACAATTCCAAACAAATGCGAATGTGTCAGTCAGAATCAACGTTGTTTCTGCCCTAGGGGAGAACCAACGTTGTTTCTACCCGGCACCTTTATTTATTTATTATTTACGTCTTTATTTCAAGTCTGTCAGAATCGCATTGACAACTGTCGTCAAATCGTTGTCAAAAGATATTACTGCGCTATTTGTCTGAAATAATCTTACTTCGACTGGCTACAGAAATCAAAACTCGTTGTTTCATTACATGTGATATGAAAAATACAGTGTGTGGCACGGGATAAAACAAAGACGATTTCTGAAGAGGGCGAGAGGTGACTGGCCGAGCGAAGCGAGGATACTATTACCATTTTACTGATATTATGACTGATGAAGACCATGACTGATTAATTTAAAAACAGTGGCTACTAAAGTTTACGTGAGTATGTTCTCTAATAAAGGTATTTGAGTGCCTTATATTGAACACAAATTGCTTTAAATAACTAAATGAAAATTTAAAAGATTTATTCACAGGTTTCTGTGGCATTGCATGCCTGGTGGACGGGGCAATTAATTTTATATCTTACACTAAAAGAGGTGAATGGACGTGTGTATTGTTTGGTATGCAAAGTGAAACAAGGGCAGAGGGAAAGCGGACCTCGCGTGTGTGTTTAATGGGTTTCAGTGTGTTTGGCCTAACGGACCCTTGGCACGGAAAACTTGGCTCCTATTAATTACTTATAATGCCAGATGGTCCCTGTTCTAAAGTTTGGGTCTTTAATAAATGCCGCCTCATACTTCAAAGACGTTCATACTTCGAAGATATTAACTTTCTGCCAATATAAAATCGATTTTAAATTAACAGATATTTTGGTACCGGGGCATTTTGATGAGATCTTTTGAGAGAAAGATTTAAATCTACACTGACTGAAATATTCCATGGGTACACGTAGGCTGTTGAAATCATAACCCTCATTTTGATTTTCCGTAGTCGGGATAATTAGCATACATCCGTCAATCGGCTTTTGAAAGTTGACTGTTGGAATGCTGGCCTCCCCTAAATGTTGGGTACATTACTATATCTACAGTTTTATGTATGTTAAAATACGCGTACGTTTATTTTTGTTTCACATATATTACATCGTAACATGCACGAAAATGTATTATAGAAACCGAACTACGATGAACTACGCGTTATTTATTATACATACAAATAAACATACTGTACGTAACGAACAAATAAGGTTCGCAAGCAATATCTATTTACACAAGAGGTAGATAGCAACTCAGTAGGTTGGTTTGCACATTTGATTGCATCGCTGGGTTAGTTGCCACTTGTGCTACCCGGTTGTTATTGAAAGATACCAATCGTTAAACCTTGTTGGAGGCCAGCGACAGCATTTTGACCACTAACGCGCATCTTCAACAATTCACCTTAAAGCTTCGTATTAAAGTCTAGGCATAAAAATAGAAAGATATCCTTGTCCAGCAGTTGGTTGCAAGAATGGATGCAGCGAACGTATACGTATTGAAAATATGTATACTGCACTGGACGAATTAAAAATCAATTGTATGTACACATAATGTTTATTTGCCGTACCGTACGAAATGTTATAATAGCACAAAAGAATTAACAAAGATCTCTAGCAATCTCTATTTATGAAGATAGTAGGAACAGAACGCTTTCGGTAGCTCAGTGAGGTGTGTTGAGAAGTTTTTACATTTGATTGCGTCTCTGCGGCGAGCAACTTGCGCTACAATCATTGCGTTCTCTCCTGTGTTGTTATTTCGATAACACATTTTCTAATTCATTTTTAGTGTGTCTCAAATATTAGGTAGGGAATCCCTATTTACACAAGTGGGAGACAGCGGTATATGCGCGCTATGGGTAGCTCGGAGAGTGTAATGTGGAGATGTATGCACATTTCATTGCATCGCTGCGGGCGAGTGACATGCACTGCAATCATTGGATTTTCTCCTCTGTTGTTATTGCGATTAAACATTTCATTAGGTACATAATTGTTTTTTGACGCGTCTCTAATATTAGTTAGGCAGGGCAATATACTAGCCGTGTCTTATTCAAACAAAAAATGTGTTTCGGTAACATTACAGTTTTTAGCACCGCTGATAATTAGTAGTCCCAGTGGCTCTTCCTAGAAGAGGAAAAGTAAATATTTTTCTGTCAGTCAGCCTTTAGAAGTGGACTTAATTATTTGCAACCGTGTCCTTTGCAGAAGAATTTGCCCTTAAAAATTTGTTCTCAAAAAATACAAATAAATAAATATTAATAATAATTTAATTTAATAATTTATTTATTTCTATAAACGTGTACAGTAAAAACATATGAAAACAAATAGTGCTGTAAGCGCGCGTATCGTGGAGAATTGGAGATGTTTGCACATTTGATTGCCTCTGACATGCGCTGCAACGCATTTTTTGACACGTCTCTAATATTAGTTAGAACTGACTGAGTGACTACGTTATTTGAGCTTCGCGGATAATATGTAGTACCTTAGTAGCTAGTCCTAGTAGCGGAAAAGTTAGTATTATGCCATCAATCAGCCTTTAGACGCTGACTTTTTTAATTTCAGCTGCGTCTTCATTTATTTATTGAGTAACTGAAATAATTAAATGAATCCCACCTCAATTATGTCTACAAATGAACACTCTGTGTGTAATATTATAACAACACAAACAACACAAAAGCACAAACAAAGTTTGCAAGCAATCCCTCTTTACACAAGTGGGAGACAGCAGAAACAGGGCCGCTCAGTGAGGAGTGTAGAAAAGTTTTCACATTTGATTGCGACGCTGCGGGCGGACAACTTGCACTGTAATTAACCTATATCGAACAAAACGCCATCAACTTTATCCGATATAACTCAAAAATACGCCAAGAAAATTAAAATAAAACAAGAGCACAACATGTGTTTACCGTCATTCCGCCAAAACTCGCCCGTGTCATATTTTTGAACGAATTGAAGCATGAACAACCTAAGAGCATCAAGGTATGACAGGTATGACACCCGTCAGAGGAGTGGCCTTTACGGGCAAACCCCTCGTCCCAACGTCCATGCACAATGTGCCTTTTAGTTATATAACTAGTGTGTCTGTGTGTGTCGGTGTCAGTGTTGACGGTGCATAGAAAATGACGTTCTTAATTGAAAATGACATATTTAGAAATGTATGCGTCTGTAGCGATGAAAGCATATTTGTGAATGTGTGACAAAATTAAAATGTGTGCGTTCTTCCCCCCGTACCAGATTTAGCACAAAAATTATGTATCGAAGTGAGGCGCTATGCCGATAGCGCCTCGCTTTGTGCATAATTTCTACTGAAGGGTGAGTCAGTAACTTTGATGCTCTAAGGCCGTACTTGAGTTAAAAATGGTGTAACCATAAACATAGCTAAGTCTATGGGTGTAACTAACACGACTTTGTTTTATATATTTGTATACTAGCCTTCTATACTTGTATACTAGGCTTCGCCTGCGTGGACTCGTACAGATACTTCAACTCAGTTGTGCGCGCGGCGCTATGTGTGGGTACACCTGTATATACACAGTGACTTTGTGTGCGTGACAAGAGGTACAGTGAAGTCTGTGGTGAAGTTGCTCGGACGATCACGGCCGCGTCACTGTCACACAAATTAAAGCTGCATAATTACTAGCCCACGCACACATAGCGCCGCGCGCACAACTGAGTTGAAGTATCTATAGTATAAAAACCATCCTATGTCCTTTCCCAAGGTCCATTCTATCTGTGTTCCAAATTTCATTAAAATTAAGCGTAGCAGACAGACAGACAGACAGAATTACTTTCAAATTTACAATATTAGTAGGGATATATGAAAGATGTATTCGAAACTTAGAGCATCACAGATACTGACAGGTATTACATCAGTCAGTGTGTTGGTAGCCTTTATAACATTATACGATAGTGCATTTGTCGGCGTTATTATGCTGTAACAGTTTAAGAAGCACACGTTACTCTTTTCATCCGCTTAAATAGTATTCTTTTCGCTTTCCGCAATAGCCTGCAATGCAGGCTTTTCTCTTCAATTGAAATACGCCGTTGCTCACTTGGGACCCAAGATGGGCGAATATATTTGGGAGAGCTATCCAAATAATACCTGAAGAAATGGTTCGTGCGAAGGAAACATAATAAAATGCAGTATTTATTCATAAAGACGGGGAAACAGTTATATTTAATATCGTGATATTATAGCAGTAATAATATTCCATCATAAAAATCAAGGCTGGGAAAAGTAATATCGATAACAAAAATATCTTCGCAATAAAACTACTTGAATAAGTTCGTCCTAGTTAGTCTGAAACAGTTTCAAATTATTCAGTGTAAAAGAAAAATGTATTTAGAAATTTTATGAATTTCTATCTAAGCACTGCGGGTGGCAGTTCTTGTGGTGGTTTTCGATCGTTTAATTAAATTATAATAAATCATTTTTAAAACAGAGGCTTATATTTTATTTTTACTATCGAAAATACTTTTACACTATGATGAAAATCATCCACATGAGAAAGTTTATAATAGTAATAACAATAACGCTTCACACTCATAGCCCCACAGTAGGGCAGATATACCCTGTGTCGTGGGTGCCATGGACATACACAAAGACAGAAACACAAACACCCAAACCGAGAACAGAAATTTTAAACTCATCATTCAAATTTCTGCTTCGCCGGGAATCGAACCCGGGACCCTCCGATCAGCAGTCCGGTATGGTAACCATTACGCCACATGGGTTCTCGTTTGAAATGGACTTAATAGGTAAACTTCACAAACTCTGACATATATCATGCTTACTTGCTTTTGATAAATTTCATTATTATTTTGTTTAACATCTATCATTATTAAAGGTTAGAGCAGGGCAACGTTACAAAAATGCAACACCAAAAAAATCTGTGTGCGATGAATGTTACCTGGAATAAAATTATGAACTTAAATTTAAAATGAATTAAGCGTACTACACTTTACACGCGATACCTAAATAAAAATTAAATTTTCGCTTTTATATTAATGAGTAACTCGAAATGTAGCTTAGTTCTTGCTGCAGGGAAAGTCATTATTTAGCTACCTATTATATGGAATAATTCCATTGAAATGCGATCAGTGTACTATATACATATACAACCACACATGCGGGATAGTAAATGCTAACTTTGCGCAGTTTTACTAGAAAGTGCTCGGGTTTCTCAATGCGATCGCGATAAGAGAAAATGAAAATTGAAAACGAGCGTGAAAACTCGAAGTAAATGCTGATAAGATGGCGACAATTTTTTTATGACTTCCACGCCAAGTCGCTCGTTATGTTAAGACACGATATCATCTTGTTCGGTAAGGAGAAGCTTAAATTAAACGAATTAGGAAGGTAGATAATATCTAAATCTTTTAAAAAGCATTTTGTTTTGAAGGATTTGGCCAGACGGCTGAGTGATTTTGGTAAATATTAACGAAGCTTCAACAAAAACAGGATGCTATTAAAAGTGAAAAAAATATATTGTGTCTACCTATACAGACACATACTAAGAATAATTTATTGATGAGTCTTCTAACTATTTAAACTTTTTATTTTGTTATATAACAAGTTGTTCCTTCGTCTCATCGCGCTGTGCGCATGCAGCGGCGCACGGGGCGGGGCCAACCGTGGGTTCTCGCAGTTCTTTATTAACTTACTTAGGCCTATACACATATCTATATAGTCCATAAGCGCGCATAGCCCGGTGGTTAGCGTAGAACGCAAACGATCTATCCAATCAAGCCAAACGGACGCGGTCGGGTGTGAAATGAGTGACCGCTAGAGGTAAAAAAATTCATGCGCGTTTCCGTGCTTCGGAGGGCACGTTAAGCCGTCGGTCCATTTGTTGTCATTAGATAACAGTCGTTAAACCTTGTCTGAGGCCTTAAGGGCGGTTTGAAAACATCCGACAGCGGGTTGGCCACTAACCCGCATCTCCACCAACCCGCATTGAAGCAGCGTGGTGGAGTAAGCTCCAGGCCTCCCCAATAATGAGGAGAGACCCAGTGCCCAGCAGTGGGACGCAAAAAAGGCTGCAGCCATATAGTCCACAAACTACAACTAGTGTTTTATTAGTATCTAGGTCCCCAGCCCAACCCGGTCCTATATCTAAAATAAGCATACATGTAATTTACGTAAAGTGCCACGTTTGAAGCAGTCAGTGGATTATGTTCTGCTATATTTGCAGATTAATATTTTATGTTCATTTTAATTTCTCCGAGTATGTCAGATTAATTATATTGCACACGCAGACATCCATATTATGGAGATAAATAATTATTTACAGTTGTAGCAGTTGTCTTGGCTTCTTTGCGATCATCTTCGGGCCTACAATTACAGGAGATAAGTAGATTAATAGAAAATTTACATCAAAATGAGGCAAAATATAATGATAGAAGAGATGATCAATCACAAGAAATGGACAAAAATAACGGCCGTGTTGCTCTCAGCAGTCGAGAACTAGACGCAGTAATTAATCAAGCCGCTAATGATGTATACGAGGAAAATGAAAATAAGAAAAGCTACTTACAGAATCTCGGGAACAATGATGATGAAATTGCAAACATGTTAGATGGCGATTCTCAACAAAATCTGCAACGGAACGTGATAAAAGATGTATTGTCGACGTTACCTGAAGCAAATTCTCTTGGAGTACATTCCGGAAATGATGTAGATGATGACGGTTCGAAAATATATCTGATTCTGAATCCACGAGCCAAACTGAAAGATAAGGATTTTAAGGGAATCAGTGAGGTGTAAGTTTTGAATTATTATTTGAGTAAATTTTAATAACGTCAATAATAAGTGGAGACAAGCACACTGAGCAGCGACAGGGACTAAGATCGTAACGTAGAGGTCTCAGTTCAAACATCAGAGTATATCTCCAACTTAGATTTTAGTTACATATGTGTGGTGTATTTATTGCTGCTCCAAGGTGTGGGTAAACATTGTTATATGTCATTACAATATCTTCCATCGCTTAGTGCTGTCAGGTGAGGTCTCTGTAGCTTCGGGATTAAGAATAGAGCTACGGTATCTTCTACCTGATCGTAAGAGACGACTAAAAGGGGGCTTCCGGGGTTGAGGGCGGTGAAAGTGGGAGCTCGATCCGTCCAGCCAGCGGCCCTGGGAAGGATGACGATGTATGCGTGGCCGTATGCCGCCGTAAGCATCTGCATATTTGCTCTGCCGAAGATGGGCCCGTACGGGGATCGCACGGAGGACACCGTTGCGTTCCACTGGAGATCCCACAGTTCTCCCCCAGCGCAGAGGCAGGCCACCGAGGAGGCTACCAGATGCGGCCATGCAAAAAAAAATAAAAATAGAAAATTTCTTTAAGGCATTTCATTTGCACCAATTCAGTTGGTCAGCGTGGGTTTATAAGTTCTTTCAATCCCCAGAGAAGACCTGGGCCGAGCAGTGGGATATTAAAAATGGTCTTAAACATCTAAAAAAATATACAATCATACCTACCACTCCATACCAATAATTAAATTGAAAGTTTATGTACACATGGTTATTACTATTATTAGCAGACTGTAAATAGCATTATATTTTTAGTGTGGCACCGTGTAGCAAATTTATAACAACTTTGTAAATAATTCCAGTTTTATTGTTTACGGTTTTGAAGATTAAAAAGGGTTATAATTTAACAAAAGGGCGGAGTGATGTTTATCGCACAAACACGCAAAGTGTGACATAAATTTCTTTGTTCCAAATTTACGTAGCTGAAATATAGATATCATAATTTTACGTCTATTTTCATGAATGATAGTGATAAAAATATTTCAAAGCTCTACATTAGGATTCTATTTTCCGTGGTTTTTATTGTACGTATTTGTCTATACTGAAGAACAAAAAACACTTAATACAAAGAAAAACACAGCTCTTCTACCAGTATGGAAACAACTCATAAAGATAGAGATTAAACCAAGTAAGGTAAAAGCCCATAATGTCGATAGCGTACTAGTACTCGTCATTCCACAGAAAAACTGTCAAAAGTGACACTTTTTCTGTCAATGACGAGTACCGGGAGTCTGGCAAAAACTGACGATGTTATACGGACGTTTACCTTACTCTATATTCAATTTTTTGTTATAATTTATAGCTATTAGATTTTTAAATATCTTAATGATTTAAGGCTCTCGCAACTATTATCTGATTCAACCGATAGTGAGATTCATCCAGTAAGGAAAACACCTCGACACAAGGGATTTGCCATCTCAGAAGGAAGCTTGTTACGTCGGCGAAACCGGGAGTCAAATGAACGTAAGTTAGAACTGACGTCGTATGTCTTTGATTAATACATCATAACGTATGTTCATCATAGCCTCTTTGCTTTTGGGTTCCACTGTTTGTGTTCCTTGATCCGGATTAGGTCTACCTCACTATAATTTTTGAAATCGATCCACAGGTGTCCATGCAGACGAACTTACACCATAACAATAAATATTTAAATTTAAAAACAAAAATAGGAGGAGGGTGTACTAGAACTAGAATCTAAGTGACTTGTTTTGTATATTGACACTTGAGTTTGTAGAAAATGAATGTGTAGACATTTATGTTTCCACCACGCGTCTATTCCGGTATCAGTTTTTAAATCGTAGTATGAGGTTTTTATTATTTCACTAAATAGCCGCTAGGAATGAAATTTTTTTCTGAACTATTAACTTGGTCCGTTTTTAAACAGAAATAACAAAAAAATTCAATATGATAACAATAAATAAACTTCTACCTAATTAATGTATGTAGAAATGTTAGTTGGGCTTTTACTATACGAATCCCATCTTTGTAAAGAGAACTAAGTTTAAGCCAAAGTAAGTTGAAGTTCTGTAACAATTAACAAGTAAATCAACTCTATAAATGTTGCCGTAGTTTGTACTTCCGTACTCTGTTCTTTGCTAATTGATGTAGGGAAGATGGCATACCTTCATTAGAGGAGTAGAGATCAATTAAATATGTTTTAGAGTTGAATGTTTGATGTTAGTTGGCCATGTTGCTTGTTTTGTTATCTGACACTTTATATAGAATGTTCCTACCTAGTCAGTGTTTTTGATGTTATTGATGTAATGAAATTCGTCCAGAATAAACGAAACAATAAACAAAAAGTATTTCAGTACTTCAGTACAGGAAATTAAATATATCCACAGTAATTTAGCATTTAACATGGGCGATTGAGTATATTTAGTTTGGTCGTATCTACGAGTACTATTTTTTTTCTACTTATGACAATTCTAAAAAAAGGATTGTCCAAGACTAGCTCGATTCTGAAAATGCAATGAGGAAGACCGAAACAATAGTCTCTGTAGCTAATTACGAGTATGACCTACGGTATAGCCTGCTTGATTGTAAAAGGCCAGTAAAAGTAAACCGGTGCGTTTCACTGGATGTACCGGACTTTTTCCGAAGCGCTGAGGTATGCTACCAAGGGGATTTTAGTGCGGTAAAAATTCTGCATAGCCCTCTTCCAACAAGGTGCCGTTTTTTTCAACATGTTTATGTCGCACTGCTGGGCACAGGTCTCCTCTAACAAGTTAGAGGGATTTAGGCCATAGTCCATCACGCTGGTCTACTGTCTATCTACTGATTGGTAGACATTAAACCTTTGAGAAATTATGAGTTACTCTCAGGCACGCACGGCGATGGAAAACATCGTAATCAATTAAATATCACAATATTTTTAATCACAGTGGAGCAACGATAAAATGCGCACATTCCAAATTTCTTTTTGTCAGAGGTGCGCGCTATGCTAGTGCTATCCTTACCACTCAGCCATCGCTGCTCTAAGGTGCCGTTGCCGGTTGACAGTTTTGTAAATGTTTACAGTGTACTCACCAAAGGATTCTCTGGAAGACTACAGACCAAAGAGAGGCCGGGGTGAATACGGCGGCGGCGCTGGGAGAACGCCCATACCTTACATACGTCACCGGGATATTTATGAAAGGGATCTATAACATGAAAATGCTTGTTACTTAAATATTTACTTAAAACATAAAAATATTTTCAAACAATTTGTTCACTAACTTGTGATGGTAATGCATACAACTTGGGTATGGAAAACTTCCTCATTTTTTAAGTATTTACACTGAAAAACTTCAATGAAATCAATTCAACTGCTGGATGCGGATGTATATAGGTATTTATAACGATAAATTACTGTATAATAGTAATTACGTAAAAGTGAAATCAAACAATAAATTTTACCATATTCTAGTAGTATGTTTTCGTTTTTATAGGTTATTGTACACCTTAGTTAAAAAATTAATTAGTTTTACACCTTTAGCTACTGTCTTTAAAGGTCCAGTGTATAATTTAGGCGCGTATTAATCTAAAAAGGAATACATAAAAGCACTTTTAGTCATAGTTTTACTTTAAGAATATCTTTTAAAATTAGTTTCGTTTTGGAGGAAAGAATAAGTTAGGGCAGGACTTCGAATTCGGACTTTTTAAAATATAAAATGTTATCTATGTTTGTGAATCTTTGTAGAGGGACAATTTTAGTTAGCGAGGAACAGCTAAAAAGTTTCACTGGCGTAAAAAAGGATCAGTGTCATAAAGTGAACAGTGTGTAGAGATTTGTTGAGACACAATTGAAACCTTTTATTCCTTATGCATCTCTAAGGTGAATTAGGCGTCATCTTTCTTAAATAGGTGGCATCAATGTTTAATGGACAGATTTAACTGGCCTTGTTATGGAACTGGCCACGGAAAATCCATTTTTAGCGGACGTTTTCTTACTATAAAGTACCTTCATGCCATGCTTCATGCATCTTTATACGTTAAGCAGTTTTCGAGATTACGTGATGGATAAGTGACTTATATATTACTCTTTCTATTAATTTATATATTACTTATATATTACTCTTATATTGAGCTTTCTTTTTATATATTACTCGTATTTTGTATAGGTACTAATAGATAGTATTAAAATATTTAAATTTGAAAATGTTGCTTTCTGTTATACTTTGGTGTACCTACCTGCTGATGCTACCTGTGATTCAAAATCTCTAAATCGTACCATTGCATGCGTTCCATGCATTTTAATATTTATCTGAATTTATTCATCGACACGTAGCAAAGTTTAAATCAATAATGGTTTTTTATTCGTAGCATTGTAAATTATTGCTTTTGTGACATTTCGGAACAATTCTCAGTATTACTAAGTATGTTTAACTTTACTGTACTTTATTGTTATATCAATAAATTTTTGATTACATATTATAATTGAATTTAAAATAATAAGTGCACTGCATACCTTTTATTTAAAACTCGTGGTGTATAAGATATAGAGCCGGCTAAAGTAACAAAGAGAAAAAAATGGTTTTGATAAGCAATCAAAATCAGTTATAATTCGTTAAGATTACAAAAAATATGCCAGTTTTACATTTAAATTCTATGTCTAATATATAATTCCTGAAAAAAAAAATGTAATGAGCTAGTAAGTCTTAGCAAAATTGATATCACTTTTGGTTTCACTTTTTTAGACTGATTTGATCATATTTTTTTTCTATCATGGAATACTGATTTTACTAAAAATTAATCTATTAATATTTTTAATGGCTTTATAAAAAACTTACCTTACCGTTATTAAGTCCAAAGAAAATTCTCGTTTGATTTTAAAATATTTATTTCAAAACAAATATTTTATTAATTTTGATAAAGATTTGGATACCTATTTATCAAAATAAATAAATAATCAATGCCTATGTATAAATAACATAGTATAAAAAATATTTATATTTCACGAAGAAGCCAATTTATTCGAAGCTATAACAACTTATACTATGTTACTTCTATAATAATATCTTCTTTAAATAATCTCAAATGAGACTTAGGACTGATTTAGATTAGTGCTTTTTGAGTGATAAAAAATGTAAAGACGTATTTTGGTAACACGTTGGCAGTGGTGGAGTAAGCTCCAGGCCCAATAATTGGGGAGAGACCAATGCCCAGCAGTAAAACGCAAAAAGGGTTACAGCTATGCCATAAAATATATAATAAAACTCCGCAATTTGTTTTTAAATGCTTTACTAATGCATATTTTTTCTATAATAAATTATATTACGAGTATATCACAGTCATCACTTTAGTAAGTGCATCATACGTAAATACATAGATTACTCCTGTATAAGAACGATATTGACTAGTACAAAATACAATGTTCTACTTTGGTACATATATGTTACTTGTGTTGAGAAAAAAATCACATTCATAATATGACTAGTGTGAGTAGAAATAGTGCTCTATCGAATATTATAATTTATTAATGGTGTTCCTAAAACCTGTGATTCTATCTTACTTAAATTATTTATGACATGAGGCCTTAAAACTTTGTTGACAGTCACTCTAAGCCATCGTGTACTTGAGAGCCTATTCTTTTCGCATCCGTCTTTAAGTTCCAACGTTTTCGGAATCATTTTTGGCATATTCTGATCGTTATTAGTTTTAAGATTTTATTAGATTAGCGTAGTTATTGATGACATGAAGCTACTTAACTAATAGTATTGCTAAGATTTTTCAGCCTTATCCAAAAATGATTCCAGAAAATTCACAAAGTTTCGGACGGATGCTTATGGAGGAGGTCCTCTGTACGAGATTCGAGTTGGCGTAAAGACAAATCCCCACAAATGCATTTTCATGTTGCGACGGCCGGAGGTTTTTGTTGTTTGTCAACATAGTTCAGTAATCGACCTATACACCTATAGTACATTGATGAATGTGTTTATGGATAAGCATTTTAAAGAGTCGTCAATAAATTCAGACATGTTTTCAATTTAATCCCCTTGGCGACTAAAATACAATTTTTACTATACTTATTAAATTTCAAGATTTTTAACCTTTTTCAAAAATTAATGTAACTCTTTTTTTATGTCAATGTTCAAAGGTCTCAATTATCGCGCTAATATTCTAATGTTTTACTGTCTGCTAGTGCTACTGCACTGCACCAATTTAATATGCATGGAATATAGTATCATAGAATATTCTTAATATACTTAAAACATGATGTTTTTCATAAATGTATTGTATTTATTAAATAGATGATCTATGTACATTTGATTTGGAATTCTATTAAGATTCAAATTTTCACGGTTTTTGTTCGTATCGTAATGTACAATGTTATCACCAAAAATTCATAAATGCCTTATTTACTCGTAGATATTTTTAAAAGCAATATTTCGTGTGAATCTAATTATCAAAATCTTAAATTAAAAAATAAGACAAACAAGAAAAAGGTTTTGTAAAGGAACGTTATTTTATATTAAACTAAAAGTAATTTCCATTTCCAACTGTTTTTTGAAACATACTTCAATAAAAAGTGGTGCAAAAGTTGTTTATCTCAAATATTCTCTAAGAAAAGGAATATAGAACTACATACTTATAAGGTGTTTTTAAACTCCAAGTTTCTAATCATCTTATATTTTTTAAATGGATCTACTGGAGTAGACTGTAGAACCAACCTGTTAAAAGTAAAGCCTCAAGGTCACGGTTTGATGGAAACAAGATAGGTATTTGAGGTAATAAATACCTTATTTGTACCTGACTACAAAGGAAGTATATTAAGTATATTAATTATAATTTATTAAGGAAAAATTATTAATATTTCTTCTGCCAAAATGCATAAACTGACACGATTTTCTTTAACATATTTATTGTGTAATTGATTCTTACTTTTTACCGACTTCCAAAAGGAGGAGGTACTGTATTCGGCTGTATGTATTTTTATTTTTTTTATTCACCGATTACTCCGCCGTTTGTGGACCGATTTTCAAAACTCTTTTTTTGTTCGTATGCTTATACTCCCGAGGTGGTCCTATTGTCACCAAATCAGGATCTGATGATGGAATCTCAGGGAAATCGAGAGGAACTCTCGAATTTTATAGGCACACACATTGATTTTCTTATACTTTCTGAAGCATAAGGGATATTTGTGCATAGTAATCATCATCTCATATTGCTGAGCTGATGATGGAAGGTACTGCGACAGTGAGGAGTTGAGAGCAAATTCTTTCAATAAATAGTTTATTATTCGAAATCTCACATTCCTGAGGTGGTTCAATTGTCATCAAGTCAAAGTCTGATGATGGGATACCAGAGAAATCGAAGGGAACATTCAAATTTTATAGTACAACAAATAATTTTCATATTTTTACGAAAGCAAAACAGGCATTTGATTATAATTATCATCATATCTTGTTGCTGAGCTGATGATGGAAGGTACTACGACGATTAGAAGTTAAGAGCAAATTCTTTCAGTATGTATTTTTTTGTTCAAAACCTTATACCTACCCTTTAAGTGGTCCAACTGTCACCATGTCAAAATATAATGATGTGATACTAGGGAAATCGAGGGAAACACTGAAACTTAATAGGCACACACATTCTTTTAGTCATATTTTTTAACATAATACAAATATTAAGTCTGGTAATTATCACCTGATGACTAGCTGATTATTAAAGGTACAACTCCTCAAAGGTTAGGAGCTGAAAGCAATTTTTTAAATTAATTTATACGTTCAGGTGGACTGATAGTAGTTTCAGTTTTAGATGGCTATTAGATAACATGATTATAAAAGGTAAATCTCTTTAACATTTAAGTAGAAGTTAAGTGATTTTTTTCCAGTTATGCTTATACATATGTACAGAATTATTAAAGTTACTAAAAAGAATGAAATTAATTAAGTTTTTAACAAAAATAGAACCGACTTCAAATGGTAAAAAATAAAATTGTTCAGTACCTACTTCTTTTTGCTTATGGTAATTACTCTTAAAACTATTTTTGGAGTCGGGCCCTTAGTAAAATGTCCTATTATAGTAAATATAGTGTACCTTTCATTCTGAATGGGCACCGACTCCATTAGAGTTTTAACAGTCATTACCATAAGCAAGAAGATGTAGGTACTGTCCCACTGTCTGTACTGTCGGTGCCCATTTAGAACGAATGGTAAGACATTTTAGTAAGGGCCCGACTCCAAAAATAGTTTTAAGAGTAATTACCATAAGCAAGAAGAAGTAGGTACTGAACAATTTTATTTTTTACCGTTTGAATATACCGTTCTATTTTTTTGTTAAAAACTTAATTAATTTTTAATTTCTTAGCATTGCTATGATCACCTAGCCGCTTGGAGACACCCATGTATTAGAAATAATATTGATTGACAGTCTATTTTATCAGACGACTTTTTATGTATATTATAGTAGTAAATATTGTTGTAAATATGAATTTAGGATAAATTGCCTATGACTTATAATCTTAGGTACAGATAACTTATTATCAATATTGACATGTAGTTTTTTACATATTAGAATGAAACATTTGTTCAAATAAATAAGTTAAAGAATTACAGTCATAAAATATAAGTACATAGTTCGGTAGTCCTAAAATGTAAAGTATATGTATATATTAATACACATTAATATCATGTGCTTAATGATAGATATTTAACAGAGAAAAAATATAAAAAACTTGATTATTAAATAAATTAAAAAATGGCAAAGCTTAAAAAATATATATTGACAACATATTATGACATAGGTTGGAGATATTCTCTCGTTCTTATTTATCAATTAAAAAAATATAGGTACTTACTGCGTAAATGTTGTTTACACACCAAAACTAAGAGCAAAATGAGATCAGTATATTTCGAGTAAATTATTTTACACATGATTGTAAAGTAGTAACAAAATTGACTAGAATGTCTGCAATCAACACGTAACCAGTCTGACTAGGCCGTTAAAGGAAAAAAATTAAGATCTATACATAAATTTAACTATTGATTCCTAATAAATTTTATTATTGACTTATTTAGTGAGTATTTTATATCAACACCAAGTAAAAAAAAGTTAGGATGTGTTAGCAAGTATCTAATTATAATATAGGTAGTAGTAAAAAGATAGTACAGGCATGTACAGGTAGCAAGGAAGTTTACTGGAATGTATCCATGCAATAAAAAGTATCCATAAAGATGTTGTGTGGACATAAAAATATTTATGGGTATTTCGGTTATTGGTGAGTTGGGAAATAACAGGTATGTATTGATATTAATGGCTGAATTGTTTATTACATGTTTTATTAATATTTTTGTTGATGTTTAGTATTTAATAATAGAATTATTGTCTATTATGGACATACCTAGTTATCCCTAGAATAAATCCTTTAAGGTAGTTAAAGAGCTTTAAATAAATCGTGCATATTATCCAAGATTCCATGCATCCATCTATCCATCAGCCTTTTACAGTTCACTGTCACATTGAACATATACCTCTCCTAACGTTCGCCACACCTACCGGTCCTGGGCCTTCTGAATCCAGCGACTACCCGCTGTCTTCTTCAGGTCATCAGTCTACCTGGTTGCAGGGCGGACTGTACTCCTTTTACCGAGACGTGGTCGCCATTCAAGGACCTTTCTTTCCCATCGGTTGTCGGTCCTTCTAACTATGTATATGGCCTGCCCATTGCCACTTCAGCTTGCAGATTTTGAGAGCTATGTTCCTTCTTTCTTCTACGGATTTCATCTTACGTATTCTGTTGCTTAGAGAAATACCAAGCATAGCCCTCTCCATTGCTCGCTGAGCCATCCAAGCTTAGTGGTGTTGGAAATTTGTTATTTATTAACCATTAAGCCTGCCTGGAAAAACCAAAGCTATTTGGTGGCTTCTTTAAATATCCTAAACTCACGCATAAACTAATGAGTTATATGGCTCAAGTTTTTAACGTGTATAACTGGAAAACCTAGAAAAGTTAATAACACAAAACTAAGCAGCCCAGCCGATTTATTTCTGCAATTTTTTTTAAATGGCTCAAAATTAAATCCTACATGACAAGTAAGTGTAATTACTGAGCATGAGTTTTTAAACATTTTTTAATAAGAAAATTAATGGTGATCACATTTAAATAATATTCATAAATTTGCAATACTACTAAGGAAATATTTATACAGCGATAGAAGGTACATGTAGGTAGGTATAGCTTCTTAAGCCTAATGAGATCTGAATGTATAATTTCTGTTTGGAAGACGATAAATAGTTAATAGAGTATCGAACATGTTATTAATTTGAAATACGAATGAAGTGAATAGCCATTCTTATAATCATATACTTATAGATAATGATATTCATGAGATTAGTCAATATTGCCTGGTGGTACCAATTATTTTAGTGGCATATAAATCGTGTTCTCAATTACTTTTAAATAAAAAAATCTGATACTGAATTGCTTCTATTAATTTTGAGTTTTAAGGACGAGCCTTACGTATTTCTGAATCAAATATTTCCATTTGAACCTGAATGATTTGAGCTCGACATCTGACGCAAAGAAGCGCTTTCTGTAATTACTTTCTTATTGAAAGGTTTATTCATCATGTCTTCATTTGTAATGTGGTAAATTTGATTTACGCGTCATGAATAGGTCGCTAACGAGATAGTCATGTTGACCTTTTGTGTCACACCTATTAGGTGCTGCGCAGACGACAGACTGTCGGTGACGCACTTTTAGTCTGTGAGAAATAGAATCTTTGCAATTATATGCGCATACGACGCACAAATAGTCCGGCGTACAAAAAATTCGTGTAATTCCGGCAGACCGCACCGCACCGCGCCGCGCAACGTCGCACAAAAAGTGTGCGAAAGAAATATAACGTTTGCTTCAACGCGCGTTAACGTAGACGGCGCACACTTTAGTCTGCAATCTGAATTTTTTAGGGGTGGGCGTAACGTACACGATATTAGCATGGTACCAGAGATCGATGTAACGTACATACATTAAATACAAAACAGACCAGCTCTTTATGATACTTCTAAGGCAGAATATATAAATAATAAAAAAGAAAAATGTGGGAATTTATAGAATTTGAAAAACTTATCCGGATATTGTTTCAGAATTGAATATTTAATATGGAACTGTTCTTTCTGTAATCACTCCGAAAGTATAGGATGTACCCAAAATTCTCTATTTCTTCTTTTTCTGTACTTCAAGTACAAAATAATACATCGCGATCTCTGCGCGATTTCCATAGCGAGTACGTCCCTACAGTTCTGCCGACAAAATGATCGAAGGTGTGCGTCGTGTGCTTTGAGTCTGCGAAAAATCCGCGACAGACTTTTTGCGCGCCATGTAGACATTTGTGCGCCCGCAGACTCGGTCGCACAAAAAATGTGTCGTCTGCGCTGCACCTTAGTTATGCCTTGGTATGTCGCAAACAATACATCTTTATTCGGATATATAGGATATTAGGCTAGGTAGGCTGTTTCGGATTTAATTTGATTTAATTTACTTACGTTTCATAACAAGAATTTGAGTTATTTAGATTAGTTTTTAGTATGAAATATGACAAGTACAAGCAGTGAAATATAGAACAAGAAGAGAAATATTGATTGTGCAAAAAAATTCAATTTCATATATCTCTACTTAGACGCAATTGATCCCGTTCCAGGCAATTCATAATTATAATAATTATCATATTACATAGTAACATACCAAGTAAAATATACTTATAATTATTAGTTCTGTAAATTACGTTCTACATAGGTATACTTATCTTATAATTGATGCAATAGAGTTCATATATTATGAGACGTTACACGTAGCACTTCACCGTTTGCCGCGAGTTGACAATCTAATGGACCCTTTCATTTCTACTGTACATGAGTCAATCGTCACTTATCACTATTTTAGGTACCCGTTTGTCTGTTTGAACACTGTCACATGTTTCACTGGTAGTGGCGCGTGTTTCATGTTCCATGGTGTACGCTCGCTCGTCAGGCTCGGGCGAGGAATGTCACCATCAGAGGTAGTTCGGCCGCGACATGCAACAGAGTACGCCCATGCCTTTGTAGAGCGAGCCTCTTCGCTTGCTCTTCCACAGCCCGTTCACGTCTTCTCCTTTGAGCGCGATGTTGCTTTCTGCAACAACATATAAATAATATTCTGAAATAGAGTAAATAAGCAGGATACATTTGTTATTGTGGACATAACTCGAAATTGCGGTTCAGCCTTTAAATATATAGACTGATTTTTTTTTAAATGGTCGGCATATACTCCTAAAAGTGCTCCTGAGTTGGTAAAACATACCATTTTGGCAAAACATGAAATAATTATTTTACTATGGAACAACATTTTTTTAATTTATTTAATTTTAAAATCTTGTTTAGCAAATCAGGTTATCATTGAGTTAACCGCTTACTGAAAAATGGCCTAGGTGCTTCTTAAGTGTTTTAAAACTAAAAACTAAAAGAAAACAATAGTTTTTGTGTAGAATCATTTTTGTTAAATCTTTAGTCTTAGCACAGAAAAATACATAAACTTCGCAGGAAGCTCTCAAGTTTAACTAAGTAGATCAGCCTTTATAAAATGTTTCTGCAGCCCGACGTGATAAGATCTCATTTCCTTTTTGTTCACACCAGCGAACTGAGAAACATAAATCCAGAAGTAATAAGCTATTCGCAAGGCAGTAAATAACAGAGGACATGAGAGGCAACAAGCGTATAATTCCCGCATTGCGCTGTGCTTAATGTCAGAGCCGAGCGAGCTCGTCTAATTCTGTAAGAATTGACACTTAGCTTACATCACAGTGATATTATATGATATGTGATGTTTTTGATTACATTATAAAGGGTCGTAGTTATCATTTCTACTAAACTTATACACGAACATGACACAAAATTTCCATGCCAGTTGCGTCTGCTTACGAAGAAAATTTGAGGATCAATTTTTTGGGCTAACGACAGCCTTATAAAAACAAATGACGAAGGTGACGAAGGTGAGGAACGAAAAAGAGGGTAAGATAGAGCGTTGCTAATCCTTTTTTGTCAATATTCTACTATCTAATAATCCTTCAGTTACATACATATAATTATCATACTAAAGTTTAACATTTAAGCCCGAATTAACTGAAAGGTTAGGAACGCCGTATGTATTTTGAAAAAACTAGATAAACTAAAAGTGTCTATAAAACTTTTTTTCATGTTTAATTCCCGCATAGAAAACAACAGCAGCCCGACGTGAAAAGATCTCATTTCTTTTCTGTTCATACCATCGATCTGAGCCATAAATTCAGAAATAATAAGCTATTCCCAGGCAGTAAATAACAGAGGCCCATGAGAGGCAACAAGCGTATAATTCCCGCATTGCGCTGTGTTTAATGTTAGAGTTGAGCGAGCTCATACGTCTGATACCATAAAAATCGACACTAAGCTTACATCACAGTGATATTTTGTGATAATATGTAATGCTTTAGATAGTATTCTAGAGAATTTCTAATAACCTTACGCATGAACATGACTCAAAATTTCCAGGCCTATTACGTCTACTTACAAACAGTATTGGAGTAGCCATTTTCAGAACTAACGACAACCTTATAAAAAAAAAACAAATAACGTATACCTTCGTAAAAACTGTAGAAATATTGTAGAAACGACAATATGGATTTAGAGCGTTGATAATTCGTTTGTAAATATTATACTATCTAAGCACCCTTCAGTTACATCATATGGAGATGAATGACTAAAAGTGTCAATATTTTTTTTCCTGTTTTAATCTCAGTATAGAAAGGCTTCAACAGCCCGACGTGATAAGATCTCATTTCCTTTCTATTCACACCAGCGAACTAAGAGTCATAAATCCAGAAATAATAAGCTATTCCTGAGGCAGTAAATAACAGAGGGTCATAGGCTCTCATAAGAGGCAAGAAGCAGATCAATCCCGCATTGCGCTGTGTTTAATGTCAAAGCCGATTAAGCTCATGCATCTGATTTCGTTCTGAGTATAGATACTTGACTTGCGTCAGAGTGATGTGATGAAATATTGTTGAAATCAAAGAAAAATAAAAGATAGTTGAAGGGTCCTAACATATTTTTGTACTAGAACCAGTATCGCCATATTTAAATTAGATTAATTTTACAAACCATTGGAAACATGCATTACTTATTCCATGAATGTCTAATTCATTAACGAGAGTTTTCTACAAGAAATCTTCATCAAGAAACTTAGACTTAGTAGAGTTAGTAGTCTAAGTCTAATGAGCTAGCGCTCATGAGACTATTCGCTATAGCACATACCCGCTTACCATTTAGAAGACAATCGTAACTTCGTGGTATCTTCTCTGGAAATTTTACAGCTTTAACTAACATAGGACGACATTTAGTCTTCGGTGTAGCAGCGCATCTACGTGCACATTTTTGGGTTACATCGAATAAAGTTGTTAAAATTTTGTTCGATGTACTTACATACTTCAATTGACCGATTGATTATTACTGACGACTCACAGATTCTTTAGCCTGCTTTTTGTCTCTCTGTGTGTGTGTGTCTGTCTGTGGCATCGTAGCTCCCAAACGGATGAACCGATTTTGATTTTGTTTTTTTATTATTTGAAAGGTGAATTAGTCAGGAGTATTCTTAGCTATGTTTGATGAAAATCGGTCCAAGATGGCGGTCACCACAAAATGGCGGAATATATATTTTTTGACAACTCTATCATCAAAATAATATATCAAATGAAAGGTCCTGAATAGTAGAATAATGTACACTATACCAGATAAAAGACAAAATAAAAGTAACATTGAAAATTTCAAAAACCCCGCGACCCAAAAAATTAACTCCAAAACTAACAAATAATCTTTTAAACCTACGAGTATTATGATTATTATTGTCACATATATTATGTAAGTTCAAATATTTTTATTTTCCAAGCGGGGCGTCGCGTCGGTGGACTGCTAAGTGAGAAAAACAGGTGTAGTCACAGATTGTAACAAAATAATTCATTCCAAATTCGCATAATCGACACACACAACCGTCGACGTCGCGCGTCGTCTGACTTCACGATTAGGCCCGACGCGACGTGGAGGGTAAAAATATTTGAACTTAAGTATATAATACTCGTATATGTGACGATAATAATTAAAATAGGTTTAATTGATTAATTGTTAGTTTTTAGAATTTTCGGTTTGGGTCGGGGGTTTTTAAAATTTTTAATTTTACTTTTTTACTATTATGTTAGAATGTTAACAAAACTTTGATTCAAATTTGTTTACTTGAAAAAAGTAATATGAACAAATCATGCAATGCTATTCTAAAAGAAAAAAATATATTCACACATACACACAAAGTTATTTTAAGGATTTAGTATAATAAACCAGTCCATTGACATTCTGACTTAATCCCCCAGAGCATTACGTAGGTATATTATGAACAGGGATTCGAATCAAATGGATTTCGAGTGTTGTTAATCCCTTTATGTAAACAGACACTTATCTTAAGGGGTAACGTGAGATATGAACTTGGATGTAAGGTTTCAGAGATTGTTTAGGCAGCGATAGAGATGCCAGCGAGACAGATTCCAAATCTCATATTGACACGTAAATTTTTTCACTCTATTATAATCGCTTTACACTTTTTAGAGATTTTTATAAATCAAATCCTTTTTGCTTGTTTTTTCTCTAATAAGAGACATATTAGGTAACTTAGGAAGAGATTCAGAGGACCAGAGAGTAGGATGTAAGATCTTATAGAACCATCTAGTTCCTAGTGTCAATGATATACTAACATAACATACAAACCTCAATAAACATGTGTATATTGTCTCAGAATCCTTTAAAGAATATTATAATTATATGCCAAAAAGTGCTTGAAGCGCGCGTGGCCCGGCGGCGAGCATTGAATGCAAGCGATCTATGCAGCTAAGCCAAACGGGCGCGGTCGGGTGTGAGATCGGTGACCGCTAGTGGCAAAAATTTTATGCTCGTTTCCGTGCTTCGGAGGGCACGCTAAGCCGTCGGTTCCGGTTGTTATCGGTAGATAACAGTCGTTAAACCTAGTCGGAGGCCTTATGGGCGGTTTGAACACTTCCAACAGTGGGTTGGCTACTAACCCGCATCTCCACCAATTCGCACTGGAGCAGCGTGGTGGAGTAAGCTCCAGGCCTCACTATAATGGGGAGAGGCCCGTGCCCAGCAGTGGAACGCAAACAAGGTTGCAGCCAGTCATGCCAAAAAAGCAGTTCTATTATTATTATTACAAACATACGTGTCGAATTGATGACCCCCTTTTATTAAACCGGTTAAATCTTCACAATGGGTGGCGTCACTTTCTTATCTTACGGAACAGTGCTTTCTTTATCGACATCGATTCAGTATCAACAGGGATTGGAGTTGAATGGATTCAGAGCCTCGCTAATATCTTTATGCAAATAGACATTTGTCTTGTCACAAACAGGAATATGAGAAATTAAGATGACTAGAACGTTTGAAAAGCTCCTTAAAGCAATTGTAAAATAAGTTACCGAATTTAATATTCTTGACACGAGTTCAATATGATCTACACCCCAAATATCTACTGGGAATAAAAGGAAAAAGAAAAGTAAAGGTTAAGACCGTAGGTGTGCGAAATACCTACGGACAGTATGGGTCATTATAGACTTCTGTATATGCTAAGTCTATGATATAAGTATATGATATATCTGTCATATTTTTATTTTTTTCTGGTTTAAAATTGATTATCTCAACTCATAAATATATATGATTACCTACCTTGCAAAGGAAAATTGTGACTTGTTAATATCTAGTCTAAGTTTTAGACCTTGACAGACGTCTGAAAAATTCGATCAGAATTTTACAGTATAAAGCTGCTTTTATAATTACTAAATAACTATAACGACTAAATAATAACTAGCCTTCCGCCAGCGGCTTCGCCCGCGTGGACCCGTTTTATAGGTTCCTGTAGGATAAAAACCATCCTATGTCCTTTCTCAAGGTCCACTCTATCTGTGTTCCAAATTTCATTAAAATTGGTTCAGTAGGTAGTGTAAGCGGGAAAGCGTAGCAAACAGGAAGACAGAGTTACTGTTTAAAGTCTGTTAAAAATAAATAAAAGCAAATACGAATAAAACTGGGGGTGCTGTATAATTTTTCTTATGGTGTCGTGTGGTGGTGAGTTTTTTATTAGGTCACAAAATTGTCTTGTTTATTTTCGTGTATCTTTACAATTTTGCTAGCGTTTAAATAAAAATACATCTGGCATATGGACCTTGAATATGTTAAGATAATTTAAGTTTTAATTTTTGTATGTATGTATGTATGACTCGATTATTAAATTAAGTAACTACTAAAACTACTTTAAAATGGCGACATACTGATATAATTAAAGTAATCATTGCTGTCTACATGTATAATCCCCATTGCCCCAATTTCAGTGTGATTATTGACGATTCGAAGATCGAAGTTCGCTCAATCGGATCTCTTTATGTAAATTTGACACTTACTCTTGTTCTGAAGTGTAAAGAAATTATTCGATAAAGTGGATGCTGGTTTTGAGATTGCAAACGATCCCATTATTCTTTTAGTGGTGACACGGTTTTGTGAAATCTCATTCTGAAAATGCTTAGTAAGTAGTATTTACAAATTAGGTAGTCTTAACTTTGCAGTAGAATTTCCGTTTGTAATACACGAGGATTTTGGGAATAGAGTTGACACTACTCTAAACTCTATACATGGTGAATTGATACTAATTCTATTCTGAAGTACAACTCTCAAGGGAACAGAAAATTCATTTTGTTTAAATAAGTATTCAAACAAAATGGATGCTGGAATTGCTATTGGAAAATACTCCATTAGGTATTATTCTTTTCGTAGTAAAGGATTCCCAAATTGTACAAGTGCTTAAAGAAATGGGGTCATAATAACATAGGAAACGGAGTTGACATGACTGTAACCGCTTTACGTAAATGGATATTTCTCTTCTCTCTTTAGATGAGACTCAAAGGGAACAGGGAATTATTCAAAGTAATCTGTAACTTTATAACCTGTGGGCACAGTATCTACGGCGGTTACAGTTAGGTAAACATGTTCGGTTGTTAACATAGTTTACCATAGTTTTGACTTTCAATACTTAAAACTGATTGGTAAAAGTTGTCATTTAAAGAAAGGAGCTCACGCACAACTTAGGTATATTCGTAATTGGTGACCATTTAAATTATGAAATTCACGCAACTTTAAAATTAATATCTTTATGTAAATTAAACTCCACGAACCCGCATTGGAGCAGCGTGGTGGAGTAAGCTCCAGGCCTCCCCAATAATGGGGAGTGACCCGTGCCCAGCAGTGGGACGCAAAAAGGGTTGCAGCCATGTAAATTAAAACACCTTTCTTGTTTTTAGGTGCGATTCAAAGGGTACGGGGAATGATTCAAATATACTGGGTTCCGGAATAGTGAATGGATTCACGAGACCTTTATATCTACGAGACGTTTATATCTATATAAATTGACACTTCGCTCTTGTTCTAACAGGCATTAGATGAAAAATCAAACAAATTAAATGTTTATTTTGTAAATAGTACAAGCTTTTACAGAATAGTTGAAACTGTACGTTTCAAGTTTCAATAGTTAAATCCATTGGCATAATAATCTAATTTCTAGTATAAATGTCTCGTTTCCACTTCATCAATAATAATCGATGACTGATTTACAGAAAGGAGCTATTGCAATATTTTAGTTCAATTGCTGACGAGTGACGATTTAGGTTGTGGAATTTACATAAATTTAATCTCTTTATGTAAGCTGAAATACCTCTTTTGTCCTCAGGTGCGACACGAAGAGGATACGAAGGATACGAAGAATTATTCAAACAAATTAGATGTCGATAGGTTTAGAATAGTGAAATGTATTTTACGTGACTCAAATTTCTTATGTACGATATTATATTGACACCTCAAACTTATTCTGAGATGTATGTCAAAGAGTATAATAGTTATTCAAGGAAACTAAATGCTGGCATTTCGATATTAAATTAACCCATAATTTCTTGATGTGGTGGCAAAGTTTCGAAAATAGTACAAGCATGTAAATTGACATTTTAAAAATTATTATTATTGTTAGTACTTATACAGAAGCTCAGTACACTCTAGGCTTCAAAATCTTAAATTATTAGCTTAATAATGCAACTGCTAATCATAAATTTATAATTTACCTTTCCTCAATATAAGTGCAATCGATGCTGATTTTAATTTTACAACTTTTTGACAACTTTAAACTCTTTAGGCGCGACTCGAAGGTAACGGAGAATGATTCAAACAAATTGGGTGCCGGAATAGTAAAATGGATTTCTCGCAACTCTCATCTCTTATGTAAATTGACATTTCTCTCTTGTTCTGAGGTGATTCAAAGGGAAGGGTGAATTATTCAAACAAAGTGGATGTTGGTATTGCATTTGAAATGGAAACCATAACTTTATGGTCTTGTGACATAGTTTCGTATAGGCGTTTACAGAAATACTGCCGAGGGAATGACTTCATGACATCGTTTTAAAAACTGGTCCTTGATACAGAAAAGTTACGATACTTCATGAAAGAATGTTTTTAATATGTCTGGTAATTGAAAAAAAACGTGTAGTTATAATTTTACATTAATAATTTCTGATAAGAAATAATGAATTCACTTGGAAGTTTCATAAAAAATATCAGAAATACAGCGAAATCCCCAAATATACAACGAAAAAAACAAAGACGCAAATCGCAATCAATTAAAATCTTGTTATTCTAAACATCGTATCGTATTTGATAGCTAATTGCAACTTTCCTATGGGAACATACAATCATAACAAAGACAAAGACAATGAACTTTTCTTTGCACAAATATGAGTGTCTACAAAAGTTGTTCATATGTGTATGTATACACATACCTATTTTGTTCGCCATTTTTAGATTCATGAGGTATGTAAATATCAAAAAGATAAGAAACTTAGTAAAATCACTAATATAAAAACATTTTTTTATTTACGTACCTAAGTGAGTAAGGTTCTCTTGCTGGGGCAGGTACTCCTGTATATCTCCAACTATCCTTGTGATCTCCTGCGTGTCCTTCGCGATGCTGCAGAGCTCCTCCTGGTTAAAATCAGGCGTGATCTGCTTGCACAGCAAGATCTGGCTGATCACGTTGCCGAAGTTGGACGGACCGGCGCGGTTTTCTATAAGAAATTGATGGTCATTGAACGTTTATGCTAAACCGCTGACTCACTTCGCAAGCTATAGCGGAGTGGTCAGGATTTGGTAGTAGCATAATATTTAATGTGTGTTTTTGTAGCATGTTAAGGCAATGATACTGGCTGTTATCAAAAATATACCTAGCAATTGTTAAAATTTTCGGCAGTCTTATGATCATTTTAAAAACACTCTAAGAAGGGTTTGCATCAGCTATGGGTTAGTTCAGTATTGAAGAAGTGTGGTAAAGTGTCCACACTACTTGTATCATGGAATAAGTCGATCTTAGCAGTGGAACGCAAAGTGTTTGCTACCAACGTGTTACTCTACAACTTTACTTCTGAACATCGAAAACAAAATTCATGAATTTTTTTGGTCGTGTCTTCGAAGTGTTACAAAGGTTAATGTCAGGACTATTAATACCCTTATAAGCAATCTACTAAAGTTGCATTTCTATATGTATTTATTTTTGGGAAGTTTCAGAAAAAAGCGGAGTACTGGATGTATAATTATTTATTTTCCACTTATTCGCTCGTAATTTTACAGAACCACTATACTGGCTAACACAGGCACTAACAAACTATTAACTATCTAACAAACTATTAACACTCAAGCAAAGTAGTTACACGGTCCATTGCTTCGAACAGAATGTCCAGCCCGGCACGGTAGCTAATGTTTACAGAGTAACGTGATGTGACTTTATCATCTAAACAAACCAATCAGGATTTAGCCAATGGACGACAAGTAACTTTAACTCAATGAAATGTCCGTACTCATGACTAAAATATTAAAGATATTAATAGGGTCTTGGACACTATGCACAAAAAAATTCAAAATCCTTACCTTAAAAAGGTTGCACTAAATCACGCTTGGAAAGCAATATAATTGTTAATTCTTTTTTTAACACATGATTTTTATTACCGTTTAAATCAATAATATTTTAATTTAAGTCAATTGACTATATATGATAAGTGACGTCACTTATCATTTTCTCATACAAAATGTATGGGGATGTCACGCTTTGACAGCTCATTAAAAGTATCTCAACTGACTTGGTAGTCCAAGACCGGATTGTAGTGGGTTGACTATCTGTGCGTTGCTAGATATATTTATAAAAACGTACATAAAATAATATAATAATAATAATATGGAAGCTAACATTATGTACTTACTTGGTAATAAAATTACAGAGTTCATCCCGATAGCGAATTCTGCCTTTTTTGGTGGGTTGTTTAATGAGTATTAAAATGCCCTATGTTATCTTGGAGTATTAGCACTATTTGAGAATGTTATTAAACTTTACTTTTTTCATCTACAGTTACAACACTCACTTTATTTAAGTGCTTTAGGGATTCGACGGTTTCGTTATGAAACTCAATATTCGAATTTATTTAAGACGGTCCAGATAAAAAAGTCTACTATACTTAATAAAAGACTTAACTTTTCGCTTCAAGCGGAAACGTGTATAAAATTAACTTGATTACGCTTCTATGTTTTTAAAATTTTATAGGCAAAGACTTTAAATTTTCTGGGCACGTACAAAACAAACTTTCTTCTTGAATATTCCTATCTTCTTCTATTTTATGTCGTAGCCTGCAAGTGTGTGTAGGTGGAAGAACCTTAATGGTTTGACTTGAAGCAATTCTATTTTGTTTCATTGGTAAGATGGAGTTACAGGCCAGACATACATTGGATGATCCTTCAGTAGCAGTATGAATTCATACGACTACAGGCAAGACTTAGGCTTGCTTGAGCTTGTGTGTAGAGGTTCAGCGACCAACTGACACCCCGTGGCCTGTATGCTCTTCTTCTACTCTATTTAAATAAGAAAACATGAGCTACAAGACGATCAGAGTATACCTACACTTTAGGGGGTGACCTGTGAGTATTCCTACATATTATATGTGGACGCGTACCGTAGTAGGAAGACATGTCCATGGGCACCAGCTGCACCAGGCGATGGCACTTGGCGAGCTCCCGCAGCAGCAACTGCGACATGAAGTACAGGAGGACGAGCTGCGGCTGCTCAGTACAACTCTCACTTGTGGACCTGGAACATAATATTCAGCTTTTGGCGGGAACTTCAAAGGGGCATTTCTACGAAAAAGTCAGAAAGAATTTTAAAATGAAACACGACTCGTAGTCGATAGATAAAATATTTGACGAGAGACGAGATCGAGACTTGAGATTGACCATAAAGGATTGCTTTAGCGGAGCGTCGCCGTCGTATCGATATCGTCGTAATAAATTGATACTATTTCATAGAGACAATTTTGTAATTATTTGAGTAATAAGTAAATGTTATAATTTTCTGTTAACCGTCTTTTAACTGTCAATTTCCGCGCCAACATGTATAACTGGTGACGGCCAACCACTCGCCTACATATAATATGATAGCAGTAAACTAAATTGTTTTGAATTTTATTCTGTTTGGTTAATTACAATGGACGATTGTAGTAGTATGAAATAAAAGCTTGAAAAAATTGCTTTCCGGGATGGCCCCAAACATTCATCACTTTTTATTAAAGTAACCATCGCTTAACTTTGGTATCTGGTATCTGACTGGTTTGATTATCAATAAATAATTAACTGGATTCGATTATTAATATTACGTTGGTATCAAAAAAGCAGCAAAATTGGATTCAAATGTTTTTGCACGTTTAGGTAATTTTTCAAACTTTATTATTACATACATAAATACATACATACATTTTTTATTCATTTTAATATTGACTTTAAAAATGGGCTACTGGTGACTCGTCGAGCCTTTCTAAAAAGGCCGTGCTTTTTAGACAAAAGCCATTTTTATAATATTACAATATTGTTACTTCGCACTGCCAAAATACACACATTGCGATGAGACTGACAGAAAAAACAGGTACGGAGGTTCTAAACCAAAAACATTTATTTTTATTCACAAAAATTCAAAATATTAATTTCAAGTTACTTCGACTGAGTTTGGCGACCCGTCGCCGCTGCGAGCTTAAACTACTGAACAAATTTGGAACACAGATAGAGTAAACCTTGGGAAAGGACATAGGATGGTTTTTATCCTACGGGAACCTATAAAATTGGTCCACACGGGCGAAGCCGCTGGCGGAAGGCTAGTAATATTATAAATTTGAAAGTAACTCTGTCTGTCTGTCTGCTACGCTTTCCCGCTTAAACTACTAAACCAATTTTAATGAAATTTGGAACACAGATAGAGTGGAACTTGGGAAAGGACATAGGATGGTTTTTATCCTACGGGAATCTATAAAACGGGTCCACGCGGGCGAAGCTGCTGGCGGAAGGCTAGTATATTATAAATTCGAAAGTAACTCTGTCTGTCTGTCTGCTACGCTTTTCCGCTTAAACTACTGAAACAATTTTAATGAACTAGTCGGGCGATCCCGAAAAACCGAGTGAGTAGAACCGTTTTTATATTACAATCAATTTTAATGAAATTTGGAATACAGATAGAGTGGACCCTGGGAAAGGACATAGGATGGTTTTTATCCCACGGGATCCTATAGGTCCACGCCGGCGAAGTCGCTGGCGGAAGGCTAGTTATAATATAAAACTTAACGATTAATCGTCAAACCATTATTGTGTCTCCTATAAAATACGGACTAGTAGAATTTTTCGGCATCCTTATGGACTACGATTAAGTACATCTTCATAACTTTATTAAAATCTTGTAGATAACGCGGTCCTCGCAAAGTTTTCTTGTAGGCTAATCGTGATAAAATGATAAATTTAGATTAAGATTTCTTCAAAGAATTAATTTATTCGTTGGGCGTAGAACCCTTAATGCTACGAAAATAGTAGCTACGACGTAGACCGAATACAGGTTGTTTAAACGATTCGCTATTTTTTAGAATAACTTAAGTAATAACTCATCATTCATATTTCTGTCTCTCAGCGATTCGAACCCCAATAAAAATATAGCATGGAAGCGTCGTAATGGAGTTAACTTCGGTTATTCTCAATAATATAAGCAAGCAAGACCCAGCAGCGGGGCTCAAAAAAGATTAAAGTCTATTGACGCTACGTTACTACTAATCCTAATACTAAACGCTACTATGCTCTGTTTTATAAAATTGTAAGACTTTTTTTCAACCCTTTTTATGGGCACATGTCTAGGGAATGCAAATCTCGCGAGATTGTGGCTCAAGCGAAATCCCGCGAGATTATGAATAGAGATCTCGCCAATTTTGAGATCTCGAGAGATTGGTAGTTTTGTGTTGTTTTTTGAAAATAATCACAGTATTTCAATAAATTAGGAAAAAAAAATTTTTAGGTATTATAAGATAAGCATTTATTGTCACGGATTTTTTAAATAGACTTTTATGCATCAAAAATTGTTTGACGTATCTGTCTATATTTTGTTATAAACTTCTATATAGTAAACTTTGACGTACGAATGTATCAAATAACAAATGAAAGAAACAACCAGTCTTCTCTTCTAATATCAAACAAAAATTTTTTAGTAATAACATAGTTCTTTTATAATAGACGAAACAACAAGAAATAAAAAATAAATGAAACTTATTATCTAAGTTGAGTTGATATTAAACTGAGATATTATTATCAATTAAATAAAACTGTCTCCACCAACCCTCATTAGAGCAGCGTGGTGGAGTAAGCTCCAGGCCTCACCAATAATGTGGAGAGACCCGTGCCCAGCAGTGGGACGCAAAAAGGGTTGCAGCCAAATAAAACTGTATCTACTCAGTAGATACATTAGATATTGCAGATTAATAAACAAAATATACCAATTAGTCAGATTACTATTAGAGATTAAAATTTTCCGTGTCAGTCCGCGCTCCGAATAAGACGTTTTTATGCTCTAGTGCAATCTAGTTAAACTCGCGAGATCTCGGCCCTTTTCAGCGAGATTGATCTCGGACGAATCTCACGATATTGCATTCCCTACACATGTGCCATCTCCGAAGTTAGGAAGAAATTTTGGCCATAGTGTACTACGTTTACCAAATGTGGATTAGTAGATATCATGCCTCCGAGGGTCTCTCCCCATTATTGGGGAAGCCTGGAGCTTACTCCACCACGCTGCTCCAATGCGGGTTGGTTAGGGAGAGACCCGTGCCCAGCAGTGGGACGCTAAAGGGGTTGCAGCCATGCCTCCGAGAAATTAAGAACTATCAGTTATGCATTTGCACGACAGCTCACAGTGGAGCAGCGATTAATACGCACATAAATTTATTTGTTTGAGGTATCCACAGGGATTTGAACTCCGTATCTCTATGTAGGAAACCACGGTCTTTACTGCTCAGCTATCGGCGCTCCGTAGAAGAATTGCGTATACTATATTTCCTTGTACTCCCTTCACAGGTCGGTATCATGCAAAATTCAAACGAAACCGCGTCGCACGTTACATCCGACACGAGGCGGAGGCCTTTGTAAGATCACACGAGAAGGCAGGTATGAATAAATGAACCGATATTACACATGACTATGAATGAATGATATGAATAGAATATTTTTTGATATGAGTGAAGTGGAAAGATAGGCAAAAGGCTTATTACGATGTAGTTTTATAAATCTGAAGAACAAGAGAGCACTGAATTATAAAAGCCTAAGCGTAAAGACCGTTTCAGATCGAAAAATCACATAAACGACGACTACATATTTACCCTTTTATTACAGTAAACGCACGAATAAAAAAGTCATTCTAAAACGGTTTTCCTTTTTTTCAAGATACGAAACGCTGAAAATTATTTTATTGCCACTGTTTTACACTATCGGTTCGAATATGCTAGAATACCGAAATTAAGAGATTAATGTTACAAGACAGAAGTAAAGAAAGTAATAAAATAAGTATAGTTATATGCGGAATCGTAATTTAGCATTACAATAATAATTAAAATCTACCCGCAATAAAATGAAGTCGTAAAAAGTTTATATTTAACAGTTTCATTTTATTTTTCACATCCATGCACAAATGCCAAGGTAATATTTTCAATTAAATCTTAGCTATAATATACGCGAGAGAAAATTGCTGTAGGAAAATGATTGATTTAACTTATTCATGACTTATAAGGCTTAACAGCTTTCATAAAATTGCCTTGAGACTTGTGAAGGCAGGCCATTTGTTGTCATGTGGTGAAAAATATTATCACAATATGAAAGCTGAAAAACTAAGATTTACGTGCCATGTCTCTATTTTACAGGAAAAAGGTCATATATTAAACTAGCTGTGCTTCGCGGTTTCACCCGCTTTAGAAAGGATTATTAACATGAAATGAATACACTCCGCAGATTTCGTGTGTCCCAATTGAAACCCATGCATTTATTTTTTATTATCTTGGCCTCGCTGATCATTTATATTTGTAATTTTTTGGGGATAATTTCGTCCATTTCTTATATATATACTTATTTTCATAATAAGTACTAAGTTCAGAAATGAGAAAATTAGACACATATTTCACCCCCCTATGGTTTGAATACCTAAAATTTCTTTCTTAGTGCTTACTTACATAATGAAAGGTTTTCAAGTTACTATGTACAGTAGTACATTTATCGCTGCTCCACGGTGATGGAAAAAATCGTGATATTTAATTGATTACGATGTCCTCCATCACCGTGCATGCCTGAGAGGAATTCATAATTTCTCGAAAGCATGACGTCCACCAATCCGCACTTGGCCAGCGTGGTGGACTATGGCCTAAATCTCTCTCACTAGTGAGAGGAGACCTGTGCCCAGCAGTGGGACATAAAAAAGGTTGAAAAAAAAATGTACAGTAGTTTCGGCTGTGTCTTGGTATATAAGTCAGTGAGGTTTGCCTTTTATATATATACAGATTTATCTGTAAAATCGTTAATGTGAAAAGATGCGTGAATGAAATTTTGTACGAAACGTTTTGTGTAATGTTGGAAACCATTTATCTGGTCGTTAAAGAACATTAATCTAATCCGGACACCGATCTGAACCCTTGAGAAAACTATTGCTTTAGTACGTCGTCTACCTGAATTTAGGTAAAGCCTTTGTTTAAGATCGTAAGATATGCGTTTTATTAACACCTAACAGACGATTATCTTATATACATATAAAATTCTCGTGTCACAATGTTAGTTACCATACTCCTCCGAAACGGCACGACCGATTCTCATGAAATTTTGTGTGCATATCGGGCAGGTCTGAGAATCTGAATATTTTTCAACCCCCTTAGTGATAAAGGTCCACCCCCAAACATTTAAACGCGGTACGGAGTTCGCGGCGTCAGCTAGTAGAAATCTAAAATTTCCCTTGCTGTAACGCCAGTAACCGGGATATCTACAGAAACGTGAATTTGTGAGTTATGTGATGATGGGTAAGCGATTACGTCTATCAGTTTGTCATAATATGATATTCAGCAGATTACGATTTTCCTTTGATGGGCATGTGGTGGACTAATGGCCATTACACATACAACAAAAACAAAAATACTACAAGATGGTAGTACTCGTACTTTCATGGTCGAGCCAACACAGTGTTAATTTTTCCTCAATCATCATTGAGGAAAAAAAACGACAACCTAAAGGTTTTTTTTCTTAAGACATGAAAAAAAATCAATAAATAAAAAAAATCTGAAAACTTTTGTTGCCAACATATGTTGGCGAGTCATATTATTTGTTTTTATATACGAACTCAAACAATAAAAACACGGGAGTTGAAAAATCATAACAATATAAGTATTGCTTTCGTCAATAAAATATATGAAATAGTTTTCCGTTGCAAATCCATACAAAACAACCACTCGATCTGGTTATTCATTCACAACTCATGCCTCTTTTTGTAGGCGATCTAGTTTCGCGTCGGTTTTATTTGAATAGACGCATACCAAATATTTGATCAGAATCTGAATGCTTGAGGGGTTGCTGTAGGTATACGTGTTGGGCGATTTTGGATTCCAAAAAACCATTGTAAGAAACGATCTGATACAAAAAGTAAGTAACTCTTACCCTATACGTAAAGTATAAAATATGTTAGTTCGTTTTCGTTGACATAATAATAACAATAATAATAAAATGACAGGGTCAAATAACATCTTCGCCCCGTTACCGATATGGAGAGACAGATAATAATAATTTCGTAACGTTTCACACTCATAGCATAGCCCCACAGCAGTAGGGTAGATATACCCTGTGTAGTGGGTACCATGGACACATACAAAGACAGAAATACAAACACTCAGACCAAGAACAGAAACTCATCATTTGCGAAGATTTGTTTCGCCGGGAATCGAACCCGTTGTTTCGCCGAGAATCGAACCCAGGACCCTCCGATTGGCAGTCCGGCATGGTAAACATTGCGCCACACTGATCGTCAAGTCATAAAAAATTATTATATTTTTGATGCATAAAGGAAATCTTAGCTCTTAGCTTCACTAGTAGCGATCGTCATGTTTTAGAACCTTCTTATTGTTTTGATTAAATTTTATTTTTATATGCAAGTACAACAATAGTGATGTAAATGCGAAAGTTTAGAATTTAGATAGATGTTTATTGAAAATCACGCAACGATGAACGGGTTGGCACACAGATTAGATTGTAGTCTAACATGGTTATTTTTTTTATCCCGGAACAATGAACTGTTCCCGTGGTATAGATTAAAATAATTATAAACTAAAATCACCTGAGCGAACTGGGCCGCTCATTAGATAAGTCATATTTTTTCAACCTTTTTTTTAATGTCCCACTGCTGGGCACAGGTCTCCTCTCACAAGTGAGAGAGATTTAAGCCATAGTCCACCACGCTGGCCAAGTGCGGATTGGAGGACGTCATGCTTTCGAGAAATTATGAATTTCTCTCAGGCATGCACGGCGATGGAGATCATCGTAATCACTTAAATATACACGACATTTTCCATCACCGTAGAGCAGTGATAAATGCGCACATTACAAATTTCTTTGTCAGAGGTGCACGCCGAGGATTTGAACCCGGGATCGGTCGCGTTGAAGACCGCGGTTTTGACCACTCGACCGTCGCTGATAAGTCATATAATTTATATTATTGACGAGTACGTAATCCCCAAATTATTATGCTAAATACATGCGTAATTCAAACTAGGCATAGTATTATATTTCGCTGGTGTGTAGCTAGATAAAATTTTGTAGTTTCACCGTTAATTATATTATTATGTTCTAATCTTCTACATTTCAGTGATATCAATACGACTTTGCAATACAAGTTTATCGATTCGTATCCCAATAAAGTCAAGCAACGTGACGTTTGACGAGTGCTCACCAAAACTAATTTAAAGTGTCACGTGTTTCATTTTGAGTTGGCTTTCCATACCGGGTACACTAAATGGAACTACCCACGCGGGTGAAGCCCCGGGCGGAACGTAGCGTTATAAAAATGCTATTATTCTTATTTAGTAATTTGATAAGTGTGGAGTACCTACTATGAATTATTTTGACGTGAATGGAAAAAGTTAAACCGCCCATATTTCCTTGTAACACCACAGAGAAGCCGACAAGCGCGCAGGCCTTGTGATGTTAAGTAGTGAACTCTGAGTCACAATACAAGGAGCGCCTGCCTTTCTAGACTAAGTTTTTATGCAAATGCGCTGTTACCCCGGAAGCATCTGGTCGCCGGTAATTTGCTTCGGTGGTAAGCTGCGCTTACCACCGAAGCAAAATAAAATGTTTTCACGTTTCAGTGTTGCGCTGGTACTAACATGGTAACATAGCTGGTACTGGTCAAACCATGACAGTTCTACAACCTGGGCTACAACTTCTTCAAAGTTCTTCCATACTCACTTCTTACACGTAGGCAGTACAAGTTGGCTGGTCTGCTTGGTTGCCTCGACGCATGCGCGGCGTAACCGTCGCACGCGCTCTCGCAGCTCTGGCGAGTCGTGCGGCTGCCCGATGTGGATGAGCAGGTCCCGGAACAGCGCCAGCTGGACGTTGATCTCCGTGATCAGCTGTGGAGGAAGAGGATTTGCTCATTTTAGTAACAATTTAAAAGGCATTAATTATAAAGGCATTTATTCGCACAAGAATGTTAAAGTTGTTCATATTATACATCATTGTATGTATGTTTGAAACACTTAATGCGACAGGCTTAGGCATATTATTATGTAAACATATTTTCTTAAATTACTTATTGTATAAGTACTCCACAGTAACAGAAAGTTAATGTGATGCAGAAACCAGTGCAGCACTATTTAGTTTGACATTATATTTAAAATAATACTAATAAAATCTGATACAGAATGTCGTCATATACCTTGTGTTAATAGAGAGATTACGAGTACATGGGATAGACAGATACTCGTAATGTACTTGTTTTATTTACCACTTAATTTTGATTGATTCATATGTATTTATTTTCATTTATAAAAAAACCTCATGGTTTCACCTTGACAGCAATTTATATGAAAATGTTATTGATGGGATACATATTACCTGTATAATTTTTTTTATGTTTCACATCTGTGAACAACATATAAATTTGTAAGAATATTTTCGGAAAACAAATCGACATCAGAAAGAAGTCATTTATTTTTAGTAATATTTGAAGGCCTTGATTGGAGATAGGCATTTTTGTCCTGAAATTATACTCCGAAAATGTCCGCAAGTATTATTTAAAAAACATTAAATCATCAATCATCAAAATCAAATATAAATTTCATATCACACGTAGAGGATAGTTGTAGCTAATCTCAGGTTATTTAGTAACTTCTTGATTTGTTTGTGCAAACAATACTATTTTTCCACTCGATTTGAACACGGGCAATGCGTCATGTGATCGGTCATTGGGTACGATGGTTCATTCGACTTCTGCACAATTAGTCCAGTGTCGATAATTTTTAAAACCAAAAAAAATCATAATAGGATGAAACCCATTAGAAAAGGAGGGAAATATGATAAAAATGAAAGGAAAAATAATTTACGGGCGATCTGAGGTTGGGAAGGGGATGGGGGTGAGTTTTTAAGGGTAAAAAACGGTTTTCTCGATTTCCGGCAAAACTAAAAGTCCTATCGAAAAAAGTCAAATGGAAAAGTTGTAGATAATAAAAAGATCTAAAACTTTTGTATTTACACTTTTTTCACATAACCTCAAAATTTATGTGAAAAATTCAAAAAACCAAGTTTTTGGTTTTTTATTTTTATCTTTTACAAAATTTTTTTTTTAACGAAATTTTGTGAAAACTTACCTTTTTATGTCCCAAATACGCTGTAATTTATTTAATTAAAAATATTTATTTTTTCACCTTATTTTGAATTAATATCGAAAAAACAGCCTAATTTTCAATCGAAAATTCACCCGTCAAAATATCAGTTTTTTTCAAAAAGTTGGTGTGGTTTCTGTTCGTTGGAATCTCTACTTTCCGATGGTAAAAAAAAAATATATGTTACTATGGTAAATCTTCTCAGAAAATGCAAAATTTCAAAAATTTTTTTATTGCATACACTTGCTTATCATCTGCCTTATTGCAAATGATACAAACAGATTCATCCATACTGATAATCTGAAAAGACAAAATCGAATTAATAATGTCTTCACTATTTAATCGTGAATAAACTCCCATGAAAAAAAAAATATTAAAGAAATCAATGTCAAAATGTATAAATAATATATTATAAATCTATAAAAAAGTATAAAATATATATGAAAATCGGCCAAGTTTGTTTTATTAGAAATATATTTACGACATATATTTTATATATATTTTATATATTTTTTATAGATTTTAAATATATTATTTATACATTTTGACATTGATTTCTTTAATATTTTTTTTTTCATGGGAGTTTATTCACGATTAAATAGTGAAGACATTATTAATTCGATTTTGTCGAATTCGAATTCAAAAAAATTTGAATTTTTGCATTTTCTGAGAAGATTTACCATAGTAACATATATTTTTTTTTACCATCGGAAAGTAGAGATTCCAACGAACAGAAACCACACCAACTTTTTGAAAAAAGCTGATATTTTGACGGGTGAATTTTCGACTGAAAATTAGGCTGTTTTTTCGATATTAATTCAAAATAAGGTGAAAAAATAAATATTTTTAATTAAATAAATTACAGCGTATTTGGGACATAAAAAGGTAAGTTTTCACAAAATTTCGTTAAAAAAAAAATTTTTTTGTAAAAGATAAAAATAAAAAACCAAAAACTTGGTTTTTTGAATTTTTCACATAAATTTTGAGGTTATGTGAAAAAAGTGTAAATACAAAAGTTTTAGATCTTTTTATTATCTACAACTTTTCCATTTGACTTTTTTCGATAGGACTTTTAGTTTTGCCGGAAATCGAGAAAAACCGTTTTTTACCCTTAAAAACTCACCCCCATCCCCTTCCCAACCTCAGATCGCCCGTAAATTATTTTTCCTTTCATTTTTATCATATTTCCCTCCTTTTCTAATGGGTTTCATTCTATTATAATTTTTTTTCACTTTTCATTATTTTTAAAGGCTTCTACCCTGGACTAAATATATCTTTGAGAAAACTGTTTCGTATATTAGTGGAAATGTAGTGTTGCCCCTTCAGAGGTATTTTTAAAGAAACTTGTATGTTTCAATGGGCTGCAGCAACCACTGGACACTGCATGGCATGTAGGTAGGTAGGTATATTTATTGTAATTTTATAGAGATTAAAATTTTCATACCTTCACACATTTTTTTATTATTATACCTTAACAATAGTCTCTGTGTCTTGATACACATAATTTTTTTTTCAATCTTTATTATGTCCCACTGATGGACATAGGTGTCATCTTAGAAGTGAGAAGGATTGAGGCCATAGTCCACCACGCTGGCTAAGAACGGATTGGTGGACGTCATGCTTTCGAGACATAATGAGTTTCTCTCAGGCATGCACGGCAATGGAGAACATCGTAATCAATTAAATATTACGATATTTTCCATCACCGTGGAGCAACGATAAATTACAAATTTCTTTCTCAGAGGTGCGCGCCGAGAATATGAACCTGGGATCGGTAGAGTCAAAGACCGCGGTTTTTTACCACTCGTCGCTGCTCACACACATAAATACAGAAACACAAATACTAATAAATATTTGAACTTAACAGACCAGCATGGTAATCTAAGTGCCACACGGGTCATCCTTTTTTATAAAGTAAGTAAATAAAGTGTTTGCATTACTCTTTCAGGGAGTAATTCATCACAATTTACGCTACATAGTATTAGGCTTTGCAATCAATTTTATGTGAAGGGACGCAGAAACCGGGCAAAAACGTAATGGCTTGGGGTCAGATAAATTGAGAAGAACTTGCTAATTGCTCGACGTGGCTCAGGCGCTGGACTCGTCGGTCTGTGGATTTAATTGATTTATTATCCTCACTCTAGATTGGACCTAAATAAGTAAGTAACACGAACCCGCATCAGAGCATCGTAGTGGAGTAAGCTCCAAGTCCCCCCGATACTGGGGAGTGACCTGTGCCCGGCATAGGGACGCAACAGGAGTTGCAACCAAGTAACTAATACTCAAATATCACTTATCACTACCATGTTAGTGGCAAACAATTCTTCACCCTATTTTAGTAAGTAATTATTATTTGTTCTAATTACTACCATTATAAACTCTGACCAAACTTACGGCCATCACAATCTCCACTTATATACATACGTAAATTAACTAGCTATGGTATTTGTTAATGAATTTCTCGAAAGCTTAGTAATACAGTCATAGCATTCGTGTAAACAAGGTGACGTTCAACTTTTGCCAAGAGGAGTTTGCCACAATAAAAGAAGAACAAGAAAGAAGATTTTTTTTACAGTGGTAAGATACGCTATTATTATGTAGCGCGCATGGCCCGGAGGTTAGCGTAGAACGCAAACGATCTATGCAACTAAGCCAAACGGGCGCGGTCGGGTGTGAAATGGGTGACCGCTAGTGGCGAATAATTTCATGCGCGTTTTCGTGCTTCGGAGGGCACGTTAAGCCGTCGGACCCAGTTGTTGTTGATAACAGTCGTTAAACCTTGTCGGAGGCCTTATGGGCGGTTTGAAAACATCCGACAGCGCGCGGCCCGAATCTCCACCAACCCGCAATGGAGCAACGTGGTGGAGTAAGCTCCAGGCCTTCCCAATAATAGGGAGAGACTCGTGTCCAGCAGTGGGACGCAAAAAGGGTAGCAGCCAAGAGTCGCTATAATGTTAAAGCCTCCTTTCCCACTTTTTACTTTTTATATGATCGAACTATATTTTTATTCCTATTAAGCAGATGTGCGAATACCATAGATGGATATTATTCAATAAAATGGCAATGAACGAAAGCAAAAAATATGATTCCACGACCCATTTATCATCGAGTCATACTAGATCGAGTCCGCCACCATTTTCTGAGGGAAATAGGATTTTTTGTAGCAAACGTTTTACTCTATGTCAATGCTAGAGTAGGTTTTCTGTTATGGAAAAGTAATAGCTGGCCTGGCTGATGTATGGTCTACTATTTTTCTGCGCCAGCAGAAACAGATATAGCAGTAGTGATGGATATAAAAAGGTTAGCTCTAGCTCTCTCTTAAGGTCGCTGCATACGTGACGGGTTTTTACACGGACGGGACGGGAAGTTTTGGAAAAATCGTTTCATACAAAATGTATATGAAAGAGCATATGTCACGGAGACACGGACGGACGTGAACGTGGCACGGTGGTGGTGAACGTTTCCGTTTTGAACGAGGCAGTCACGTCCCCGTCCCGTTCACGTTCCGTCCGAGTTTTTATCACGTTACGTATGCAGCGACCTTTATTCTTTATTTGAGTTTTTGTACCAAAGCTGAACTGGTGGTTAAATGTACAGTAGCGTAGGACGTTTTTACAGGACGCGCTCTTCGCATCCTGAATAAATTATCTTCTATTTGGACTTCAGTCAGACCATGGATACAAAAAACATCTCCCTTTTTTTGGACAAAAGAACAAAAACTATACAACTAACAAATTACAAACCCAAAAAAGTTATAATTTTATAAAAGAAATTCTATGCTGGAAATGTAAATGCTCTTACATTATGATGAGGACATAATTCATAAATATTTTTTCTATAAATCGCAAACAGCTTCGACACAAAATTAGGAAATTTCGGTGGTACGAGTACGTACTACGATTTTGTGGATATCAAACACAAAAGCATATTATTTTACTTTTATTTTTTACGTTTTATAAACTTTATACAACGTTTCAGAAATATCAAACACAAAAGCATATTATTTTAATTTAATTTTTTATGTTTTATAAACTTTATACAACGTTTCAGAAAATGTTTTACTTGTTTGAATATTGCATTGAATATTTCATTTGACCGAAAAATATTCTGCCCTAAATTCGTTCATACAAAATGAATCACAATATTATGAACTAAGTTACAATCTTTTACAAAAAAAGTGCTTTTGTGTCAAAAATACGGCTTTATACGAAATCGCGTGATACATTTCAATCATATCGCTACTATTTGCATTTCTTTGATGCCTTACTTTTCTTTTGTAGTACCTATCGTGTGCGTTTTCATGAGTAAAATGATTATTATCAACCAGGAAAGCTGTCTTGTTAGCACGAAAACAATTTATTCTCGTGTATTTATTTTGGTTGTATGATTAGTGTTTACTGTATAACTATACAATTTAAACGGCAGTAGGATCGGGCTACAAATTTCCGACCGAGACTTGTGAAATCTTCTCCCACCTTAATGCTCCTTTTTAATGGCTATGAGTAAGATTTAAGCCAAAGTTCAACTATGCGAGTTGGAGATGATATGCCTTTAAGTAATTTTGAAACTTTCAGACAAGCACGGGAGGGAAACATTGTAATATTTTATTATGATATTTCCCATCACCGCGGATCAGCAATTTTATTAGTCAGAGGTGCGTACCGGTATCAGAACCTCACTCCTCAATTTGGGTGACTTAGTAACTCAGTAATCAAATTATTATTTTTTCGCAAAAAATTTGCTTAGTAGTTCAGTGGGGAAATGCTGCCAGCGTTCTGGGCACAATGCCACAAGCGCAACTTTTAGATGAGGTTTTCTTTTTACAGTTAATTTTTTAGTTTGTATTATTACTTTTATGATGATGATGATAGTTTTGAATAAAAAATTTAAATTGGTACAGAAATCTCCTAGAGGCATAAAATTTGGGAAGGAACAAAAAATCATATCTTAAAAAATTACAGAAATCGATTATTATAAGTAATCTAATGCGGATAAAATCGTAGTAAACATTAACTAAATCTATAATATACATAAAAGCTGAAGAGTTTGTTTGTTTGAACTCGCTAATCTCAGGAACTACTTCAAATTGAAAAAAAAATTCGTGTTGGATAGTCCATTTATTTAGAAAAGCTTTAGGCTACATAACATCTTGCTATGACTAATTCCAAAGTCTATGCAAACGAAGTCGCGGGCGGCCGCTAGTCAGAAATGAGTAAGAATATTATAAATATTTTAACTTGCAATAAAGTCCTTCAAAAACTTACTTATTATGAGTTTGCTCACCTAAAACTTGGCCATTGTGTATAATTCGCGCTCGTATATTAGAAAATGTATTTGTATCAGAAACTTTTTTGCTATTTAAATAAGAAAACAAAACTTTGAGAAACACAGTAAAAGTGAGGGACGAAATTCTATAACGAAACATTCATTTAGTTTCGTCTCACCCGTAGCGTAGAAGTTGGATGGGTCCCCAAACTTAGAACAATTTACTGATGTGAAAAGTTTTGGTAACTTCAACAATTCTAGTTCAATGAAAAGGTAAATTCTATAACTTCTTAGTTTTGTTTCACTATTCAGCATTATTAATATGAGCTAGGTATATGGAGATATAGTCCCTGTAGCTTCAGGATTAAGAATAGAGCTATGGTATCCCTTGCCTGATCTTAAGAGGCAACTAAAAGGGAGCTTTTGGGGTTGCGGATGGTGTGGAGTGGGAGCTCGACCCATCCAGTCAGCAGCTACAGGAACGACGGGGGTGTGGGCGTTGCCGCATGCCGCTGTGAGCGCCTGAGGGTGCAGGAGAGCGCATCTGCTCTCCCGAAGATGGGCCTGTTCTGGAGCGTCGCGCGTGGAGGACACCGGTGCGTGTCAATGGAGATCCCGGAGTCCTTCTCAAGCGCAGAGGCAGGCCACCGAGGGGGTTTTAGTGCGGTACAAATCCCACATAACCCGGTATCCTCTCTCAATGTGCTGGGTACCTTTTGAAGGTTTCCCCCGATACCAAAATAAAAGGTATACTTATGGGGATATAAGGAATTTCTATGTAGACATGGAATATGCGTAGACCTTAAACGAGTGGGTTTTATATGTATTCGAAGTAGTTTGTGTCAATCAAAAATTGATTTTTTTTAGAAGAACGAGGCAACTACTAAGTAAAAAGAAAAAGTATTACAAATACTGTAGAAGAACATAGCAATTTGATATTAAAAGATAGACTAAAATTTATAAAATATTTCTTAAAAAATGTTAATTTATGAGAAAGTAAACAATTTAATATTTAATTTTGTGCTTCCATTATTTTTTTTAATCAGATAACATGACCTATATAATCAATTACAAAATACATCATTAATTATAAAATACAACAAAAATCAAAATACTAAAACACAATTTTAAAATAACGTTTTGATTTTTTTTTTAAATTCCAGTTAAATAAAATTCTTGAAATATGATTATTAAACTTAGTAACAGTGTTCGTTACTTTGCGCTTTTGTGTTAAACAAATGTCTAGTTTCTGAAGTATGGAACGGTAAAGCAACAATTTTTGACGTGACAACGTCTAATAAATCGACGAACGCCGGCTGCACGCACCAAATAGGATGACTCATTGTACGTTACGATCGGCAGTTAGGCTTGAGCCACAATACAATGAGCGCCTTTCTTGAGCGTTCGGCTTGCGCCGTTCGTCGACTGTTTATAAAGTGAAGTGAAAAGTTAATGTGGTTTTCATTGAACGGTGTCGGTCGATAGTTCGTAAAACGACTTTACAGACAGCCAATTTTTAAGTGACACAGTTGGTGAAGTTAGGTCTTGTAGACAAAAAAAACCGTTTAAAATTAAAATACTCGAATAAATTATTCGATATAATATTTGGCAACAAACCAAGAAGTAAGGGCCAAAATTGTCGCCAGCTTTATTACTGTTATTCTTTGTCTGAATTTGTATGCATTGATTGTTGGCATTCAAAAGCCTCTCAATAATATATATATTATGTTAAGGCAACTGGGATTAGATTTCGTATTCATCGAGCGCTACAGATAAGTCTATTTCTTACAAATAAATGCAAAAGTTGTGTTCGCTTAAAAGCTTGTATTACGTAAATAATATTTTTTTGTTTTGCTTATTGGATACGTATACGTATTTCTTAAACCTATCGGAATTTATTCATGACGATAACTCGTATGAAGAAAGCTTGCCTGGATTCGATTACCGGTAAAACCAAAAATCTGAATGATAAGATTAAATTTCTGTTCTTGTGAGTCCATGATGCATAACGACACAAGAAATCCTATTGAAGCATTATTCATTGGCTCCGAAATTTACGTGCTTATTTATTTTAGAGTTTGGTAATTTTATTTAGTTTAATTTTATTTGCATTTGTTTTTAGAGATTAGTATATTATGTGAATTATGATACTAATTTTGCGAAAGGAATGTGTAATTCGCAAATTATTATGCGATATATAAAATACGTTAGGTATTGTGAAAATAAATCACGCGACTTCTGCAAATAATAGCGAGCACAATATTAATTTCTCATTATCCAAATGAAGCAACGCAGGCTGAGAAGTACATAAATCTTTCGATGTAAGTTCCAAATTTTTACTCACATATATAAATAGAAAATTATTCCTTTGGTTAACGGATTTATAGAAAACATTTACGAAATAAATACCGTGAATATAATACAATACCAAGAATATTCTAAAGCAACAGAACTGTTGAGCTTCAAGGTATTGTGTTACAAACTGTAGGCTACGGAATTCTCAGATCAATTAAAAGGTAAAGATAAAATTCTGCGAACAACGAAGTCAGGCCGATTAAAACTGAACCTCGTGTTATACACACGTGCACATTAGACGCACTCATTTACAACGAAATTACACTTTAAACCGTATTAATTCAAACTAAGACTTTACATTTCTTATCTATTCTATCTATCTTCTATCTATCTATCTATATCTTTTATCTTCTATCTATATCTATCTATCTTCTAATACTATAACAAATCTATAACAAGTCGGTTTCTGTCCATCCATCCCATCCATCAGCCTTTTACTGTCCACTGCTGGACATAGGCCTCCCCTAACGTTCGCCACTCCTCCCGGTCCTGGGCCTTCTGAATCCAGCGACTACCCGCTGTCTTCTTCAGGTCGTCAGTCCACCTGGTTGGAGGGCGGCCTGTACTTCTTTTGCCGAGACGTGGTCTCCATTCAAGGACCTTTCTTCCCCATCGGTTGTCGGTCCTCCTAACTATATGGCCTGCCCATTGCCACTTCAGCTTGCAGATTTTGAGAGCTATGTCGGTAACCTTAGTTCTTCTACGGATTTCATCATTACGAATTCTGTCGCGTAGAGAAATACCAAGCATAGCCCTCTCCATCGCTCGCTGAGCGACCTTGAGCTTGTGGAAAAGGCTAACTGTAAAAGACCACGTCTCAGCGCCGTAGGTCATCACTGGCAACACACACTGCTCGAAAACTTTCGACTTCAGGCACTGAGGTATTCTGGACGAGAAGACACTTTGTAATTTCCCGAACGCTGCCCAACCGAGTTGGATTCTACGAGTTACCTCTCTCTCGAAGCTGGACTTACCCATACGGATTGCTTGTCCCAGGTAGATGTACTCGTCGACAACTTCGAGAGTAGCGCCATCAACAACAACCGGTATAGGTGTGAGTGGTGTGACATGGACGTTAGACATGATCTTCGTCTTGTCCATGTTCATCTTAAGACCCACCCTTTGTGAGGCGCTATGGAGGTCACCTAGCATAGTGCTGAGCTCTTCCAGGTTCTCCGCCAAGATTACTATGTCATCGGCAAATCGAAGGTGTGTGAGGTGTTCGCCATTGATGTTAATACCCAGCCCGTTCCACTCCATCAGCTTGAACGGTTTCTGTACATTGAAGATATTTGAGAAAAACTGTCACATGTCATGTTGACACATGTCATAACTTCTCCAAGACACGATGTTCATCAATTCGCACCTGACCAGCGTGGTGGACTGTGGTCTAAATCCCTCTGTGAGAGTAGCTCTGTGCTCAGCCATGGGATAAATAAAGGTAAGCTTATAAATAGATCCATTGCCAGGTAGTGTAGAATTATGTCTGTACGTAGTGCTTTTATAAATAATGACCAATTTACTTAAGAACGCAATTTAGTTTATCTGAATAAAAAGTCGAACAACGATTAGAATACCACATGACGTATAATGTCTTATCTTATGAGCGGTTTGGAAACTGATGACAGATAGTTGGATACTAAACTTTACCTCTCCAACAACTCAGTCTGATTTCTGACCTAAGGCATCCGAAAATAATGAATCTGTCAAAAAATATCATCATATAAATTGACTGCATTTCTATTTAGCAACTATGCAGCTCGTCGGTTTAATAGAACAATGCGAATGCGAACAATGAAATAAAACAAGTGAAAGAAGATCCGTTTGATAAGTAATAGATGATCTTAGACAGTTGCTATCACAGTGATAGACGGATAGAACAAAGCGGTATTATGAAGCATAGCTTTAGTATTATAAATCGATATCTAATTTGTTTAAGAAGAAAGTAGATTTTAAACATTTATGCTGAAGAATGCTATACTGTTGTTTAGCTAGCATATTTATTTTTAGGTAGCTAAAACTCTAATTTTTTAATTTACGCATATGTTCTCTCCCTTCCCTTTCCTAGGATTACCAATATCATGGGTACCATGGACACAAAAAAATACATGACATAAAAAAATTCTGACCAAGAACAGAAACAGAATCGTCTATATTTCTGCCTCGCCAGGAATCGAACCTGGGACTCCTAATTGAAACTGAATATTTACACTTGAATATTAGGAAATTTAAAAGTATGTAATTTATTTTGTTTCGGTAATGCCTATTTCCTCCAACACCTCCTCCACCTCCAACTTGTATCTTAAAAAGATTTTTCTAAAAATGGGTAATGGTAAACAGCGGTAGAATTTTGTATGTTCCTCGTAAAATTACTAACATTTCTCGTAGAATTTTGAATGTTTCTCGTAGATTTTTGACGGAGCAGCTACGAGGCTACGAGTATTCCAATTCCAGTGGATTTATAGAAATCGCTATTGAAAATTTTGATCTTGTTGGCAGTCAGTTAGTATGTATTACATTTTGTAGACATTATCATTCTTATTGCATGTATGTATACAATAAATTGTAAAAAAAAGTAATAAAAAGAAATAGGTGGCTTAGTAATTAATTTATCCCTGAACATCCCTTAGCGTGACTGTCCTAGGCAACAGGCTGAGGAAAACAATAAGGAAGACAAAGGATTATAGTAAAGGTAAAAAATAAGTAAAAAAAAATATTCATTTGCGACAAATAGGCAAGGTAAAAAAAAATTATAGATGGGTGCCCCACGAACTTAACGTACGCGTCGAGACCTGCCTCGCGCTGCTCAATAGGCGAAGAAATGAAGGAATTTTGAACCGAATTGTTACGTGTGATGAAAAATAGATTCTGTTCGACAATCGAAAGCGCTCAGCAAGTTGGTTAGATCCTGGTTCAGCACCAAAGCAATGCCCTAAACCAAAAATTGACCCTAAAAAGGTGATTTTCACTGTTTGGTGGTCTAGTGCGTGTATGACAAAACGGCATGAGATTTACTGCAGATGTGTACTGTGAAGAACTGGAGACAATGATGGAGAAGCTTGCAAATGGCAAGCTTTGGTCAGTCGGTCGTCCCCACTGGTCCTTCACGACAACGCGCGACCCCATACTGCACAACAGACAGTCTCCAAGCTGCAAGAGGTACTCACCTATACTCACCAGACCTTGCACCTTACCGACAATTACTTTTTCCAAAATTTAAATTTAAATTAAATTCCCGAGAGGCAACAAAATGCCTTTGAAGAGTTTGTTGCCTCCCGTCCAGCTGATTTTTCAAGAAGGGCATCAATAAATTGCCAATGCGTTGCCAAAGATGCGTCGATTGCATGGGTGATACTTTGAATAACAGAAATAAAAAAATAAGTACTTTCACTTATTCCATACAAAACGGCAATTTCATAGGTAAAGACCTAATATAGACCACGTTCACGACACATTTTTTTATAACGCTATACACTCATAGTCCCACACTGCGTCGTGGGTATCATGGACATAAACAAAGACAGAAACAGAAACACACAGACTGAGAACACAAATTTTAAACTCATCATTCAAATTCTTGCTTCGCCGTTAATCAAAGCCGGGACCCGCTATCTGGCAAGGTAACCATTAGGTACTCTACGCGGGTCGTCGTGTGTTTGTCGATTTGATTTATCACAATTGGCTTCCGACAGAGGCTTGAAAAGCCACAACGATGTGCTGTCGATATTCAGTCAGACAAAGCCAATTAAATTTCATGCGGCGCGACTGCCAAAGGTTGCACTGAATACGAACGAAATTTGGCCCACCGCACTTGTGCCAGTCACGCTTGGGCTTTATTTTGGCAAACGATTCAGCTAACATGGTTTTAACCCTAATTTGTGAATAATGGACTCCAGTTTCTATGGATGTTTCTGTACAACTGCTTTAGCCAAGTTTTGTAATTTAGATTTTTGACATATTTCGTAGCTGTATACTTAAAGGTCTCTACTCGATGGTTTGCAATTAATTATAAAATAAAATAACTTTTAAAAATAATAAATTGATTCTACTGAAACTACTGTAAATTGGACGAGATGTTACATGAACGATTTTACAGCAAATAGTATATACTTTCACCCCACTACTTATTACAAATCACCCTATTCTTAGGTATGAAAAGTATTCTTAACCCGTTCGAGCCTCAACTAGATTGGTGTACTATGGCTAAATAGGTCTCATTTTTCATATGAAGAAGATATCGCATCTATACAAATAAATAAAATTGGAGTGTCTGTTTGTCTCCGTGAAACTAGCAGAGCATTTGTTAGAAGAGCAAAAATAAATTGGTGTTCTGATGGCAGGCGCATGAGTTCCAGAGTTCCTTATAGTTTTCTTGAATAGTTCTGCCGTAAATACAAAGATATAGGCAGTATAAGATATTCATGAAATGCGCTGCTAACTTCCCATAGCCGTAGCAGAGCATTTTTAACGGATCCGAATGAAACTTGGGGTCCTGTTACATATCTATAAAACTGATAGTTCCTGATAGTTTTTTAAAAAAAAAACTGTTTTACAAAGCGAGAAAAAAAATATTGTGTTTTTTTTGCCTTATGTCTATAATTTGGATTCTGACGATGATAAATGCTGAAGAATTGCATGTAACTTCAAAAATTGATAAGGTAAGAAGAGACACACAGTGATACTATGAAACCAAAGCATAAAACATTTAAATTACTCTATCAAGGTACAAGTAACCCAATCTCAAATGTAAAATGACGTAAATATTGCGTCGCATCTAAAAAGAAATAATTTAAATACAACCTATTAAATCAAATAGAACTCTGCGGTTTCTGTTAGAGTAAAATGTATTGTAAAATAATAATAATAAACAAAACCTAGAACTATCACAGAACTATCAGCAAAGCAGATTGAGTTCCGAATAATATCGAAGAAATGAATCAAAATTTAAAAAAATCTTAGTAACTTATACACAGCACCCACAAACTAGAACTATGCATTTTCTTATATTGTGGAATGTATTGTATAAGAATAAAAATAAATAAAATCTAGAACTAACACGGATCTCTCAACAAAGCAGATTGAATGCGGAACAATATGAGGCAATTAATCAAAATTAAAAAAATCTCAGTAACACATACACAATACCAATCAAATAGAACTTTGCGGTTTCTGTTAGAGTAAAATGTATTGTAAAATAATAAAAATAATTAAAACCTAGAACTATCACAGAACTCTCAGCAAAGCAGATTGACTTCCAAATAATATCGGAGTAAGGAATCAAAATTTTTAAAAATCTAAGTAACTTATACAATGCACCCATAAACTAGAACACTGCAGTTTCTTATATTTGAGAATGTATTGTATAAGAATAAAAATAAACAAAATCTAGAACTAACGCGGATCTCTCAACAAAGCAGATTGAATGCGGAACAATATGAAGAAATTAATCAAAATTTAAAGAAATCTCAGTAACATATACACAACACCAATCAAATAGAACTCTGCGGTTTCTGGTAGAGTAAAATGTATTGTAAAATAATAAAAATAAACAAAACCTAGAACTATCACAGAACTCTCAGCAAAGCAGATTGACTTCCAAATAATATCGGAAAAAGGAATCAAAATTTTAAAAAATCCAAGTAACTTATACAATGCACCCATAAACTAGAACTCTGCAGATTCTTATATTTAAGAATGTATTGTATAAGAATAAAAATAAATAAAATCTAGAACTAACACGGATCTCTCAACAAAGCAGATTGAATGCGGAACAATATGAGGCAATTAATCAAAATTTAAAAAAATCTTAGTAACTTATACACAGCACCCACAAACTAGAACTATGCAGTTTCTTATATTGTGGAAAGTATTGTATTAGAATAAAAATAAAAAAATCTAGAACTATCACGGATCTCTCAACAAAGCAGATTGAATTCGGAACAATATGAGGCAATTAATCAAAATTAAAAAAAAATTCAGTAACATATACACAACACCAATCAAATAGAACTCTGCGGTTTCTGGTAGACTAAAATTTATTGTAAAATAATAAAAATAAACAAAACCTAGAACTATCACAGAACTCTCAGCAAAGCAGATTGAGTTCCGAATAATATCTAAGAAAGGAATCAAAATTTAATAAAAATTAAGTAACTTATACACAGCACTCATAAACTAGAACTCTGCAGTTTCTTATATTGTGGAATATATTGTATAAGAACAAAAATAAATAAAGTCTAGAACTATCACGGATGTCTCAACAAAGCAGATTGAATGAGGAACAATATGAAGAAATTAATCAAAATTTAAAGAAATCTCAGTAACATGTAGACAGCACCAATCAAATAGAACTCTGCGGTTTCGGTTAGAGTAAAATGTATTGTAAAATAATAAAAATAAACAAAACCTAGAACTATCACATAACTCTCAGCAAAGCAGATTGAGTTCCGAATAAAATCGAAGAAATGAATCAAAATTTAAAAAAATCTTAGTAACTTATACACAGAACCCACAAACTAGAACTATTCAGTTTCTTATATTGTGGAATGTATTGTATTAGAATAAAAATAAATAAAATCTAGAACTATCACGGATCTCTCAACAAAGCAGATTGAATTCGGAACAATATGAAGAAATTAATCAAAATTTAAAAAAAATCTCAGTAACATATACACAACACCAATCAAATAGAACTCTACGGTTTCTGGTAGAAAAAAATGTATTGTAAAATAATAAAAATAAACAAAACCTAGAACTATCACATAACTCTCAGCAAAGCAGATTGAGTTCCGAATAATATCGAAGAAATGAATCAAAATTTAAAAAAATCTTAGTAACTTATACACAGCACCCACAAACTAGAACTCTGCAGTTTCTTATATTGTGGAATATATTGTATAAGAATAAAAATAAACAAAATCTAGAACTATCACGGATCTCTCAACAAAGCAGATTGAATTCGGAACAATATGAAGAAATTAATCAAAATTTAAAAAAAATCTCAGTAACATATACACAACACCAATCAAATAGAACTCTACGGTTTCTGGTAGAAAAAAATGTATTTTAAAATAATAAAAATAAACAAAACCTAGAACTATCACAGAACTCTCAGCAAAGCAGATTGAGTTCCGAATAATATCGAAGAAAGGAATCAAAATTTAAAAAAAATTAAGTAACTTATACACAGCACTCATAAACTAGAACTCTGCAGTTTCTTATATTGTGGAATATATTGTATAAGAACAAAAATAAATAAAGTCTAGAACTATCACGGATGTCTCAACAAAGCAGATTGAATGCGTAAAAAAATATAAGTAAATATTAAAAAATCTGAGTAAAATATTCACAACACCACTCAAATAGAACTCTGCGGTTTTTGATAGAGTAAAATATACTCTATAACATTTAAAGTAAACGAAATCTTCAACTATCGCAAAACTCTCTGCAAAGCAGATTGACGTGATAGCCGAATAATATCGAAGAAATGAATTAAAATTTTAAAATGTCGGTAAAATATACACAACACCAATAAACTAGAACTATGCTGTTTCTGATAATGTAGTGATTTCTGTATAATACTTAAAGTAAATGAAATCTGGAACTATCACTGAACTCTCAGCACAGCAGATTGACTGCCGAACAATATCAAAGAAATTAATCAAAATTTTTAAAAATCTCAGTTACTTATACACAGCACCCTTCAACTAGAACTCTGCGGTTTCTTTTAGAATAAAATGTATTGTAATGAAATAAAAAAAAAACCTAGTTCTATCCCAGAACTCTCAGCAAAGCAGATTGACTGCAGATTGATTGATTGAAGAAAATATTCCTAATTGAATAAAATTATCGTTTATTCTGTTATACAGTATAGTTACAGCACCAATCAGTGAGAACTTTTTGATTTTTGATAAAATGTTATGTATCTTGTATCATCAAATATAATTTTTAACTAGAAGTTTCAGTAGCATACCGAAGAACATCACAGAAATTCTTCATTATTGACAAAAATTATCAATTATTACAGTAATTAAAGCGAACTCTATTACTTAAGATAAAATAGTATCAATCCTTGACTACAATAAAATCAATAATTAGATTCTGGAACGCTCGGAAAAAACATCAGCAAAGCATACCTGCTGTGTACGGAAAAATATCGAAGAAATTAATCTTAATTGAAAAAAAATAGATATATCAGTTTTCCTTATATAACTTAAATCAACGAGAATCCTCATATTTTTGATAGAATAGAACCTAATTTATAACAATAAAAAATAAGTAGACCTCTCAAAAAAAGCAGTGCATGTAGTATACTGAACAATGTCTAAGACATATACCATCGCGAAAGTAAGTAAAAATATAATTATTAATACATAACTTTTATTTAGTGTATAAATCGTGGTAATAAAGAAGTATAGCTTTATTTTGTAGATGGTAGAACTATTATGGTTCACCCGGGGAAGTACCACCACTGCACCCACTTCTGCCGTGAAGCAATTATATTGTGTTTCGGTGGAAAGGTGCAGTTGCCGGCCACACTTACATGAGGCGACCACCAGCCTCCGGAGTAGCAGCGCAACTGCATACTACCTCAGACAAGACTTACCTATGCCGCTATAAACATCGTTTTTAACATTGAGGTTGTATGTAGATGTCCATGGGCTGCAGAGACCACTTAACACCATGTGGCCTGCATGCTCGTCTGCTACTCCATTCAAATAAAAAAAAGAGCGTGTAAAGCGGACTGTGGAGGACCGCCACGAGTCCAGATATTGCCGGTGGAACTTTAACCTTCGACTGGTGGTATATTCATGAAATGGTAGGTATCATTTTGAAAAAATCCTCGGAGCACTCACCATAGTAAAGTCGGTAGAACATGCAGAGCAAGCCTATATCTCTTCGCAAGCTAAGCGGTTCTAGCCAGTCAGTCAATCTTGGGTCGTATATATTGTATGATAAATCTGTATTGCTGAGAGTTTCGTGAAAGTTCTAGATCACAATTATTTTCCATAATGACTTTACATTACTTACTTACTACTATAACAGAAACTACAGAATTCTAGTTGATGGGTGCTGTGACTAATTTACTTAGATTTTTTAAGTTTTAATTTGTTTCGTCGATATTGTTCGGCAGTCAATCTGCTTTGCTGAGAGTTCTGTGATAGTTCTAGGTATTATTTATTTTATTTTTTTACAGTACATTTTATTCTAACAGAAACCGTATGGTTCTAGTTTATTAGTATTGTGTATTATATGTTACTGTCAATTTTTCAATTTTGATTAATTTCTTCGATATTTTTCGGCATTCAATCTGCTTTGTTGAGAGATCCGTGATAGTTCTAGATTTTATTTATTTTTATTCTAATACAATACATTCCACAATATAAGAAACTGCATAGTTCTAGTTTGTGGGTGCTGTGTATAAGTTACTAAGATTTTTTTAAATTTTGATTCATTTCTTCGATATTATTCGGAACTCAATCTGCTTTGCTGAGAGTTATGTGATAGTTCTAGGTTTTGTTTATTTTTATTATTTTACAATACATTTTACTCTAACAGAAACCGCAGAGTTCTATTTGATTGGTGTTGTGTATATGTTACTGAGATTTCTTTAAATTTTGATTAATTTCTTCATATTGTTCCGCATTCAATCTGCTTTGTTGAGAGATCCGCGTTAGTTCTAGATTTTGTTTATTTTTATTCTTATACAATACATTCTTAAATATAAGAATCTGCAGAGTTCTAGTTTATGGGTGCATTGTATAAGTTACTTAGATTTTTTAAAATTTTGATTCCTTACTCCGATATTATTTGGAAGTCAATCTGCTTTGCTGAGAGTTCTGTGATAGTTCTAGGTTTAAATTATTTTTATTATTTTACAATACATTTTGCTCTAACAGAAACCGCAAAGTTCTATTTGAGTGGTGTTGTGTATGTGTTACTGAGATTTTTTTTAATTTTGATTAATTGCCTCATATTGTTCCGCATTCAATCTGCTTTGTTGAGAGATCCGTGTTAGTTCTAGATTTTGTTTATTTTTATTCTTATACAATATATTCCACAATATAAGAAACTGCATAGTTCTAGTTTGTGGGTGCTGTGTATAAGTTACTAAGATTTTTTTAAATTTTGATTCATTTCTTCGATATTATTCGGAACTCAATCTGCTTTGCTGAGAGTTATGTGATAGTTCTAGGTTTTGTTTATTTTTATTATTTTAAAATACATTTTTCTATACCAGAAACCGCAGAGTTCTATTTGATTGGTGTTGTGTATATGTTACTGAGATTTCTTTAAATTTTGATTAATTTCTTCATATTGTTCCGCATTCAATCTGCTTTGTTAAGAGATCCGCGTTAGTTCTAGATTTTGTTTATTTTTATTCTTATACAATACATTCTTAAATATAAGAAACTGCAGAGTTCTAGTTTATGGGTGCATTGTATAAGTTACTTAGATTTTTAAAATTTTTGATTCCTTACTCCGATATTATTTGGAAGTCAATCTGCTTTGCTGAGAGTTCTGTGATAGTTCTAGGTTTTAATTATTTTTATTATTTTATAATACATTTTGCTCTAACAGAAACCGCAAAGTTCTATTTGATTGGTGTTGTGTATGTGTTACTGAGATTTTTTTTAATTTTGATTAATTGCCTCATATTGTTCCGCATTCAATCTGCTTTGTTGAGAGATCCGTGTTAGTTCTAGATTTTATTTATTTTTATTCTTATACAATACATTCTTAAATATATGAATCTGCAGAGTTCTAGTTTATGGGTGCATTGTATAAGTTACTTGGATTTTTTAAAATTTTGATTCCTTTTTCCGATATTATTTGGAAGTCAATCTGCTTTGCTGAGAGTTCTGTGATAGTTCTAGGTTTTGTTTATTTTTATTATTTTACAATACATTTTACTCTACCAGAAACCGCAGAGTTCTATTTGATTGGTGTTGTGTATATGTTACTGAGATTTCTTTAAATTTTGATTAATTTCTTCATATTGTTCCGCATTCAATCTGCTTTGTTGAGAGATCCGCGTTAGTTCTAGATTTTGTTTATTTTTATTCTTATACAATACATTCTCAAATATAAGAAACTGCAGTGTTCTAGTTTATGGGTGCATTGTATAAGTTACTTAGATTTTTAAAAATTTTGATTCCTTACTCCGATATTATTTGGAAGTCAATCTGCTTTGCTGAGAGTTCTGTGATAGTTCTAGGTTTTAATTATTTTTATTATTTTACAATACATTTTACTCTAACAGAAACCGCAAAGTTCTATTTGATTGGTATTGTGTATGTGTTACTGAGATTTTTTTTAATTTTGATTAATTGCCTCATATTGTTCCGCATTCAATCTGCTTTGTTGAGAGATCCGTGTTAGTTCTAGATTTTATTTATTTTTATTCTTATACAATACATTCCACAATATAAGAAAATGCATAGTTCTAGTTTGTGGGTGCTGTGTATAAGTTACTAAGATTTTTTTAAATTTTGATTCATTTCTTCGATATTATTCGGAACTCAATCTGCTTTGCTGATAGTTCTGTGATAGTTCTAGGTTTTGTTTATTATTATTATTTTACAATACATTTTACTCTAACAGAAACCGCAGAGTTCTATTTGATTTAATAGGTTGTATTTAAATTATTTCTTTTTAGATGCGACGCAATATTTACGTCATTTTACATTTGAGATTGGGTTACTTGTACCTTGATAGAGTAATTTAAATGTTTTATGCTTTAGTTTCATAGTATCACTGTGTGTCTCTTCTTACCTTATCAATTTTTGAAGTTACATGCAATTCTTCAGCATTTATCATCGTCAGAATCCAAATTATAGACATAAGGCAAAAAAAACACAATATTTTTTTTCTCGCTTTGTAAAACAGTTTTTTTTTTAAAAACTATCAGGAACTATCAGTTTTATAGATATGTAACAGGACCCCAAGTTTCATTCGGATCCGTTAAAAATGCTCTGCTACGGCTATGGGAAGTTAGCAGCGCATTTCATGAATATCTTATACTGCCTATATCTTTGTATTTACGGCAGAACTATTCAAGAAAACTATAAGGAACTCTGGAACTCATGCGCCTGCCATCAGAACACCAATTTATTTTTGCTCTTCTAACAAATGCTCTGCTAAGTTCACTGAGGCTGTCTGTTTGTAATATTTAAATAACCGCTTTTTAGTACATGCATATGAATGTATATACGGTACATATCTACATAAATATCTATACAAATAAATAAAATTGGAGTGTCTGTTTGTAATATTAAAATAACCACTTTTTACTACATGCAAATGAACGTATATACGGTACATATCATAAAACAACATTTACTACAATTTTTATCTCTCTATCTGTATGTTTGTTCCGACTAATCTTTGAAACGGCTAGACCGATTTTGACGGGACTTTTATTGGCAGGTAGCTGATGTAATAAGGAGTAACTTAGGCTACATTTATTTAAAAAATCTAAAACTAAAGTCCACGCGGACGAAGTCGCGGCCAGTCGCTAGTTTAAAAATAATTTTTATATAACAAACTACAATCTTATTTGTCTCAAGTCAAAAAATTATAGTGTTTCATAACCGACTGCAGTTAAATCGGACGCAGGCTTTTTCGTATATAAAGAAGACAAACTTGGCTACCAATCGTGATCTCGTTTTATGAAATACATTATTATATTATTTTACTACTAGGCACTACACGCGTCTGTTATATCGGAGAAGTAGCCAAAATTTTATATCGCCAAATGGATTTTCAATGCAGTTAGTCTTTTTGTTTTAACACAACAAAGTTATTGGCAAACGCGCAAATATTGATATTTTATTTAAATATCGCTCATAATCTTCTGCAGGTCCAAATTGAAGATTGAAATAGAAAAAGATCAAGACAAATTCATTAATTTATTCTTATTGTACTAAGATATGTCACACATACAGAAATAAAAGATAATAGAAGTACCTTAATGTGCTTTTACGTGCTGTAATGTGTTTTTAGAAATGTCGCTAAATTCAAATGTCTTACACCGGTCTGGCTGCACTCAAGTGATTGTCAGCTTATATACATATGTAACTGACCCCGCGAACTCCGTACCGTGTTTAAATGTTTGGGGTAGGCCGCCCTTATCACTTAGGGGGATGAAAAATTGCATTCCGCGGAATTCCAATGCGGGTTAGTAGAGATTTTTGTGTTAGAAATAAAATACCTAATTAAAATACCCTTAATTAAATAATAAAAATACTCTGGGGAAAATCATTTCTTACATCGTCATTTTATCTGCTACTTTATCCATAAAATATCAATCATGTACGATTCTTGTTTTTAACAATCTTATGTTACATAAACAGTAAGTGTAGACAATAGGAACTCATTGCGCAAGAAGATCCAGTCCTATTTCACTCTATTCATATCCATTACTACACGTCACAAGCAGATATCGATATCCGTATACGCAACAGACAAGGGGAATCTAGAAAAGAGAAACAGGTATGTATGTAGTATATCAATATTTATTATGTAAACGGAAGATTGACATGCAGGTCACGTGATCTTAAATGGTTGCTGTAGCTACATACAACCATAAGCAATCCTGACGTATGCTGTTACTCCGGAGGCTGAAGACCGCTTTATGAAATTTTAAAAGTTATCGGTCAATAACTGCAACTTTTACAAAAACAACAAACAATACCATTGGTATTGGTAATAGGTATTGAAGTACCAAATGGATTGTGATACTTTTAATGAGCTGTCAAAACGTAGCATCCTCATAGATTTTGTATGAACAAATGATTTGTGATGTCACAATATTGTATAGTCAATTCGTTAAAGGGTTCGCGTACCGTATACCGTATTGAAGTGGTTTCGATAAGTTAAGTTCGTCTCTATACATAGGTATGTACATGACTGTGTACATGCCGAAGATTTATATGGATTATTCTACCTACATATGAGATCAAATCTTCAAGATTTTACTGTATTGTACTGAGGAATACCCATGTGGCAAAACTAATTGAAAATAACTGCTCAGAAGTAAAGCGATTAACTTCCAATGAAACCGTAATAGGGATTGAAAGCAGAAATAAACCCTTCGTATAAATGTCAAGTATGTAAGTGGGTGTTCCCGGTATTAAAATACTATAAGTAGTTCCTTTGAAGCAAAAAGCTATTGCGTATAAGCAAAAGGCCATAATATAAATATGTATATGAAATATTCATCCTTTTAAAATACATTTCATCAAAGTATCCTTAAATTTTCTAGACAATACTGAAATATCACATATGTAAGCACATTTTGATTCTATAATATTACAAAAGATAATTTGCATAGTTTTTTTATTACTTTTTGTTCCTTGAATTATGCCACGGCGCGGCGTAGCAAAGCATAATTAAGACTATTTTTTTTAATTCTATAGTAAATTTTGTTTTCAATTACATGTCCATTATGTTAATATTTTATATCACCCTTTTGAATGTACAAATTTAATAATTTTCTCTTCCAGCATTAATCGCAAAAGATTTTAAAGGAAGACTGTTAATAAATCTGTAAGCATTTTGACGTAGCATCAGTTTGACTAAGGCTGAGAAGAATCCTTCTGTAAATATCATGAAAGGCAATTTTGCCTGCAGTTGAAAAACTCTTTTTCATTTTATTCACGACTTTTGCTAAGTGAAGCAGCTGTTGCAGCACGCAAAAGTTTCGTTCGAAAGGACCTGCATACTTTATTCTTAAAAATTGTGGACGTAAATCTACTATTTATTTTATTTTAATGGAGTGGTCGCTGCAGCCCATAGATTGATGCAACTTTGTCTTCCCTGTAGTCATATGCAGTTGCGCTGGGCTGATGGTAGCCCCATGTAAGTTGCACGAAGCAAAAGTACGAAAAACGATAGAATTGATTCACGGAAGAATTGGGTGCAGCAGTAGTACTTCCACGGTCCCCGGTAGAACCCAGAAAGTTCTACCAACTACGTTTTGCTTGTGTCTGTATATTGTTCACTGAGATCAAATAAAAAATTTGCGAGTAACCGTCGTAGAGTCAATAACTCTGATGATGCTCTGTTTTGGGGCGAAACACATGTTGGTGGTGGTACGTATGTTGGTGTTTATTTTTTATTGTTGCATGTGCATGCAACCTATATGGGGGAGGAAGGTGCTATTGCATGAAGAAAGTATACACCATCATAATACACTCTGATTGCGGCTTGTTGCAAAGTACTTTTTACCTAACTTTATAAGAAAGTGTAGATAGAGCGCTGCGAACAACGAAGTGTGGTCGGTTTAAACTGCACCTAGCCGTGTACACACACATGACACGGAAACACGTACAACGAAACTGCACCTGCAGTCGAATATCGCGCAATGAGTAAAACATTGACAAATCACCTTGTGTCAGAGTTGCTGCAACCCTTTTTTGCGTCCCACTGCTGGGCACGGGATTCTCCCTATTATTGGGGAGGCCTGGAGCTTACTCCACCACGCTGCTCCAATGCGGGTTGGTGTCCAACTCGCTGTCGGATATTATCAAACCGCCCATAAGGCCTTCGACAAGGTTTAACGACTGTTATCTATCGACAACAACTGCCCTCCGAATCACGGAAATGCGCATGAAATTTTTGCCACTATCGGTCACCCATCTCACACCCGCCCGTTTGGCTTAGTTGCATAGATCGTTTGCGTTCTACGCTAACGGGCCATGCGCGCTTCAGTTAGAGTATCAAATACGAACTTTTCTGGTCTGGTAAATATAAGCTTTTTAGTTTCGTTGTAGGCTGGAAATGAGGTGTAATTTATTGATATAAGAAAAATATTAGCTTAAAAGTTACCTAACCGCTGTAGCAATGGCTAATATTGAGTAATGAAAGAGTTTAAGACTGTCAAATACTGTTAATCAACTTTCAATGTTGTAAAGTTAAAACATTAATTATTAACCTCCTTAAAAATTCTGTTACAGAAGTTGGAGTGAAAAACAAAAAGCCGTCCTCGCAAATTGCATGTTCGCAGTGGAAATTAGGGCCGTAATATTTTATAAGTACGAGATTAGCGCATTTACATTCATTATTTGCAAAAAGAACTTTCCATGTACAAATTGCTTTATGCCGTTTAATTTTCAAACAAATAAAATGTCTTTTGTGTTACTGAAATGACAAACGATTTAGCTTGCTGGTAGTAATAAATTGTATTACAAACCTTTATAAGTTCAGTTCCCACAGGACTAAAACCCCTCTCAAAATCATACAAGCAAGAGTAAGACATTTTTATTTGTTCACACCACTTTATTTATGCTCACACTACCTATAATCATCGTGCGTTTCAATTCTAATACTGGCTGTTGACTGAAGTGACGAGGATAGTTGGACGATGAATTTAATAATTTAATTTTGGAGTTTTGATGGGAAGTCAAAAGGGACAAGTTGTGCTCTTGTTTTATTTTCATTTTCTTGGTGTATTTTTTAGTTATATCGGATGAAGTTTATTCATTATTAAATTAAATAATGGCATCGCACTCTGTGTATATTGCCAGTGTTAAGTATAATTTCCATAGAATAAATCAGTAAGTCGTCAGTCAGTCAGTCTAGTCATTCAGAAGTTCAAGTATAATAAGCAAGAATATAATGCTCATAGTGGGAATAAACACTATGCAGCTTTTTGACCTCATCTTCTGTTTTCAGTTTTAGTAAACGTCTGTTGTTTATATTCCTGCTAGATATAAAGTAGAACAATTTTCAGTATCTAAAGTGCAGAGTCCCTGTTTATAGCTGTTGCATTACTCCCATCATGGCGGGATTTTATTGAATTTCGCCGTACTAGAGCTCCCATTAAATTGGTAAATCTAATGGAGGCTGTATCGTCTATACTAAATCATTTTTGTCACACGCCAGTAAAATATGTAATTAAAATATTTAAGTCGTTAAAACAATATTTATTGTGAGAATAGAAAAAATGCAGCTGTTTGATCACACAAAATCCTCTGTTTTCTGTTACAATCACATGTACATCAAATAAAAAAGTAAAGATAGAGTTCAGTGAAAAGAGAGGCTGGTTTAAATTGCATCTCTCTGTGTATATAGATAGACACACGAACACACTTAAAACAAAACTGCAACTTGCTTTGCCAATCGAGTATTGCGGAGTATCGAGCAAAACGTCAAAAATTCACAAGACAAAATGCCGAAGGAATGATGTTATGAAAGGGTGTAATACAAGGGTAATTTCAAATATGATTTCGCTCATGCACACAAGTTTATAAAACCAGCCTCATTATATATAATCTATTGTTTATACTTTGTTTATACTCATGCTAGCTGTAAAGTAGAACAATTTTCAGTTTCTAAAATGCAGAGTTCCTCTTTATAGCTGTCGCGTTATTCCTATTATGGCGGGCTTTTATTGAATTTCTCTGTACAAGACGAGAGCTCCCATTAAATTACATATAATTCAACTGACTAAAAACTTTTTCTCGGTACCGAAAAATCGTCCCGAAGAAATGTTCACAGTGGGAATACTAATCATTGTGACAGTGTAAATTATTCTGTTTTCAATTACAATACCCGTCTCTTGTTTGTATTCGTGCTAGATGTAAAGCAGAACAGTTTCCAGTAAAGTAAAAGTCCATAAAGTCGACAGCCTACTAGTACTCATCGGGCCCTTAGTAAATGTCGTACCATTCGTTCTAAATTGGCACCGACAGTACAGACAGTGGGACAGTACCTACTTCTTCTTGCTTATGGTAATGACTGTTAAAACTATATTGGAGTCGGTGCCCATTCAGAACGAAAGGTACACTATATTTACTAAGACAGGACATTTCACTAAGGGCCCGACTTCAAAAATAGTTTTAAGAGTCATTACCATAAGCAAGAAGAAGTAGGTACTGAACAATTTTATTTTTTACCGTTTGAAGTCGGTTCTATTTTTTTGTTAAAAACTTAATTTATTTCACTCTTTTTAGTAATTTTAATAATTCTGTATGTATTAGCATAATTTGAAAAATTTTCACTTAACTTCTAAACTTTAAACAGATTTACCTTTTATAATCATGTTTATCTAATAGTCATCTAAAAGTCTGAAAGACATACTATCAGTTCACCTGAACGTATAAATTAAAGAAAGAATTTGCTCTCAGCTCCTAAACGTTGAGGAGTTGTACCTTCAATCATCAGTTAAGCAACAGCAGGTGATAATTACCAGACATAAATATTTGTATTATGTTAAAAATATGACTAAAAGCATGTGTGTGCCTATTAAGTTTCAGTGTTTCCCTCGATTTCCCTAATATCACATCATCAGATTTTGACATGGTGACAGTTGGACCACCTCAGGAATGTAAGATTTCGAACAAAAAACCATTTATTGAAAGAATTTGCTCTCAACTCCTAACCGTCGTAGTACCTTCCATCATCAGTTCAGCAACATGATATGACGATAATTATACACAAATGTCTGTTTTGCTTTGTAAAAATATGAAAATCATTTGTTGAGCTATAAAATTTGAATGTTCCCTTCGATTTCTCTGGGATCCCCTCATCAGACTTTGACTTGGTGACAGTTGGACCATCTCGGGAATGTAAGATTTCGAATAAAAAACTATTTATTGAAAGAATTTGCTCTCAACTCCTCACTGTCGCAGTACCTTCCATCATCAGCTCAGCAACATGAGATGATGATTTCTATGCGTAAATATCTCTTATGCTTCAGAAACTATAAGAAAATCAATGTGTGTGCCTATAAAATTTGAGAGTTCCCCTCGATTTCCCTGGGATCCCATCATCAGATCCTGATTTGGTGACAATGGGACCACCTCGGGAGTATAAGCATACGAACAAAAAAAGAATTTTGAAAATCGGTCCACAAACGGCGGAGTAATCGGTGAACATATATAAAAAAAAATACATACAGCCGAATACAGTACCTCCTTCTTTTGGAAGTCGGTAAAAACATTTTCTTTCAATTTATTCCATAGAAAAACGGCCATAAGGTACACTTTTTCTATGAATGACGAGTACCGGGACATTGACAAAAACAGACGATTGTACAGACGTTTACCTTACCTTAAGTGAAGAGTTCCTGTTTATACTCGTAGCTGTCTCGTTATTCCCATCATGGCGGGCTTTTATTGAATTTCGCTGTTTTAGACGAGAGCCCCCGTTAAATTGGTAAATCTAATGGAGCCTGTTTGCTCCCAGTGTCGTCCGATGCCAGTGGAGTAAATAGAGTCTAAAGATTTTTGAAGTGAAAACTTCTTTAGCGGCGTTGTGAACTTATTTTGGGGTGGGTAAAAAATGTTAAACTCGCGTCAGGACACGTGGGCTGATCGAAAATTCGTAAGACAGAGGGGTGACAGCTGATGACAGCTCGACTGTCTATACTTGCAAAATTAGTTTATATCAAGTATTTAAAATATGGAAATCGAACAACGTGCATCTATTACCGAAAAAAGTATCGAAGAAATAGTGAAACAAAATGAGTGAGTACTATAAAAAATACTAGATGAAAAATAATACTGATAATAAAAGCAATTCGTGCAAAATTATTCCCTAACCATTCCAAAGAGGTTTCACTTGAGTAGGAAGGAAACAATTATGATTTTGTAAAATTGTAATTGGTTAGTATTTCATTTGACTTACTCAAGAAAATCATACTTTATCATGATATTTTGAGTAACATTAACTTTAAAGAACCACTACTATTTTTTAGGCGCGATGCTCTTTAATTTAGTGCGGTTTCATGCTAACGTATTTTTTTTAATCGCGTGTAGCCGCGAAACGTCAAAGTTTGACATTTTCCGATACAAAAAGTAGCGTAGCGAGCGTGTATAGTAAGATCTGGACAATATTCAATTGAAAACACCCAAAAATTTTATCTGAGTCAAGCCAATATTTTTAAGTGAAGCCAAGATTTTTAATTTAGACACATATGCTAGTGACGTAGAGCATCAAAGTTACTGACTCACCCTTCAGTAGAGACGGCATAGCGCCTCGCTTCAGCGAGTAGCGATACATAATTTTTGTGCCAAATCTGGTGTGGGGGAAGAACGGACACATTTTGATTTTTTCACACATTCACAAATATTCTTTCATTGCTCGCATCGCATACATTTCTAAATATGTCAATTTCGATTAACAACGTTGTCAACAACACACAGACACACTAGTTGTACAACAGGCACATTGTGTATGCGATGAGGGGTTCGCCCGTAAAGGCCACTCCTCTGATTGGTGTCATACCTTGATGCTCTAAGGCCAGTGAAAACCAAATTCATTTTCTTGTCGAAGATTTTGCATTATTTTTATACGTTCAAACAACTGAACAAACTAAAAATGTTCTGTTGGCTTCTTTTTGAAAACAGAGAGGACCTGCAACAATTTTTAACCGACTTCAACAAAAAGGAAGCGGTTTTTTTTCGACTGTATTTTGTTGTGTAGGTAAGTTGCTTCAGTTTTTTCATGAGGTGAACCAATTTAATAATTATTTTTTATTCGTAACCTGGTACTTTATCATTGGCCCTTTTAAATTTCAGTCAAATTGCTTCAGTTTTTTTGTAGGGTGAACAAATTCAATAATTAATTTTTATTCGAAACCTGGTACTTTTTTATTGGCCCCATTTAAATTTCAGTCAAATCTTAAAATATATATATATATAATATATATACTGTTTTCAAGCTTTTAGACTCTTGATCCATGTCAAAAGGTCTGGCGGTAACCTTCGCTCTTTACCATAAGTAAGTGACAAACCTTCGAGAAGTGAGCGTACTTGTGACTCGATGACCTTTTTCGCCTGTGTGCTCGTACCACTTCAAGTACGTATACCTAAAAATCTCTTTTTGTGATTCTATAAGATACCGCTCTTATAAATACCACACTCCCTTTTTGTTTGACATTGTAAAACAGTGTGAGCGAGTCTCTTCATTTGTGGCAGACGTCAAGCCGCATACTTTAAAGGCACAAGCTAAAAGCTCTTACGTCTGCCACCCACTTTAGATTTGGCTATTCAGCGAGTTAATATTGCCAACATCTAACATTATCTGATGCGTCTAGTATTTTTAAGTAGTTGAAAATTTTCTTTCGCCTCTTTTGTTCTTGTCTATTGGTATTATGTATTGGTGACTTAATTTCTACAACACAATGTCACAATGTCACAATGTTAGTTACCATACTCCTCCGAAACGGATTGACCGATTTTTATGAAACTTTATTTGCATATTCAGTAGGTCTGAAAATAAGCTACTATCTATTTTTCATACCCCTAAGTGATAAGGGTGGCCCACCAAAACATATCGTTCGCGGGGTCAGCTAATAATATGTACAAAGTGGTCGAAAATATAGCGAGCGGAACAGACACAATGTTCTTGTTCCTGACGAAAACACACGAGCAGGGTAGTGGTTTTATTAGTTCATTCCAACTGGGAACAGGATAAAACATTCTGTGGTTTGTGGTAGTAAAAGGTACACCATGCGTATAATAATTAAATTCGGTCGCGGATATTTGCGCACAGGTAGGTACTACTTTATGCTTGAAATTCAGTTTAACAAGATTTCCTGTGAAACTTTGTATTTTGTCGTTGAAGTAGCGATGTCTGACTGTTTAGAAGCTAAAACAGATGCAAGTAAGCGATAAGATAAAATGGTGGCTAGAACTTCTTAGCCAGGGAAGAGCACAATACAAGAGCGAGGGCGCCTTGTGGGGAAGAGTCATGAGCATGAAGCATTAGGACATGCCTCATGCTCATGACTCTTGACCTACGCGACGTGCCACGGACATGTAAATTTTTGGTCAACCTTCCAGCTGCAGCATTACCAGTGGTCTGTAGCATTACAGCTGACCTAGGATTGCCCGGGTCTACGCGCGACGCTGACCGAATACTATAACCTTCTAGATTGACGACTCGCGTGGTGCAATGGTTACCATGCCGGACTGCCAATCGAAGGGTCCCGGATTCGATTCCCGGTGAAGCAGAAATTTAAATGATGAGTTTAAATTTCTATTCTCGGTCGGGGTGTGTTTTTGTCTCTGTGTGTCCATGGCATCCACGACACAGGGTATATCTACCGTAATGTGGAGCTATGAGTGTAAAATTTCTACTATGCACAATTAAAACAATATTTTACCATTGTAACAAAAGCTACAAATAATTACGGTCATATTATGAAAAAAGCATTTGTTTAAACGGTTTGCAAGTGACAAAAGAGCATAAGTAAATCTCCTACATAACCTCCTATCTACTATTCGAGACTCAAATCAAGGCGTCAAATGAAAAAATAAGTAAGTTCCCTTCAAAATTTGCATTGTTTAGGAAAATGTTATAGGCATGGCTCCAAAAATATATAACAAGCTACCGAAAAGTATAACACAAATAGACGATGAGCTTCTAACTAAATTAAAAAAACAACGGTACTGCACTCCGGTAGTGCCGGCAGAAGTGAAAACTTAAACGTTAACGTTGTGCATTTTTGATATTTTGGAATGGTTAGCGAATAATTTCGCACGAATTGATTTTATTATGAGTATTATTTTTCATCTAGTATTTTTAGTAGGTTTTCATCTAGTATTTTTATTAATACTCACTCATTTTGTTTTACTATTTCTTCGTCACTTTTTTCATTAATAAATGCACTTTGTTCAATGTCCATATTTTAAATATTTGATATAAACGAATTTTACAAGTATAGACAGTCGAGCCGTCATCAGCTGTCACCCCTCCGTCTTACGAATATTCGATCAGGCCACGTGTCCTGACGCGAGTTTAACATTTTTAACCCATCCCAAAAAAAGAGCACAACGCCGCTAAAGAAGTTTTCACTTCAAAAACATTTTACACATTCCAGGAGTTTATGGATTGTAATTTTTCGGCCTTGACTGCATAAATGAGTTGTTAATTAATAAATTACTTTGATTTATACTATCATATTATATTGTATGCCATGTATGGCAGGAGAGGGAGGTATGACATATTATTATATAACACCTGTATTCTGTACATACTCATTTCCACAATAAATTACATTTGAATTGATTCGATTAACCTCGATCATATTGCCAGCGTTTGAGTACTTGTCAATGGATACGATAGTAGATTTCTAATGTACATTACTTTACAACTTCTACTTTATGCTTCTGTTCTTTTGCTTTGAAAGCAATTCTATTTCTAAACGAGGAAGTTTTTGCAATAGATGCCCGTAGTCCGCAAATGTCGCTTAGAGATTTTGCTTCGTAAACATCTACAATAGCAGCGGTTTCTTCCCCATTGGGAATAGAATAAAAGAAAGCGATGTGTCTTGTGCTATGCGACAAAAACTTACACGAGGCTGACAATGATAAAATTTATTCACGGGTTTGTGTCACACTTCTTATTTAGAGCGGTTTCAGACCAGCGTATTTCGGCATTTTAAGCTCCTAATATTTGTTTTTTTTACGCGTACAGGCGCGAATCGGTATGATTTGACTTTAATAAGTATAAATCGCCACGAGTCCAGATGGTGCCGGTGGAACTTTAACCTTCGTCTGGTGGTGGCGCGCTTTTCAACGGAGTCATTTGCTTATTTACCCGATTTAACATATGAGATTTTGCAGATAAATTACAGTACTTCTACAAGTATCATTGCATAATTTCATTCCATTAATAATCTAATACATTAGACACTTTTTATAGATTGCGTCAAGAATTATAATGCGAGATTTAGGTTACTTTAAAAGATGTTTAATGCCGAATCATCATTATTAATAAGATTTTTTTTTCAGGAAACGGATTGATTTTATACTGAAGAGTATTTATGTCAAATAAATTTTACGAATGATTATTCCATTTTGCCGAAATCAAATGCAATTTCTGGCCCATTTTCTCTCAAAATTGACTAAGTTCAATGTTTTTTTACTAATATTTTTTGTATGAGAGTGGCAAAAAGTGGCTCATACACTATGTATGTGATTTTTACAGCAATACGTGGCATTTTTTTCGATCTGATTAGACTTTAAAATGATCCAGAAATATGTGATATTTTATACCTATTACAGTAATATTTACAAAACTATCACCGGCTTCAGGTCTGTTAAGCAAAATATCGAAATAAAAATTGAAAAGTGGCTCATTTAATAGTTTATTATTGAAATGATCAATCATATTGTGCAATATAACTTATGGAAATACTGTATTTTAACTGCAAAATCTCCTGTATAAAATGAGGTAAATCAGCGAAATCGGCAAAATTTCGTATACGGCCTCTTAACTATTTTTATTTACACTCAATATTTACAAGTCAATATATAATAGGTTTGTAATATATAATACCTTGAAACCTGATCGTGTTCAAAGTGCATTACCTTAGATTCCATTACATAGTTAGTTACATACAGGTCGACCTAATAAAAACATGTTAAAAAGTAGTGCGCGTGAAACCGCGTTAGCCGAATCGACCGTACACGCGTAGAAAAATACGCCAGTTTGAACCCGCTCGTATGTTGAAAATAAAATTCCAGTTCCACTGCGGGTCTATGCAAGAAATCGTCCAGAGTGTTGGTAACTACTAAAATTAAGTCACCTGTTAAATGCACCGGACCTTAAAGAAACCGAGATTTTCTTCCAAAACATGCATCGTGGCAAGTTTCTTTGGAATTGAGAATAGATTAAAAGTAGGCGATGTAGCATGCGAAAAAAACGTACATAATAATGTTCAATCTTAGCCATACGGCCTATTTCGACCTGTCGTTCAAAGATTCTTGGGTTAGATTCCCAACGAGACAAGAATTTGTATGATGAGTTTAAATGTCTTTTTTATAGGTCTGGCTGTTAGTATGCTTGTCATCATTGTGTGGTATGTAGCGTCATTATTATAAAATCATTCATTCTGCACCTTGGCTGCAACCCTTTTTGCGTCCCACTGCTGGGCACGGGTCTCTCCCCCTTATTGGAGAGGCCTGGAGCTTACTCCACCACGCTGCTCCAATGCGGGTTGGTGGAGATGCGGGTTAGTGGCCAACCCGCTGTCGGATGTTTTCAAACCGCCCATAAGGCCTCCGACAAGGTTTGACGACTGTTATCTATCGACAACAACCGGGACCGACGGCTTAACGTGCCCTCCGAAGCACGGAAACGCGCATGAAATTTTTTTTGCCACTAGCGGTCACCCATCTCACATCCGACCGCGCCCGTTTGGCTCAGCTGCATAGATCGCTTGCGTTCTACGCTAGCCGCCAGGCCATGCGCGCTTCGCATCTAGCGCTGCACCTATCCATCTAAAATCTAACATCCACAAGTATAAGTTAATTTTATTAATTTGCTAATACTGCGTGCTAATTTATAGTACAGTAAGCTGGATTCGTGTGTAACTTAGTCACCTCATAGTCCTTAGTCAACAGTTTTTTTTTTAAATTCTGGTAAGTATCCAATTTTCGAAGCTAACGTAGCGTACGATTACTTATTCGAGTAGAAAAAATATTGCGAATTGCCTGATGACCACAAATTAACCCAGTAGAGCAAACATAATGTTTTTGCTTCGTAAACATACGCAGTGGCAGCGGTTTCATGCCTATTGGGAATAAAATAAATGTAAGCGTTGCGGCTTGCGGCAATGGAGCAAAAAAGGACACGAGGCAAACAATGATTAAATTTGGATGACTTGATTTGTGTGACCCTGGCTGCAACGCTTTTTGCGTCCCACTGCTGGGCACGGGTGTCTCCCCATGATTTAAGAAGCCTAGAACTTACTCCACCATGCTGCTCGAATGTGGGGTTGATGGAGATGCGAGTTAGTGGCCAAGTGACGTCAAAGAAGTTTGGCCTTTTTAATAACAGTACAGTTTTAGATAATCTCAAATAACACACTTGCTTAAGTTTAGGTCTAAAACCCATTTACTGCAGATACTACTAAACATGGCGAGCCTCCTTCCTCTTTAATAACGGCAACGCACGATCTGTGTATTGCCAGTGTCAAGTAAAATTTTTAAAACTTATTATTTCCCATTTTATTAAACCCAAGCTATATACATAGATATAGTCTTTAGAAAGTCATCAGAAATCAACCAGCCAATCCTACCTGACTGACTTGACATGAGTGACTGAGTGAAAACGATGGCTACTTTACCAGAACGTGTCTCATGGAGTTTTATCGTAATTAATGTACCTGTCGGCGCAACTCTATTACATTGACTTCAAATTAATTTTAACTAAAAAGTTAGTTTTAAATGTAATTTTTTAATTTTACTAGGCTTGTAATGTCTTTACTTGCAGCGGAAGTATCTGTTTGATGTTACTTTGATCAGAATCCACTTATTTTTGTAGAAAATTTATTTGAACAGTATTCCTAAATTCATAACATTATTTTGAAGCAATGACAAAAACCATGTAAGTAATAACTATGTAAAAAAACAAAATATTGCAATGCATTGATTTTGCGATTACCTGTTATTGCACTTATTATTTCTAAATGACTTAATGTATGTATGTAATTAATGTTTTAATTATTTTGAAAATAAAAATATCTTAGCACAAAAGATTCATTAATTTTATGATTTGACAGCTCAAAATAATTGTTATTAAAAATAATCCTTACTATTATTATAAATTCGAAAGTAACTCTGTCTGTCTGTCTGTCTGTCTGCTACGCTTTCCCGCTTAAACTACTGAACCAATCTTAATGAAATTTGGAACACAGAGAGAGTGGACCTTGGGAAAGGACATAGGATAGTTTTTATCCTACAGGAACCTATAGAACGGGTCCTCGCGGGCGAAGCCGCTGGCGGAATGCTAGTAATATATAAATAATTAATAAAAAATGAACGTTTTTAATATAATCTAATGTTTCGGCGCTGCGATGACGTCTCCTAATACGAAATGGTCATCGCAGAGCCACATAAAAATTTAGAGCCTGGGTTCAGGCAGGACTAACTTGTGAGTATTAGTTACCTTTATTTTCTCTTCATTAAAATTAGTATTTTAATAGTTAGTATTAATTTACTTTCGCTAATCTTAGAAATAAGTAACATATTTCTGTTCAAAACTTTCTAATGGGTACATTTTGTAGACTTTTTGTTTAGTAATATCGTGTACGTGTGAAGCGCGCCTGACTCGGCGGTTAGCGTAGAATGCAAGGGATCTATATACCTAATTAAGCTAAACGGGCGCAGTCGGGTGTGAGATGGGTGACCGCTAGTGGCAAAAAAATTCATGCGCGGTTCCGTGCTTTGCAGAGCACGTTATCGGTCCTGGTTGTTGTCGATAGATACCAGTCGCTAAACCTTGTTGAGGCCTTATGCGGTTTGAAAACATCCGACACCGGGTTGGCCACTAATCCGCATCTCCATCAACCCGCATTGGAGCAACGTGGTGGAGTACGCTCCAGGCCTCTCCAATAATGGGGAGAGACCCGTGCCCAGCAGTGGGACGTAAAATGGGTTACATCCAACCAATATCGTGTTACATTATAATAAAGTTATTATTATCCTTTAGTGTTTTAGTGCTTTATCATCTTCAATGAACGAACATATTATTGAGGCTGGTGACGCTGGCCCTGCTAACGTCACTAATTTAGAGGGCTCGGTTGTAGAAAATTCTCCGTCATGCCTATATCGTATATAAAATGCCATTAACTTTTGATATGCAGTATGAATCAAAATATAAAGAAAATAAAAATAATATAACATCGCTAAAAGATCACTTGAAGTTCGTTAAATTAGGTACATGATTTGCTTCCAAGCTCACGATGCCGGCGTCTTTATGCCGGCATCCTAAAGAGCATGGCGCTGTATGGCGCCCCTGTATGGGTGGACTCCCTGCATCGGCGGGAGAACGTGGCCCTCCTCCGCAGGCCCCAACGGGCCATTGCACAGCGGGTGGCGAGGGCCTACCGCACAGTCGGGTACGCGTCCGCATGTGCGCTCGCGGCGACTCCTCCATAGGAGCTGGAGGCCAGGGTGCTGGCCACCGTCTACGATTGGACGGCAGCGCAAAAGGCGCTGGGTGAGTGGCCAGCCCCTGAAGAGCGCAACGCGATGAGGCGGGATGCGCGCGAGGCTATGGTCCAACTGTGGAGGGAGGACCTAGCCTCCGCGCAGTTTGGACGCCGCACTCTCGACGCCCTCGGTCCTGTAATCGAGGCGTGGGAGGAGCGGCCGCACGGATTCCTCACTTTCCGCCTGGTGCAGGTACTTTCCGGACACGGATGTTTCGGCAATTACCTGTACCGAATCGGAAGGGAGGAGTCCCCGTCGTGCCACCATTGCGGCGCGGCGGAAGACTCGGCGCAGCACAGCCTTGAAAGTTGCCAGGGCTGGGAGGAACAGCGCCGAGTCTTGTGCACAGTTGTCGGCCGGGACCTTTCGCTGCCGAGCATCGTTAGGGCCATGCTCGGAAGCGAAAGAGGCTGGAAAGCCGTTGCCTCCTTCTGCGAGGAAGTCATCTCGCATAAGGAGGCGGCGGAGCGGGAGCGTGAGGACGATCCGTCCCAACCCCAGCTCCGCAAACGTAGAAGGGGAAGGAGAAGACGGCAATACGACCGTTCTCTCCCTCCCCCCGGTGGTGACCTGCAGGCTGGAGGTACGGGGGTGCCTCCACCTGCATTGCACAGGCCATCACTGATGGACAGGAATGACCCGGCGCTCCTGGTCATTCCTGTAGGCTCTCCATAAGGGGAGCGTGTAGGGCCTGCCACAGTAGGCAGGCAGTCGCCGACGATGTTGTGGAAGCAAAGGCTCTGCCGATTTCCCACGACATCGTCACGATGGCGATGGAGGAGCGCAGTAGGGTTTAGTGGGTATACCCCTGCCTCGTAACGGCAGGGGGGAGTCCCACACACCTCCCTCTGTCCCCTCGACAGAGGTCGAGACGGTGCGTAATAGCATTCCCTACTTAAAAAAAAAAAAAAAAAAAAAAAAAAGGTACATGATTTGCTGATATTTTTTTTATAATGTTAATTAAAATGCTAATAAGTGCATAGTATTTTATTCATTATACTTATTAACTTTGTGTTACCAATGTAATAATATAAATAATAATAAATTCTTTTATTTTGATCTCACAATATATATATATATATAAATAGGACCCCGCCGTAATAATACACTGATGTTGTTACAGTTAAGGTGATCTAAAACAATTCTTTGTGAGAGTCTGGTGCCTGAATTAGGTTTTATGAAAATCCTGTGATACAGGTCACAAGTGCCCTCCCGCGGAGATAGTTTTGACATATTATTATGTATATGATTACAACAGTTTTAGAGTTTAATGTGATGCAGCATCATAAGGTCTAATTTAGCTAATAGAAATTGGTATCATGCCAATTTTCCATATATGTAGGTACAATTACAGCCATCTGAGCAATCTTCCGAAGTGATACTTGCAAAAGATTTTTCACGTACTTACTAACGTGAATTTATTACTTTCGGGTTACTTTAGAAGTTCAGATGGTTTTCATAACAAAAGATATTTATCCAGTCACGTAGACTCGCAAGTTGTCAAGATATTTTTGTTAATAAATTAAGTTTTTAACAAAAAAATAGAACCGACTTCAAACGGTAAAAAATAAAATTGTTCAGTACCTACTTCTTCTTGCTTATGGTAATGACTCTTAAAACTATTTCTGGAGTCGGGCCCTTAGTAAATGTCGTACCATTCGTTCTAAATTGGCACCGACAGTACAGACAGTGGGACAGTACCTACTTCTTCTTGCTTATGGTAATGACTGTTAAAACTATATTGGAGTCGGTGCCCATTTAGAAAGAAAGGTACACTATATTTACTAAGACAGGACATTTCACTAAGGGCCCGACTTCAAAAATAGTTTTAAGAGTCATTACCATAAGCAAGAAGAAGTAGGTACTGAACAATTTTATTTTTTACCGTTTGAAGTCGGTTCTATTTTTTTGTTAAAAACTTAATTTATTTCACTCTTTTTAGTAATTTTAATAATTCTGTATGTATTAGCATAATTGGAAAAAATTTCACTTAACTTCTAAACTTTAAACAGATTTACCTTTTATAATCATGTTTATCTAATAGTCATCTAAAAGTCTGAAAGACATACTATCAGTCCACCTGAACGTATAAATTAAAGAAAGAATTTGCTCTCAGCTCCTAAACGTTGAGGAGTTGTACCTTCAATCATCAGTTAAGCAACAGCAGGTGATAATTACCAGACATAAATATTTGTATTATGTTAAAAATATGACTAAAAGCATGTGTGTGCCTATTAAGTTTCAGTGTTTCCCTCGATTTCCCTAATATCACATCATCAGATTTTGACATGGTGACAGTTGGACCACCTCAGGAATGTAAGATTTCGAACAAAAAACCATTTATTGAAAGAATTTACTCTCAACTCCTAACCGTCGTAGTACCTTCCATCATCAGTTCAGCAACATGATATGACGATAATTATACACAAATGTCTGTTTTGCTTTGTAAAAATATGAAAATCATTTGTTGTGCTATAAAATTTGAATGTTCCCTTTGATTTCTCTGGGATCCCCTCATCAGACTTTGACTTGGTGACAGTTGGACCATCTCGGGAATGTAAGATTTCGAATAAAAAACTATTTATTGAAAGAATTTGCTCTCAACTCCTCATTGTCGCAGTCCCTTCCATCATCAGCTCAGCAACATGAGATGATGATTTCTATGCGTAAATATCTCTTATTCTTCAGAAACTATAAGAAAATCAATGTGTGTGCCTATAAAATTTTAGAGTTCCCCTCGATTTCCCTGGGATCCCATCATCAGATCCTGATTTGGTGACAATGGGACCACCTCGAGAGTATAAGCATACGAACAAAAAAAGAATTTTGAAAATCGGTCCACAAACGGCGGAGTAATCGGTGAACATATATAAAAAAAAAAAAAAATACATACAGCCGAATACAGTACCTCCTTCTTTTGGAAGTCGGTAAACAAAAGCAATTTATTACGACTAAATAGAATTAGGTATACGCAAGTAAATTTTTTATTCTTTAATCAGCTAGGTAATTCTAGATCTGCAAGTTACTGTAACTGAATTCTTAAAAAGTACTTTAATAACGATTTTTAAAAAAAATAATTACAACACGATTTCCTGAATCGTGGGTGCCATGAATACGCACGATGAAACATCATTTTTTTCAATCAAATTTCTCTCACAGAGAGAGTGAGAATGTCTCTCTCTCTCTCTCTCTCTCACACACACACACACACACACACACAGAGAGAGAGACAGTAGTAGCCCATGCGCCATACAGTTTTCTATTATAAGTTATTAACAATGGATTTAATAAAAATATCATTAACAATTGATGTTTCATTATTTATAATGTTAAGCCACGTCTTTGTTAATTATTGACAAACTATTTAATACAAACTTTTAACTTAGAATTTAAAAACTTACTTATAACCCTTTAGGTCTGGAATTTCAAAAAATCTATATCGGATGCTTTCGACATAGATGACGTGTCTAGTTTCATCAGTTGAGGCTGACCGATAATACATTTTTTTGACCTAAAAAAGATGGTACTGTTTTTTATTATTATTTAGTTGCTACTTTGCAGGCTTTGCAATAGTAGCAATCTCATTCCACGGAACTAGCGTTCATTGTAGAGAGATACTTACGGAACTCGCACTGGGCTTGGCCTGCTTGTGGTATCGTGTCAACACCACACGATACCACAAGCAGGCCGGAACCCACCATGCTCTCACCGAACCCTCCTACATCTCAATACTCTGTGACTTGGACCTGATCGGGCTCTCAATGTTACTCATATTTCCATGTATTTGGACTCATATTTTGATTTTGGATTTCCCTATCGTTGTATTGTTGAGAGGTAATATGAAGTAACTTAACAATCAGTAAATTAGAAGGATTAGTTATTAAAGGTTCTGTAAGAGTCACAAAAGATACTTACGGAACTCGCACTGGGCTCGGGTTGCTCGTGGTGGTGCGAGGTGTGGTGTCGCACGGACCCCGCCATGCTCTCACCGCACCCTCTTACATCTCGATACTCTGTTACTTGGACCCGATCGGGTTCTCAATGTAACCCATATGTCCATGACATGTATTTAGACTCACTTTTTTATTTTAGATTTCCCTATCATTGTATTGTTGAGAAGTAATATGAAGTAACTTAACAATTAGTAAATTAGAAGGATTGAAGGATTGAATAGAGAAAGATTGGATAGATTGGGGTGTAAACTTTAATTTAAACAAAGAAAATTTTACTGAACTTTTACAGAGTAACATCATTATAATTTTTATTTGTTTCAAGATAAATAAATGTTTTGTATAGATACAGAAAGTTTCTCTTTTATGAAAATGATTTTTAGTATTTTATTCTGGTTAGTGTTTAAATGCAAACCGCGCTCAAGAAAAGTTTGTGAGTATGAAACTATAATACCTACACAAATATTAATCCGTACTAAACCATAATAATATCATAAATACAAAAGTAACTCTGTTTGTTTGTGTATCTGTTACCTTTTTACGCCTCTACTGAATATTAACGAAATTTGATACCCAGATAGAGTGGACCCTGCGAAAGGGCATAAAATAGGTTTGATCGCGGAAAAATGTACTGTTCCCAAGGGATAGATTAGTATAATCATAAAAACTAAAATCATTCGAGCGAAACCGGGTTGGATCACTAGTGAGTAATATAATTCTGAATGGCAAGAGACTAACATTTGCAAGCATTTTGTAAAAGCTGATTTCTAGAGTCAGCAGAATTAGCATTTGTTGCGCGGATGTGGTTTTAATTTTGTGTTTTCATTTTTTTCTACTTTGTACAGTCTGATCAGTATGTACATTACGGTCTGGTCAATTTTATTTATTGAACGAGCAAATCTGCGGAAACGGCTCCAAAGATTATAATGAAATAAAGAATGCTTGGTGGCTGGGTTTCATTGTTAGAAAATATAGTTTTATCCTTGTTTTCCAGCGATAAACAACTTAAACCTAATCTGAAAACTTCTTCCTGGCATCTATTAGCGAGTAGTACTAATACATTTTTTTTTAATGGAAGCTACTTCAGTAGATGGTATTGTTAAGTACCTTTACTTAGTCAATGTGTCTTGGAAGAAAATCATTTTTTTTATCCCAGCAACGTTTGGTCGTCCAGGTATTATCGTTATTCATGCAAAAATGAAGGAAACGAGTCCGTTATATGTAAAAATTATCTATATTTTCGATATTTTTACCTTTACTAATTATTTTTAGTATATTATTATTAAGCGTCAGGCTACAGAAAATACTTATACGATGTAGGTACTATTGTTTGACAATATCATTTGACGAGCTTATTTAATTAGTGACTTTGTAAAAAGAAGCGTTTGATGAATGTTTCATTTGAATCACTACGACTTCATTAATTTTTTGCTCCAATTTTTTGAATTGATTTTTCTTTTGTAATTCATAGTAATAGTTATTATTTTTAAACAAAACTGATATAAAATACTCTCGTAAATTTTACAAATAGTAATAATAGCCAGGAGAAATATCTGGGGAAATAAAGCAAAAGGTTGTACATAATATGTAATTTCATAAAGTACCTACAATCCGTCCGTCTCGTCCCAGATTTAATTTTGCTATTTGTTTTATCTACTGTAAGGGATTCCAGCATACCTCTGTATATTGTAGTGACACTGAAAGTAGAGCTCTGAGAGATTCATAAACATTTCGTTGTGTTCTGCGTTAAGATAATAATTTGTCGGAAGCCTTAATAGGTATGCACTTAAATGTGTCAAGTATGAACGCCGCACGCTTAATAATGTGCCTCGATTTTTAAATAATGACGCTATCGGCAGTAAATCGTCTAAATTTAAAAAAATCTTTGTTGTTTTAAAAGCAGAAATTGTTGAAACTTTTCAGAAACCTTTTGTATAAGTTTGAATAATTACAAGACGCTTTCGATTTAAGGACAGGAGTTATTTAAAGTTGAGTTAGTATTTTTCTGATATCTGTATCTGGGAACCTTCAAAAGGTACCCGGCACCTTGGGAGAGGATACCGGGTTATGTGGGATTTGTACCGCACTAAAGCCCCCTCGGTGGTCTGCTTCTGCGCTTTGGGAGGACTCCAGGATCTCCATTGGAACGCACCGGTGTCCTCCACGCGTGGCGCCCCAGAATGGGCCGATCTTCGGGAGAGCAGATGTGCTCTCCTGCACCTTCACGGTGGCATGCGGCCACGCACACACCGCCGTCCCTCCCGGGGCTGCTGGCTGGACGGGTACCTAACCGCATTAATTCCTTACACTTCTTAGTACATATTAAATCTTTCAAATACTTTACTCGTTTGTACGTAGATCTGCTCGTAGTTACAAATATAGTTCTATTGTTTATTTATTCCAACTGTAAGTATCAAACGTTTGAGAGGATTTTGTGTATCTGTTTTCAATAAATTTAGTATGAGTGTGCTATATAAATTTCTCGTAGTATCAATTGGGTCTTCTTTTGTTTATCCGACTTTAATCGAAACGTAATGCTTTCTTCGTTCATTTGAGCCACTTAACCTTTGAGACCTTACTGGTCTTCTTTTGTTTATCCGACTTTAATCGAAACGTAATGCTTTCGTCGTTCATTTGAGCCACTTATACCTGAAACCTATGTATTTTAAGAGTTAGCTAGGTATTGACATTCATCGTATTTGGAAGGGTCTGGATCAAACCAAAGAGGAGGCCTAAGCCAGAATGGTACTTTCTAAGACATCGTTTTGTTATTAAATGAGATGCGTTATAATGACTACTATAGTTATTATTACTACTATAGTAACTGTTATATATATAAAATACTTCACTAAACACAGCAAAAACACCTTTTATAATATTTTTGTATTAAGCCTTACTCTATGAGAGCCAAAAGCTGTCACTCAATCTTTTTTCTATTAAACATTTATCATAATTTGGACGTAAAAGTAGGTAAAGCCTTTTCAAAAGATTAAAAGGATATAAATTAAAAATATCACCTAATTATTTTTTCGGCCTTGCAAAAAAGGGTGCCTTCTAACCTTTCCTTTTCCACCCCTCCCAACCAATTGGAATTATTTGATTAGCTATATTACATGGCCCTCCGGGGTAATGGATTTATAATCTGTTATCTTTGACGATATTACCATACGATTTTGCATAATATCTGAACTAATAATAACAATACTGTATACGCCTCCATTAGTTTACTATAATCATTCAATAACATACAAGGAAACAACAACACAACTTTGGAAAACTTTGTGTATGGATACATCTAAAAGCTCATACTAAAAGTTAGTAGAGTCGCGGAAATAAAAATATGGGACATGCCACATGAAGTGAATAATCCCATTTAAGTTTGAAACAAACTTTTTGAGCGCGGTTCTGCCGTAGAGAGAAGGGATGGTCGAGGTAGATTTATGCGGACAGTACTCGTAGGTATGTGTAAAGTGTTATTCACGAAGTCACTTTTGAGTTGAGCGCGTAACCCATGTGCGTTTGGCGAATCGTAGCGGGCTCGTAGCGCGGGGCGACGGCCGGCGTAGCGGACGCCAGCGCGGTACTGCCGCAGATTGCGGCCTAGCCCGCGCCCGCCCGCGCACTCCGCACCGTAATGATTGACAAAATACTTCACCTGTGTTTTCTTAAGAACAAAAAGCTCGTGTAAACAAGTGAGGAGTAAAAGCGGGAAACTCGCGATATAAACGTCTTTCGCAGACCGCGTCCAGCGGCACGCGCCATAGTTTAGGGTAATAAGTCACGCAGGCCATAAACGGGCCAGCGATACGCGCAGCGAGGATTTCTATTATAATCACGTGGTTGTTAGACAAGAGATCGATACATTTTAATATTAGCTGGAATCCTTTATAAATACTACAGGACATGGATCTCTACCTATGATTGAGGAGACCTGCAGCTTACTAAAGCACCTTGATCCAATGAGTAATTTCTGTATGTATGAATTCTGTATATGTATGTATGTTTCTGGATGTATCTAAGATCGTCTGTATGAAACAACAGAAACTTAATCAAATCTCTGTCTAGCGCTCTCAACAGGTGATACTGCAGGTATGTGTGTTAAAGTGCCTATAAAACGTGCTCGCGAGCACTTGGTAACTTTTACAATTCACAAAATAAGGTTAGGAGCTCAATCACTCTCAGAGAAATTCATCAGACAAAGAATTTTATGAACCTTACGACATACATAATGGGAGTAGTTAAATTTTGCATATCAAAAGAATAAAAAAGGAATACTTCAGACCGTTCTGAGCCAAGGATGGCTTAATAAATCGAAGTTTGGTGGATTTAATCTCATAGCTTAACGTTAGTATAACAGACTACATGGAATTCTAGACACATAGATAGTTGGATCCACGTATGGCATTGAAGATTAATGGACGAAATGAAAATTAAACATCGGTCGATTTTTCGATATCTCAGTAATAATAATAAATATTTTTTAAAGCTAGAGCTATAGATACTACATACTCGTATGATTGTAAAATATCATTACAATCTTAGATTCCTGTCAATTTCAATACCTACATCGAATATTGGTTTCAGCCGTAAGCCGTCTTTTCCAGTTGTTCGAAAGATAATAAAGTCGAAGCTCTGTCACGTAGTCATCTGTTTGCCCCTCAACCTGTATTGGTACAGCGTGGTGGACTTAGAACCGGGAATACAGTTGCGATGAGAAACCCGTGATCAGCAGTAGGAAAAAAAATAAGGCCAATTCAAATTAACTACTAACGGAAACAAGTAGCAGCGGCATGAAAGTGTAATAGTGAGCGAATGAAGTCGACCATTGTATTCCCAGAAGGGAACAATTGCTGAAGTTAAAATATTTACTATGCTCACAATGTAGGGAGACCTTTATTAGGTTGATATTAAATTTGATATCTCTCTTATATATTAAATAACTCTTATTACCTATGTCTCACTGATAGGTACGGGTCTTTCCCTACAAATTGGGAGCTATGGACTATTCTGATCCATACGAGTTGGGGAACATACTAAATATGATTTTCAAATTGCAATTATAATCGTGATTTATAACAAACTCCGACAGAGGTTTTTATAAAATCAGAATTTTTAATAGGTTAGTATAAAAAGTCCAGATCTTATGCATTCGACCTTTTCAACAGAGTTTTTAAATTTGTACTAAAAGTCAAACTTAATATTTATGATTACCTATATCTATTTCAATGACTGATATTGCGACAAATACCTGCATTAATGATATAATGTTTTTTATATAACAAAAAAACGTAAAAAACGTATCAATACAAAAAGAAACGATTTTATAATGGACCAGAAGCAAACTTGTAGAACGTCATCAATATTGAAGATATTGCATAAAAAGGCAATCTCGAGTAAACGAAGTAAAAGAGGCACTTTTTATTTCCTCGTTGGGACTGCGGCGAGTTGTAAAATGTTTAGCGAATACGCTTTATGAGGGAAGTTGTGAAATTCATTAGATTTTTTAGCTTTTATAGCGAAACTTCTCGAGTCATTTATATCAACCCTTTTTACCAACTTCTGAAAAGGAGAAGGCACTATGTTCAGATGTTAGTATTTTTTAAGTATTTTCACTCTATTTTTCGCCAATTGTGGACAGATTTTCAAAATGTTTATTTCGATAGCTTATACTCTCAGGATGGTCCCATTGAAAAATACGACTCTTCCTGATATCTATTGGAGAGTGTTAATAATATTGAGACATAGAACGCCGTCAAATGCCACCCGCCAATCAATCCGACGTTCAAAGAAGTGACAATGTCGATTTGAAAGAGCTCCATAAAAATTTCATTCATTGAATTAGAGACGGGAGCTATTTCTAATGGCGTTGTTAAGTAACACTTAGCAAATGAGTGTTTCGTTTGAAATTAAACCAAGAAAATAAATAACTTTTATCCGAGCAACGCACGGTCGTCCAGATACTATTTTTTAGCTTAGTGAGCATTATGTAAAGTTCGTAACTCTTATAACTACAGCGGCTACGAATTAACTACGTACCTATATAATTAATGAAGTGGTACCTACTAACAATGGGTAGGAGGTAGACTATCGGCAGGGTGCAATATTAATGCACCACTGAGGCGTTTTTGTTGGCCTATTGTTCACTACCGCAAATCATAAAGTATCAAGCACTTTCTCTTTGCATGGAAATCTATTCTGGAAATCTATTCTAATATTACAAAGATTTGATTGTTTGTTTGCTTACATTGAATAGGCTCTGAAACTACTGGACCGATTTAAAAAAATCTTTCAACATTAGAATTCTACATTACCCTCGATGAACATAGACTATAGAATATTCACAAAAACGTAAGGGGTCCGTATGAAAACTTCGATGATGTGACCTAACGTGTGAAAAAATACCAATATAAATCTTTATATCGCATACGCTACGGAAATTATTGACTATAGAGATCGGGTGAAACTGCGGGGCAGTCTAATATAAACTTGGGGTATAAATTAGTTCGTAGCCTTAATAGAGTTTTGCTATAAAATTTTGCAATTAGTTTTAGTGTAAATAGTTGTGACCTCGGAATCAGCAATATTAATACTCGCTATGCGCTAAACTAATTTTATTACTTTCTATATAGGTACTCGTATGATTAGAATAAACTGGAGGCAGTATGAGAGGTTGGTGTTCATTTATGTACGATTTTTTTCTTACGAGTAGGTACAAAAGAAGGGTGTTTTGATTTCCCCTAACCTTGCCTGTAAGGCCTTCTGGTCGAATATTATATTTTAATGTTAACGCCGTTGTAGCCTGTACCAACAGACTCGCCTTTGTGTTTCGATTCCGTAGTAGTGACTGTATATTGCAATATTTAGTTAGTTTACCGACGTCCTGACAATGGATCAAGCTGCATGCTTCAGTAGGTATTCACGACATTCGAGAATTCAGCGCCGGTGTGGCACTGTTTCTTTGTATAATGGGTAAGTTATGGTATTGGTAATTATTGACGTAATAATACTAGACTTTTTATCTTCTGCGAAAATGAAAATGAAGTGAAATGAAATGAAATAAAAATTAAAGACTGATCACGAAAATCGAGAATTTCAAATCCCTTTTCACTTCTAGCGTCCATTTAGATCACGGTGAAATCAAAGAAGCTTTTTTCAAGGTGGAAAAAGTACTGATTGCGGTAAACATATTCTTTGTCAAGTTGGCAGAGGACTCTGCAGCCTCCAACGTAAAATATTGGTACATTTTCTCGCTTTTCCGTCAGCCTTCAAAAGGCGGATTACATCATTGAAAGAACACCGAAGTAGGCCGTTGTATGAATCACATCTACCGGATTTAATACCTTTTAAGTGAGATTTACTGTGAATAAGGATTACCTTTGCATCGGGTCTCTGATTACCGTTATAACGAAGAATTGGGGTTTTGGTAGGTATCCGAGAATTCTTACGTGTATTAGAATTTTATTAGTACTCCTACTATTGGATTATATTGAATATTTTCTTGTTGAATATATTTCAAACCAAATTTTTACTTAAAAAGAAATTTTTCGTATCTACTTCGTTCACCCACAAACAAAAATGTATATATGTATAAATGTATATATGTATAACAATAGCGGCAACAGAAATACATCATTGTCTTTGATTATCCATAGAAATCATTGCATTAAGATTGAATGAAAGGTAAATTGTGGTTTACGATTTATGACGTATTAAAAAAACTACTTACTAGATCTCGTTCAAACCAATTTTCGGTGGAAGTTTGCATCGTAATGTACATCATATATTTTATTAGTTTTATCATTCCCTTATTTTAGAATTTAAAGGGGGGGGGGGACACATATTTTACTACTTTGGAAGTGTCTCTCGCGCAAACTATTCAGTTAAGAAGAAAATGATATTAAAAACCTCAATATTATTTTTGAAGACCTATCCATAGATACCCCACACGTATGGGTTTGATGAACGTATAGGGAACCCTCAAAATTTATTGCTTTTTTTCTATTTTTGTGTGAAAATCTTAATGTGGTTCACAGAATACATCTACGTACCGAGTTTCAACAATATAGTTCTTATAGTTTCGGAAAAAAGCGGCTGTGACATACGGACGGACAGACAGACATACAGACATCACGAATCCATAAGGGTTCCGTTTTTTGCCATTTGGCTACGGAACCCTAAAAAGTAAAGAACATCGTTGTAATGAACTGTCGTGAATTTAGCTAAACTTGGGTTTGTGAATTTTGTCGCTGATTTCTCGTTTTGTTCTATAAAACGAAATTTTGTCGATTTCGCTTATTTACCTGATTTAACTTATGAGATTAATTTGAAGTTAAATTACGGTATTTCCATAAGTTTCATTGCACAATATTACTGATCATTTCAGTAATAATCTAATACATTAGCCACTTTTAAGCTTGCGTCAAGAATTATAATGCGAGATTTAGGTTACCTACATTAAAAGATTTTTAATGCCAAATTTTCATTGTGAATTAGATTTTTTTTTGAGGAAACGGATTGATCATGAACTGTTGTATTTATGTCAAATAAATTTTATGAAAGAATACTCCAATTTGCCGAAATCAAATGCAATTTCTGGCCCATTTTCTCTCAAAATTGACTAAGTTCAATGTTTTTTTACTAATATTTTTTGTATGAAACTGGTAAAAATTGGATTATTTACTATGTATGTGATTTTTACAGCATTACATGGCATTTTTATCGATCTATTTAGATTTTAAAATGATCCGGTAATATGTAACATTCTATACCTACCTACTACAGTAAAATTCACAAACCCATCACCGTCTTCAGGTATATTAAGCAAAACAACGTAATAAAAATCGAAAAGTGGCTCATTTAATAGTTTATTATTGAAATGATCAGTTATAATGTGCAATAAAACTTACGGAAATACTGCATTTTGACTGCAAAATTTCATGCGTAAAATCAGCTAAATCAGCGAAATCGGCAAAATTTCGTATACGGCCTCTTAATTTGTTTAAATCAGGGATAAGTTCGCCAATGCTGAGCAAACTTTACAAAGATACTCTTACTGCAGCCTCCTTTACCATTCATTTGCTGCTGTGTTTTTTCGCTATTAGAAAACCGGATTGTTTTAGAAATGGCATATTAAAGCTAAATAGAAAGACAAATCGTGGCCAGTTATTATCACATAAATTATAAGGAAACTTGCCAAAATACTTGTCCTGTGACCTTCGTAACACATAATTTGGCATATAGGTAATTAATATATACTTATTATTATAATATATATTTATTATAACAATACATTTATTTTATATGTTATCTGTATATTGTATATGTATGTATGTATGTATATTTATGTACATTTTTATATGTATATTTCTATATATACCTATTATTAATAAATACTTATAAATCTTGTTTATTCAATTACTTGTTTTAATTATATATTTTTTTCTCTTTATATAATAAGCATTTTTATAATTTATGTCGTGCCTACCCATAGCTCTCACCATCGCGCAGGGTTGACTGGCAGAGAATGCCATTAGGCATTAAGTTTAACCCTGTATAAATAAATAAAATCTTGCTACAAAACTGAAGAATCCGGAACGAAGACAGTCTGCTTAAAAGATACGTTTATCGATCCCTTAAAGTTCAAATATTAAACGGTTTTATAGTGAGTTTTGGGATAGATTAAAATAGTAATTCCAAGAACGTTTAATCTTTCACTCCATTTAAAAGGTTTCATTCAATTACAAATGCAATCAATGTTATTGATGTTATTGATGTTTATTCAATACAAATTCATTTACGTAAAGCGAACTTGAGGACGTACGCCACACCTTCGGAACCTCAGGTTTTTTACTGTGTTTCTCTGATCTTTAAAAGACCGGATTTGTTCAAACATGGCACACATTTCCATAACCACTAATGCCGATCGAAAAACGTAAAACGTTCACTTCAATTAATAGGTTTCATTCAATTACAAATGCAATCAATGTTCATTACCGCAATGGGAGATTGTCGCTACAGGAATTATCGAGTTGTCTACCAATGAACAGGCAACTGGAATATTTTGTAAACTGGCTGCGGCCTGTGACTGAACCTTGAATTATTTTGTAACTATTCTGCAACTCATTCTGACTTGCTGGGCACGAGTCTTATTAGGTACTTGAGGAGACTTGAAAGTTTACTTCATCAGGCTGTTCTAATGCAAATAGGTGGAATTCAGGCTAGCTCCTATTAAACTGCCTACAAAGAAAGCTTATGACCACTTCTAAAGCTTTTAACTAAAAAATACGCCGACTGTACTGTATTAAGTATATAGATACAGGGAATCGCTGAATTAATTGAGGTACATACATCTAATACAGCAACTTAAATATTAGAGTAAACAAGAAATTTTTTGTACATAAATTTAATATGTCGACATATTAAATTGTTGAACCCTAAAACCACCACTACTTGTACTTTTTTCAGAGATTGTGTAAATGACTTTTATATTTATACAACCTCTGAAAAAAGTATTTTTAAATTTATTATTAAATTCGGGTTAAAACGGCATAAATAAGCCGAAAAAATATTGCCGAAACAAAATTGATTGACAGTATGACATATCAAAAATTGTTGAAGCCAAATTGGTATGCGAACGACATGAAGCCACAAAAGTTCAGTGATTCGACTCTTTCAAAAATTGTAAAACCTTGATTTAAAGATTAATTGTTTAAAACAATAATTAAACAGCAAATTGGTTCTAACACAACAAAAGATTAAACCAGTAAACTTCAATTAATTTCTCTTAAGTAGGTATCTTCATTGACAACCTTTTAAAACAAAAGGAGCGTTATGCCACTACCTTAAGCAGTCAACATAGACACGTATATAGGAGTCTTGAACATACACAGACTATGTAAAAATCTATGTTCAAGAAGCAAAGGACATAATTTAATAATTGATTTATTTTCAAGTGGATTTTAAATTTTATTCTGTTAATTGGTATCACAAAGTCTGAGCGCATAAATATAAAATCATGAACTTTTGTCAGTGATCTTTTGTACGACCTACGTCGCGATCAGGAAGATGTTTTCTGCTAGAAAAAAGAAGATGTTTTTACCAGAGGGTTAAAGCGGCGACTTAAAATATATAAAAATGGTTATAACTGCGGGAAATGTACCTAAAGCATAAGTACCTATAGCATATATGCTATATATATATATATATATATATATATATACTAGTAAAGTAATGAAAATATAAAATAAATTATTTAAATGGTTTGATAGGATAGCTGACCTAACGACCACGGCTATCCTACTATTTTCCCGTTTAAAAACTTTAAGAATTCGATTTAATTTATTAATTTTTACTTTTACTATGGGTGTCTCTTCAAAATTTTGTGATTCAGGCCACATTTCAGCGTGTTCGCATGCACCAGCATGGCGTGCATTTAAAGAAATAATGCAACCTGCTTTTTTTACTAAATAATAAAATTAATCAAAATCGTAGAAAGATAATAAATTCACACTAGAAATAAAACCTGTATTTACCGCAAAGCATTAGCTAATATACTACTAACGACTAGGCAGATACCACTAAAATGATTTTTTCATAAAATAATAAAGTTACTATACTGTTATAGACATACGGTAGAATATGGATTGCCTGGAGACTGGCCAAGTGTCATAGGCAAAATCCATCATTTCTAGAAAAAATATTCTTAACAATTTTTTGAAGGTCAATAAAGACACTTACTAAGCTTAACAAAGAGTTGGAGGATAACAGTATTGACATGATTTTACACTCGTTACATATGTATACAATATACATAAATAAAGGCTTAGACAGAACGACAAATCCTTGCACTAATTCCTATTTGCGCCTCATTTTTTCTAGATGTTTTATCGTGCTCTAACCACTCTAGGCTTAATTAATTGATATAACCTAAACGAATTAGTAAATTCGTTTAGGTGCTTTAGCAGAAAATTACAACACAAAATAATCGACAGTACCTCCCACAATTGTTAGCCGACCACGATAATTAGACGAATATCAAACGTGTTGATCAGCCGACCATGTAGTTACCGATAGCAAAATAATATAACATAAGAAACAGCACAGACTTGTATTTGCCGTTTCCGGCCAAGTTTACGTTAGGCGACCAACATCCTCCGGAAAGGCAGTGTAACTGGTGACATGATACATTCGATCTCAGACAAGACTCAGAATTGCTGTAGGTAGGCTAAGTCAAACGCGGGGCTTGCGGCGAGGAGTGGAGTGATGAGGTCACATTCCATCCGTTGGTCTAATTGAGTTGATTGTGTAAAATATGGCGAACAGAACCCTGGTTTCCTGAAAGTAAAAAAAAGATAAAAGTAATTTCGTTGTCTCTTTATCTGTCAAGGCTCCTTTTATCAGAATATTGAAGGATGCAGAATGAAAAAGCTCTACATATACATGCAGTACCGGAGTCATTTGGAGCACAAAGCCAAATTGGCATCCAAAAAGCTTGGTGTCCTCAACAAAGCGAGGCAGTACTTCACTGCTGGTCAACTCTTGACGCTGTATAAGGCCCAGGTCAGACCCCACATGGAGTTCTGCTCTCATCTCTGGGCAGGAGCACCAAAATACCAGCTACATCTATTTGACTCCGTTAAAAAGTGCGCAGTCCGAATCGTCAACGACCCAAGATTGACTGACAGGCTAGAACCGCTCAGCTTGCGAAGAGGCATAGGCTCGCTCTGCGTGTTCTACCGACTTTACTATGGTGAGTGCTCCGAGGAACTTTTCAAACTCATGCCTACATCACCATTCCATGATTATACCACCAGACGAAGGTTAAAGTTCCACCGGCACCATCTGGACTCGTGGTGGTCCTCCACAGTCCGCTTTGCACGCTTCTTTTTACCACGGACGTGTAGGTTATGGGACAACCTTTCAGCTGAGGCATTCCCAGTGGACTATAACATGGGGTTCTTCAAGAAAGCTGTAAAAAGAGCTCTCCTCCAAAGCTGGCAATGCTCGGGTGGCTCCCTTGGGGTTGCCCGTGTCTATAGGCGACGGTGATCGCTTAACACCACGCGGTCCGTCTGCCTTTTTGTTCAGTTTACTTATAAAATAAACATGTACAAAGTCTTCGGAGGAACCTCGGTACCTTAGTCAGACTTATACCGGTTTAGTTTTTCGTAAACGCTTAGTTTTAAAGCAAGTTTTAAACAAGCTTTATTATTAAAGTTTTGAAATGCCCTGGATTTCAAGAAGAAATTTTCTACATAAAATGAAAATTGGTTGATGTAGCCAGGCACTAAACTTAGTTCTCAAAATGCTTTAACCCAATTGCAAATTCAACCGGGTCCGTTTATGGTAACTGTGAAACTACGAAGCTTACTGAGTTTTCCGCCAATCTGTTAGTAATGTATGTATGTTTTGAGTTACGATTTTAAACTTTCTAGTACCTGGACGACCGAGCATTGCTCGGATTATAACAATTTATTTTCTTAGTTTAATTTCAAACGAAACATTCATTTGCCTTAATAACGCATCTGAAATAGCTCCCAATAAAAAAATCACAAAAAATAAAAGCAATATGGTTTTGATTGAGGTTTGAACCCGGGCCTCTAGTTCCGCAGTCAGCCCACGTAACCATTCGGCCAAGGAAGCCTTGATTAAGCGTCATTGTCATCTCTTTGAACGTCGGATTGACGGATGGCGTTTGACGTAGACGGCGTTCTACGCCACAATATTATTAATACTCGCCAATAGATGTCGCCAGAAGAGTCGTATTTTCAGTTTATATTTAAGTTGATCAACGCTGAAAATATTTTTTTATAATTAAAAAAAATCTAAAAATAAAACCTAGTTGGATCGATTTATCACCCCCGAAACCAGGGTACTAAATTTCATCAAAATCTTTGGAGCCGTTTCCGAGATTAAAAAAAAACATTATATATACAAGATTATTGCTCGTTTAAAGGTATTAGATAATATTACTTTATTACTTTAAAAGAGTTATTTAAGATGCCTTATAGTTGAATTTGTTTATTAGCATAGTTTCACGCAAAACAATGTAAGTACTTCTTAATATCTAACTGTAGTCTGCAAGTACCCACACATCACATGCGCGGTGACTATGGCGGGAGAAGGTCGGCTCGACTCTTTGTAGAGCATTTAGTTCACACGCGTCGTACTGCTGCTGCACCTCACTGTGCCGCCCCCGTACATATCAATAGGCTGCTTGCTCAGAGACCTGATACCGACATCTTTTTTGATAGCCTAAACAAATTTTCAAATGTATGTAGACACTTTTTAAGCACATGTAATTTTTTAGGATAAGCCTGTGTATTACATGTATGTGTTTTAAATAAATAAATAAATAAATTAAGCGGAAAAAATAGCACAGATATAAAATAACACAATACAATACATTTTCAAAGTTAACTTAGAAGCAAAGGTGTAAACGCGCAACACGTGGAACCCCAAGGATATTATATAAATAACACCAACGAAGATTCGAGCTCCGAAGAAGGGTATTCGACAATGTGCGATGTTGTGTTGAAATGTATTCAACCGAATCACATTAGAATGGCAAAAATGACTACAGACTATCCGTGTTCTCAGGAATACTAGAATTCTCTGGCTCCTTTTTAATATTCTTAAAAATCCATCATCTCCTTCTTACCTACGTGACCGCTTTTCCTACTTTCGTCCTTCTCACGCACCCTGTAGGTCGCATGTAAAATCTCTTCTATCCATACCTCTTCACAAAACCTCCCTCTATTTCCACTCTTTTTCCGTGCATGGAGTACGATTATGGAACTCGCTGCCTGTTCGAATAAGGCAGACTGAAATCATTGGTTCCTTTAAAAGACAAGTCAAGGAATACTATCTATCCCAAATTAAACATTTTATTGATACAGTGTTATTTGTTACTTTAAGTCATAATTATATATATATATTACTATAATATTACTATAATATATATATATATAGGTATATTTATATAATTATAGGTATCTATGTATAGAATTATTTATCTATTTATTAAATATTTTTGTGCACACTAAATTTGTCATTTTTCAAAAATTCTATCCATTCCTACTGCTGCTGGAAGAAATTTCTTATAGGAATAATCAGTACCCTGTACATGTATTCTTTTTTTAATGTATTTTGTAATATCTTTGTGTACAAAATTTAATAAATAAGTAAATAAAAATACAGTGGTCGTTGTTAGGTTATAGAATTATATAAGTTATACAACTCAGCACCCATTGCAACTTACAAACACTACTTACAAACATACCTTATAAATTTTAACGCTCTAGTAAGAGCTTCCGTAGCATCATTATTGTGTAAAAATGTCGATGCTTTTAAAATTAATTTAGGACATTTCTAGTAAACTTTACCGTTGTAACCTTGACATTTCTGGAATTGTCCAAGTAATTAGTACTGGCGTTCGTTTCCTTCGAAATAAATAAAAAATGGCGTCTGGCGACACAGTGGCGCAACGCTGAAACTCGGTTACTGCTAGCTTTGCAAACAAATTTCAAACAGAATTTTAAATGCTCGTTCTCTTAGCAAAGCTAAGCAAGGTTTCGAGAATTCGTCTTTAGATATGTGCCGATTCGTAAAAATAATTTTCAATTTTGAGAAAGATTCAGAATTTCGAGCGTGTTTTAAGTGCAAAAGTCTGCGTGTAAATAGCAGAATATAAGCGAGTGTTTTCCTTTTAACGATTATAAGTTTCTTTTGTTTTTCATTTGCTATCTAACTTTATTTTAATGGGAAAACAAAAAAATTTGTATGCATATGTTGCTAAAGTCTGCGTATTGGTAGAGTCTTGTTTATGTATATGTAAGAATTGTAAAAATAATATTCAATTTTGAAAATTTCAAGATTTTATAGCGTGTTTATAGTACAAAACTCTGTATGTTAGTAGCATTATATAAGCTGGTATCTTCTTTTAACTTTATTTTCATCATTTATAGGGAAAAGTGTGAATTTTTAGAAAACCTTGTTTTCATTAATAGTACATATTTGACAGTCTTTCTATTAAACCATAGCATTTCTGAAATGGTCTCTCCAGGTAATAATTAATTTCTTTTATTTTCATTTGCTCATTTTCTTTGAATTAAATAAAAAATAGCGGCCGGTGACACAGTGGCGCAACACTGAAACTCAGTTACTGTACGCTTTGCTAACATATGTTCAAATAGAATTTTAAATGCTCCTTTTCTTAATAAAAAGTAAGGTTTCAGGAATTCACTTTTCACTTTTATGTGTCGATTCGTATAAACTGTAATAATAATAATAATCAATTTTGAGAAAGCTTTAGATTTCTAGCTTGTTAAAAGCTGGTTGAAAGTACAAAGCATGACTATTTCGTGACTAAGGTTGTGTTCTCCGTTTAGCTTTATTATGGAAAAATATAAAAAAAATATTCATGCACGTGATACAAAAGTCTGCATTAGTGTTGAGTCATGTTTTTATTATTTAATTTAGACAGTAGTTCAAATATGAGTAAACCACGATGCAATCTTAACATTTCTTGAATTTTCCTTCCAGGACAAAGCTGCAATTTGGTTGATGTAAAAATTTGTGTATTTGTGGGCAGGCCATATAGTTAGGAGGACTGACAACCGGTGGGGAGGAAATGTCCTCGAATGGCGACCACGTCTTGGCAAAAGGAGCACAGGCCGCCCTCCAACCAGGTGGACTGACGACCTGAAGAAGATAGCGGGAAACCGTTGGATTCAGAGGGCGCAGGACCGGACGGTGGGGCGAACATTAGGGGAGGCCTATGTCCAGCAGTGGATTTTAAAAGGCTGATGGATAAATGGATGGAAAAAATTGTGTATGCCCTTGAGATAAACTATTTCGTCGTAAAATTGACATTCTGGAGTCCCTCCAGGTCATTAATTAGTCTATTAATAATTAGGTATTATGAATGTGTCTCTCTAGCACTGTTCAAGAGCCCTGTGTCTGTCTTTAAAACAAACAAACTCACTTAGCTTCACTTAGCATCACTTCAGTCATTTCACACAATTTTATACCAGCTATTAGAATTGTTCTCTAATTACTGGTACGCTGAAGAAATGTTCCTGAAGAAATGAGCAGTACTTTTGTACTATACATAATAATATGTATTTCTCTAAAATGTCCTCTATGGTCATTAAATCTGTGGGCAAAAAATATAAAATAAAAATAGTAAACAAAATCTTACGTGTTTTCTTTTGTACGTCGTCAATATTTTACCTAAAGGAGAATAATAATAATAGAATTGCATATTTTCAAATAGTAAATGATTTCCTTCGAATTAAAATTATAGTCTTGAAATTGACAGCTCTAAAGACCTCAAATTATGAAGCGGGCGTGAACAACGAAGTACTAAATTGAATAATGTAAATAATTTTCATCTACTTTAAGTTGAAGCTTAATTTTGCGTTGTGTTAATATAATTACTATATTGTTGCTTTCATACCCTGAAATTTAGTTATACTCAAAAGCGAGCAAACAAACTCAATGTTCACAAACAAAAATGTTGTAGAACAAATGTTCTGGAAAATAAGGTTTAAACACAGAAAATCAAAAACATACGTTTCTTTGCTTTTGCCTTTGCTTTCGTTAAATCGTTGGATCCGTTTGTTATTGGTAGACAAATCAATATTAAGCTTTGACAGAGGCTTAATGGGCTGTTTGAAAATCTAATGGCTAAAAATAAAAATGTATATATAACTAGCGGCCGCCCGCGACTTCGTCCGCGTGGGCTTTAGTTTTTTGCCCCTATAGCCCTATAGCCTTCCTCAATAAATGGACTATTCAACACAAAAAGAATTTCGAACTAGTAGTTCCTAAGATTAGCGCGTTCAAACAAACAAACAAACTCTTAAGCTTTATATATTAGTAAGTGTGAGTCGGTGAGTCGCAAATGGACTACAGTCAGCCTAAACAACGTTTTGTTCATCGAGTTTGATGATGATAAAGAAGATACATATAAATTATCCAATGTAGGTATCTAAAATTGCATACGTTTCAGAAACAAGGGTCTCTACGCATAGAATTAAATGTTTTTGTAAATAAAGTATCTTTAATACTCTATCTATAATATCTTTATCTTATCTATACAACTATGAAATCTGACAGAAACAATGCTCATAAATAAAGTTTTTAACAAAAAAATAGAACCGACTTCAAACGGTAAAAAATAAAATTGTTCAGTACCTACTTCTTCTTGCTTATGGTAATGACTCTTAAAACTATCTTTGGAGTCGGTCCCTTACTAAAATGTCGTACTATTCGTTCTAAATGGGCACCGACAGTACAGACAGTGGGAAATTACCTACTTCTTCTTGCTTATGGTAATGACTGCTAAAACTATATTGGAGTCGGTGCCCATTCAGAACGAAAGATACACTATATTTACTAAGACAGGATATTTTTGATTTTAGTAAGGGCCCGACTCCAAAAATAGTTTTAAGAGTCATTACCATAAGCAAGAAGAAGTAGGTACTGAACAATTTTATTTTTTACCGTTTGAAGTCGGTTCTATTTTTTTGTTAAAAACTTTATTTATTTCACTCTTTTTAGTAATTTTAATAATTCTGCACATATGTACATAATAAGCATAATTGGAATTTTTTCACTTAACTTCTAAACGTTAAAGAGATACTTTTTATAATCATGTTTATCTAATAGCCATCTTATAGCCTGAAAGAATATACTACTATCAGTTCACTTAAACGTATAAATTAATGAAAGAATTTGCTCTCAGCTCCTAACCGTTGAGGAGTTGTACCTTCAATCATCAGCTTAGCAACATGAGGTGAAAATTACCGGACATAAATATTTGTATTATGTTAAAACATATGACCAAAAGAATGTGTGTGCCTATTAAGTTTCAGTGTTTCCCTCGATTTCCCTAGTATCACATCATCAGATTTTGCCATGGTGACAGTTGGACCACCTCAGGAATGTAAGATTTCCAACAAAAAACATTTACTGAAAGAGTTTGCTCTCAACTCCTAACCGTCATAGTACCTTCCATCATCAGCTCAGTAACATGATATGATGATAATTAAACACAAATACCTGTTTTGCTTTAGTAAAAATATGAAAATCATTTGTTGTGCTATAAAATTTGAATGTTCCCTTCGATTTCTCTGGGATACGATCATCAGACTTTGACTTGGTGACAGTTGGACCACCTCAGGAATGTAAGATATCGAACAAAAGACCATTTATTGAAAGAATTTTCTCTCAACTCCTAACCTTCGTAGTACCTTCCATCATCAGATGAGCAACATGATATGATGATAATTATACAAAAATGCCTGTTTTGCTTTAGTAAAAATATGAAAATCATTTGTTGTGCTATAAAATTTGAATGTTCCCTTCGATTTCTCCGGGATTCTTCATCAGACTTTGACTTGGTGACAGTTGGACCATCTCAGGAATGTAAGATTAGGAATAAAAAACTATTTATTGAAAGAATTTGCTTTCAACTCCTCACTGTTGCAGTACCTTCCATCATCAGCTCAGCAACATGAGATGATAATTACTATGCACAAATATCTCTTATGCTTCAGAAAGTATAAGAAAATCAATGTGTGTGCCTATAAAATTTGAGAGTTCCCCTGGATTTCCCTGGGATCCCATCATCAGATCCTGATTTGGTGACAATGGGACCACCTCGGGAGTATAAGCATACGAACAAAAAAAGAATTTCGAAAATCGGTCCACAAACGGCGGAGTAATCGGTGAACATATATAAAAAAAAATACATACAGCCGAATACAGTACCTCCTCCTTTTGGAAGTCGGTAAAAATCACGACGTGTAGCAAACCCTTTAGGAACAAAATTCAAGGCTTTTTCTCCAATAATTATCAATTACTTGTAATTTAGATATTTATTCATTTTAGTTATAAATACAGTCTAGAATATATATTAATAATTTCTATAACGACATTTGTTATATCTAACTTAAATAACTAGGTAAGTACTATAATTGTTTTTCAAAAATACCTTCTTACACGATTTCTTCGAACAATGTTCAAGCTTTGTACAGAGGATAGTCTTAAATAAGTACAACGTATTTTTGTATGAAATAAATTTGTCATACGCCTAGAAAAAGTAACAACGTTTCTTTATCTGACATATGTCAAAAAGCGATTAATATTATGTACGAAGTATTTTCTTTGTCTCTGACCCTATTTCCTGTGCCATAAATCTAAAAATAACACTTCGTACAATAAGTAACAAATGATGTACCTATCACGAAAGCTCGGTTATATGTAGGGTGTACTATTCTATTCATTATTGAAGTTGACAGCATAATTTGTAGGCGGCAGTTCTGTGGAATAATATTTATTTTGTTGTTGTTAACACATGAATCTGTAAATATAACAGAAAATATAAACAGGAGCAGCTAAATAAAACCGTTTAAAATTAGTAATAGGGTTACCGTATGCTAATAGTGCATAGTTATTATAAGTAGGGACGGACGCATTTGAAATGCTAATTTTAGCGATTATTCCTATTATAGCCATTCAGCATGTTAGTAACTGAAGTACCTCTATTAAACGATTACGAATGAAACATTAGTCTGGTACTAATTATAAGTATAAAATTAAATTGTTTCATCTAAGTTACTATTTTATTACTAATAAAGTTTGAAGGTAGACTACATGATTTGGTTGCAACCCTTTTTGCGTCCTACTGCTGGACACCGGTTTTTCCCAATTATTGGCCGGTGCTTACCCCACCACGCTGCTCCAATGCTGGTTAGTGAGGACGCGGGTTAGTGGAGAACCTGTTGTCGATGTTTTCAAACCGCCTATACTGTATATAGATATAGATCGAAAACGATAAATACCGATAAACAATTAATTTGTGTTAGCCACTCTTTCAAGAGGTGTAACTATACAAGTTCGGAGTACTTAGTAGTACAACTGAAAATAACCTAAAGCTCGAGGTTTGAAATATCCGAAATAAAATATATTCCATAAAATTATGTAGATAACGGAACCCTTATGTGAAATGTTAATTTTTAGGCCTAAGAGGTAGGGGCATCGAGAAATCAGTAGGTTCGTAGGATGTGCTTTTGATTTTATACCTATGTACTACTTGCCCTACCAATTTACTCGTACATTAAAATTTGACGGTGGTGTGAGAACATTTAAAAAAATGGACAACATATTTTTATATTCTCTCTCTGACACAACTCTGGACGCTTGTATTGAACAGTACGACAAGTGTCGTTAACATTTCACCACGGTGTTCCAAACCCCCGCATCTCTCTTCACAAATATAGCAAATAATCCTTAGATAATAATGATGAAGCACCAATGTGACTTAAAAACAGCGCTGCACGAGATCTCGATCCTGTGTCAGCAAAGATCGAGTCACATCCTTTTGCCTTACTACCAATTAAATTACTAATTTAATTCTTTTTGTTTAAGGCAGTAAATGATTTACCTATAAATTTATGTGCCTTTAAATTTATTGGCTTTGATTTACATGTTAATAAAGTAATTAAACAAATCATAATTATTTATGATAAACTGCTTATTTATTTGAAACAGTAATCCAAAAATGTTTTCCATTAAAATAATATTACTTAAATGTCTTTACCAGCATGTCTAATAACAGATTCGTGTACTTGCTAACTCGTATATTGATCTGACATACGACAGGAAATCACGTGTGAACGCTGTGTATGGTCCCAAGTGATCTCCTATCGAAGGCTTTATAGGACGGCGTTTCCGCTCTGCTTTGTGCACAAATATGAAATATAGGGCTGTGTGTGAAGTAAGGTATAACATACCTAATAAGAACTTTAGGCATGTGTTTGACGACCCGTGATGTGGAATTGTTACCATGCCGGCCTGCCGGTCGGAGGGTCCCGGGTTCGATTCCCAGGGAAGCAGAAATTTGTATTAAGAGTTTAAAATTTCTGTTCTCGGTCTTGGTGTTTGTGTTTCTGTCTTTGTATGTGTCCATGGCACCCACGACACAGGGTATATCTAGCTTACTCTGGGGCTATGAGTGTGAAACCTTTATTTATTTATTTATGTGGTATAACTTTCGTGGCATGACCGAGGGTAGCGTTGCTATATGCATTTCTGACTTAAAGCAATTGAACTATGCTTTGGCAGAAAGGTGTGGTGTCCAGCCAAACTTACAATACGCGGTGTAGTGTTTGTAGTAGACTATAACTATAGGAATAGCTATAAACACTGTCTCTTGCTCATGGTGTGGCGGGGCGTGCCCGGCGTGCGCGCGTGCGGCGTGAGTACCGTGCGAGCCAAGGGTGAGAGCGGACGTGCCGCCTGCGCACATCGTGAGTTGCCGAGCCAGTGAATCACGAGTGAGGGAATAAATACTACAAATGCAACAATCAACAACAAAATTCAGGCTAGACTAAGACTTGCTTGAGGCTGTTTGTAGATGTACTTTGACTGCAGTGTAGATGAACAGTGATTTCTTAATACAACGTGGCATGCATGCTCATAGTTACAAATCGTGAAAGGCTGAAAAACAGCGGGGAAAGGCTGTAAAATAGCACTGCACGAGGTGACAGCACAAGCTGAGCCTTTCCCTTATTCCCTTCGCCCACGAAAGTGTTATTTGTAAAAATAATAATGTTGTACTAAGTTTAAGACTTTATTTGTGCTTTTTTACGTATTATTCTTTTGTAGATATTTTCTAACAGAGTTTGAACTCGCATGGTTTTTTAGTATACAGCGATCTTCATCCGATTAGGGATTAAATTATTGCAAACTTTTTAAGGTACCTAAGCATTTTAAGGTTTTTTTTTCGTACATAGTTTTAACACCCCAATAGCGATGGATAAATAGCAGTCGTCAGTGAAACAAAAAAAAAATCTCAGCATCATTTTTTCAAATTTCAAGATGTTGTAGCCTAGGTTCACATGTTATTATTATTAGCAATAACATTAAATAATATAATAACATTTTTTTTATTCAGTTTTACACAATAATGCTTTCGAGAAATTATGAGTTTCTCTCAGGCATGCACGTTGAAGGAAAACATTGTAATATATATATATATATATATATAATAATATTTTACATAATACCGGACCCGTTTTATAGATTCCTGTAGGATAAAAACCATCCTATGTCCTTTCCCAAGGTCCACTCTCTCTGTGTTCCAAATTTCATTAAAATTGGTTCAGTAGTTTATGCGGGGAAGCGTAACTGACAGATAGACAGAGTTACTTTCGTATTCGTAATATTAAGTATGGATAAACAGAGTTGCGTGCTGAGGATTTAAATCCTGTTTCTCCATGTCAGAGATCAGGTTCTTTACCTCTCGGCCAAAATCAAAGAGTCAAAGAGTCGGAATGACGTTTTATCTTTCGGGACAATTCCAGACGTCCATTTTACTTTGCATTTGTCTTTTGTTTTCTTCTACACATTGCCAGCAGACGGAAAATTCAAACGTAAAAATCTTTCGATGTTGTTGTTGTTGTTCGTACATTTTAGCTATCCTTGTCACTGTCGTTAACATTTACCTTGCCGTAACTATTGCCAAGTCAAGTTGCGTGTGGCATTTTGCGTCAAAACTTAACGAGGGTAAGTTGATGCAAATCAGTTTTGTTTCTTTTGAAAGTTAAGTATACTTAACTTTAACCTTATTGCTTAGAGCATCACAGGTACTGACAGGTATGACTCTCGTCAGTGGAGTTAAACGGGCGAACCCCTCGTCCCAACATGCATGCACAATGTGCCTTCTAGTTATTACAGCTAGTGTGTGTGTATCGGTGTCAGTGTGTCCGTGCATAGAAAATGACGTTGTGAATTGAAATTGACATATTATTTAGTAATGTATGCGTCTGTAGCGATGAAAGAATATTTGAGAATGTGTGACAAAATTGAAATGTGTGCGTTCTTCCCCCCGCACCAGATTTGGCACAAAAATTATGTATCGAAGCGAGGCGCAATGCCTTCTCCACTGACGGGTGAATCAGTACCTTTGATGCTTTAAGCCTTATAGATACCGCGTGTGATGCAACCAAACCTTAGTGACGTAGTGTAGGCCGTGATGGCTAAAAACTGTCTCAAAGAGTGCAGGAATGATGTTTATATGCCCTAATGTGTTAGAATAAATAAGTGCAGTGACAGTCTTATGTTAGCATAAAATTATTCCTTAGTCTAGAATGTTGTATACGGTGATGCCATAAAAATAGAAAAATATATTGGCTAGAGCTGCCTTGAGTTAATAGTTGACAATCAGTTTGTATGGACACCAGGACTAATTTTTGCCTTACATTACGACTATCAATCTTAAGCTTGATGACATCCACCAACCCGCATTAGCGCAGCGTGGTGGAGTAAACTCCAAGCCTCCCCAATAATGGGGAGAAACCCGTACCCAGCAGTGGAACGTAAAATGGGTAGCAGCCAATTACGACTATTAATCTTAAGCTTGATGTTAATTATTGATGTTAATTAGATATTATTAATCATCCAACGGTTGGTCTATGTATAATTATGTCTTAAATAATGAAGTCTTCGTCAAGGTTTTAAGATCGTTAGCTGCAATAGGTATAATAAAGGGCTCAGGGTGCGTTTCCACTGACACGGAGCTGGGCGGAGCGGTGCTCAGCGGTGCATAAATTGACCAATCACTATGCTCGAAATCTCCGCTCTACTTCAATGGAAATAGCACGAGCAGAGTGGAGCAGAGCTGAACAGATATTCATAAAAATACAGCGAGGCGATGCGGAGCGGAGGATAGCGGGCATTAGGGTGCAAATATCTCCGCTTCACTACTCCTCTCTGCTCCGCTTCAGTGGAAATACTCACCACTTTTCACCGCTCTTCTCCGCTCCTCTCTGTCCAGCGTCCCGCGTCAGTGGAAACGCAGCCTTATGTGCTTTTACATACTCAACAATAATCATGACACTGACGATTTTGATGTTTATTATGATAACACACGACGAACTTTTGACCTAATTTGACAATTTGACGCATCACGAAAATTGAAGCAAGTTTTTTCTTTAAAATGTTTTATGCAAACAAAGAGTAGAAGTGCGCATGACCCTGCGGCTTGCGTAGAAAGTAAGCAATCTATTCGGTTAAATGAAATGGTCGCGGTCAGGTGTGAGATTGGTGACCACTTATGGTAAATTTCAAGCATATGGCACGTTAAGCCGTCGGTCCTCATTATTATTTTTATATAGCAGTCATCATCCCTTGATATGGTCACTAACCTGCATCACAACCAACCCGCATTGGAGCAGCATGATGGAATGTAATACTAATTCCCAATCACACATCACTCCTCATAGTTGTGAAGGAATTGAGGCCAGGCCAGGGGGAGAACCGAGCTCATCCGAGGGGCATAAAAAGCGCTGCAGCAACAGGTAAACGCCAGGATTTGAACTCGGGCCGGGGACGTGAGAAATTTGTTTCTTAAGAACTCAACTAGCACTACTCTAGTACTGTAGTGAGAGGAAATCTTCAAAACATATCTGACTCCTTGGAAGATAATATGTCAGATTTACTTAGTAGAGATTACTGCACTAAAACCCCTTTGGTAGCCTGCCTCAGCGCTTAGGGAGAACTCTGTCATCTCTAAAAGAAAGCACCGGAGTCCTCCACGCGCGGTGCCCCAAAACGAACCTATAATCCTGAGAGCGATGGTGATGGAAAGCAACTTCGAGTGCTTGCGCCGTCCTGTCCGGGTCTAATTGGACGGTTGGACGGTCACTACCAGCCCCCTTTTAGTTGCCTCTTACGATTTGGCAGGGTTCAGCACCCCTAGTCGTGTCCTCTATTCTTGATTCCAAAGCTACAGCATATCTTGTTGGAAATAAATGTTATAACTGTAATCTCAATGAAATGAAACAAAACCAAAGATGATTGGTAAAGAGACGGTTTAATTAACAACCATTCGTCCGATGTCCCTTTGAATTTGTTTCAAACACTTAGGCCTCTAGCGAGGTTTGTGTTCAGCTATTAATAGAAAATGACCCTTAAAGTTTTTGGAGATCCGACAAGACAATTATTATAAGTAGATCATCTTTGTCTTTGTTGGTAATCAAATTAATTTAAAATGAAATTAAGCAAAACTAAAGAAATTAAAGTGAAGTGTAATGAATCACAACATGAAGCTGTTTATAGTTAGAACACAGTTATAAAAAATAATAAATATTATTATTATTAAACCAAATTATTTGAAGTCTGGTAGGCAGACAGGCATATTGAAGGTCATAATTATTGACATTATAATGTTATGTTATCATTGACAATATTGACATTTCTCTGTTCTATTTTACACGCGATCCACTGTTGACCTACATATTCGATGTGTCACAGAGCTCAGTGCGAGCTTTTTAGTTTCAAGAACGTTTTATTTGCCATTTGTTTTGTGCAGTTTCAAAGATTCTTGGCTTTTTCTTTTATTTACTGCTTTCTTTCAATTTAGATATTAGCTACTGTGTTTTTGACTTATTGAAATAAAAAATATTAAAAAGTTTGTCTTGGTGACTGGAACGGGCCTAACACAAATCCGGTCTTGGACTACCAAGTCAATTGAGATAATTTTAATGAGCTGTCAAAACGTGACATCCCCATACATTTTGTATGAGAAAATGATTATTGAAGTCACTTATCACATATAGTCAATTGACTTAATTATAACCAAAATAAAAGAATACGTGTTTCAGCATTTCCCGAAATTCACCCTTTAAATGTCAATTTTCTTTGAAACTCTTTGAAAATTGAGTGTCGAAACTTGATGTACAAAATATTTTTGTGCAGAGTATTAAACTTATAATTTTGTATTTGTAATCTTTACTAACATAGTAAGAATTCTATTTAAGCTTTTTTCAAAACTACCCCTCAATAGCAAATAAAATGGATTCGAAAGTTGGTATCTCAAGCGTACAATAATTAACCTTAACTTAATATTTCATTCTCAAATTCTTTTCCCTTCTTTGAATGATGTGTTTACTGATATATTGTTGAATGAATTTCCGTAACATTAGTGTGTATTTCATATCAATCGGGTGATAAACAAAAAAGTTATGTTCATTTACACAATACGCGACATAAACTTAAAAGTCACTTTGGGGAATTTGTATGAAAGTTTCGGTAACAGCCCATTCAAAACCATAAATAAAAGTTTAAATTTAAGCACTTAAAATTATTTTGAACTCTCACTAATATTGTCGACTATATTAAATATACTTAGATCAGCTTACTGTATTTTCTTTCGTTGGCCGAGAATGGCTAGACTATAGGTACCTAATAAGCGCATCGCGAGCCTTACCGCCGCCGAACCTTACATCACAGGCTCCATTGAGTTAGATGCTCAGCTTATTAGTCTTCTTTTGGGGTGGAAGATTATGAACAGGCTGCAGCTGAAACGATTATTATCGCTACATTATATCAAGCTGCAACCTTTTTAGCATTCCACTGCTGAGCATGGAGCTCTCCCAATATTGAGGAGGCCTCTAGTTCCGATGAACCGAAATCCAAATCTTACAATCTCAATGCATCCAGCATTAAGGTTGTAAGATACGGAATCTAAACCTTCATACAGAATGTACAAAGCCTTAACAAAACGAGACTACTGCAGACATCTAGGTGACGAATAGTTAAACTTTTAGTGAACCAACTGTTAATCTCAATATCTACCTATTTGGTAATTTGACATTCGATTTATCAACCACAAAGTTTACATATCTACCTATTTGGTAATTTGACATTCGATTTATCAACCACAAAGTTTACATGTCATACGGTAGATGGCGTTATTGAGCAATATTCATTTCTTCTCCAAAGTGATTCGATGGAGATAATTTCAAATAAAAGCTTTAAGTCTAATAAAAGTAAGTACATAGTGTAAAAAAAAATAAAAAATAACATTTCACACGAATAGCCTCACATTATGGTAGATATACCCTGTGTGTGTGGGTGCCATGAACACACATAGAGACAGAAACTCAACCACCCAGACCGAGAACAGTATAAACTCATCATTGAAATTTCTGCTTCGCCCGGATTCTAACCCGGGACAGTTCGATTAGCAGTCCGGCATGGTAAACATTGCGCCACGCGGGTTGTCCCACGTTGGGACCCACCATACGTATGATGCTGAACATTGTTAATTGGACCAATGATAACTTAACTCATTTTTTGCATCTCTTTATTGCGTACGGGCTGAGGGCTCATCCACACACGTTGATTGATGGAGATATTAAGGATTCTTTAAAGATTCTTTATTTCCAAATATAGATAGCACACTGTGTAGAGACCCTGCCTTCTGCTTTAGTTTTCACAATGTTATATGAGTTATGACTTATGACCAAACTGCTGTCCGTAAGTTTGAAACCTATAGTTTATTAATTGACCTTACAATTATTTTTCCGATTGTTTAATCCTAAGCACGTGTATGTTTAGAAATTTTATCTCCCAACTACAAGTAGTTGTATAGTGCACCTCTTTTCTGCAGTAGGTTAAAGCTATGTATATAGAATGAGTCTATACATTATTTGCATTATAAACTCACCCAATTTACTAAAGATACTATTTTTAACATAGATGAAGCCACGGGCACAGCAGTATCTCTTAACTTTAATAAACGAGGTACATATTTGTAAAGAGAATCTGATTGCGCGAGAAAAGCGAAACGTGAGAAAAGTGGATAGTAAGATCAGTACAGTAAGCATTCCTTACTGTTTTAGGTTTGAAGAATTTAGAAAAAATACATTAAGTTTCTTCTGAACATATGAACATTGTATTATAAGTGATTTCACTATATGTAAGAATAATCTACCTGCTACTTATTCAATGTAAATAAATAATCTTTAATTTTTAATCAATCCATTTTATAAAAGTCTTTATACACGCGGACGACGTCGCGGGCACAGCTAGTATCTAATAAAATAATGACAAAACATAGATACAGCGTGCTGAATTATGCTAGTGGTTGTCTCATAATCGAAATTCGGCCAACATAAAAAATCTCAATTTTTTATACATAAATTACTTATATTCTTATAAAATTTTATTAGCATAATTTTTAAATTTATTTAAAAGTGTATTTAAATATTTTTTTTGATATTGAAATTATTCTTAAATTGTCCGATACCATTATATTATATAAAAAAAAAATATTTGTGGTTTATTATTATTAAAAATAACAGTTTGCACTGCTACTCCTTGTGAACTTTAATTGTACAATATTTCAAACCGAAACCCATCAGTCCGCGTAATTTTCGTAAAAAGGGATCCAAAGTTTTTCTTCACGTATTGGTTTATTTATTTTTATAAAAATCACAATATAAGCTTTGCTAGGTAAATAGAGTAGAGTAGTATAGAGTCTGTGTGGTCAGTGATAATGCATTGTGGTCAAATTTAATCCTGTTTTATCACACACCACACCATACATATTAGCCTTCATTTGTGCATCATTTGTAAAATGTAAACAATAACTAAGGTCGTTGACAAACCATAATACGTTTTAGTTTTAATTTTTCATGAAGATACGACTATGATTGGAATTTATTGTAATAGGTATTAAAATTAATATAAAACTTTGATGTACCTACTAAGATAAGTTCCTCTACGAAAAGCAAAATTATTTCATTCTGAAATATAAAATGCACCAAATTAATGGCAAGAGGTATATTAACCATCAACATAAAGCTAGAATGGTTACGCCCTATGAAAGTTACGCTCTGACCTGTCCAAATCCAACCCCGAAAACTTTTATTTTGAATTGCAAAATCGTTATCGTTATCGATATCAACTTCAGGATGGTAGAAAACGTAAACGAGGTTATAGCCCAAGAGCACCACCAACGCGTGTTTCGCCGCAAATCAGGGCATCATAAGGTTGATGGATTGGATTGTTTGTAGCACAAATCACATCAAGAACACAACTATGTGGAACCAGGGCTCCAAAGTGTTCACAAAATATCTAAATATTGAGAAAAACATTTTTATTGAGACATTACGAGTAAAGACGTCTCTAATGAGAATGAAGCCTCTGAGTACATTTGAGGTCAAACTTTTTTAACACTTTTTATATATGAGTAAAATATGGCTGCAAACATTTTTGCGTCCAATGCGAGTTTGTGGAGATGCAGTTTAGTGGCCAACCCGTCATCGAATGTTGCCCATAAGGCCCCTGACAAGGATTTATGACTGTTATCTAACAAATGGGACGACGGCTTAACGTGTCAACGGAAACGCGCATGAAATTTTTGCCACTAGCAGAAACTCATCTCACACCCGACCGCGCCCGTTTGGCTTAACTACGTAGACGTACGATGTACGGGCCATGCGCGCTTCAAATATAAAACGTATAAAATGCAAAATTTTGTTCCGAGTTTTATGATTAAAACGAGATGTGAGGCGACAAGATGTTAAGCTGAATTAACGTGCTGATTTGCATAACCAGGAACAAGTTAGTCTCTAGCTTCTGGGAAACGATGCAGATGTTAAATTATGCTCTTTTCGTGACTGCTAGTAAATTCTGCTTTTTTCGAACTTTTTTATGTCCGACTGCTGGGCACAGGTCTCCTCTCACAATGAGAGGGACTTAGGCTAGTCCACCACGCTGGCCAAGTGCGGATTGGTGGACGTCATGCTTTCGAGAAATAATGAATTTCTCTCAGGCATGCACGGCGATGGAGAACATCATAATAGATTAAATATTACAATACTTTCCATCACCGTCGAGCAGCGATAAATGTCCACATTACAAATTTCTTTGTTAGAGGTGCGCGCTAAGGATTTGAACCTAGGATCGTAAGCGTTGAAGACCGAAGTTTCTTACCACTCGACCATCGCAGCTCTAAAGTTCTGCTTATTCTTATAAAATTTTAAAAAGTTTCGTAATTGCTTATTGATGGTATTAAGTGGTAGAACTTACAAAATACAAATACAATTTAATTACCATTAACACCAATTTAATACCTACTAGGTAATTCCCTTAAAAGTGTTTCAGAGCTACTTAGTACTGATGAATTATTTTAATTCAACAATGAAACAGCTAATTCAAGCGCTAATCAATCGAACATCAAAAGTAGTCACGAAAAGTAACGTTGCGTGTTTCCGATAGTTTATTTCAAATGAACTCCGGTCTTTTAAGCGTTATGATTACGTAAAATGCGACAGTTTCGAATAATTTATTGGAGCCTCTTAACTTTAATAAAACGCCCTTGAATGTATTGTAGAGGAGAAATAAATTGTCCGTTAAATTGAGTTACATCAAAAGAGATATCATTCTTTTACAACCTAAGATAAGTGTTGCCACGTAAAGATTGTAAACGTTGCTGTTTTTTTTGTTATGGAATGTGAAGAATTACAGATGTTAATGGACACCTAAAGTTAAGCTATGGTACATATAGGTACATGTTGTAAATGTTGATTTTATATCATATTTTTTATCATAAATCGGAGGTCTTTCAACCCTTTTACAGTGTCACTGTTGGGGGCCGTTCGTTTCTCGGCATTGAGAGCCTGCCGAAATGCACCGTCAGCAGGCGTGGACGGAAGTCAATGCGTCCCTCTGTATTTCTCTATGAAATTCTAAGTTACGGTAGCAAACAATCCAGTGGAAGCAATATCTTGGCCAAGTAATGTCAGAAGTGGCCAGAATGTGCTGATTGATGGATAGATCAGTTTTCCATCTAGTGGGAAACTTTATGCAATTAGCGTTAAAACATGGCATCCGAAGCATCTGATAGTTATCAGTTTCATGGACTACAATCGACAGTGGCATGGCTTATTTCTTATTTCAGCAATCCGCAATGGAGCAGCTTATAGTTAGGTATATGCTGCAGCTTTTGCAAACTTATAGACACCCACACGTGAGGAACTTGGGCGCAAAGTGTTGCAGAAATAAGCCATCTATAACACGGTTTTAGTACTCCAGAGTACTTTGAGTGTCGTCGTAAACTCATAAAATCTTTTCAATATTGAAACGACTACTGTGGCTTTAACACAATCGAAACAGAAAATAACTTCTTTAAAATCTAGAGATATTTTTACAAAAATGCCGTGTCTGTCGCGTACAGACACCATTTCGCTGTTTGCACATTTCGCCAGAGTATTTTTATCCGCAGCGTTTGTTTTTGACGTGCCTTTTCTAACATTAAACACAAGCTAAGCGGCTTACAGTACATGTTTGTGAGAAGCATATATTATGTACGTGAATGAATACGTCTTCCTCCGAATAAATTTAACGGTTATACGTACCTAGTTTTGTCCTTTACAATACTTTAAATAAGATTTGTCAAAGATGGTGGTCCTCACATATAGAGTAAGTAGTAGACTTAGACAAGCAATTTTAGGCTTTATAAGTTTGTAAGTTTGGTGACCGTCAATTTCATGCTTATTTCCGTGCTTTAAGCCATTGACCCCGGCTATTAACTAGAAATAGTCGTTTTAAAACAGTTTACAATGGACTGTGAACTGTTTTTAAACTACTACTAGCTATGCCCCGCGGTTTCACCCGCGTTAGAGAGGACCATTAGCATAAAGTGAAGTGCCGTGGACCGGCTTTTTTGTAGGACTATTTAAGATAAACATTTCCATCATACATTGAATATGTGTAACTCTAGCGGTTTTGGCAGCGCACGCCAGAATAGCTCGAAGATGGTAGATATTTTCCTACTTACTTGTCACTTTTCGTCATATTTTGGACAATTCACACAATATCTTTATAAATTGTAGCCTATGTGTTATTCTGATGTATAAGCTATATTATTGTAAAGTTTCATTTAAATCCATTCAATAGTTTTTACGTGAAAGAGTAACAAACATCCATACTTACAAACTTTTGCGTTTATAATATTAGTAGGATTTTCCAGATCATTTGAAAAAATTCTGGAACTTTCTCGAACATTTTCAATTAATTAGAACAGTTTGCAATTATTTTAAAAATCTTCAGATCATTCGAGAAGTTTCTGGAACTTTCTCGAATATTTTCAATTAATTTAAAAAAATTGCAATTATTTTAAGAATGTCCAGATCATTCGAAAAAATATTACAATTAATTAAAAAAATCCAATTAAATATTTGAGAAGCTTTCTCGAATATTCTCAATTAATTAAAATTATTTAAAAAAATCCAAATGATTCGAGATGTTTCTGGAACTTTCTCGATCATTCTCAATAAAATTAAAATTAGCTAGATCATCCCAGAAATTTTGAGATTCACCCAGAAGTCCCTATTGGTTAGAAAAGGACAGATTTTTTTTTCAGATTTTTCCACCCACTTCCACCCACTGCGATCAAACTCCCTTACTATCATCTAAGTACTAAGAGGTATTTACCACCCCAACGGGAAGTTGATTGGAGTTAATGATAATAGAGAAAATCGTGTCTTTACGTACAAAGAAAACCCTTTACTTTTGATTGTGTACTATTGTGTGAAATATAATTGGTATTTCCATTTTCAGCAATCACACACAGGCTCGAGTATCCTGATTGTGTAGATTAATGGGCAATCTGCGCAATTGTCTAGCTAAGATTTTAAACGCAAGCCAGCGTGTAAAATCACTAAGCACAATAAAATCAGCCCTCAGCTACTCGCTAAGGTTATTTTTGTAGGTGGTAGAACTATTATGGTTCGCCCGGGTAAGTACCACCGCTGCACCCACTTCTGCCGTGAACCAATTCTATTGTGTTTAGGTGGAAAGGTGCAGTTGCCGGCCACACTTACATGAGGCGACCACCAGCCTCCGCAGTAGCAGCGCAACTGCATACGACCTCAGACAAGACTTACCTATGCTTGCTTCAGGTTGTGTGCAGATGTCCATGGGCTGCAGCGACCACTTAACATCACGTGGCCTGCATGCTCATCTGCTACTCCATTCAAATAAGAAAGGTATATAAGGTAAAGGAATAAAGCATGTGGCTTGACCAATATGACGCAATTTAAAAAAATCGGCCCATTTTGGCCGCTCGCATATATAGGAATATAACAACGCGTGACAACGATGCCACGACACTGTTTTGCTCAGTTGCTAGCGTAGAACCATGTAGAACGCAAACGATCTATCCAACCAAGCGGACGGAACGCAACGGACGCGGTCGGGTGTAAGATGGATGACCGCTAGTGGCAAAAATTTCATGCGCGTTTCCGTGCTTTGGAGGGCACGTTAAGTCGTCGATACGGTCGTTGTCGATAGATGGCCCCCGGCATGGTTTAACGACTGTTAAACCATGCCGGGGGCCTTATGGGCGGTTAGAAAACATCCGACAGTGGGTTGGCCACTAACCCGCATCTCCACCAACCCGCATTGGAGCAGCATGGTGGAGTAAGCTTCAGGCCTCCCCAACAATGGGGAGAGACCTGTGCCCAGCAGTGGAACGCAAAAAATTGTTGCAGCCATTGGACTAGGATGTAGCTTATTATGACTTGTGATATGATTATTTTATTGGAAATGATGGTTTGAAATTTCACGTTTATTCCCGTCCCACGTCAACGAGATTAATTGAATCTATTTATAAACATATGCAATTATGCGTTCATATTATGAGAGTGGGAGGACAGTGTCGCTTTACTGAAATATTCGCCTACTGTTTTGATAATTTATAAATAGAACAGAAGTAATAAATTGCACGCAATAGCTTACTCTTAGTAGAATACTAAGTTTTGCTGAATAGAAAATTATTTATCATGTCCTTTGTCCACACTTTGGTTCAAACACAATCATAAACTATAGGCACAATCCTTTAAGAACATAAAAAAACTATCAGATTTATAGATTAGAAAATTAGCGAAATGAAAAAATGAAATATTCGTAAGGTAAGTAGGTACATTTACATTACATTTTATGTGATTCAATACTGTAGATATTGGCCGACCGTCATTCGCTTTAGGCCATATGCTTTAGGCCCTTTAAAATAATAAACGTTACACACTCATATGTGGGTACCATGGATACATACAGCGAAATGAAAAAATGAAATATTCGTAAGGTAAGTAGGTACATTTACATTACATTTTATGTGATTCAATACTGTAGATATTGGCCGACCGTCATTCGCTTTAGGCCATATGCTTTAGGCCCTTTAAAATAATAAACGTTACACACTCATATGTGGGTACCATGGATACATACAGCGAAATGAAAAAATGAAATATTCGTAAGGTAAGTAGGTACATTTACATTACATTTTATGTGATTCAATACTGTAGATATTGGCCGACCGTCATTCGCTTTAGGCCATATGCTTTAGGCCCTATAAAATAATAAACGTTACACACTCATAGGTATCCCCACAGTAAGGTAATTAATACTCTGTGTCGTGGGTACCATGGATACATACAAAGACAGCAACACAAACACCCAGACCGAGAACAGAAATTTAAACTCTGCCTATGCTCCCAACAGGTACCCAAACAGGGACCTATGCCTGACGGTGAGAGGCAAAAAAGGTATCTTTATCTTTATAAATAATAAGAGTATTCATATATGAAATACTATTAAATAGTTTTCAGTAATAACTAAATGAATATTTTGTTGCTTTAATTAATGCAATACAATTCATGTAATCCCTTTCCCTGCGTTGTTACAATAGTTCGCAAAATAGAACAAGGGTGGTCGGCCCGGTTTGAAAATTAAATCATCGGGGTGAATTATTTAGCACCCTTTCGATTTATGTCAACCACACTGCGCTGTAACAACGAATTATCCGCAATATCGGTACAATATTGTAATAATTTATACTCGAAACTTATTCCCTAGTTAAACAAGGATTACGGCTTTATCTGCAGTATGATAATGGAAATGAATACTTTATGAAACAAATCCATAATTTTAATTGTTTACCAAGTAATACGACATGCTTGTAATTTTGACAGAACTTAATTTTGCTTTAAAGAGTTATCCATTATTACTTAGTAAGCCTTTAAATAAATTAATTGAAGAAGACGTAAACAAAATACACCTTTAAAAAAATTCAGTATGTCTATAGGTATGTTGAAAAAATAGTGTATAGTTGTACCATCAATGGTAAGTTTAGTAAGGTAAGGTTTTCAGACAAATTAACATGACACCTGACGAGGACGACCCGCGTGGCGCAATGGTTACCATGCCTGACTGCCAATCGAGGGGTCCCGGGTTCGATTCCCGGCGAAACAGAAATTTTATTTCTGTTTTAGATCTGGCTGTTTATGTTTATGTCTTTGTATGTGTCCATGGTACCCACGACACAGGGTGTTAATTACCTTACAGTGGGGCTATGAGCGTATCTCTGTATGCATTAGTCCGCAAGTTCTAACATTTTCGGATCATCAATCATTTATGACAAATTCAGATCTTTTTTTATAGATTTATAAGATTAGCGTTGTCGTTGATAACATTAAGTTACTGAATGAGTAATATTGTTAGAATTCCATCAGTCTTACTAAAAAATGAGGCTCGAAAATTCACGAACTTTCGGACACGGGCGTACAGAGTTTGCGCTCAGTAATTCGTCTGAGTCTCGCTATTGGTACGATGACTTACCCGTTTGATTCATAGAATCTGCAGTTGCTACATAGCTGTACGCTAGTACGATAATGATGTCAATTATAAATGGGTTCTACGGCTTTTATCATACTTGGTCAATTCGTTTCTCCTGATTTGAAACATCATTTTCCACGGGGTGTTTGGTTCATGTGTGGGTAATTGGATTTATGTGAATGTCTAGATGTAGGATCAATAACCGATTTGTTGAGTTTGCTCATTGACTTTTTCCGTTAGAATGTATCTATGTAGGTATATCGTTTATTGATCTTGTAATGAAGTATGTAAACAACAAATTCGGCCGCTCTTTACAGTTTGTGTGGGTTTCCTTAACACGGTTGTTTCTGTAATGTTTGAGTATTTACGAAATAGTAAATCCTTCAACTCGTGCAAACAAATTCACCACCATTGAATTTGTTGGAATGTTGTAGGTGACCGGAATACGCACAGGAATAGCTTATTTTATTGCAAGGAATTTCAGTAGATAAATCATTCACTTGCAAGACTTAATTTTTTCCTAAACTAAACTTAAAAACAAGTTTAGTTTAGGAGATTGTTTTTTATTTTGGTTATTTGAACTAAATTGTCCATAGTTATCAACAAAGTTGCAAGAAAGAGAAAGAAACTAAGAAAGAAATAAAGTTGGTTCTGCTTTTAGAAGTCCATAATTTAGAACTTCCATAATATGCTATAATTTTTAACCTCCTGAGCTCTTTTGATTGAGATCATATGCAGCTGACATTAAATTATGTGTTTGGTTTTCACTCCTTTCCGCCGAAACACAGTAAACTAGCTTCACGACAAAATTTGTTACAGTGGCGGCACTTCTCCGGTCACACCATGAAATTTCTAACACCTATTTTTATTATTACCTAAGAAAAAAAATCCAATCAAGTCCAATTTTTGTTGGTATTCACTGCGGCGATTAAATAATAGTACTCGCATGACCGAGTGTTACTCGTATAAAAAGAAGTAGGTACTTGGACGTGTTACTTAAAACGCCATTTGAAATACATAGCTTCCAATAAAAAAACACAAAAAAATAAAAATAAACGCAATATGGTTTTGATTGAGGTTTGAATCCGAGTCTCGGGCAGTTATCCCACGTAACCATTCGGCCGAGGAAGCTTAAATTCAATGAACGAAATTTTTACAGAGCTTTCTAATCGACATTGTCATCTCTTTGAACGTCGGATTGACGGATGGCGTTTGACGGCGTTCTACGCCACAATATTATTAATACTTACTCACCAAGAGATGTAACAGTCGTATTTTTCAGTATATATTTAAGTTGATTATCGCTGAAAATATTTTTTTATAATTTAAAATTTCTAAAAATAAAACCTAGCTGGATCTATTTATCACCCCCAAAACCAGGGTACTAAATTTCATCAAAATCTTAGGAGCCGTTTCCGAGATTCAAAAAATATATTTAGGTATAGACAAGAATTGCTCGTTTAAAGGTTTTCGATTTAGAAGAATTATTGCTCGTTTACTGATCAGATTTTGTCCAAGTTATAGTTAATTAGACAGTAATTTGAAACATAATTATAATAAATTCCAATTTGGCCCAGTAAATTCAAACTGCGTGCAAAGCTATTGAAACTTTGACATATAAAGTGGAATGAGCACGAGAGGGGTGAACTAAGTTTGCAAGTGAATATGGGTAACTTATTTGTTAATTTCAATTAACAACTAATTCGCTTGGAACCTATATGTTTCTGATTTATTGTATTAAGTACTAATTTAAATAAGGTAGTAGGTATATTGATGGTTCATTAACTACTCAATATTATATAGGTATGTTACATAAAAATTGGAAATTTTGTTCTCACTCAATGTAATGTGTCACGTGAGTACTGTCGCTACAGCCGTGGACACACGTGTGTTGTGTATAATGTATGCTTCGCAGACAATACTTACACGCGTGTATATTTAAATTTTGCACGTGCCTGCTTCCAATAATCGACCCATAACATACCGTTCGAAAACACACATTGAATTTCTTATTAGGGCCTCTTTACTTTCTTTTCATTCATACGTTTTCAGTATTTTATCCAATACAGCGAAAAAATACATAACCAGCAGTGATTTGTGTCAGTAACATGACACCAAACAGCAAGAACCAATCATGCATATGCTGCCTCTGGATCAGCTCTCACTGAACTGGAAAACCTATTTATAGAAGCGGGTCAAACAAAAATTCCATTAGTATTCCCGCGTACACATCTTGCAATTTGAATGCAGCGGTGTTTTCTGTATTTACATTTCATTTTTTCTTTCATTAATGGCATTGAGTTGTGCATATTGCCAGTGTCAAGTAAAACATTTCAATCCAATTTTGCTAGTTTCTTTGAAATTGTTGAGATCATAACAAATCAAGGCCGTCAGACATCGGAGTAAAGTGATGCTGATGAATGCTACTTTACCTGAACGTGTCTAATGAAGTTTTGAGGGAAACCCGAAAACTACGTATTCACGTTGCTACTATCTTTATTCAGCATGCCTCAAAAATACACCAATTAATGTTAAATTTAATTCAAAACATGTTTTAAAAACAAGGTTTTTAAATACACTGAAAAGATTACAATATAATTTTGCTTAAAACTTTTACTATCAACATATAACGGCATTACTAATTACATTTACATTACATTTATCTATACTTATATATAAAACTGAAGAGTTTTTATTTGAACGCGCTAATCTCAGGAACTACTAGTTCGAATAAAAAAATCTATTTTTGTGTTAGATAGTCAATTTATCGAGGAAAGCTTTAGGCTATATAACATCATGTTATGCATGTTATGAGTAATACCAAAGTCCACGCGGATAAAGTAGGCCGCTAGTAAGAGTAAAAGTCGCTTAAAAATTCGCTGAATAGCCCAATAGCCTAAGAAAATGTCGTTCTTTCTCCACCGTACCGCCAGCCTTAGCACCAGTGGTATGGAGGACTGGATAAAGCGTAGCCAATGTTGTTTGCAAGCAATAGCGGCCCCAATTCGAAGGCGATAAAATAAATTATTGATTAATAATTTGTTTTTTTACGATCAAAGTAAAAACTAGAAATTTGGTAAATATTAATTTGGTTGTTTTACCACAATGAATGTACCGGATTGGTAGTTGTGAACCAAATTCAAACAGGAGGTCGATACAGAAGCAGCGCTGTGGAAGAAGGAAGTGAGTTCAAGCAAGATAAACAGCAAGGAGCAACCTTAGTGCAATCCTTGCCCGTTGAACTGAACATTTACTTAGGTAGCACAGGTCAAATAATAGTAGCCCGCTTCCATTAAATATTAATTTAAAAAAAATTTATTTACCTCGTCTTTTTGCGTCTCGGTTTATAATAATTACTTTATTACATTTAGTTGTATGTCACAACTACTGTGAACTTTTGCTGAATATTATAGCTATTGTGTAATAGGGCACGGTATATATTTAAATGATCACTGGACAGCGGGAGACAGCGTGATACGGAGACAATGTACACGTTTGTGCATATTCTCGCGCAATCATGGTAAAGCGGCTCTTATAAAGATTTAACTACCACCAAAAAGTAAGTGGTTGTGAACGCTTCTATAATTTTAGAAATAAAACACAATGAAACGATCACAATGCACGCACCACTTCACCCCGATCAGCGCTAGCGAGCAGCAAGAATTTCGAGACTGGGTCAAACAAATTTGCCTTGTGATATATCCAGTTCGTTCGTTTATACTGCAAACCACCAAAGAGTGAAATGCCGTATCTGTTTTTTTGCGTTATAGCATCCATTTATTATTTTGGTACGAGCATCTAAGTGTGCATTGCTCAGCGGCAGCAGCAGCAGATCTACGCAGCTAGTGAGCTACGCGGCCGAGTGTGTGAAGGCGTATCTTTTTATCATTTCAACGTGCTTAAACTAAGTTCCCAAAATTAGTCATGAGCTTTCGCTATAGTCAGAAGTACGCGTCAGGATATGGACTTGGGACATTGGGATCTTCTTCTTTCATCATCATTCTTTTTCACTTCAATCGGTTCGGCTTTGGAACGCTCTGCCCGCTGATATCAGGAAATCACACTCCAAGCTTTCCTTTAAAAAAAGTGTAAAGGCTCGCTTTCTCAAAATATATTTGTAATAATCTTACTTCTATTCAATTTCATATTTATACATATATAATGTATTTATGGATATATGTGCTTATTTTTATGCAATATATATTTACTTTGTTTTTTTATCTACATACAATTTTATCACTTATGTTATATCTATTTCTCTTCTCTTGTCTCTTCCTTAACCGCCTTCAAATTTCTCTGCACTCCCTTGGGTAAGCTGGTAGATAATGCCACTTGGCATTAAGCTCGCCTATTGTACCACATTTTATGGGTTCAATAAAGTTTTTAAATAAATAAATAAATAAATCTTCACTTCAGTCTCCGAAATGTCTGTACAAGTCATATTTTATCGCTATTATATCGGCTAATATCAGCTTGAAAATGAAAGAAAAATAATTAGCTACTAAAATAAGAGTTTAAAAAGTAAGCCCGTAATAAATGTTAATTTAGGTAACTTCAGAAAACTTTGATCCTTTGAAAGTCCATTTTAAATTACTTCTTACCAGTTAATGAAGAGATTTCTCGCTTTTTCGCGAAAAATATTCTTCGAATCTATTTTATTTACATGAAAGATTTCATCTATATCTTTTTTAAATTTAATCATATCTAACTATACACATAAATTTGTATTGTAGTGTGTACGTTTATAGGTATTGAATAAAAACTAAAATAGAAGTCTTGAGAGCAAAAGAAGCCAATATTACCTATTAACTACTAACATTGCCTTCCCTAATGACGCCTAATGATTCTTTTTTACGCATGTGACACCACAGAGTGCAGTTTTTTTAATTGTTTGTAACGATAAATAATTTCAAAATTAAAAATGTTTACTTAAAGGTCACAACCTTTTTCTTGCATCTGAGATTCGAACCCACTATCTCGTGATACCTCTATTAAGTACGTATTTTTTCAACGACTAGCTATGCTCGCGACATCATCCACGTGCATAGGGACTTGTAAATTGGAGATATAATAATCCGTTCGTGTTAGTCGTAGCGTGATGATTTATAGACTAAAATCTTCCTCAAATAATGGACACCAAAATATTTTTTCAATTCGAACCAGTACCTAGTGACTGAGTTTAATGCTTTCAAACAGACGTTTCAGCTTTATAAAAGAAGTACGTAGACATATGTCTTGCTTTATTTGACTTAATAAATATCTAATTCCGTTTCCACACATGCCCATCAGATTTGTTCATGTCTACACAATCGCCACATGAAAAAACCGTAGGGGAATACAAGTTATAATTACAGAGACATGAGACATGATAATTAGATATATCCTGTATCGTGGGTGCCATGGACACATACAAAGGCAGAAACATAAACACCCAGACCGAGAACAGAAATTTGAAACTCACATCATTCAAATTTTTGCTTTGCCAGGAATTGAACCCGGGACCCTCCGATCGGAAGTCCAGCGTGGCAACCATTACGCCACGTGGGTCGTCCAATTAATTAATCAACCATTCACCATACGATCACTGTTATCGAGGACAACCTTGAGGAAACGGCTGAAAGCTTTTCACAAAGCGGAAATGACAACGCGATACACCAGAAACACTTACATACATAGGAAGTTAGGTCAATGACATATCCTTTTTCTCTACTGCAGTTTTCTTAATGTTCCAGACTTCCTTTGAATACATCGTTACATGTTAAGGTGTAAATAGGTAATACATTTCTTACTGTTTTTAAGACTTCGGCCGCCCTAGACCGATAAATTTAATTCATCTTTTGTAGTCCTTTAGATGTTTGTTTTCCTAATAAGGTAGTGTCTTTTATTTAATTGATTTAATTGGTGTATTTTTATCCAACATAAAAACAACAAGTATATGATATGATGAAGTGCGCATGGCCCGGCGGTTAGCGTAGAATGCAAACAATCTATGCAATTACGCCAAACGTGCGCGGTCGGGTGTGAGATGGGTGACCGCTAGTGGCAAAAAATTTCATACGCGTTTCCATGTTTCGGAGGGCACGTTAAGCCGTCGGTCCCGGTTGTTGTCGATAGATAACAGTTGTTAAACCTTTTCGGAGGCCTTATGGGCGGTTTGAAAACACCCGACAGCGTGCTTCTCCACCAACCCGCATTGGAGCAGCGTGATGGAGTAAGCTCCAGGCCTTCCAAATAATGGGAAACCGTGCCCAGCAGTGGGACGTAAAAAGGGTTGCAACCAATCCACCATAAATAGGTATAATATCCACCAACTTGCAATAGACATGTCCGGTAGAGTAAGCTAACCCTAATTGTGGTGAGGTGTCTGTGACCAGCAGTGGGATGCAGAAAGGGTAGCAGTCTTCGTATAGCTTAAAGAAAATCGGAGGGACATTAAAAATTCCTTCATATACAAGTACTGCCAATAGGCATTAGGTTTAACCCTTTGTGAATCTTAGTTTTAAGGTGTTTCACATAAATAAATAAATAAAAATAAATAAAGTACTCTAGATGCAATGCAATATCATAAGATTATTAAACGTTACACACTCATATCCCACAGTAAGGAAATTAATACCATGTGTCGTGAGTACCATGGACACATACAAAGACAGGAACACAAACACCCAGACCGACAACAGAAATTTAAACTCATCATTTAAACCACAACGCCACGCGTGTCGTCATTATTATTACGGCCTACATCATAAAATCCTTTGATTTTGATTTTCAAGCATATGAAATGATAAGTGAGTCAGTCTGAATACGTAATTTTATATCATGCAAAAATATTTTATAAAATGTTAGCTAAAAATACAGACCATCTTGAAAATGTGTTATTCGTTGTCAATTATGTTGCAACTACAAAAGTACAAACATTTGTCTTCTCTTGAAGTACAAAAGATATCAACGTAGTAGAACTGTGAGCAGTTGAAAGAAACGAGTAGTGAAAAAATAAAATGCAACGTGCAATCCCTATTTTAATATTAGAAATTGGAAAGTAACTCTGTTGGTCTGTCTGTCTGCTAGGCTTTCCCGCTTAAACTACTGAACTAATTTTTATGAAATCTGGAACACAGATAGAGTGGACCTTGGGAAAGGATATAGGATGGTTTTTATCCTACGGGAACATATAAAACGGGTCCACGCGGGCGAAGAATGTGAGATAAAAACCTTTATCTTGTAAATATAATTGCGGACTCAAATGTTACGTATTGTTAAAAATATTGCATGAAAACACTTTAAAAGGCGACGTTAGTGTTCACTGTTCATCGCATTTTTATACGCCAAGGATATTTTCGTAACATTTTCAAATTTTCAAGCAGAAGATGCGAGGAGATGCAAATCAGAAACACACGAAACGTTATTTCCGGCGGATTTAAGGAGAAAATTTGAATGTTACCAGCGTAAAATGGATTCCATTTGCATAAAATATATTCAAGGACATGAGCACATCGCAAAAGAGTTGGCGACGAATTACTCTATACTGAAAGTAATAATAATGCTTTATTTATAATTAAAGAAATATATATTTTTGAAGAAGTGCAGCTTGCTTTAAATAAATGGCATAGCACACTAAAGTAATGTCACACATTATGCTAGCTTAACTTATTTTGTTATCAGGGGGAAACCTTCAAAAGGTATCCAGGAGATTGGACACAGAGTTGTGTGGGATTTGTACCGCACTTCTGATCCAGCGCTTGGAGAGGACTCCGGGATCTCCAGTGGAACGAACCGCTATCGTCTATGCGTGGTACCCTTATGGTGCCCATCTTGAGACAGTGTTGTAGCTCTCTTACACCTTCAAGTGCTTACGATGGTGTGCAGCCACGCACATACTGCCGACATTCTCGAGGCTTCTGGTTGGACGATTCAAGCTCCCACTTTGACCGCTCGCAACCCCAGAAGTCCCCTTTTAGTTGCCTCTTACGATTAGACAGGGGATACTGAAGCTTATTATAAATAATTCCAAACATAATCCTAATATGTTAAGCTAGCATTGATTCATATTAAGCTTAACTTATTGGATCTATGAAAGTTACAACCTGTGAGTGCAAAAAATTGTCTTGTTAAATGAGTTCCAGAAAAAGCAACAAACCCTCAATACCGAGCAGAAAAACAAAACAAATTTATCTTTCCCTACTAATATTGCGGGCAGTAGAAAATCACCATGTCGAGTAAATATGAACTGAGCCCATTATGAAATTGTGTTCATATAAAGTTCACCCAGCTGAAACTTTTAAGCTGAAATTGCAGGATGAATTATGTGAAACAGAATACATTTTCTGTGATTTTCAATTCTGTGGCTTTCAGTTTTTTCGGAGAATGTAGACTGACTGTATATATAAAATATAAAGTAGTTTCGATTTATGTAAGTTAAGGTATTTGAAACCATATAACCGAAGAACCCCAAACCAGTATCATTAAAAAAACAACATTACGATTATCCATTCAATCATGAATCGATTTTTGAACTGTGCTACTTCTACAAAAATAATAAATCATCAGAGAGCGGCATTATTCACTTTTTGCTTTTTTTATTCACTCAATTAATTCCCTTTTTTCTTAGAAATAAATGGTCGTAGCATATATTAGGTATCCGCTATTTTATATTTCAATAATTTTTGTTAAATAGGAGGGCAAATCTTATAGCGAATCATCTGGCGTAAGTAAACTGACAAACATAAATTTACATTCTTTAATTATTTGTTGTTACTTTAAAATACCATTTTATATGTGGACAAACAAATATTGTTTTTTTTTTGCAAATTTAAGAAGAGATCAATTTGTAGGCCACGTTGTTAGGAGGTAGGAAGAAAGACCTTCGATGAATTTTTTTCTATAATAATTATTACATACTATTATTAAAAACCCCCACTTTGAATACATGTCACGAGTAGGCAAATAATAACTTTGTACTAACTTAATTTTACCAATCCCTTTACTACTAGAAATAAGTACCGTAAATCACAATTCCGTTTATTATCTTTATTTTTCACTTTCATACTCAAAAAGCCGTGTATTACGTGAACTGGGACTGACGTCTTGGATATGATAATAACGTGTTCCTAGCTGTCATTTGTCATAAAAACTGTATAATCATTTGCGCCTTATTTACGTCGCTGTGGCGTTGTGTAAAAATGTGAGGCCAAAAACGAAGTAACATCAATATTAGTCACAAAAGGCGACATTAGAGGTCGCGTGCGGCCAGCAGTTTTGCGCGAAATTAACGAGCCAAGGAGTCTACTCTGAAAACACGCAAAAGACACTCGATATAATAATATAAACTTGACACGTGGTTTTACTAATGAAATTAAAAATGCTAAGCTGTAGTTTAAAGTACGCTTTTTGTTGAATGAAAATAATACTGCGAAATTACAGCTCTGTCTGGCTAAAATTAGAGGAGTGAGTATTTCTTTTCAATGAGTTTAGAAATAACCTTTTTTACATAGTAATTAGAAATTGATCACAGTTAATTTAAATAAAAGTATTTGTAGTGTTTGTAGTAAACTATAACTATTGAAATAGCTATAAACACTGTCTCGTGCTCATGGTGTGGCGGGGCGTGCAGCGTTAGTACCGTGCGAACCGGGGGTGAGAGCGGGCGTGCCGCCTGCGCACATCGAGTGACCGAGCCAGTGCCATCGAATGTAGATTCATTTGTACGCTACAAATGGCGACGAGTATAAATCCTACCAGTATATTTTTTTTTTCCCTCCTGGACATTGAAATAATAAAAAGGGGAAGGAAACAAGGAAGTGGAAAAAATTGTAAGTAAACATAAAATACATTCATTGGATTGTTGGTTTATAACTGAAAGAATCATAACGGGAGTAAGTCCATTAATTACATTATATTCAAAAATTTAACTAAAAAACCTTATTTATCTAAAACTAAAAGACAATTTCAATTTCAATACATAATTGTCGTGACATAATTAACTTTCTTTTTGTTATACACTGTCATTATGTATTAAGTATAAAACCGGTGTACGTTACCCATAAAATATTAACTTTAAAATGACGATTTGTTTACAATATTTATTTTTAAAGTGTTTGGATTTGAAAATTTACCAATTTGTTAAAAGAATTTCAGTGTATGGCTCACAAAAGAAACCCACATAGTTACTATTCAAGAGAATGATCTTATTTCTAACCGGTATAAAAAGTATTTCAGGAATTGTATGGAATAACACCTGACAAGTTTAATTATATGAATATTGCAAGTAAGTAAGTAAATCTATGTATTTTCTTCTGGTTGGATATAAAAATAATTACATATATCGTTCAAGTTACTGGTATCATTATGAGTTGGTTTCGTGAATGTGTTAATAATTAATTTACATGAATGTCGTACTACTAACTAAATACCTACAACATTCATGAGAGATCTAATTCGTCTTACAGCTATTTTGTGGGATATTTGTACAGTACACAGTACAGCAGCAGTGAATATAGGTCGTAAATATATAATATATATTGTTTGATTCAATCAGTAAGACTAGATGAATACATTCTAACCTTTAACTGGTACGTAAGTCGATGTACCTTTGAGTGAATAAATGATGTAAATAATCTTTTAGAATCACTATAATTATTCATCATTAATTATCACCAATCAATATGGTAATGCGTTATATATAAGCTTACAAATTACACATACCTAACTCATAAAGAAACAATATAATGTTATAACGATCTATATACAAATTAGATTGTGGTTTTTGGTTAAACGTGAATTCATAACATGTAGGTATAACAATATTAAAATATCGTTTACGATATTATATATAATTAATATTCGATATCACGGGTAAGAAACGGTATGGTGACTAGCTTTTGAACATTAAACACCTGCTAAAATAAATATTAGGGTGTACGAAATTACAAAATTTTAATGATCAGCAATAAGAAATGGAGAATCATTCTTCATAATAATATTGCAGGCGCGAAAGATTGTAGGTATGGATGTTTGTTGCTCTTTCATGTAGGAACGACTGATTGGATTTAAGTGAAACTTTACAATAATATAGCTTATGCAACGGAATAAAATATAAGCTACAATTTATAAAGATGTTTTGTGAATTGCCCAAAGTATGATGATGGGTGACAGGAGGGTAAGAAAAGTCTACCATCTATTCTAGTGTGCGCTGCAAAAGCCGCTGGAGTTGTACATGTGTGGTGTGTGATGGATGTGTTGTCTTGGATAGTCCTGCAAGGAAGCCCGCACAGTGTATCTCATGTGTAGGCCAATGTGGCCAAAGTGTGTAAGCCATTATAGCCAAAATAGTGAAACAACACTACAATAAAAAATTGATAATTTACTGACCTTTTCTAACGCGGGTGAAATCTCTAGTTAAATTATAATCAGAGAAACCTTTGAGGCAGGTTTTAAAATAACTACTCATACTATTATTGTATTCGTATTAAAGAATAAAGCTAAATCGTGAAATGCAATTAGAAATTTAATAGAATGAAAGATGTACAGAGTTCATATACATGTTCATATACAAAGCATACGCTTTAATAAATTAAACTTAACAAAAGTTTCATATCAGTTAAAGTTTCATATTACTATAAAGTTTTTATATTAACTATGATGAGTCTTTACAGGCACTAAATAGGCTATAATGCACCTACGTATACGTGAGTAGATTGGTGAAAGATAATATCTCAAAAGGCACCTTGAAGATTGTCAGCGGAGATCGGTGGTTATTAAAATCTTAATACCTATACTGACTGTCAAGGGCGGTAAGTGGAAATCTGTAATGAATACCATTTATCACAAGGTAATATGATAAAAACATTTCCCCTAGTGGTGGAGACGTTGATGGTGTCCATGGTATTTTACTGTATGTCTTAAGCGGACATAGCAACAATGTCATAAATCAAAACTGGTTTTCGGAAAAGATGAAAGCGGACAGTGCTGAGTGAGTGAGTGTTTTGTTAGCTCGTACTGATTAGGTGCTAATCACAAGAAGCTATTAAGTAAAGGATAATAGCAGGGAACTGTATTGTCAGTTGATTAACTCTTTAAATTAGTGCAATGGTTATTGACAAATGTCTTCAAACTCATAATCTAATGTGGGTATAAAATTCTTCTGTCACAGTTTGTGTTTATTAAGTACTCCTCCGGAACGGTTTGACGGATTTCGGTGAGGTTTAATATGTAATATATACCTATATTCAGTAGGTATGAGAATATGTTTATAACAGATTTTTATACCCCTAAGTGTTGAGGGTAGCCCGCCCCAGACATTTTGACGTGGTGCGGGGTCAGCTGGTAAATAAATAAATAAAAAACTACACCTTTATTAAAATGATTTATTCATAACATAATATACCTAGCTGAAATTCTAAAAAGATATCTGTTAACAAACAATGAAAAATTTTGAATAGTTTATTGATTTTATTTGTATTAAATCAATCAAATTTTCGGAAATATGTATAAAATACAAAATTTGTCTAGAAACAAATGATTTGTAAAATGTTACCCAAGGCAATAATAGTACAAAGTATTCTCAAACTAAATAAATGTATGAGATTCAAGGTAACAAAGGTAATACCTATTTATCAATAGCGCATTAGATAAAACACTCTGAAAATATTTAAAGCTTGTTCATAAAAAATAAAATAAAAATAGTACAAAGTATTCTCATAACTAAATAAATGTATGAGATTCAAGGTAACAAAGGTAATACCTATTTACATATCAATATTTAAATCTTGTTAGAAATTCTGGAATTTAAGCGAAAAACTAATATACGTTTTGGTTATGATGTTACGAGTTTGATACAGTATGCGAGTTAAGTGTTTACATTTGTTACTAGTTGGTTAAGCTAGGTAGCTTAACTCGTTAGGTACTCGCACACGGCAAAGTAACGACAGTCAATAAGCCGTTTATTCTTCGCGTGCAGTTTGGTATACGCCCGTACAGTGTCTTGTTGTTGAGAATTGTGGTTCGGAAATTGAATGGAGATTGAATGGAAGGATTTGAAAACAACTCATTTTAGAATAGAATAGAATAGAAAAATGTTTCTTTCTTCTTAAAACTACAAAATGCATACAATAAAAATATAATATAGGGTCACAAACATAACAGTGGCATTGTTGTAGTCTATTTGAGAAAAAGGACTGCACTCAGCCTGCTTGCAGCCAAAGACTACAACACTGATTTTCAGTGTAGCCTGTTGGTATTCACGTAGTTCAAACAGCGAGTGAGCATTATGACTGTAAATAACTTAATTATACAGAATCAATTACAGTTTACTATATGCTTAAATTTAATATCTGATAAGTCTAAAAAAAAGATATTTATTATTTATCTGAAACAAACAGGGCAGTTTAGTTATGGGGTACAGGGTTACAGTGCAGTTAATAGAAATAAAATATTTAGAATAAATACTTGAACTGCAGGACTTTAAATTTAAAGCTAAAGAATGGTAATAATTATTGTATTATTTCAGCACAGCACAGCACAGCAAAAATTTAAGGATTTATTCCTCGCTTTCATTTGCAAAAGTTACTACAATATGTATAAATTAAATAATTAAACCAGAGCCGGAAAGCATCATGGCGGCACAGGTTACGGTCAAGTTACACTAGCTACTTTCAGCGTCGGCGATTTTCGGTTTAGAAGCTAAACGCAGCGCCCGAACGCTGCACTGGGCACACATCGGATACCGATCGCGGCGACATGGCGTCAGCGAAACACGACTAGTGTTGTACTAGATTACTACTTACTGTTGATAGTTGTTATCTAATAAAAGCCGTAGTATCGTTATTTTAGAACGAAGAAATACTATTTAGTTAATTAGCAAAATACTGTCGATACCTACTAACGATATCATATCGATTATATATTTTTTGTAAACTATCGATTGTTTGTCAATATGTTATTTGACACAAAGTATGCTACGAAATGTGATTATCCCAAAAGATAATAACGTATTATCCTTTACTTTGTACCAAATTTTGTTTAATTATTGCAAATTATGCGAAAGAAAATTCAAATATTTTTAAATTTTTACGAACTACCAAAACGCTCTGAGATTGGTTGCAACTCTGGTGACGTCACTAGCAGGTATCCGCCATTATATTTTATATTGGTTGCCTGTCAACTAAACCTGCATGTAACGTCACATTAATCATATAGCAGCCGCCATTAAAGAAGCAGCGTTTTTGGCACTTATAAACTTTAAAAGTAGCTAGTGTAGCCTGGCCGTTAGTCTCGCCGCTCGAGCCTCTAATGGCGATTTATTGCTCCGTGAGTTAAATGCTCATGTTCTCCATAACGAAGAAAAGACCCTTCGGTGCCCAGATGCGCTGTTCTAATTAAATACAGCCCTAACGAGCTATTTAGCCTGAAAGTAAAAATGAGAGTGCTTCAGAATCCTAAAAAAATTTTTTTTGGTAGATAAGTTATTATACTTTGTACTTAATACTGGAAAGAAGTTATTCTTTCCAGTATTAAGTACGAAGGATGTACAGTTAATAGTAATTTCTTTCCAATATAAACTATAGTCTCCTTTATTAAAGTTGTCAATCTTTGCCTAACGATTTGTCAAAAGTCATTAATGATTTTCACCAGGCTGCTCCATTGTGGTCAAGTCTGAATGTCGGATGGTTTCAAACCGACTAGGTCTAGGTCGGAGGTCTATAATAACCAATAAAACTTTGCTTTTAACTTTTTCTCTAGGTTATATTATGCCTTTTTTTTTGTTTCGGGGGGGGGGGGGGAAGCCTTCAAAAGGTACCCGGCACCTTGGGAGAGGATACCAGGTTATGTGGGATTTGACCGCAATAAAACCCCCTCGGTGGCCTGCCTCTGCGCTTGGGGAGGACTCCGGGATCTCCGGTGGAACGCACCGGTGACCTCCACGTGCGGCGTCCAGAATGGACCCATCTTCGGGAGAGCAAATATGCTCTCCTGCATCTTCCGATGCTTACGGCGGCATGCGGCCACGCACACACCACGTCCTTCTCGGGGCTGCTGGCAGGGCGGATCAAGCTCCCACTCACACCGTCCAAAACCCCGAAAGCCCCCTTTTAGTCGCCTCTTACGATCCGGCAGGGGATACCGTAACTCTATTCTTAATCCCGAAGCTACAGGGACTAGGTTATATATATATGTATAAGTATATTGTACCTATTGGAAAAAAATCAATCATCAGCAAGAAGTCCATCTTGGAATACAGAATTCTGTACTTAATGAGATTTTGCAATTAAATTACAGTATTTCCATAAGTTTTATTGCACAATATAACTGATCATTTCATTAATAGGTAATCAAACTAACAACTAAATAGCATTAGTCACTTTTTTAGCTTGCGTCAAGAATTATGATGCGGGATTTACTTTAAAAGTTTTTTAATGCCAAATTTTCATTATTAAATTGATTTTTTTTCAGGAAATGGATCGATAATGAACTGAAGTGTATTTATCTTACTTGACAAGTTCAATGTTTTTTTACATTTTGTTTTGTTTAAGAGTGACATAAAGTAACTCAATTACTATCTATGCGATTTTTACAGCAATACATGGCATTTTTTCGATCTGCTTAGATTTTAAAATGATCCGGTAATATTTAATATTATATACCTATTACAATAAAATTCCCAAAACTATCACCGTCATTAGGTCTATTAAGCAAAACAACGTAATAAAAATAAAAAAGTGGCTGATTTAATAGTTTATTATTGAAATGATCAGTCATATTGTGCAATAAAACTTATGGAAATACAGTATTTTAACTGCAAAATCTCCTATGTAAAAAACAGCTAAATAAGCGAAATCGGCAAAATTTCGTATACGGCCTCTTAACTTTATTGACTTGACATAAATTTATTGACTTTTTTCATGCACTGTGGGGCAAGTAAAGCTCTTCTTGAACTTACTTAAACTAAAAATAAATGAATTTTGCAGTAGGCAAAGACACGGCCTTAGAATAATTACAATTACGTTATAAAACCAAGTTCGCGCGCTCAAATTGAAGCACGTTGATTGGTGCCATTAATGGCACCAAACGCCGGGCGATTAAATTTTATCACAACACTTTGTAACAACAAAATAAGTCTGATAAAATAACTTTTCACAGTGTTTTCAATATTTTGTAGTATTTTATAGTTAATTTGGACAAAATAAAAATATTTTGTTTGTCATATGTGACAGCTGTAGGAATCTATTTAATCAATTTTGACATCGCGCTTGTATGAAGACACTCAGTCTATACGTATTTATTTACGGCACGGCACGACGTATTTATAAAATTTTGACAGGTTATGTTATCAAAGTCTCTTAAAATGCTAAGCTTAGCAACTTTATAGACTGTAATCATGCACAGCGGTGCATGTGGAATTCTCCGTTGAGCTTTGTAAAGCATCACTTTGTTAAACTCAAACGACAAATGGAATGAGGCTACTGCAAAGTCATCGCGTATTTAGAAAGAAAATTTAAGTGTGGAATTTTGGTTTCATAAAATCGGTTTCCAATTCAGTAAACTTTATTATGATGAAAATTTATGATAAAGTAGGGAATAGTAGGTACTTTATAATTAACGCACAGATAATAAAACTGGATATCATATTTATCAAAAAAAAAACGGCAAATTGTTTGTAAAGTAGGTTTACGATCGAGATGTTTACGTGATAACGTCCGCACGAGAAAATCTCCATTCGTTTGTATGCCGCTAGAGTGAGAGAGACGGAAGATCGGTCCACTCACTCGAACGCTATGCCAGCCTCCGCTCGTGAGGATTCCGCGTGACAAGTTTCACGGAATGACTGGCAGCGCTCGAGATGAGACGGGAGATCGGTCCGTCTCTCTCTCGTTATACCTGCGATCGCGCTCGTGAGGTTTTGGTGTGACACAAGTTTCTGAACATGTCACCCGACTAAAACGATTTTAAAGACGTTATCACGTCAAAATATAAATATAATTTTCCTCCAATTCAATTCAAATCAAAATAAATGGTTATAAACGAGCGAAGGCACAAAAAACTTTTACATATTGTTGCCTGCAAAACAATTTTTTACTAATATTTTTTTCTTCCAAACACGAAGAAGTTTAATTTGGAAAATTCGCACAAACGTAAACATTTTAGTGAATATCTCAATCGTTATGATCCGATTGAAGGAGTGCAAAATCCTGCAGCCATTCCTGTCGTAAAAGAAATCTGATTTGTTTCGGGTACAATTTTTCGTCAGATTAACACGATGCGACTGTACCTCCCCAGACTGGGGAATGCTCATGTTGGGCTTAAATTGTAGTAAATTTAGTTAGCTTGATAAAATAATATGACAAGTATATCTGAAAAACGCTTCCTTAAGGTACCTACTTTTTTCAAAAAAACTGAAACAAGAGCCAGAATTTCGCAGTTTTTCGAGCACCATGGTGGCAGCACAAGGTTTTCAGGGTTGCAATTTTTGGTATAGACTACTCTTAGGGGACCTAACAACATATAAAAGAATCGTAGATACATACGCGTTTGCGATGTTTGATGTCGATAATGACTGGCCTAATACCAATTGATTTATCATTTAAAAATTCGTTAACAGAATAGTAAGCTTTTTTGATTAGATAGCGTTTTAATATGGGTTTAAGTTCCGAATTCTAACATTTAATATGACTAGGTAAAGAGTTATAAATCCTAGGTCGCATACAAAATATAAAATATACAAAGTATTATTCGGTATATTAAAATATTTCCTTATGATTTTTACTTGCTTAGCAGCTGAAAAAGTGTTTCAATCAACTTATACCACGTCACTTCATAAAAAAAGTTGCTTCGTATTGTTGGAACTTCATGGTGGAAGTGATAAAGCGTCTATAAAACTAACTAAATTACTTTAACTTCCAAACTTTCCGAGCTTTTGTGCACTGTAAGGGGCATATTAAAAGTTCTTTCAACATTTGCGAAAGTGGAGCATTCTTTTAAAGTTCACGAAATAGAATTAGGCGACTGGAAACTTACCCTCAAGGAATAATTTATTCAAGTTTTTCTGGAAGTAGTCCAGACACTTTTTGATGAAATATAACGTTTAAAGGCGCTCAGTGATTCTTTTTTGACTCTTATATTCACTCGATTTACTTAACTCTAACTATCACATTTTACGAACGGTTTAAATTTAAGGTATTTTGTGCTGAATGTAGACAGAGTATAAAGACGTATTAATGTAGAATCATACGACTCTCACGCCATACATCACACCTGTAAATAGTTACCTAAATCTAAAAACTCTATTTTAATTTTAAGTTTAAGTTCTATTCGAGGTAAAGAAAATAATATATTCGGGTATACATTTTTAATTATGATTTTTTTATCGATAAAAAGCAAAGAAACTACTGTACAAAATTATCTTAACACCTTTATTTTATTTACACTGATAAGTATAAAAATATAAGATAATAATAATAACAGTCATCACGTAGACTACCTATACATTAGGCACTGTATAGCCATCATACATAGACTACAAAATTAAATAAAAATCTTACGTTACGGATGTTTTTTCCGGCTAAGGTACCTCTCCGCAACGCCCCCTATAACTTCGTTCCAAAACGTACGATACAACCACGCCGCTTTTTTATAAGGTTTTACAGCTCAGAGCCATCTGTGTGAAAAGCTCTGAAACTGAACTAATGCTAAGCTATGCGATGTTCGCTACTGCGAACCGCATCGCAACATTGTGAAGCTTACATTATCAGATGTTTTCCTAGTGAAGCTACAGATGGCAGCACTGAAATCACATGGACAAAATTATATCGAATATTCAAGCTTCAAAATTTCTAAAGTTCAAAAGTCAAAATGTTTCAAAACTCGACAACCGTCATTCAGGCCAGATTTTTTACAGACAACCGTAATTTGTATTCACAATTAAATAGCGCTCATTTTGATATAAGATGTACTTCTAAAACAAATAGGTGAAAATAACTACATATTTATCAATTACCTGTACCATAAAGTTGCTCTAGCTAGATATTTATTTGTGTTGTTGCACTTAAAAAAATAAGTAGCAGATCTGTAAGAATAAAATGAAGCTTAAAATTTTGAAAAGAATGCCTTGCTTTTTCAAATACCTGCCTTATTCTTTATTTATTTTTCGCTGGGACGCAAGCGTCCCCGTGGTCCTCAAAGGGTTACAAAAGAACAGAATCAAAAGATAATATTGTTTTGATTCCATATCAAGTCGGTATTATTTAGCGAAATACACCAGGCACCTTTTGATAGATTTTATATTAGTTTATATAAGAAGTAGCTAGTGTTAGTAAAAATTTGACTGCTCCATTATATTTTTTTAAATATCAATAATTTTATCTACCTGGCAGTCGATAATAACAAATAGTAGATGGTAAAAGGTAAAAGTTACTAAGTAATATTATCTGAGTTTAACAACGAGAACAAACTACGAATAGCAGTATTTTGGATTCTATTCCGCAGTATAAAGTTTGTCAGGTCTCCTAACTTATTCTTGCGTTATTTATTCAGTGGGCTTCTAATTGGCAGCAATATTAGGTACTTATTTACTTTAGAGAAGTATTTAGTTCTTCGATAGTAGCCAAGAACTACTATCGTAGTTAATACTGGTCTTTCACGCTTTTCACGGGACACAGGTCGAAATCTCGGCATGCACATTTCACTTTAATATTTTTTGATTTGAACGGCGAAGTAGGCAAGACTAACTTATGGTCGTACGTTCTGCTACTTCGACAGCAGCTGTTGATGGTCGCCATATGTTCTTCTACTGAAACACAACAGAACTGCTCTACGGCAGAAACGGGCACGTTGAGGAAGTTACGTAAACGAAATTTTTGTAAGGAATTTTTGGTCCACCAACACGAACTGTGTAAAATTGTAAATACCACTGAATTCAAAATGACTATATAATGACAAGATGATATATGATGACATATTACCCACAGCTTTGCCTGTCTGCGTTTTATTGCAACAAATTATCCTCTTTCCCCAATTTATCAGAAAGCGAAGACTATCCCGTTTTTTATTATCTCCTCAAGCATCTGGCTAACTTATGGTCGTACGTTCTGCTACTTCGACAGCAGCTGTTGATGGTCGCCATATGTTCTTCTACTGAAACACAACAGAACTGCTCTACGGCAGAAACGGGCACGTTGAGGAAGTTACGTAAACGAAATTTTTGTAAGGAATCTTTGGTCCACCAACACGAACTGTGTAAAATTGTAAATACCACTGAATTCAAAATGACTATATAATGACAAGATGATATATGATGACATATTACCCACAGCTTTGCCTGTCTGCGTTTTATTGCAACAAATTATCCTCTTTCCCCAATTTATCAGAAAGCGAAGACTATCCCGTTTTTTATTATCTCCTCAAGCATCTGGCGGTGGCTACTATAGTTTTTAGAACTGTATTGGAGTATCTCTTGGAGCAGCTAAAGTATTCTTCCTCCATAAAAGAGATTGAGATATTTAGACTGCGAAAACATAATGCAGTCAGATAAAACGATTTATTAGAAAAGTTTTAATTTTTTTAATGGATTAGCTAACCAGCATTCTACGGCCACGTCATGATGCTAATCTATTCTTGGATAACGTTATATTTTTCCTGGAAAGGAAAAAGATTTTAAATATTATTTGATGAAATATGTACAGAAGGTGAACATAAATTAAAATATTATATCAATACTATATATTGTATAAATTTATATAACTTTCCTACAAAAATATTACTAATAAATCTTAAGTGATTGTTGTTCTTTTTCCTGTTCCTCCCCCTTGGCAAATGTTACGAGGAGGTCGTCCATCAGTCCATGTCCTACGGATACTTTAATTGCGTCTCGATTTATTTATTACAACATTGTATTTGCTACGAGAATTTTATTAGATTCAGACATTTTAAACTGTTCAGCGTCAGATATTTATTTTTACTTCTTGGTAAAAAAATTTGTTAGGATATACTTGTAGAATTATAAAGTTTAAAGTAATATAAAATACTGTATTCAGATTACTATCACGAGGAAGAGTGCAAAGCCAATTCTCTGTCCGAAATAAGCGTCAGCTCTCTTTTTTAGTCGTTTCTTCCATCCATAATTTATTATCTGGCTCTATAGTTACTATGGTAAAAGTCAGAAAAATCTAGTCTTCAGCAAAGACAAACAGAGACAGAGTTCCAATGTTGAGCAAAGACAAAGGTTGTTTTACTTTACATATATGACGCTACATTTAGTTCGCCGTGTCGTTCATCGGAAATCGACCACACTTCTATAATGTTTTCTATTTGTTCAGAGATTTTGGTGGGTCCGTCCTTCCGTCCCTAGAACATTTTTAATAGGTTTCTTGCCCGTAGTAGAAACATAGTCTAACTAGAAGTAGCACAGATCACTGCCTCTTTTTTGCACCCGACTCAACTTGCAGTAGGACTTTGAGCTAGTAATTTTACTACGGTTACTTTTATTACATCTCTACTAATATAGAAAGCTGAAGAGTTTGTTTGTTTGTTTATTTGAACGCGCTAATCTCAGGAATAACTGGTTCGAATAAAAAAATATTTTTATGTTGCATAGTCCATTTGTCGGGGAAGGCTTTAAGCTACCTATATAACATCATGCTATGACTAATACCAAAGTTCACGCTGATAAAGTCGCGGGCGGCCGCAAGTTATGCATAATTAATTATAGTACAGTGGAGCATCCGCATGGTATTTGGACCATATAGTTTTTTTTATTTTTTTATTTATTTACCCTTTATTGTGTTTTAACAAAAGGCGGACTTAATGCCTGATGGCATTCTCTACCAGTCAACCCTTGGCGATGGTGAAAAATTGTGGTAGGTATCATAAATAAAATTTACAAAGGCGCCATAGACAAAACTAAGCAATAATTTAAACAATAAGTTTAAAATAAAAAAATACTTAGTAGATAACATACACAAATAAATACACATTATACCTATACTAAAATATATACATAATATGATAAAAATATATATTTATTACTTATATAGATATATATTCATGCATACATATATAAATATATAAAATATATAAATATGAATATTAATTTCTTACACATTTGCTGTTAATAAAATTCGATTAACTAGACTTCAGGTAGTGTTCTCGCACAAGCCTCTTGAAAGATACTTTGCTGGGCGCTTTGCGGATTTCTTCGGGTAAGGCGTTCCAGAGGAGTGAAGCTTGTATAGTAAAAGATGAATGGAAGAAACTGCTATTATGCGAAGGAATTGCAAGTTTTAAGTTAAATGAAGAGCGAAGCATTCTATCATCTCCATGCGTTGTATGGAGAAACTGGAATCTTTCCTTAAGATAAGCAGGAGAAGAAGGATCATTTAAGATCGAATAAAGAAGACAAAGAATTTTGGAGAAACGCCTCTGACGAATAGGGAGCCATTTGAGTTGACTGCGAAATTGAGAAACATGGTCATACTTGCGTAGACCGAAAATATAACGAATGCAATTGTTAAGGAGGCGCTCCAATTTATTGAGATGCTCTTCATTCAGATCCGGGTAACAAACATCTGCATAATCTATAATGGGCAAAACAAGGGCGTTAACCAACAATAATTTTGTTTTTGGCGGTAGGAAATGTTTTGTCCTATACAGAGACTGCAAGGTAGCATTGACCTTCCGGCTGATTTCTTTGATCTGCACATGCCAGCTCATGGTGTTATCCAGGAACAGTCCTAGATTTTTCACCGAGTCGGAAAACTTTATCGGAACTCCATTAAAAATAATAGGTGGTAATTTGTCGACGTCAATTTTGCCAAGAAGTCTGGAGCTTCCAATAAGAATGGCCTGACATTTAGTGGGATTTACCGTTAAACCAAAGCGAGACGACCATGCTTTCAACTTATCTAAATTTTGGTTTATGATAGTTATTGCATTAGGCAAGTCATCTATCATGGCTTGGGAATATAACTGTAGGTCATCGGCGTACAAATGATAAGAACAGTCGAAGTTAGAGATCAGGGTATTGACAAATACCGAAAACATTAAAGGAGACAAAATTGCGCCTTGTGGCACACCAGCTAGTATATTTTCCCATCCAGAGGATGCGTTTCCCAAACGAACCGATTGCTGGCGGCCACGAAGATAGGATGAAAACCAGTTTAATGCATTGGGACTGAATTTAAGAAAGGAGAGGATAGCAAGAAGGATTTCGTGGTCCACTGTGTTAAATGCATTGGAAAAGTCAATCAACACCAACACTGTTATCAGTTTATTATCCATTCCGAGACGGATATCATCCGTTATCTTAATCAGAGCAGTGCTAGGTGCTGTGACCCGGACGAAACCCAGACTGCAAAGAACTCAGTAGGTTATTTTTGAAAATATGAGCAGATATTTGCGAATGCACACAGGCCTCTAAGACTTTTGAGAGGAATGGAAGAATAGAGATAGGTCTGTAATGGCTAGGATTGAGAGGGTGTGGAATTTTCGGCAAAGGGCGGACTAAAGCCTTTTTCCATATCGTGGGGTATTCCCCAGTCGATAAAGAGAAATTTATAATATGAGTAATATATGGTAGGAGATACTCCACGATATTGGATATCATAGTCCTGCTAATGCAATCACAACCCATTGCCTTAGATTTTATTGAGGATATGGCTTTTTTAATTTCATCCTGATGGACTGGAAAGAAATTAAAAGTTGGGGTATTAGGAGATTGCATAGAAGAAAGAGAAGACAGCGTTTGAGAATGAAGTAAGTGGTCAATAGGAGAAGTGGAAACGAAATGACGGTTGATGTTATCTAATGTAAGAGAATTGGGACCGCAATCCGTTTGTGGCGATTTGCAGATACCCAAAGATTTAAGAAATTTCCACATATCAGCTGGAGAAGATTCACTCAGATTAAGATGGATATAGCGGCGTTTAGCTATTCGTATCATTTGATTACACCGATTCCTTGCAATTTTAAAAGCAGACCAGTTTTGTGCAGTGCGTTCATTCTTATACACTCGGAAAGCCCGATCGCGTCTGGCCATTGCCGCTCGAACAGTCTCAGTCATCCAGGGTGCTGGGGGTCGCTTGAGCTTTACTTCATGCACTGGTGCATGGGAATCATACAGCGTCAAGACAATGTTATTAAGTTGTAATATCTTGTCGTCTACTGTAGAAGCGGCAGTCACCATAGACAGATCTACTTCACATACATCGTTCCTCAATCGGTGAAGATCAATTTTTGAGAAACTTCTGATGTTTAAACATATTGGCTTGTATTTTGGTGGTCTTAATTTATACGAGAGGTAAAGTAGATCATGTCGCGAAAACCCAGGTGCAGGGAGTTGCCCATAAGTCTCGGCAAGTTCCGGCGAACTTGTTATTAAAAGGTCTATCCACGAGTCATCAAAGTCGACATTGTGATGAGTGGCCTGTAAGGGAAGAATAGATAGATTGACCGACTCAATGATAGACCGAAGCTTAAGGGAACGAGCAGAAACTTTTAGAAGATCCGTATTAAAGTCGCCCATTATTATGAAATGTTTGTACCCAGACCCAATCGAATCAAATGCGGATTCTAAAGCTCCAAGTGCGACGGAGGGAGGACAATACACCACCCCTAAAACTACCTTAACACCGTTGAAATCGAGTTCTAGGAAGAGATACTCAGGGGAGGCAGAATAGGGAGAAGCCGATGCTAAAATAACCTTATGGGTTATGGATGCTCGTAGATATATGGCTACTCCACCTCCTCTTTTCTCTGTTCTATCATTTCTGACTAAGACATAATCAGGCAAAGGAAAAAGCGACGAAGGTAATGATGGTATAAGCCAGCTTTCAGAGATTAATATGCCATGAATGTTATGGTGTGCTGAAAAAGTAGCTTCAAGTTCCGCATAATGGCTTGGAATGCTTTGTGCATTGATGTGACAAATGTTAAGTGACTTTAACTGCGAAGAAAATAAACCCGATAACTGGCAACCCAGTGAAGGTATACTTTCGTCAAGCGAGCTTTCACAAGAACAATATGAACTATCTGAATCATGCGCTGAATAAAATGAATTATCATTATCTGACATTATGTGTAAGAATAAATAACAATATAAAAATATATAATATATTAAATAACAAATAAAAAGTATATATAAGAGAAAAAGTCTATTAAGTTTACGTTTTCGCACCAACCCAACAGTTGACTGTTTACAATACAATTCAACGAGAAACAGCACAAAAAAAAAACAAACAAAAAAGGACCCATGGAATTCACCAACAAAAAGAATGCGTAACATGGCTGCATACATTATGTTGCCATTGCCATAAAGTAAAGTTTATAAAAAAAAAAAAAAAAAAAAAAAAAAAAAAAAAAAAAAAAAAAAAGAAGGTTACACGATGTAGTGTCAAGTCAAGTAAGCTGTCATGTCAAGTGTCAGTCAAATCATATCGAAAATGAAAGGTTCAGTCAGTGTCGAATAGTGTCGATCGAAATCGAAAAATTTATCATTAGAATGTACCTACAACTGATAAAATAATTTCTGAATTAAACAAAACATGAATAACTACATAAACGTGTAGCCAAAGGATGGTATATACGTTAAAAATACTATTTAAGTGGACACAAAACTACGACAGCAATATTGAAGTTACGCAGCCATGCAGTTAAAAATCAATGGGGACTATAATTGGAAACTTTGTTTACATACAAAGAAACTATTTCTTCTGAGCCGCCCGCCTTGATCTCTTGGTTTCGTCGCCTTGTTTCACGGGAGTATCGGGCTTTCGACGCACATCTTGTTGACGACTCGAAGATTGTTGAGCAGTTTCTTCGCCACCAGAGGTCTGATCGCCACCAGAAGCCGGCTGATCTGGGGTTGCCGGATATTTGGACACGAGTTTATCCAGCTCCTCTTCACTAACAATCTTTACCCGCTCACCACCAGGAGTTTTAATATGTATTACCCCATCAAGAGTCCAAACATTCTTCATTTGGAAGTGGCTCCGGGCCCTCTTGTGCACAGACTGCCTTACTTTCGTAAGAAACTCCGACAAAGTGATAGTGGAACCCTTAAGCTTGGATTTGGACTTCCATACCTCTGCTTTAGCTTCATGGTCATGAAAGTGAACAAGCACAGCTCGAACATGGTCCTCACTTTGTGCTCCAAGTCGGTGACAACGTTTGATGCTGTCACTATTGATGCTTGAGATGCCCAACTTCTTCTGAATGACTTGTAGCACCCGCTGCTTATCATCACTCTCCGAGCTCTCTTCGATACCATTAAACAACAAGATTTTTCTTCTCTGTCTCATGTCCATGGTATCTAGTACTTTTGCAGACTCATTCAGTTGCCTCTGCAGTAATTGGAGCATTCCACAAACCATATCTTTGAAGGCCCTGAATTCATCAACCAATTGCTCAAGAGTTGGGCTAGAAGGGGTAGAGATGGCTTCAAGACGCTTACCAAACTCAGCCAACTGCCTGGTCCAGCGTTCATCCAGATCAACAAGAGTTGGATTTGCCATTGTGTTGTGAACTTGCAAGTGAATACCAGTGGGTTCTTAAGTGAAGTTATAATACTTGTAATAAAGTGACTGTTACATATAGGTTATGCTGTGGGGGTGGTGCAGTAAGTAATACCAAATTGTTTACATAAATATAATTTTATGCAAATTACACAGGCAAAATGATAACTAATAAAATATTTGCAAATATATAAATAATAAATCCGGAAACTATTTTTAAAGAGAATTAAAACTTTAGAGCAATGAAAACGTTGTTATATTTTTGACACCTACCCCCGAAAAAAAAAAAATAGTATAGGGGTAAAACATGTCTTTAATTGTAGACAAGACTTTTTGAAGGTCCGACTTCAAAAAAGCGACTTGTCCATGATCTTAATTTTATGCCACAGATAAGACAATATCAGTGTTTTATGCAGACCACTACGTGACGTGCGCCGTTTGCATATATGTCTTCAGCGATAAAACTTTTAATCTTAACAGCTGCTATGGATTCTTCTTCAAGATATTGATACCTCATCATACTTTCCCTGTTTCAAGCCAAACTGACATGGAGTGATCATCAGCCTTCTAGGAAAGTAGCAGCACTACTGCAAACGACCTCAGGCAAGATTCTTTTGAAGTTGTGCTTAAGTGCATCCTTGCAGAGACAAGAGTAAAATCATACTAAGGGCGGTAGCAGTGACCATATAACACACGCTGCCTGTATCCTCATCGACCACTTCCTTTAAATAATTCATTGTTGTGATCATTGACCCACATAAAAATTAATCGATTTTTTTGACGACAGTCGTCAGGTAATAAATTCGCCAATACCTAAGGGGTAACTTTCGGTCCGATCTTCCCGAAACTATTTGTAAATAATGCAAGGAGGCTATACATCACTCAACGTCTAAGAGACACTTTAGTTTTGTCGGCAATTCGTAACCTTTTGCTACTGGAGGCCTATGATTTAATACTTCGATTCCTCTAACTCGTTCATCTGCCAGCCAAAAGTTTAAGACCGCACTTAAACAACACAATTTTATCTTTCAATTGTAATAATAATCCAATAAGATAAATAAAAGAAATGCACATCTGCATATTCTATTGTTAATATCAAGTATTTAAAGAAGTTATTATTTTGTTTACTTTGAAGTTATTGGACAATAAACATCTATCGTTTTCAAACACCGACAAACGCTGCGGTACAGTCATTATCATCTCATTACTAATTACTTTGCCTTTGTTTCGCATTGGTCAATAATAAGGATAATTTAGCTTCTGAAAACACGTGTTTCCGACTTATATTGCCTGAATTTACTTAGGTTTGTTCACAAACAATATCATTTAGGTCACTGGGAGAAAATGCCATTAGGCATTAAGCCGCCCATTGTGAACCTAGTTTAAGGTGATCAATAAAGTATTAAATAAATAAATTTAGTCTTAACTTGTGGTTTCTATAGTGAAGACGTCTTATAATGGGAAAAGCACGCAAAATTAGCAGTGAAGTGCGTTCTGCTATCGTTGTTTTACATAATGAAGGCAAATCCGAATGTAAGATTGCTTCACAACTGAAGTTATCGAAGACTTGTTTCATAACACAATAACTCGATACAGGGAGACAGGCAGTTTTCAAGATCGTCCACGCTCGGGAAGGCCGAGAGCTACCACGTCTAGTGAAGATAATCTCATTGTTGTTACCAGTAAGCGAAATAGACGCTTAACAGCACCTTCTGTTAAGCTCGATTTCTATCCGCGTTGAAGTAAACAATATAAGAGTTAAACCTTTGTCATTGACTACAGTAAACGGCGACTGAGAGATGCGAACTGGTATGGTCGCGTAGCCGTTCGAAAACCTCTGCTAAGGTCACAAAACAAGAAAAAACGGATGCAGTGGGCTCTTGCCCATTGAGATTGGACTGAAGAAGATGTTAAAAAAGTTCTTTGAACCGATAAATCCAAGTTTGAACTATTCGGTTCAAAACAAATAATTTACGTTCGACGCAGTGCCCAAGAAAAACTGATGCCAGACTGTGTAGACCAAATAATCAAGCATGGTGGTGGCTCAATTACGGTCTGGGGTTGCTTCTCTAGCTACGAAACTGGCGATTTGATCAAAATTGAAGGAATTTTGAAAAAAAAAAGTACAAAAAAAACAACCAGTCTACTAGCTTCCCGTTGTTGTCAGTTTGCGATAGATTAGCTATGCCTCCACAAACTTGCATTGAAGCAGTGTGGTAGCGTAAGCCAAGCCTCCCTCATAATGAGAAGATCCGAGCCCGTCAGTAAGACGTAAAAAGGGATGCAGGCAGTAAGCTATCTAAATTCTATCAAGCTCGATCATATGCACTCGTAGATTTAATGGTGGATTATGATGGAGATTCATTACTTAACACGCTAATTTCTGTATAGCTATATCAAAAACTTTTGTTACTAAGTACCTAGTTTCATTTTCGTACGTTAGACCTTAGTACGTTTTACTCTTGTTATTTAAAGTAAAGGAGCATGAGATATGTTTAATCCAAATCTTAATCACAAAGGCTAAATTCTGCAAAAGGGTCATACATCAGTCAACGTCCGAAGTTCGCTTTAATTGGGCCACAATTTATCGCTCCTAATAAGAAATCGTAAACCAAGCACTACGGGTCGGTAATATCATTACAGACGCTTATAGGAGACGAAATGTGATTTGATGTAAAATGAGATGAATAGGATAGTTATCGTAGTTGTAGGCATATAATCGAATAGATTTAAGAAAGATTCTCTGATCATACATTGTACTAGGTTTGGTTGCAATCTTTTATGCGTTATATATCTGGGCGCGGGTATTTTCAATTATTGAGGAGGCTTCGCCAACCCGCTTTGGAATGTTATCAAACTGTCCTTAAAGCCTCCAAAAAGAGTTAACGCCTGCTATCTATCTATAACAACCGGGATCAACGGCTTAGCGTCTCCTCCAAAGAACGGAAACGTGCATGGAATTTGCCACTAAAGCGGTCATCCATCTCTCACTTGACCGCGCATGAACCGCATAGTTGCGTAAATCGCTTCGGTTAATTACTATCGGTGTTTCTGATAAAATAAAGGGTTGGTGCATTCGAGTTTTTAGTTATCACTTGTTTACTGCAACTTATATTTTAAAAACTCTGATCTGAACTTTGAGTACCAAATATAAGCAGTCCCCGTGAAAAGTATATTTTTTAAGATATGAAGAAATATTCAGAAATAATCGTCATAGATCTTTGTTATCTGAAGAAACCATCAGTCTTGATTCCCAATCCTCATCAAGATCAAGATCGTCTAAATCCTGCAAGAACGTCGTAACTCGAACGTCATCGTCCACTTTAATTGGCCCTCAATTTATATGTAGCTTCTAATAAGAAATCGCAGGCCAAGCAGACTGGTAGTATTGTGGACGGTTATTAGGAAAGGGATTGTTATTATGAAGGAAGATGAGATGGACAACTGCTACTACTATCCTATAGTCATCGTAGTTGTAAGCATACAGTCTGAGAGATTTAAGAAAGATTTTTGATCAAACATAGTATTACTCGTAGGTACCTACTTAATTTTTCTGCAACTTTTTTGCGTCCCACTGCTGGGCATAAGTCTCTACCCATTATTGGGAAGGCTTGGAGCTTACCACGCTGCTCTAATGCAGGTTGGGTGGAGATGTGGGTTAGTGGCCAACCCGCTGTAGAATGTTATCAAACTGTCTTGAAGGCCTCCAACATGGTTTAAAGACTGTTATCTGACAATAACTGGGACCGACGGCTTAGCATGCCCGCAAGGAAACTGGCATGAAATTAGTCACTAGAGCGATCACCCATCTCACACCAGTCCGCGTCTTTTTCGCTTAGCTGCGTTGATCGCTTGCGTTCTACACTAGCTGCTGAGTCATGCGCGGTTCTTTTTAGGTACTCAATTACGTAAAATTAAGTAAGTGATAATATTTTTAAGTTAAATAGGTAGTTCGTAAGTGTATGAGAAAGATCAAATAGGTAAAATCTGTACCCATCAAACTTTATTATCTACAAAAATATTCTTCATATATCTTTGTTATCTTAACAAAACATCAGTCCCAATACTCCCAATCCTCATCAAGTTCGGCTAAATCCTGCAAGAACGTCGTTTGTCAGTCAACGTCGTCGTTCACTTTAATTGGCCCTGAATTTATAGCTAATAATAAGAAATCGCAGGCCAAGCACAGCGGGCCAGTAATAACATTATGGACGGTATTAGGAGAAGGAATGTGATTATGCTGGAAAATGAGAGGGAGAGGATAGTTATCGTAGTTGTGGCAGATAGTCTGACAGATTTAAGGAACATTTCCTGTTTATACGTTGTATTTAGTAGCTGTAGTAGTAGTAGGTATTGATATCACTTATCTACTGACAGTTATTTTTCACTGAAAACATCCATAGTGAAATGAAACGAAATAGTTAAAACGAAATAATTTATTAACACGCTAGGTAATAAATAATAATGTTAGTCATTATATGGAAATCGGCTGTGCGTCGTCCGCATTAAATGTGCTAAGGCTTATATGGGTTACAAAAATCTCTAGCCCAGTTTTATATAAATATTTAGGTACAATAGTATTTTAAGTACAGTATGGCTGTGACTGAAACACTAAAAATGTACATTGAATTTCTTACTCATTAATTTGTTACGGACAGAAATAATATTTATAGATCGTTGCCATCTGAAGAAACCATTAGTCCCAATCCTCATCAAGTTCAGCTAAATCCTTCAAGAACGTCGTATATCAGTCAAGGTCATCGTCCACTTTAATTGGCCTGATCAGTTTATAGCTACTTATAAGAAAACACAAGCCAAGCACAGCGGGCCAGTAGTAACAATGTGGACCGTATTAGGAGATGGACTGTGATTATGATGAAAAATGAGAGGGATGGGATAGTTCGCGTAGTTGTTGGCATCTAGTTTGATAAATTTAAGAAAGATTTTTTGATCATACCTACATTGTATTTGTTAATTAATATAACCGTTTCTGGTGGGCACAAAGTTTTTGGATATAACTTTTTTAAATTCGCATTTGATCTTTGAGTTTCAAGTAATACACAGTCCTCAAGAGCAATTGACGACCCATGTGGCGTAATGGTTGGTTACCATGACGGACTGTCGATCGGAGGGTTCCTAGTTCGATACCCGGCGAGGCAGTAATTTGAATGATGTGGTTAAATTTATGTTCTCGGTCTGGGTATTTGTGTTTCTGTCTTTGTATGTGTCCATGAAACCCACGACACAGGGTACTTGTGTGTTACTGTGGGGCTATGAGTTTGAAGCGTTATTTTATTTATTTATTTTATTTATCTAATGTACTTATTTGAGCAAATATTGTTTCACGAAATTCGCAAACATTTCATGAAACAATTATTCCACGATGCCGCGATAAATATAAGATAAAATCTTTATAAATTTATCTCTGCGTAATCCTTCAAGTATATTTATATTCAGATTGTAATATCAGTCTTGTTCGTAACACAAAAAAATTCTTCCATTTTTATGAATGCCCATGTCTCGCGATCCACATGAGTGGCATCGCATTCGCTTATTGTCCACTCGAGCTTGTCAAATGTTCGCAATTTTATCGGAAGAATAAAATTATGGAGGAACTAACTAAAACCATTCGAAACCATATTTATTTTTGTAACAGCCGCAAAAAATGGCTGAAGTGAAAATCTTTACAATTCTTTGTTGAAGGTACAATTTTTATGTTTCGACCGGTGATGAATACCCAATTTTTGTCTATTTGTTGACTTTCGGTAGAAAGGTGCGGGTGCTGATCAGATTTACACGATGAACTAAAAGCCCCCAGAGACAAGCATTATGCTCATTAAAGGTACTTGAAACTAAAATGACCTTTGATGTTTTCTTTTTTGAAGTGAAAACTTCTTTAGCGGCGTTGTGCACTTTTTTTGGGATGGGTAAAAAATGTTAAACTCGCACCAGGACACGTGGCCTGATCGAAAATTCGTAAGATAGTAGAGGAGACGTGGAAGATCGACCTTCACCGATCTTCCACGTCTCCTCGCCTCTTAGACCAAGACGGAGGGGTGACAGCTGATGACGGCTCATTTGTAAAATTCGTTTATATCAAGTATTAAAAATAAGGACATTGAACAAAGTGCATCTATTAATGAAGAAAGTGACGAAGAAATACTGAAAGAAAATGAGTAATTACTTTATAAAAATACTAGATGAAAACCTACTGAAAATACTAGATGAAAAATAATATTGATAATAAAAGCAATTCGTGCGAAATTATTCCCTAACCATTCCTAAATATCAAAATGCACAACGTTAATGTTCAAGTTTTTACTTCTGCCGGCACTACAGGAGTGCAACCCGTTGTTTTTTTGTGTTCAATTAAAATGTGACCTGTATTAAAGTAACGTGCATTGACAAACTATGGCTACAATATATACACTTCATTATTTTATTGCTTTAAATTTTCTATTTTCTATACTTATCAATATAAAATCTCTAAAGGTCTATATATATCACTCTCTTTCTCTCTATTCAGCCTTTATCAGTCCACTGCCGGACATATGCGTCTCTCAAGGTGCACTAATAAATATATCTTTGCGTAATTCTTTTCAAAGGTTTGAATAGGTATATCAAATCTTGTGATAAACCCGTAATATCAGTCTTGTTCGTAACACAAAAACTTCCTTTCATTTTTATGAATGCCCATGTCTCCCGTTCCACATGAGTGGCATCGCATTTGTATATCGTCCTCTTGAGCTTGTCAAATGTTCGCATTTTTATCGGAAGAATTAAATTATGTAAGGAAATAACGAAAAACATTCGAAACCATCGTTCTTTTTGCAACGGGGGCCAACAATACGCCACGAGTAGGAAAACTTTCATTGCGCAAAAGTTTTAGTAAAGGTTTAGGGTTTTGGGCTTATAATAACATATAGTATATGTACTAAATTTATAGCTGACGATGCAATTCATTTCATGAGTTGGAAATTGATTAAAACATCGTATTAGACTAACAATGTAGTGTAATTTTTTAGCATATATACCATACCTACATCAAAGGGAAAAAGAACCGTTATAGAATCATTTTAAGCTGGTCTGTAGGTCTGCCTGTAAGTCAAACTTCTTTGAAACGCGTGTAAATTATCATTTCATATGAATCCCTGGGTCATTGCTCCGCTACTCCGCTACTTGAAGCTTGCTTAGTTCAGTGGTAGGCGTACAAAGAAAGCTTTTTCAGCAAGCGGTATCGGTTGAAAGTTAAATGAATGGCAAATTTTATGCGCATCTTTGTGCTCGAAGCGATAGATCAAACGTTGTTGGAGGTCCTACAGGCACTGTAACACATTCGACAGCGAAATGTACGACAGTAACACGTAATTGAATATAAAGCAGTATAGTCGAATCAGTGATTACTTGGAGTGGTTTCCAATTATGGGTAGAGAGCCGTGCCAAGCAAAAATCATTACACGGTACCGTTTTTTAGTCTTGTTTGCCTTTCGTCTTGTTATCCTTCCTTTCCTTTTTGATGATCGGTCTCTATTCTATTCTAACAGTGTGTTGGTTTAATATAAAACAGTTATTTATAATAAAGTGTTGCAAGCACACGCTGCTACAGCTATAAATCTGTTGCAGGACTATATCGAGTGAGCGGACCGTAAAATTTACTTTGTTCTTTGTACAAAATTGCTCTAAAAATAAACGCTTTTGGCACTTAATTCTACGCAACGATATTACGTTTGTGATTTTATCGATATAAACGGGTTTTTTCAGTTTATGTCGTAAATTTAATAAAGTTGATAAGCGAGTATAGCTGAAGTTTCTAAATTATTTTTCAAAATTGTTAGAATTTCTTTGCAGCAAAAACATTTTTTCGTAATGTCTTGTTTCGTAGACTCAATTGGTCTTAGGCTCTCTCGGTCATTTACTTTCATGCAATAAAAAAAACGTTGCACTGTGCAAAGGAATTTGGAAATTGTATTTACTGTGATCATAGATTAAACGTAAAGTTCAAATTGCATAGCTCCTATACTAGATAGATGTAATTGATGTCTTAAAAACTCTGATTTTGTCACTGACACACTGATGATCATCCAAATTCTTAGGGTATTTCCCGATATCCTAGAAAGCTGAAATTTAGCATTAGTATACTAACAAAAAAAAATTATAATTGGAAGATGGGAGTTTGTACGAGACCTTGCAATTTTGACGCTAGAGGTCTGATCTGAAAATGGATATACAATATTATACAAGCAACACTAAGGTGTAGAATTTGTGAACTTAGGCCTTGTAAAGTAAGGGCGTGTAGAGTTAGAAGCTCTACATGAGATCTGATAACTTTTTAACAGTACGAGTCCTTTTTTTGGGATTTAAAATAAATGCGAGTCCTATGGTCACGTCTTGGTAACATTTTTTATGAAAATGTTTTTGGCGGGAAAACACTTAAGGTGACCCGAGGCTATTGTAACTAAAAAATGCAACAGGAAATTTTGAATTGTTGTTCTCTTGTCAGTGAACCATGTACGAGAAAAATATTTATGTAGCTCTATACCTAACACGTATCGGCTATCTGATTTTACCTTTCAGTATTAGCAAACCACGATCACACCCTCTAGAAAGTTGAATTTTATTTAAAAAACCGGTAATAGTTACATTAGCCCCGCAGCCGGGGCTAATGTAACTATCCTCTATAAAATTATTTGTTTTGAGAGATATAGATGTATACATGACAGAATATGATTTTTAAAGCATACGACAAAATGATTTGCACTCTAAAATAATGTAACAAGGTACATTTTCCTTCAGACACCATTTTTTAAAATGAAGGGGGGCTATTGTAGCTATTTTTTATAAAATAGTGTTGGGATTTGCCCAACGATTTTACGTCGACAAAGTTAATTGATAATGTTGTGATTAAAATTAACACATCGTAGTTAAAAATTATACTTTTATTAAAGAAATAACTTCGTAAGCAGGCACTTTGCTTGCAAGCTTCTCACATTATTAATGAATTAAGAGCTGTTATCTTATTTGGGTAACATTTTTGCTTAGGTATCAGTTGCTTTAGATAACTAATTGCTTAGAAATTACTATGTATAAGTTTTACTTAAACATTAGGATAAAATTGTTTTTGTTAGATAACTTTTTTACTTAGAAATACATAACTTCAGTCCCATCATACACTAGCATAAATTGCTTTGGTTTTGTTCGTAAGTATTATTTATATTACAATAAGGAAAGTTACGTGCTATTATCACAATAAGTAGAATTTAGCAGAGTAACAGCATTTACTGAACCGAAACAGTGCTTAATATAATATGTCAGTCTTTCAAATTAAGTAACAGTCTTATGAATTCAATTTACAATATTTTTAGGTTGTCTTACGCAAAAACATTATTCATTTCACACAAAAACACAATCTTTAGGTATAGTTAAACATTTAAATTACATTACTTCTTTCAATTTAGGTATTCCTGTTGTTACAATTCAGCAACTGCAATTTCAGAAGGAAAGACAAAAACATTTTCAACTTCGTCAAATATTGGTGTAGGGAGATACGAAACAATCTGTGTCTGATCAATAATTGAAATGTCCTTTTGAACTATGCGGAAATTCTTTTTATTCTTTTTAAAAGTCTTAAAGCCCTTGACTACAATTTTTTCATCATTAATTCCTTCAATCATACAAACGTATTTGTAATCTTTTTTGCCTTTGGCTGTAGGAAACTTAACCAAGACAAAGCGACCTTCTTTGAGACTTTCGCTGACAGGTTTCGGTTCTTCTTTTGAAGGACTGGGTAAATTGTAATCGTCTCTTTTCACAGTATTTTGTTTTTCCTTGCTAGTTTTCTTACTTAGCTTTTCGTTCATGTGTCTATGTTTTAGGATATGGTTGGTCTTATTTTTTTTATATTCCTCATTTTTGTTTTTCCTTTCCTTAGTAATGCTGCCTTTTCTTTTTTTAGGCTTTGAATGGGTTTTTTCAAATTCACTAACGAACGATAGTTCATGTGTCAAATTTATTTTTTCTTCATCACTGAATCTATCCTTGTCTTTCTCGTCATCTAGTAAGCTCTGATAAAAAGCAGTAGCATCTTCATCATCTGTAGAATCCTTCAAACTGTACGAAGTGCTGTCTTCAGTGTCAGAGCAATTTTCATATACATTTTTCTTTTTTTTCTTGATTGGAACATTCTTATTGTTTTCCTTCCCTCTATTATTTGTTACCCTTTTTCTCTTAGCTTTATTTTTATCCTCATGTTTTATTCTTTTTAGAGTCTCTTTTTTTTTAATTTCTAGGTCTTTTTTTTCTTTTTCTTCCTTCATTGAATTGATGACTTCTTTATACGTTAGTATCTCTGCACCTTTTTGAACTCGTTTTCTTGGATTTTTCTTTGTATTGTTTTTAGCTATTTTTTGAAGCAGCAATTCTTCAAATGTTACATTTTGATAATCGGCATCTGCCGTTTTTATAATTTGACAATCCAGGATGGTCACCGAAGATTTGCCTGTAATAATCTCTTTATTAAAACAATTATTTCTTGAAGGATTAAGTTTGAATGTGCTAGGGTTTTTCACTGTTTCGATTTTATAAGTAGTCGCGGGATCATTTTTACCTGTCTTTTTACCATGTCCGGCCTTTTCCGATTGAATTTTCGTTACAATATTACTGTTTTGTTGATTATTTATATTATTCAAAACCAGAGTCATGAGTGAAGGTACCTCTTTAATATATACGAGTATATTAGAACTGTCATACTTAGGGTCTTGTGTCTGTGATACTTTCTTTTGATCCATTTCACAATTTGAATTTTCTTGAATGTTTTCGTCTCTTATGCCATCTTTAAGGAATCGTTCCCATTTTGACCACGCTACGACGTCAAACTTATCTTTAGTGATTGCATTTCGGTTTACAGGATAAAGTCCTGCTTTCCTGAACCCATTTTGCAGAACTACTGGACTAAGATAGTCCCAAGTTTCAGTAAGCAGTTTTGCAAATTCACTTTTAGGCAGTTTCGCACCAGAATGTAGTCGCTGCCATTTCACAAGAGCGTCTTCCCAGTGAACTTTCATAGATTTCATCGCACTACAATCTAAAGGTTGTAGTACATGTGAGGAATGAGGGGGTAACTTCAAGATCGTGATATTGTTAGCAACTGCTAACTCCACAACACCCAGATCAACATGAGTTTTATGGCCATCATATACAAGAAGTACGGGTCGTTCAGTTCCGAGTGCTGGTATAAATACATCTTTGATGTATTTTTCAAAAATAGACGTTTCCATCCATCCATTTGTGCTCACCGAATATGCTGTTGGTACAGTTTCGTTTTTATAAAACCATTCATTCCAAAGATTTTTGCCTTTAAAGACAATTAACGGCGGTATTTTATCACCTCGTGCGCTTGCACCCAAGAGCACTGTAGTGTTATCCCGACCAGGGCCGCTTGTCGTTCTTGTTGAAGTGTACCCTTTTAGACCAACAATTTTGCTTGATGACGGGTCACTGCAAAAACTCGTTTCATCGACGTTAAATATCCTTTCTGGTTTGTCATTTAGATTTAATTCCTGTATAGCTGATTCCAATAAATCATAGTAATGATATATTGTAAATGGATTACATGCATTTTTTCTGGCCACCTCGACGCTTTGTGGCTTTTTTGTTGACAACTTGTTTCTTTTCATAAAACCTTGGCACCAATCATCCCCTGGAGTATCATTTTTGAACGGGGTTACTATGCCATTTCTTCGTATATACTCACCAATTAAATTTTTTATTTCTTTCCTCGTCAAAGGATGGCCGGCTTTTTCCATGGCATGTAGTAAAACAGTAAGATGTTCCTCTTGTTGCCTAGAGAATACCGTAGGTTTTCCAGGCGTTGCCTGCTTTAGGCCACGAGTACCGGTTACATGGGCTACAATGGTTGACCGAGGAACACTAAACATTTCTGACGCTCTATAACTGTTCATTCTTTTAGCTTTTACAGCATCAATAGCTTCTAAAAGATTTTCTTCAGAGTATTCTTTCACTCGTTTTTTCTTGTATTTACGAACCATCTAAAAATAAAAAAATAAAGTTACTGTATAATATAAAATCTTCATTTCAATAAATTCACATGCGAAAAATTTCTCAGTAACTATATATCGGTTATAATAACAAATGAAGTTTTTTTTTAATTATCAAAATTACTTTATCGACATAAAATATAGAGTTGACATCACTAGTCATTGTATTTCAGTACTAATATTACCGGGGCTATTGTGTCTATTTTTTTTAGTTACAATTACCCCGTGTTTGAATTTGAGTGAGGCTAATGTAACTTTACGAATTACTCTAGAAAACTACGTCACAGACAGAAACAAATAAGCAAATAACGACAAATTGTTCAATATAATTGTACTTACTGCAAGGTTTTGATGAGATAGTCCGTAGATATATTTTTTTTGTGAAGAAAACCGAGAGCTGTTAACTAATATTCACAGCAAAAAATGGCCGACAGCAAACATGACGCCGTCAGTAAAACAGCAGGCACGCTACTAACACCCTCTACACTTTTTGCTAGTAACCTTTAAATCCTTTATTCGTTCATAGATGTCACTTTTAACAATATTTTATGAAAAGGTATTAAAATGAATTAGCTACAATAGCCTCATAGTTACATTAACCCCGGGTCACCTTATATACCATAGTTTAAAACATAGACAAATTTTCTTTGACAAATATTCTTCTTTTAATGTGTTTTTTTAATATCTTTGTGTACAAAATAAATAAATAAAATAAATAATTTTATACTATCGTAATATATTAAGTTTAAGGATTAAAATGAACAGCAGGCAGGACACCTGTAGAAATTTTGAGGGCGATTGTTGCAATACAGGGAATTCTACTGTCCGGCAGACGGATTTTTTAAGGCCCGACATGGCCCACATGCTTTCGATATTTTACTTTTCCCCTTTCCGGATATTTTTTTAGGTCCGAGATGACAGCTTTAATGTTTGTACACTTCTTCCGCGATATGCATTAGGGTAAACACGCCTGTTTTCGGCCGCTTGAGCGAATGCGTGACTTCATGTTGGTTTTTGTCATAACGGACAGCATTAATAATGTTCAATATTTTATTATATTATCCTAACATTCTATTTCAGAAAAGGAGTGTATACGAGTGTTTGAATGGAATTTTGTCAATAATTACGCGCTTAAGCCGTATAGCCAAAAATCGTAAGTACGAGTAGTTATAGACATCTGATAGTGGTTAAAACATTATTTCAATCTGCTTCAATTTATTGTGGTTTGTGTAAAATGATCTCGTCAAACAACTGCCGACGTTCCAAAAAACTCATAGTTTGTGGCGTAAACTTACGAGTGTATGACGTCTAGTTTCAAACACAGAAACAGAAAAGATGAACAAGTGCACAAGCAAATCAAACATTATTTTCATGCAATATCGGACCGCAAAAAATCAGACTGCCTGACAGTAAAATTCCTTGTAGTGCACAATCGCCCTTACACGTAATTGCAATTTACCGGACTTATACAATCTAAACAGTTTACTCGTTAACGTAATTCAGAAACTGGCACAGCTCCACCTTGTTTTATTCCTTTTTTACCATTGTAATGAAATGACACAATACCAAGAGTTTTTTTTAAAGTTACGACAAGGTAGCGCCTGTGACAAGGCTACCTAAATTGTAGGAACAACCAACCCTAAGTGCAAGCAATAGGAAGTGCAGTACGCACATATCAAATTAACTTATTCACAGGCGACTGCGCCCGGTTTCCAATTCTGCGGTGAAGATTTGTGTGTGGGTTAACCACTTCGTCAACACAGCAGCTCTTAAGTAAAGTATACTAAGACATTATTAAGCGTGGGTGAGATGAATGTGTGTCTCTACGTCAGCGGCTTTTACCAGATGATGGATCATCGGCGTTCGAGGCGCAACGACTTGTGAGGAAAGATACGTTTATGTTACTTAAAGGTGGCCACACTCGTGCAATGTTTATTTTTATTTATATGAAATATACGAGCAAGCAGGCCACATGTCCAGGCCCAATGTGGCCATGCTTCACGGCGGAAGTTAGTGCAGCGGTGGTACTTCCCTATGGAACCATTAGAGTTCTGCCACCTACAAGTAGCAATGCGTCTCGCTTACAAACAATTTTTGAGTGGCTGAAATGTGTATGTTCCTTTTTGTATTTGTTACATTCACTAGAATAGGGAACTTGCATAATTTTTTATTGTATCGATCGATCCTATTTGGCATAGGATGCTTAAAATACCACATCGATTGGAGTACCCCGAAAGACAGAAATATGAGTCAATCTTATTAAACTCCCGCATTAAAACAGCTCATACCAACAAAGCTAAAGATATGACGTCACCGTCCGCGAACGCAGTACCAAATGCTACGGGAAAAATAAAAAAACTGCGTAAGCACGTATGTATCGTAGTTATATTTTTTTATAAGAATTCTGAAAAAAATATTAAAAACATTATTGGATGAAATAAAAAAGTAACTAAATTGATCGGGGATAGGTATGTCACATATTTTTATCCATATTTCACAGAGTTTTGAATTTTTTTTTCCATTTTGTCATTATTATTGGCAATTTTATAATTGAAATATTTTGCGTTAAAATAAAATTTTATTGTCGATTGTCGTCAGTAGTTACCATACCAACCGGAGGATCCCGGATTCGATTTTCAGCGAAGCGGTTTGAATGAGGATTTTTATATGTGTTGTTTCTGTTTCCGTCTTTGTGTGTGTCCACCCACGATACAGTGAATCCTATTGTGGGTAAATGAGTGTGTAGCGTTATTTTTTACATATTTAATTAAGTATGTAAAAGGATCGTCAGTTGGTTATGGTTATTGCACTAGTGATAAAAACAACGTGGCAGGTAGAAATGAACATGAGTGGATTATTTCTGCCGTGAATCGCCTGTTGCACGAAAAACATGTTTTTAGGGTTCCGTAGCCAAATGGCAAAAAACGGAACCCTTATAGATTCGTGATGTCTGTCTGTCTGTCTATTTGTCCGACCGTATATCACAGCCACTTTTTTCCGAAACTATAAGAACAACTATACTGTTGAAACTCGGTACGTAGATGTATTCTGTGAACTATATTAAGATTTCCACACAAAAATAGATAAAAGCAATAAATTTTGAGGGACTGAAACTCAAAAATTTTTTTCATCAAACCTATATGTTACCTATATGTGTGTGGGGTATCTATGCGCGAGAGACACTTCCAAAGTGGTAAAATGTGTGTCCCCCCCCCTGTAACTTCTAAAATAAATAAACTATAATACTTCTAAAATAATTATACTAAAATAAATAATTAAACGAGATCTAGTAAGTAGTTTTTTTTAATACGCCATAAATCGTAAACCACAATTTACTTTTCATTCAATATTAATGCAATGATTTCTATGGATAATCAAAGGCAATGATGTATTTCTGTTGTCGCCCATACAATAAACGTGATTTTTATAGATAATGGTATGGAACCCTCCGTGCCTGAGTCTGACTCGCACTTGGCCGGTTTTTTACTTTTGTGGGCGATTTTGCTTAAATAGTTTAGTATTTATATTGTTCATCTATCAACAGAACTAGCAGGAGAATAGTTACGCGGTTGTTCATGTATATTCACTGCATTTCCACTTGTGAAGATAACAATGTCAGTAGACAGCAGGAAACCGATGTGTCTCGTTTATAAACAAGATTTAACATACTATTGTAGCTGAAATATGTATGTGTGATACTTTCCTGTGTCACTAGCATTCAGTATAATAGAATAATGTATGGGGATACTCAGTAGTAGCGTATGGTTATTTTACCGGCGATAAATTTACGTATTGTTTAGGAGGTTTCAATGGAAAAATGCCGTAGCTGGCTAGACTTCATGAGGTGGGTGGACATGGACTAGACTGGACTCCAAGAGGACAAACTTTGACCCAATAACCATCTATATAATTTGCTCATGTAGGAATATTGATCGAGCGTTGCTTGGATATAAAATATCATTTGCTTAGTGTTACTTAACAATGCCAAGTAGCTTCCAATTTAAAAAAAAGATAGTATTACATACTGCTCGCCAATAGATGTTAGGAAGAGTCATATTTTTCAGTTTACATATGTTTAAAATTATTATCGCTGATAACTTGGATTGGTATTTTATTAGCTTCGGTTAGTTTTAGTAGCACCTAACTAAGGTATACAGTAGTAGTTAGATGAGATTAGGGAATCTAATGTAGGACTTAGGAGAAGCGTATTTAATTGACGTTCACCTACAAGCCTAGCGACGAATATTTTAATCACCTGAACGTATTAAAATTTAAAACTTTCAATCCAAACATTTTTATACAAACCAAGAATAATCGACACGGCAGGAGTTTGAATGGATTCATTCAAACTAGTTCGCGCTGTGACTGGAGGATGGCACAGTTTGTGTCGACAAGTTCGAACCGATTTAACACGCTGGATTGTTTCATTACAAGCTGAAGGCGAAATAACAAGCTAGAAGGCTACAATATTAACTGACGCTAAGTACGCTTAAGTATGTATTTAACTATTTGGATAAAAAGAGTTTTTTTATAACATTTGCTTTAAACTATCTACTTTTTCTATTATTAATGGTTAATGATTTATTTTAACTAATATGTATTTGTTAAGAAGCAAATCTATTTAAAAATGTCGAATTTTTTGATAATTTATCTTCATTGTTCTCTAAGAGATTTTTAAAATAAACTTTGGAACTGTGTTGAAATGTTTTTTTTTCAACCTTTTTTTTATGTCCCACTGCTGGGCACAGGTCTCCTCTCACAAGTGAAAGGGATTTAGGCCATAGTCCACCACACTGGCCAAGTGCGGATTGGTGGACGTCATGCTTTCGAGAAATTATGAATTTCTCTCAGGCATGCACGGCGATGGAGAACATCGTAATTAATTAAATATCACGATATTTTCCATCACCGTGGAGCAGCGATAAATGCAGCGCACATTACAAATTTCTTTTGTCAGAGGTGCGCGCGAGGTGCGATCCCGGGTTCAAATCCTCGTTTGAACCCGGGATCGGCCGCGTAGAAGACCGTGGCTTTTACCACTCGGCCATCGCTGCTCTGTTGCGCTGCTGTTGCTGTTGCAATGTATAAGGAGAAACAAATCCGAAATATGTCCCATTCTTTTTAATCCTATAATCCTATAGCACCTAGCTAGGACAGACCAACATCCTAAAATTATTTTCACAGGTCTAATTATGAGTATAAATCTACGAGATTTAGCTCTATTTCGTTAGAGGTGGTTTTGACGAGCAATGGTGACCATGCCGGACTGAGGATCAGAGAGTCCCGGGTTCGACTCCCGGCGAAGCAGATATATTAATGATGAGTTTAAAATTCTGTTCTCGGTCTGGGTGTTTGTGTTTCTGTCTTTATGTGTGTCCATGGCACACATGACACAGAGTATATCTACCTATTGTGGGACTATGAGTGTGAAACGTTATTATTATTAATCAGAAAACTGATTCAGTAAACCTAAAAATTGTCAATAAGACGTTATTTCTTTTTACCTTAGATACGATTTTTTACTACAAAGACTCAAAGTTTAAGATAAGCTTCATGTGCAATGAATAAAGTTTTTTGATACATGAGGGTCGTGGAGTCACATTACAGACATTACAGTGTCACTTATTCTACACGTTACGGAGTATGCAAATTTATAAAATTTATATAAAATAATTATCGAATTAATTTCAGAAATATTACAGTCATTACGGGTAACTTTGAATTGACGTTTAACTTTGAACAAAGTTGGAAAAAAGATTTAACAATTTATTACATCGAAACTTTTTGATATTTCAATATAATAACTGTGTTAAATGGATTGCCAAAATATTTTGTACCAAATGAAAATTAAAGAAATAAACTATCAATGCCATAATTCTGAAAATTCCCGCCTTTTCCGTGGTTAAGTTGCTGGAAGTTTTTGAGCGCTGATTTATAATCGTAAACTAGTCCACTTTGATTCATATGGCAAAACCAAGCTATTTGTTAATTTTTTACGTCAGTGTAGATGTTATTTTTATAGATAAGGTTTTTAAATTTAATAATACCTTCTTTTAGTTTTACCTAAACCTTAAAATATTTGGGTTTTAACATTCTAAAAAAAATTATTCAAAGTTACCCAAAATTCATGATTGATAATAATTCGAGTTTTAGGGGAAATTATGGGTAGTTCTGATGTTTCTTCCGCAAATTTATTTTGTTAGACAGAAAAACCAACTCAAAAGGACACTATTCATTCAATAAAATAAAGGTGTCATAAATAGAAATCAGTTTTAATAATAAAAATAACGTAAAAAATGTTCAAAGTTACCCGAACTGTACGTAATTAATGTGTGACGACCCGTCAATGGTTGGTTGCCATGCCGGACTGCCAATCGGAGGGTTCGATTTCCGGAGAAACAGAAATTTGAATGATGAGTTTAAATTTCTGTTCTCGGTCTGGGTGTTTGTGTTTCTGTCTTTGTATATGTCCATGGTACCCACGACACAGGGTATATTCACCCTACTGTGGGGCTATGGGTGTGAATCGTTTTATTTATTTATTCTATTTTTTATAATATTACATACTGAAATAATCCTTAGGATTTATAAGAATATATTGAACTCCACTTCTCCCTGTTGAGGCTTCATGGACCTCTGAAAAATGAATTATTTCCGCAACTGAAAATTCAATTCATTCGTTATTTTAATGGTTATTGAAGTTGGGCCAAACTTCAACTGGATTTAGTTATCTTATTCGAATTAGATTATTGGAAACGAGGAATGGCAGGAGCCAAAATTTAATGAAATCGTGACCTGATGAAATCTAATGAAATCGGAAAGATTCCACGTTTAAATAATGGGAGGATTCGTTCAATCGAAAAGTCTACACCGAAATTTTTCCGTGATTGAAAGTTGATAGCTAAATGTAGATCATATTTAAATATACATAGTTGTGTAGATAATTAAATACCATTTACCTAAACGTAGGTTCTATGTAGTGATGTTTTCTATTTATTTGATAATAGTTACCGTTTTTTATGACTAAATTACACGCCATACCTTTTTAGTCCTGTTTTAAAAGAAAGAATAAAATTAAAGAAACGGAAGTAATATTGCATAGTTTCACTAAAACCTGTTTTTAATGAAAAAAAATATCCGTCCATATATTAAAAGTCATTTGCATTGATATAACATTGTGATATTGATATAACAAAATAGTAATAAAGTTAGCAGCATTGAGAACATAGACTGAATAAAACCATCTTTGTAGACAAAACAACATTCTCATGAAATCGCAACAGTCTGAACAAATTTACTTGAAATGTCAAGATCAAGAGCAGCGATCTATGAAATTTGTTTCAATTATGTTGAGACTGTGAAAGTCAGATAACTGTGACAAATAGACGACGACGTTGAACTTCCCAGCTCGAAGGGACTGGCAAAGTTTATCTACGAAACCCTTAAAACCTCTTAACCCATTAAAAGTTGGAGCACGCGGAAAGGTTTCCGAGATAGGGATTTGGAGGCGAAAAAGGACGAGGTCACGCCGCAAGCAACTCGATATCGCAAGTAAATAAATAACGCCCTTAAATCGTTTCGAGGTCCCCGTTTTATGTGGTCGTCTATCGGGAGTAATTTATAAACAATTGATTATGTCTTATCCACCCATGATGATATCGACATTTATAAGGTCTGTAGGAGATCGAACTTGTTTAATGGTCACGGAAAGAACGACGCTTATTTCTGCCATGAAGCAATTGAAACAAAGCCTTTAAACTAGACTGGTGCCTTGTTTGAGATTGGGTGTAAAAGTCCATACGTAGCAGATAAGTGATAAACTTATCATCGCGTGGCGAGAACTCTTGTGTAGCTGGCAATATACTAATAATATATAGAAGGATCAAATATTCATTTACGGGATGGCTTAGGTTCTCATCGTCTGTGAATAAATAACAATATTGACAGAGAGGTTACTTTCATTAATACCTTATCGTTATCCACTTAATCCTTTATTGAGGTCATAGTCGTAGTCGACTGTAAGGTTTTCTTTGCATTAGGTCGTGCGCCAAAAAATTACCTTCCAATCTACAGAAGACAAAAGTTCACCAAGAAAGCAAAGAATATCGCAAAGTAGAGTGAATTTGGGAAATCCTTTGCTAAACAAGGATTTCCAGAAGCTGTGGAATAAAATTTAAATGAAAGCCTAGAAGAGATTCTTCTAATCTCGTCGTGTAAATGAAACTGCTTTAAGATCCCATAAATAAAATTATGTTTAAGGTATAAAGTAATTATGTTTTTATTTAAGACATAAAAAGGTAAGACATTAAATTATGTCAAAAATAGCATTCATGATGTATGCCACTGACGACGCAGAAGAATTAAATAATTGTTAGATAAGGATTTTATGAGCATTATAAATAACTTTTATCATGAATAGCTGAGGCTAAAATTCAAAAATGGGTGGCTTACATGGGTATTTATCACAGATCTTATTAAAGAGGTTAGAATGGAATTGTGGGCGGGGCAGACGCGCGAAGGATATGAGCAACGCTCATATTTTTACAGAACACGATCGCGCTGCGATATACGTGCTTGTGTGCGTGCTTGGGTGTGATTCGTTCATTTGAAATCGTGTGATTATGAGGTGCTTAGATTGGCTAGATCTGAAATCGCAAATGTGCGTAAGCTTCATATTTTTAAGTACAGATTTAGTGGAGGTGAAAGGTGGGGGGCTAGATCGGCGACACTGATTTTTATACTAACGGCGCATTATTGCCATTCTACGTCTTTTAATATGTTCTGTGATATTTATCGTTGCTCTATGGCGAAGCACTACATTGATAAAATTCATTACGATGTTGCCAACCCGCTATTGAATGTCATCAGCGATGATAATCATGAGTTCCTCCATTCAAGTGAAAGGATAGCAGAAGACAGTAAGTCCACACTTGACTCTAAGTCTATACTAATATTATAAAGAGGAAAGATTTGTATTTTTGTGTGTATGTTTGTAATGAATAAACTCAAAATCTTCTATTCCGATTTCAAAAATTATTTCACCATTAGAAGGCTCAATTCACCCTGAGTAACATAGGCCAATTTTTATCGCGAGAAAATACTTCATTCCAACATGAAAACGGGTAATAGTGTCAATGTGGTTGAAGCAACTGGCTAAACGCCTATGATTTTAATATAGCATTATATCGTCTTACGTCGTATTTCAAATGGATGGAAGAAAGTTAGAGATACAGCCTGGAATAGCACATATGCTATTATTATCCTACGGGGACCCATTAAACGGGTTCACGCGGGCGAAGCCGCTGGCAGAAGGCTAGTATTCTATAAAGAGGTTTCCCTATTTGCTACAAGACGCCATTTGCAGACCGCTGACTGTAATGTTTTTTGCGTCTCAGAGCTGTAGCCTCTTTTCGTTTACAAGTGGTAAGTATTACATTCATGGTTTATTGTTGAAAAATACCACTGCTGCACCCGTTTTTGCCGTAAAATATTTCTATTGTGTAAAGATTAAGAACAATAGGCTACAGCAACCACTTATCTCTAAATAAATAAATAAATAAATCTCCTCGTGGCCTGCAGGCTCTCCTCCTACTCCATATAAAAAACCGGCCAATTGCGAGTCGGATTCGCCCACCCAGGATTCCGTAAAATATTTTTAATATTAGGCCTTTACATATGAAATTGCCGTTTTATATGGAATAAGTGAAAGTACTTATTTTTTTTTTACTTTTTTTATTTCTGTAATTCAAAGTAATCACCCATGCAATCGACGCATCTTTACCAACGCATTGGCAATTTATTGATGCCCTTCTTGTAAAAATCAGCTGGACGGGAGGCAACAAACTCTAGAAAGGCATTTTGTACTGCCTCTCGGAAATCGAATTTTTTACCCATTAAAAAGTTGTCTAAATTTTGGGTAATAGTCGGTAGGTGCAAGGTCTGGTGAGTATGGGGGATGAGGGAGAGCTTCCAACCCCAGCTCTTGCAACTTGGAGACTGTCTGTTGTGCAGTATGGCGTCGCGCGTTGTCGTGAGGAGCAGTGGAGACGACCGAGTGACCAAAGCTGGTTGCCGATGTGAAGCTTCTCCATCATTGTCTCCAGTTCTTCACAGTACACATCTGCAGTAATGCTCATGCCGTTTTGTAAAAAGCTGTGGTGAATCACACCCACACTAGACCACCAAACAGTGACCATCACCTTTTTAGGGGTAATTTTTTGGTTTAGGGCATTAGGGCTTTGGTGCTGAACCAGAATCTAACCAACTTGATGAGCGCTTCCGATTGTCGAACAGAAACCATTTTCCATTGCATGTAACAATGGTTAAAAATTCATTCATTTCTTTGCCTATTGAGCAGCGCGAGGCAGGTCTCGACGCGTACGTTGCGCTGGCGATCGTTAAGTTCGTGGGGTACACATCTATCAAGGTTTTTTACCTTGCCTATTTGTCGCAATGGATCAAAATTGTTTTGACGCTAACATCAAAAGCTGCTGCTAGCTCAGCTGTAGATTGAGTTTCGTCAGCTTCCACAATTCATCATTGTTGGCCAAAGTCTCCGGACGACCACGAGCTTCATTTTTAAAGTCAAAATTTCCAGAACGGAACCGGGAAAACCAATAACGGGTTGTGCATTCGTTTATACAGTTCTCTCCATAAACGTTTTTGATGTTACGTGCCGTTTGTGTCGCGTTGGTGCCACGACGGAACTCATATTCCATAATTACACGAATTTTTAAAGTATCCATTATGACGAAAAATGTTCAAATGTAAATACAACGCTAATCATTAAACAAAAGACTGAGTTTGTAAAAAGAATGTCATGTTTTTAAAACAAAATTAATTTGTATTTAGAATACAAAGCCATTCCAAACTTTTTTCTATTTGAAGTAAATAAAAAAAAATACGAATATTAGTTTTGATTAATTACATCTATTAAGAGTAATATGAAGCTGATAAGTCACCTTGTTTTACGTAATCGGTAATTGTTATACCCAAAACCATTAGAGCTTATGAATAATACTGTTTTGCGCAAGTTCATTGGAGTATTGGAGATAATCGTTATGAACTTCATATGCGTCAACGATACAGCTATCGTTATCAGGAAATTACGCGTGTTACACAACAATCACATCAGGACTTCATGTGGACATAGCATTTATGTAGTGACGCTTTAAAACTTATCGAAAAGCCACCTACGTCAACATTATGTATGTATGTTCCTTATCGGCTCATAGCTACTCTGTAAGAAAGCTAGCTATTGTATACCCCATATTTTAAAACAGGGCTGAAGTTTTTCTCCGTCTGCTCTTTTCTTCAGCTCAGCATTGCCTAAGCGCACCCAGAGCAGACAGAACAAAAAAAATAACGTTCACTAAGAGTTTGTAAAGGAACCGTACAGTGAATAAAGAATATTTCATTTCATTTCATTCAACACAAACACCGAGACCGACGCCGAAAATTTGAACTTAGGTACCAAACAAATTCCAGTCTTATCGGGAGTTGAGCTCACCTGGAATGGCTGTCCTATATGCTAACTATTGGACCGTATGAGACCTCATATTTTAAATAGATTTAAGAAACGAAACTTGATACAAAAAGCTTACTTCAAAGACAAATATACTATGAGAATTCTAATAATTAAGTGTCAAACTACTACAGCTAAGACTACAGCTGACCTAGTTTAGAGCAGTATTACGAGTAATCTACGAGTTGACAGGATCGACAACAGATTATCGACATACAACAGACATCGCATGTCTATACTACACTATGCAGAGATGTCTTCGGTGGGAGGCAATATGTTAATACAAGATTTTAGTAGATTTCGGTAGAGATTCAAGCAATGAAGTATTCAACTGGGTACTAAGCGTAACATTGTAGTGGTTATACGACTTTCTAGAGATTACTATACTACTAAAGCCGAAGTATTCAAGTAACCTACACCATCGATGTTATCGATTGTAGAAGTGACGTGTTTTAGAGAAACATTCTTATGAACTGACAGCACGTTCACCGGTTACGTAGTATTGACACAGAATATACGCTATTGGAAAATCTTCGATGTAAGGAGCGACTTTATAGACGTATTTATGTAATTATATCCAACTACTACATTAAAGATTGTAGAAGTAACCTAGTTTAAAGCTACATTTGCTGCAATCCTTTTTTTGCGCCCCACTGTTGGGCACGGGCATCTCCCCTTTATTATTAGAGAGGCCTGGAATTTACTCACCTTACTGCTTATCTTACTCACCACACTGCTCCAATGCGGGTTGGTGGAGATGCGGGTTAGTGGCCAACCCGCTGTCGGATATTTTCAAACCGCCCATATGTCCTCCGATAAGGTTTGACGACTGTTATCTATCGATAACAACCGGGACCGACGGCTTAACATGCCCTCCGAAGCACGGAACCGCGCATGAAATTTTTGCTACTAGCGGTAACCCATCTCACACTTGACCGCGCCCGTTTGGCTTAACTGCGTAGATCGCTTACATTCTACGCTAGCCGCCGCGCCATTATAGCGCTTAGAGCTACATCACCACCTTACAAACTGACACGATGTACACCACTGACATTGTGTAAATCTACTTACTTACATTTAGTAATTAATAGCTTTATAGGTTTATTATCTGTAATAAATTATCCATACCTACTATATTTAGGATTGAATAGGTACATTTATCATACCTCACAAACTAACAAGATGTTAGTGTACATTATGAACATAGAAGTGTCTTCAAAGTATGTTGAACATGATGTAATGTTCAACATACTCATAGCTTGCCTATTGTACCACGTTTTATTGGGGTCAATAAAGTTTTAAATAAATAAATAAATAAAGTTAAATTCAAGTAGAGGCTTTATAGATTTTTCTATGTAATAAATCATCCAACCACATTTAAGATCGAAGAGGTAACCCAGTTTCGAGCTACATTTTCCATCTTACGAACCAAAAAGATGTATACTACCTACAGACATTCACATCATGACTTTAACATACAATAGATGTCATCTTGTGTTGCTAGAACAGGGTGTCCTGGGTACACGTACTCTAGGGGTTTATTAAGATTAAAATCAAGATAGTGGCCTACTTATTTAAGAGCTGAATCAACGCTTTTTGCTTTAATACAATGCATTTATTCAAGAGAATTACAAAAGATTCACTGACGACTGGCGCAATGATTACCATGCCGGACTGCCAATCCAGGGGACCCGGATTCGATTTCCATTTCGATATTTGAATGATGAGTTTAAATTTCTGTTTTCGGTCTGGGTGTTTGTGCTTGTGTCTTTGTATGTGTCCATGGTACCCACAACACAGGGTATGTATACCCTACTGTGGGGCTATCAGTGTGAAGCATTATTAATTTATTTAAATTTATTTTTTCTAGCTGAAGCAATCTATAACCATTTAATTTTCACTTCGAACTTAATAAGTTTTATAGTTATCAAAAAGCTGTTCTCTATAAAATATGGAAAATAATCGATTTCAATTCCGTGGATATAGTCGTGTGTCATGCATATGCAATTTCAATTTCGCATATCTACTAGCAATGTTTTCATGTGAACGCAAAATTAAGTCTTGAAATTTTAAATTTTTCTTTTAATTTTTACTGGAATCTGACGTAAAAAGCTCATATTGACATGTTTAGATACAACGTGCCTGAAAGTGACCTATTGTTAGTAGAACTTGTAACCACTGGGTGAGAAACTGCTATACACGCCTTGGCACAAGGAATTCAGACTGCATTAATAAGGTAAAAGAGTAATCATTAGAAAAAGAATGAAAGCCGTTAGATATAAATGGCACAGGGTTTACTGAATACAACAGAAGAATATTAGAAAAACCCTATGTCAATTTAATTTATACAAAACCAAGGTGTTATATATGTCTATATTGAAACTTAATCTTAATCTCAATATATATAAATTACGTGTCACATGTTTGTCCGCGATGGACCTCAAAACTACTTAACCGATTTTAATATAAAATTTGCACACCGTGTGCATTTTGATCCAACTTGAAAGATAGCATAGCTTATGTACATCTCAATTTATAATCGCATTATTTATTTATTTCTGATACTTTAAGGCAGGACAACGTCTGCCGGGTTCGCGAATAATTTATAAATTAATACGAGTAGACTTAAAAAGTGAGTTAAAGGCTTAATTTTTCATTATTTTTTGTTTTATCTTTGCCTATTAAAGAAAAATAGTCTAAATTTCTGCCGACAAATCAACATTCCTGACTATAGTATTACTACACATTTGCTAACATTAGTGACGTCCCTGTAAACGTTAAATTATTGTCATTTGGTATAGATGTAAAATATATACTTCATTTATATCATACTTCATTTTACATTCAAGAGTTTCTGCGCGCAGTAATCTGTATTACCCATCATCTAGGAAATGTTGCTGGCGCGGAGAAACGATCGCTTGTAATGCTCGAGTCATCTATTTGCTCATTGCTATGTCTCTGTGAACATTTAATTCATTGCCTTTTTTAATCTGTTTTTGTGTGACTTGTGTAACAGAAGTAGGTTCGATGGCTCTAATACTTTATACATAGAGGGCTGACTTATTACACACATTTACACATTCAATTAATATATATGTATTATAACTCTCACAATACTTTCACACAGATTCGGGCATGATAACGCCTTAGACCTCGAACCGATGAACTTACGTACGTATATGCCTATTATATTTGTCGTTGAATTATTAATTCACTTATATTCACTTATATTAATTCACTTATATTTTACATTATAAAATAATATAAAATATATTTATATTTATGATAATAGTACATTTTATATTAAGATGTGTTATGAATTATGTTTATGATTAGGTTGTCTGCATTATGGTATGTAACACTTGTTTTCTAGTAGAGTTATAGTTGTTTTTGTCTGAAGCGCTTAAAAAGGAACAAACAGACATAGAAAAATTCTATAGATTTTTTGATGCTCTATAAAATACTCCCCATGTTACAATTTAACCATTCTTATTAATGTTACCAACTCGGAAAAATATTAGTTATATATATCTATTTACATAATATCATTATGTAAATAGACGATATTTATACAAAAATCAAGAATAAAGAAAAGTTTGTGACCAGTGGTCTGTATTATTCATCATTTGGTAAATGTTTCTGATGCAGTGTATTGCTCTAATGCTCAAACTGTCTATTTGTTTGTTACTAACATATTCGAGAACGATACGTTTAATTACGAATAATTGCCGTTTATCATTGCTAAACTGTACAATTTGGAAATAATGTCGTCATTTGGAAAAAATGAAACGTTGTATTGAAAAATGGTAAAATTAATTGATTAATCCATATTTATTTCCTTTCATAAATATACACGTTTTTCATCTGCCAAGCGATACACGACAGCTCACATTTTTGACCGAAATATATATAGTAATACTTAAAGTTGAAATTAGATAACATTTGAGGATGATGATCTATTATTCACAGCACATTGCTAAATTTCATAATTTTCAAATTATCTCAAAAGTAACCGTATATTATGTGTAAGTAGGTAGTATACGTTGACAACCAAATTGGGGCAGAGATTTTTTATGAAATTTATCGTGTACTTGGGAATAAAAACCGAATTTACAACGGAAAAGTTCAGTTCAGGAACCTTAGTAGAGTCGAATCAGTCGTACAGTCGACAGGCTCCGCCGAGCCCGGCCGTGACATCTCGTCCGAATGGCGGATTTCGACAGTTTAATTTGTTGGAATAATTCACCAGATACTCAACTCAAAGCTTCACGGCAAAGCCTGCGAAGATACTTTTGTAAGGTTTGCTTTTAAAGCGGCCATTTGCATACTTTTACACGCCCATCTATACGTACCATCGTCATAGCTAACTAGAGCATTTGGTTGAAGTCGTTGTTAATCCAGATATACTTTTACTTGTTTGGAAACTCAATTTTAGCTTAGCAGAGAAGTAATTAAGGAAGGCTCAGGGCTTGAAGTTTGTAATAATGTTAACGGAAAAATGATAATCAATTTGAGCACCGATGCAAAAGATTACTATTACATAAGTAAATTTTACACAAATTTGTTTACCCTGCAGACGTTGCCTCCTGCCTTAAAAGTATTGATAGAGGATTAGTTTTTCTATCATCTCAAAGAGTTTTTATGTTACTGTCAAATAAAAATATAAAAGTGACATATAAATTATTATTCAAACTATGTCAAACATCTGGTCGATAGCGCGAAGAACCAATGTTTGACAGTTACTAACACTTTATATAGGAAAATAAAATAAGTTGTTTTACAACTAATTTCGATTTTTTTCCATATTTTCTCACCATTTAAACCTTCCCTGGACTTGTACCAAGATATCAAGACCAAAATTAGCCACATTGGTTCAGCCGTTCTTGAGTTTTAGCGAGACTAACGAACAGCAATTCAATTTTAGAAGACATCTCAGAATTTAATATATTCCTAAGAATATACCTAACTATTGTCTTTAAAATATTTCCTTCCTGAAGTAGTACTATTGAAGACTTCTTGGTCATTCCACATGTACATGATACCTGATGATGATACCTGGAACAAAGAATATAATTGGTATAAATATATTGGTTTAAAGTTTTTTTCTTTATTGGATAATTGACTGATACTGTGTATGTAGTATTAATCAATATAAAAATTTGAACAAAATTCCCGACTCAAAAAGAAAACTACTCCAAGACAAATAAAAATTCTACTCATCAATATGTTGGTACGATATGTGTTTACCATATAATGTAGGACAATTACTGTTATTATTGGAATCGTTTGGAGGAGTAGTTGTCTTTTGAAGTCAGTAAATTTATTTTTAACTAGCCTTCCGCCAGCGGCTTCGCCCGCGCCGCCGTTTTATAGGTTCCCGTAGGATAAAAACCATCCTATGTCCTTTCCCAAGGTCCACTCTATCTGTGTTCCAAATTTCATTAAAATTGGTTCATTAGTTTAAGCGAGGAAGCGTAACAGACAGACAGACAGAGTTACTTTCGAATTTATAATATTAGTAGGGATAGCGGCTGCCCGCGACTTCGTCCCCGTGGATGTTTGATTGTTTGAACACGCTAATCTCAGGAACTACTGAAAAATTATTTTTGTGTTGAATAGTCCAGTTATTAGGGAAGGCTATAAGCTATATAACATCATGCTATGCGACATTAAACTCCTCCAACGATGTATTCTGTGCTCCAACGCACACACGCACACTGTTTTGATAGATATGATCTTTGACGTTAGGAACACACCTACATTGCTTAGACAACATTGAGTGCTTGTAATTTAATATGAACTTTATACAATAGCAATAAAGCTCAAATTGACTACGTTTTAGTTAGAAAACATTTGTATGGGAAAAAGAAAAGGCTGTTTTTATGGTTTTTCCGGCAATTATTCGAATTTTTATAAACGTCGTATAAACCATCCTTCAACTTCAACGAACATTTAAAAAACAATTGGCCAAATTGGTCTAGGCGTTGTTGAGTTATGCGCTTACCAACATATTTTGCGATTCATTTTTATATTATAGATTTTTGTTTATTTTCTGATGTTTTGTGAATTTGAAGTACACTAACTAGTTTGTTTGAATATGGGTAGACCTACTAAACGTGCTGCTTATATAAGACAGCGCCGTTTAAAAGAACAGTTATAAATTCTGCCACAGATCGCACCTTTACTGTAAGCTGTTAAGAAGTTTCATTGATCATCATATTCAACTAAGACAATTACTTTGCCATAACGACGTTGCTGTAGGTGACTCAAATATCTGGGTAGCCTATAAAAGATTCTGTCGAGTATCGTTAAATTGCTCCTGAGAATGAAAGAGTTCCGTTATTTTATCATGGATCCCATAATCAGAACCTAACCAAACTCTTACTAAACTACCCTTGAAGTACATCTATTCCAATAAAGAAAGAATCATCGAAATCAATTGGCGTGATATTGAGCTATCCGTCCATTTGTCGCGCATTTGGCTACTTAATGCGAATTTAATATTATCTTATATAGTTTTCTCATAGATGCCATTATCAGAACTGGACCAAATTGAACGCGTAGTCCCACGGGAAGTATCATCTTTCAAATAAAAAAAGAATCATCAAATCTGTTCACCTAGTCAAAAGTTCTGAGGTAACAAACACACAGGTAAAAATTAAGTTTTTAACAAAAAAATAGAACCGACTTCAAACGGTAAAAAATAAAATATTCAGTACCTACTTCTTCTTGCTTATGGTAATGACTCTTAAAACTATTTTTGGAGTCGGGCCCTCACTAAAATGTCGTACCTACCATTCGTTCTAAATGGGCACAGACCTACAGTACAGACAGTGGGACATTACCTACTTCTTCTTGCTTATGGTAATGAATGACTGTTAAAACTTTTTTGGAGTCGGTGCCCATTCAGAACGAAAGGTACACTATATTTACTAAGATAGGACATTTTACTAAGGGCCCGACTCCAAAAATAGTTTTAAGAGTCATTACCATAAGCAAGAAGAAGTAGGTACTGAATATTTTATTTTTTACCGTTTGAAGTCGGTTCTATTTTTTTGTTAAAAACTTAATTTATTTCACTCTTTTTAGTATTTTTAATAATTCTGTACTGTATATATATGTATAAGCATAATTGGATTTTTTTTAACTTAACTTCTAAACGTTAAAAAGATTTACAGTTCATGTTAATCTAATTAATAGCCTAAAAGAATACTACTATCAGTTCACCTGAACGTATAAATTATTGAAAGAATTTGCTCTCAGCTCTTAACCGTTGAGGAGTTGTACCTTCAATCATGAGCTTAGCAACATCAGGTGATAATTACCGGGCATAAATATTTATATTATGTTAAAAAATATGACTTAAAAAATGTGTGTGCCTCTGTGCCTATTAAGTTTCACTGTTTCCCTCGATTTCCCTAGTATCACATCATCAGATTATGACATGGTGACAGTTGGACCACCTTAGAAGTTTAAGTTTTGGAACAAAAAAATATATATTGAAAGAATTTGCTCTCAACTCCTCACCGTCGTAGTACCTTCCATCATCATCTCAGCAACTTACTATGATGATAATTATACACAAATGCCTGCTTTGCTTTAATAAGAATATGAAAATTCAATTGTTGTGATAAAATTCGAATGTTCCCCTCGATTTCTCTGGGATCCCATCATCAGACTTTGACTTGGTGACAGTTGGACCACCTCAGGAGTGTAAGATTTCGATCAAAAAACCATTTATTGAAAGAATTTGCTCTCAACTCCTAACCGTCGTAGTACCTTTCATCATCAGCTCAGCAACATGATATGATGATAATTATACACAAATGCCTGCTTTGCTTTAATAAGAATATGAAAATGAATTGTTGTATTCGAATGTTCCCCTCGATTGCTCTGGGATCCCATCATCAGACTTTGACTTGGTGACAGTTGGTCCACCTCAGGAATGAAAGATTTCGAACAAAAACCATTTATTGAAAGAATTTGCTCTCAACTCCTCACCGTCGCAGTACCTTCCATCATCAGCTCAGCAACATGAGATGATGATTACTATGCACAAATATCTCTTAAGCTTCAGAAAGTATAAGAAAATCAATGTGTGTGCCTATAAAATTTGAGAGTTCCCCTCGATTTCCCTGGGATCCCATCATCAGATCTTGATTTGGTGACAATGGGACCACCTCGGGAGTTTAAGCATACGAACAAAAAAAGAATTTTGAAAATCGGTCCACAAACGGCGGAGTAATCGGTGAACATATATAAAAAAAAATACATACAGCCGAATACAGTACCTCCTTCTTTTGGAAGTCGGTAAAAATACAGTCGAATTGATAATCTTTTTGATTGAAATCGGTTAAAATATGAATAAAATAAGAAAACCTATTGTAGGTACAAAAATTATAAAGGTTAGTTTTGATTCAAGTCAACAGAGTACTTAAAGTGGGTATTAAAAGGCTCTACTAATACTGCTACAGTGGAATAGAGACGTCACTATACGAGTATAGTTTAGCTATCCTTGACTAATGTTTTTAAAAGAACAAAAATATATAAGGTTTTTTTTAATACTTTAAACGTAAAGTAATTTGTAAATAATTTTTGACATAGATATCAGCAACGCAATGAGGGAGGGATTCTAACCGTTTGCGTGATTTGCTTGTAGAGATACTTCAACTCAGTTGTGCGCGCGGCGCTATGTGTGGGTAAACCTGTATATACACAGTGACTTTGTGTGCTTGACAAGAGGTACAGCGAAGTTGCTCGGACGACGATGGCCGCGTCACTGTCACACAAATTAAAGCTGCATAATTACTAGCCCACGCACACATAGGGCCGCGCGCACAACTGAGTTGAAGTATCTGTAATTTTGTTCTTTTTTCCTAAACCCTTTTCAAATGACAAATTTCAATGGCTAAAAAAGTGAGATTAGAAAATGTTTTCGCAATTGTAAGCAATATTGTCAGGACTTTTGTAATGACTGTCACTTTTAAGGCATTGTGTGGCTTGTAATTAAAATAGAAAAAACTCGACCGACCGCGCGACGCACGGTGGTCCAGTAACGAGTTAGCCGTTTCAAAAATCTGTATCTTTCTTAAGAGATAATCATTGGAAATTTGGATGTACATACTTACTTTCAAGTGCAGTGTGCATTACGTTTGTGCACTCGAGCTTTGTATTATCTTTTGCGGTTTTTTTTCTTCAATTATGTCATCGCAAACTCTGCATATTGCCAGCGTCAAGTATAATTTTTGCATCACGTTCCTTTCAGTTTCGGTAACGACGACTGGACGAGTAATAATAGGTATAGTAAGTAAGTCGTTAGTAATCAGTCAGTCAGACATTCAAGTAAAGCGATGGCTTCTTTACAAGAACGTGACCAATGGAATTTTGGAGGCAAGCCGTAAAAAACATATTTTCGCACTGTTATTTTAATTCACAACAGTCGTGCACTTTAAATAACCTAAACCGAACAAAATGCCATCAAATTTATCCGATATAACTCAAAAATACACCAAGTAAGTAAAAAAAGAACAAGAGCACAATATGTCTGTTTCAACGAAAACTCCTCTTTTGTGGTTACTGAAGGAAAATATTTTTATCACTTACCCACACTTAACTAGCGTCAAATCGTTTTAAGTATGGTATTGATTATCTCACGCCATAAAATATTATTTTATTAATCCATGTCTCTAACCGCCTCTAAGGCTTCTAAGAGCTAAGGCTCTGGGTCTTAAAGACCTTAAAAAGTGGCTCTGATATTAGATTGAACGACACATCACATCACAGGAATATCAAGTATTGTGTTCATTTGTGTTCAATTGAAAAATAATACCACTTTAAGAAAAACTGAAAATTTACTTCGTCTCATATTTTTGGCTTAAGAAAAAAGAGCACAAAAGTAGTAAAAAAGTCGGAAAATCCTACTTTTGTTCCAACAATTTTGAGACGGCTTTGTATGGAGGGTGACGATCCTTCGGTATTCTATTACAAAACATGTTTGTTTATAACCTATTTAAGTTACATTGTTACCATTTCATTAAATTTTTATTCAGTTTATTAGATTGTTCGTACGATTTGATTGAATTATTATTTGATTTATGTGTTTGTGATGGCATTTTATAAACATAAAAATGTAATGTACTCCTTAGATTATTTTGGCACCCTTTTTGTAAAGCTTCTTTATAAATATGTATATACAAACTTTCAAACGCCTAGTTTTTCCCTTAGAGCTTAGGTTTTGTTGAAATTGGAAAATGGTGCCACATTTTTGTGCCAATCCTGAACGTGATTAATAAAATTTTCCAATTCGCTATCATGTAGAGTCCTGAAAGTGTCCAGAACATGAATGTTTAACTAGGGGGAGCATTCGGGGGCGCTTAATCATGTAGGACCAGCGTGAAGTTGCCCAAGGGACGCTACACTATGTACTCATATATTCGCCTACATTCAGGGCGTGAAATTTGAGTGTGAGGTATACGGTGGTGTACGGTGGACTCATTGAAGCTCGCATGACCCTAACATAGAACGCAAGTGATCAACACAGATCGGTTGTGAGATTTGTGACCGCTAGTAGCAAATCCTGGTTGGTGTCGCAGCCTTAGAGACCGCTCTGGTGGAAGTTTTGTAATAAAACGGAAGACTTAAAAGATTAAAAATACTATATTAACTTCCAAAAAAACATTTTTGTACATGAAAAAAATCTATAAGAGAATGACAGAGAAAAATAACAAAAGAAAATCGTTCTTCTATGCAAACATATGCGGAGGAGGCCGTTATCAAGTGTATTTATGTAGAAGTAAAATACTTTTTGTTTCATCTCAATCGGATATTTCGTTTAAAAGTTATCACGTGTGTAAGATGTTAAGAGTTGGTACCTATTAATGAGTTATGGGCCATAGAGTTTTTTATCAACATAAAATCCTGTAATAATCTTTTTCGAAATATATTTGTTGATGATTGTAAGTATAAGATCTTTGAAGAGTATAATAAATACATTCATGGGCGTACCCAGGTTCTTGGCCAGGGGGGGCCAAAATTTTGGCTAGGGAGGGGCAAAGTCTTGGCCAGGAAGGGGTAAAAATTTGGTCGGGGGGGGGGGGGGGGATTTTTAGGTTCTTGGTCAGGGGGGGGGTAATTTTTTTCAAGCTGGGTACCGCGCGTATAAACCGTAAAACCGTCAAATTATCTGCTTTTTTAACACGCTTTTATTAGCTTGACCTATATGTATGTATACAATGTATGTAACGGAATCTTTTAACTTCATTTTCACTTACTTCTAGGAGTCTGATTAACTTAAAAATTTGTACAGGGTTCAAGGGCCGATGTGAATACAATATAACTTTATGTAAAAGCCCTAACTAGGATCATCAGGAAAAAAATATACGAGGGGCGGCTGATAAGTTCGCGGCCAGGTACTTAATGAAACAAATATAATAATAATAATAATAATAATAAACTTTATTTCAGACTTTGAGACAGTCCATATGTTGTTAGTATGTTAGTTACAAATGTAGCTTAAAAACTATGTTAGTATTGTTAGTGTACACAGATTACAACTAATTTACAGTATTAATGTTATTTGTGTCCTAGGGCTACCTCCATCCAGTGTTTCTGGATAGAGCAGTCCGGTCTGCCAGCAATCATTTTTAGGATGCTGTTATTGCTGTTTCGTAGGCGCTGTAGCAGGGAGGCAGCCTTTTTGCGCTAATGCATGAAACCCATCTGTACGCGAGTCTGTAAACATCTTTGAAGCACTACAGCGCCAAGGCAGTTTCAACAGCATCCTAAATATATTGTTATAGAGAACCCGCAGGGCGGTGTACGCTCGGCGCGAATATGTCACCCATAGCCCACCGCTATAAAAGGACTGGCAGAACGCTTTAAAAAGTGTGATTTTCACATCTGCAGTGCAGCGGGAGAATCTACGGGCAAGTATATTGCCCCTAACCGCCAACGCCCTACGTTCTCTCTCAATGTCGTCATCGTCTCTCAAATCGCTCGTAACTACATGACCGAGGTATTTGAAGTTTTCGACCACATCTAGAATTTCACCGTCGAGGTATACAGAAGGCACATGGCGAGGTTGTAGTTTAGGTACCTTAAATACAAGTACTACACTTTTCTTTGAGTTGTATTTTAGGCCATGCGCCTTCGCATAGGCCTCGCAGGTTGACACGAGCTGTCTGAGCCCAGCTATCGAGGTACTGAGCAGCACCATGTCGTCTGCATAACTTATGTTATTTACACATATCTCATCAACATAGCAGCCGACATGTGTGCTGCTCAGTCGCTCGACAAGTTGGTTTACATAAAGGTTAAAAAGAAGAGGCGAGCTCAAACCCCCCTGCCTCACACCGCATTCCAGCCTGTATTCATCCGACATAGTACCGACCCATCTTACCTGGTTCTTAGCTAATATAAGTGTGTTAAAAATATAAAGTTTTATATTTTTAACACACTTATATTAGCTTGACCTGTATGTATGTATGTAACGGAATCTTTTAACTTCATTTTCACCTACTTCTAAACATCTGATTAACTTGAAAATTTGGGTCAAGGGCTGATGACAATGCAATAATATGAAAAAATAATCCAACTAAAACATTAAAAATAATGTACTTAAAAAGCTGAAAAACACGCTTTTGTGAAAATACGAACTAAAAAGTAAAAAATAAGAAGAAAATGTATTTTACTGTAAAAAAAGCGTGGGGAGCATGGTGCCCATAGCCCATAGCATCTTAAAAACCACCCCACGCTTTTTTTTACAGTAAAATATATTTTCTTCATATTTTTTACTTTTTAGTTCGTATTTTCAAAAAGCGTGTTTTTTAGTTTTTTAAAGTGCATTATTTATTTTTAATTTTTTAATAATAATATACAATACTACAGTAAATGTTCTCAGAAAATACAAATAATGAAGACTCGAATCCGAATTTCTTTTGAATCATTATGTACAATTTTGGGCAATTTATTAAAATTTCCGTAGGTCATCACGGGCAACACACACCGTTCGAAAACTTACAAAACAGTGATGACCTACGGCGCTGAGACGTGGTCTTTTACAGTTAGCCTTTTCCACAGGCTCAAGGTCGCTCAGCGAGCGATGGAGAGGGCTATGCTTGGTATTTCTCTACGCGACAGAATCCGTAACGATGAAATCCGTAGACGAACGAAGGTTACCGACATAGCTCTCAAAATCTGCAAGCTGAAGTGGCAATGGGCAGGCCATATAGTTAGGAGGACTGATAACCGGTGGGGAAGAAAGGTCCTCGAATGGCGACCACGTCTCGGCAAAAGGAGCAGAGGCCGCCCTCCAACCAGATGGACCGACGACCTGAAGAAGATAGCGGGAAACCGCTGAATTCAGAGGGCGCAGGACCGGACGGAGTGGCGAACATTAGGGGAGGCCTATGTCCAGCAGTGGACTCTAAAAGGCTGATGGATGGATGGATTAAAATTTATACTAAAATTACTCGAAAAACATAAGATTTTATGTTATATTTTATACTTCGTGTTTCGTAATTTTATTCCTTTCATTTTTGTTATATTCTTTACCTTTTCCAATGGGTTTCATCTTACAATTTTTTTTTTTCACTTTTTACCATTTTTAAAATATCGACCCTGGTATATTAAGACAATACAAAATAGTAAATATACAAAGGAAACAGCAGGAGGTAGCATATTATCTAGCGTACTTTTTATAGGTTTCTTTTTTCGTTTAGGAGATCTTTTGGGATTTTTGAATCCCTGAATGTGGACCTTGATCCAGGGGGGGGCAGCTGCCCCCCCTGCCCCCCTGGGTACGCCCATGAATACATTTCTAAAATAACTCTGCTAAGGAAATCCACGCGCGCTTGATGCAAGCAAGACGAGACGCTGGCGGCCCGGCGGCGGGCGAGACGAGGAGGCCGCGCTTGCTGGCCGCCTGTCGCTCCCCCCCCCCCGCCGCGCCGCCCGCGTGTTTTGAGATATTGTGTGAATTGTCCAAAATATGATGATAAGTGTCAAGTAAGTAGGAAAAATCTACAATTTGTGAGCTATTCTGGCGTGTGCTGCCAAAATCGCTAGAGTTACACTTAAGGAATGTATGATGGAAATGTTTATCTTAAATAGTCCTACAAAATAGCCGGTCCAGGGCACTTCAGAAGGGACTTCACTTTATGCTAATGGTCCTCTCTAACGCGGGTGAAACCGCGGGGCATAGCTAGTTATAAAATAAAGGTATTAATTACTTTACTATACATATAGTCAAGCAGCATAAAAGCAAGTGCAAGTTTACCGGTTTTTACTTCAACTTAGTTTTCTGAAGTCAAGCTCTTTTATTAATTTGATAGTGAGAACAATAATTGCACGTTTAAAGGTATTAAATAGATAAAATAAGCTATAAATTTTTTTTTCTTACCAATGATTGAATTTTTTTCACTACAGTGAAATAAAGATTTAAAAGTATGTTGAGATACATAAAACCCTCGATTAAAGACCGAAATATAACATATGTTTTATTAATGGATAAACACATGCAAAAATTACTATTTATGGGAAACTCTCGCCTTAACAGTTGAATTAGGTCACAGTCAGACACAAACATTTTATTTCTATAAAAAGGCAGCCGTAAAAAACATAAACGAAAACACATTTACAAAAATATCAGAAAATAAACGAAATTTACGACTATTGGAAATAACACGAAATGTGACGCGGCTGGCCGGGGCTCAATAGCTATTTAAGAACTTATTTACTGAGATTTCTAAGGAAGTATCCAATTTCTATTACCATTCTTCTTGGGCTCACCTGTAACTATTGTAGACCTTTTTCCATTTATTAAGAACTAGCCTTCCGCCAGTGGCTTCGCACTCGTGGACCCGTTTAATGGGTCCCTGTAGGATAAAAAATAGCCTATATGCTATTCCAGGCTTCATTGCTATATTAAAATCATAGGCGTTTAGCCAGTTGCTTCAACCACGTTGACCCTATTACCCGTTTTCACGTAAGAATGAAGCATTTTCCCGCGGTAAAAAGTAGCCTATGTTACTCAGGGTGAATGTAGCTTTCTAATGGTGAAAGAATTTATGAAATTGGAACAGTAGCTTTTGAGTTTATTCATCACAAACACAAAAATACAAATCTTTCCTCTTTATAATATTAGTATAGAAGTATAGATCCCCCCGCCTGCCGCGGAGTTGTTAAGATCCCCCCGCCTGCCGCGGAGTTGTTAAGATCCCCCCGCCTGCCGCGGAGTTGTTAAGACGTACTCACTGTGTCTCTTTAATAAAAATCTTTTTTGATAGGTTAAATCGTGAGTTCGTGCGTAATAATTACATATACACAAAGATAAAGTTCATACATATAAAGTGACTGTGAAAAAACAAACAAAAAGTGACAAAAAGTGACAAAAAGTGCCCATAAAATCATTACAAAATTCAAAAACAGTCTAAGTGTCCGTTGGTCGTAGTGTATGTAACATAAGTTCGTCGTCGTTCAATACCGATGACTCATCCTCTTTGTTACTAAACAGTGCAAAGTTGCAGTATAACGAAGCAACAGTTCACTATTTTTCACTATCATTCTATGAGCCCGCTTGGCACTGTGCGCATCAAGAGTGATTGCACTAACTGCACGCCGACGGTCAAAGATCGAATCCTACAATTTTGTTCAGTTTTTTTTCTATCTTTTTTTTAATGGAATTGTGAAATATTTTTCACTATAAATTTGCAAAGTTTGAAAAACATTTAAAGGACAAAAATTACAACAAGACATTTACAAGCGGAAAAAAAAATAAAGTCTATAGAGTACTGTACTATATTTCTGTGAAAAGTAAAAAATGAGTAACTCTATGAAGTGCGCTGGCTGCAGAAATTCTCTGCTGAAAAAAGACTACCTAAAATGTCTTAGTTGCAAAAATTCATATGACCTTGAATGTGCCAATATTAGTGCTAAATTATTCAGTCAGATGGAGCGGAAAAATCAATGGAAGTGCCCGGAGTGTACGAGTAAAATGCCTAAAAGAGGCAATGCCAATACTCCTGTACGTAGCACCGTGACTATAATTGAGGACGACGTTGCAGGCGATCTAGAGTTAAGCCCTTATACGCTGCCGTACAACGCAAATGATGCTGACTCTAATGTTACCATCCGACCTAAGATCACTCGTACACCATCTTCCGGTGAAAAATGCAGCCCAGAACACCGTGCTACTGAAATAACACGGGAGTCTCGTACAGAAATGATAAATGATTCAAAAACTTTTATGAAAGACTTGGTACACAACGAGATGGATGCTATACGCAAAGCTATCGACAGTCTTACCAATATGATAAAGGACCAAAATAACCGGATTGACCAACTCGAAGCAAGAATCTCCACACTGGAGAATAAGTCTGAGGAGAAGTTTGTCGGAAAACATCTCGAGGAGGCGATGATGCAGCTACAGATCGACGTAGCAGAGCAAGAGCAAGCGTTACTCTGCAACGACATTGAATTAGCTGGCTGTACCGAGGGACCGAATGAAAACTGCACTCACATCATTATAACTATTGGGAAGAAAATTGGAGTAGATATTGAGGAAAAAGACATCGTTTCCGCAGAGCGAGTGGGCCCACCTCGGGTAGCAGAGAAGGATGGATCATCAGCACAGCCCCGGCCTCTCGTCGTGCGCTTGGCGCGTCGTTATACGAGAGATGTCTTACTGCAAGCTGCGCGGACACGACGTTATATCTCTACCGAGGGGCTCGACTTACCTGGCCCCGAACGACGTATCTACGTTAATGAACGACTAACAAAACGCAACCGCCAGCTCTTCCAAAAGGCTCGTAAGCTAGCTCGGGAACTTGAACATAAATATGTGTGGACGCGTGATGGTAAAATATTTACACGCCAGGACCAAGGAAAAACGAGGTATCGCATTCATAATGAAACGGACTTGATAAAGATTTTTGGGAAAAAATGTTGATTGAATGGTACTTTTCTTCGAATTTCTCCCGTCAATAGTGTGATGATATAATGATAAGGTTATAATATTATGTGTTACCGATACTTTATTTTCTAGACTTTATGGTCTTAATCGTTTACTTTGAATGTTTTTTCTGAATTTGTAAATTTGTAGATTTGTGAATTTCATATTGACATAATTGTATACTGCCCTTCATCTTACTTATCTGACATTTTAACTAAAACACATTATTTCTTACATTCTCATATTAACAATAATAATTTTATTAACATCGACATTTTGTGTATTCAAATTTTTCATAACAATTTTACTTCATTATTGACATCATCATCACATACTCATTACCTAACATTTTATTATTAATTATTTATAACTTTTTATTATATATCAATTTAAAATATTATGGTAAACTCTAAGAAAAAATATTTGAGAATAGGTTTATTAAATGCAAGATCATTAAATACGGGACGGGATGAGCTTCTTGTAACCGTCCTTAACCATACACCGGATATTCTGGCCATAAATGAAACTTGGTTAAAAAATGGTGAAGATGCTCTCGCACCTGCAATACCCAACTACAAGTTTGTACACAATGCTAGGCAGGGTAAAAAAGGTGGAGGGGTTGGTTTTTTCATAAGAAGGGAAATCGCGATTAAAGTACGACAGCATCCAACATCGAATCTGGAACAGATGTGGCTTGAAGTAAATTTACCTGGATCTACTATCGCTGTAGGTACTGCCTATAGACCCGAAGCTACTGGTATAGTAGAGACGTTTGATGCTCTCAGCGAGTCATTAAATACAATGGCGCGTTGCGACTCCACCTATATCTTAGGTGATTTTAACATCGATATGTCTGATATGGATTCTCGAAGAGTAAAAGATATGCTCCAATTTTGCTACCTTCATAATCTGGAGCAACTAGTTACAGAGCCTACTAGAATTACTGATAGCTCAAAAACAATACTGGACCTAGTTTTGACCGACAGTATTATGAAATGTAAAAATATTAAAGTTATTCATAATCCGTGTCTCAGCGATCATGCTTTGGTATTAATAGATCTTGATATTAAAAAACCAAAATTTAGTAGGCAAGTTATACAGAAAAGAACACTAAACAATATTAATTTCGATCTATTCACTCAAGATCTTAAATCAATACCCTGGGAGTCCATTTATAATCTAGATAATGTTGATGAAATGGTTCAATCTTTTAATGCATATATGACTAAACTTTTTGACTTCCATGCGCCATTACAGACAATCATTATAAAAGAGCGACCAAAACCATGGATAACCGATACGATAAAGTTCATGATGAGCTTACGAGATGAGGCTCTTGAGAAAGCTCAAAAAGATAATAAAGATAGTTCTAAAAGATATTATAAGGATCTTAAAAATTTTGTTATTGCATCGACAGAACGAGAACGCAGAGCCTATTTTAATAGCTACATAAATAAAAACTTACAGAAGCCAAGCATACTATGGCAAAATATAAAAAATACAATTCATATGAAAAATCCATGTACCAACCAAATTCCAGACTATCTGAATGACCCGAATAAAATAAATGACCACTTCTTAAATTTGCCACCATACAACAAAACGGAGTTAGCTGAGTATATCAAGACTATAAGCAAATGCCCGCACAACGACCTTTTCGTCATAAGACAGACGACAGAAGCAGATGTTAGCAAAATATTAAGTGCTATAAAAACAAATGCTGCCGGACATGACAGTATTAATATTGAAATGGTCAGATTAACCTTGGATGTAACACTTCCTATCATTACAACAATAATAAATAAATCAATTCAGACCAATATATTTCCATCATGCTGGAAAAAGGCCCTGGTTAAACCCATTCCAAAATCTAAAACTATCACAGATCTAAAAGACTTACGGCCTATTTCAATACTGCCGGTGTTGTCAAAGGTGTTAGAAAAGATAGTACTTGGGCAGTTACTTCCATATATAGAGAACAAAAGGTTACTTCCTAAATTTCAATCCGGTTTTCGAAGAGGACACGGTACAGAAACGGCTCTATTAAACGTTGTAGATGACTTAACTGTGGCCTCCGATATGGGCCTAAGTAGCATTATGGTGTTGCTAGATTATACCCGCGCCTTTGATTGTTTACCAACAGACTTACTTTTAGCAAAGTTGGAGCATCTTGGATTTTCGAAAAACTCATATAACTGGTTCCGATCATATCTGATGGACAGGCAACAAACGGTTGTCACGGAGGAAAAGGACGGTGCTAAGAAGCTCTCGTCTCTACGTAGCGTGGATAGAGGCGTTCCACAGGGATCTCTACTAAGTCCTATCCTTTTCTCTTTATTCACTGCGGACTTGCCGAAGCAAATTAAAACATGCACATACCATTTATATGCAGACGACACTCAGCTCTATTTTTCATTTGATAGTAAACACTCCCAACAAGCTATAAATAAAATTAACGACGACCTTGCTAATATATGTTTATGGTCTCAAAAGAACTGTCTGGCTCTCAATGCGTCAAAATCGCAAGTGTTAGTGCTTGGTACTAAATCTCAAATTAATAATGTTGTAAAGTGCGACCATAAAATTAAACTAAATGACGTAACGCTGCAACAGGTCAGTTCTGCTCGCAATCTGGGGTTAATTTTGGATGGAGAGCAAAAATTTATGGAGCACGTAAACAATAAAATCAGAACGGCTTACATCAAACTTAAAACACTATATAAAATTAGAGCCTACTTAAAGGATGATATCCGGTTACTGCTATGTGACTCACTCGTGCTGTCACAGTTCAACTATTGCAGTTCAGTATTTGGGCCAAAGTTAACCTCAAATACCGAAAGGGCAATACAACGGGTGCAAAATGCCTGCATTCGTTTTTGCTATGACGTGCCACGGAGAGACTACATAACACCATACCTAAATAAAAAAGGTATCTTAAATATGAGCGCTAGAAGAGAGTTGCACTATGCCTCCTTAATTAAAAGAGTAATCTGGAGTAAAAAGCCAGAGTATTTATTTGAAAAGCTAAATTGGATGAAAGACATATCACACAGGAACCTTCGCTCAAATATACTCACTCTCTTGCAGACACCCGCACACAAAACAAGTCGATATAAGAGTTGTTTTAAATTTTCAGCAGCAAAAATTTGGAACGATTTGCCACCGCCCATGAGAGAACCTGCGGAGTCAATTGTAAGCTTCAAAGCAAAGTACAAGAGAGCTTTATTAAGAAAACAACTCGCTGCTGAAGATTTAAAACACGCCTATTCCAAATGCCTGGACCTGAGAAAATTCTTTTGACACACACACACACACACACACACACACACACACACACACACACACACACACACAGTAACTGTTCTTTGACTCGTGTTTATATGTATTTTAGGTTTTAAATTTTTGGAATTTGTTTGTGATATGTAAAACATAATTATTGTATTTAATAAAAAGGGGGAATAATACATTTATAACTCCTACAATCCATCTCCGGGAGCAGGGTGTGACTGAAAACCAGCGCGGCGCGGGACCAAGTTCCTGCGTCGGAAAAGCTGAGTCACACCCTTTTGCCTAAACTAATTTAATTTGTAATTTAAGTGTACCTATCTATAATTTTAAGGCAATAAATGGATTTTTATTTATTATTTATTTTTTTTTATTTTATAGATAGCGGACGCCCACGACTTCGTCCGCGTGGACTTTAGCTATTTGCCTCAATAATTGGACTATTATTATTTATTTGAAAAAATATTTTTTCAATTCGAACCCGTAGTTCCCATGATTAACGCGTTCAAACAAACAAACAAACTATTCAGCTTTATATTATTAGTCTAGAAGTATAGATGAGATCTTTCTATTATTCAAAAAATAATGTAAGTAACTGTTGCCGCAATATACAGCTGCAGAAAAGAAATGGCTGACAGATATTTTTATTAATTACGTCATTCGTAGGTTATAGATAGGAAATCACAATATGATAAAAGTGTATTGTTTTACTCGTAGTATATACCTACTTAATTTGAATCTCGGAAGACGTTCCCACGATTTTCATGAAATTTAAAATGCAGAGAGTTTTGGATCTATAAATACATCTAACTAGGTTTCATTTTTATCCGTTTTTTCAGGCAGTGAAAAACTGCTTCAGTATCATTAGAATACGACGGTAAATTTCGTTACTATCTACAAGATTATAATGGCTCAAGTAGAAAATCGGGCGGTCCCGAAATCTATAGACCTCATTTTTAGGGTTCCGTAGCCAAAATGGCAAAAAAACGGAACCCTTATAGATTCGGCATGTCTGTCTGTCTGTCTGTCTGTCCGTCCGTATGTCACAGCCACTTCATTCCAAAACTATTAGGACTTCAAACTTGAAACTTGGTAGGTAGATGTAATCTCTGAACCGCTTTACGATTTTTATACAAAAATAAAAAAAAAATTAATAACAACATAGGCTCTCTATACATGGAACTCAAACAAAATTTTTTTTTTTCATCAAACCTATTTGTTGAGGTTTCTAAAATCATTGTTTCTCAAAGTTAATCGTTTGAAAGGTAGACACTACCAAAGTGGTAGAATGTTGGTAAAAAACCTCTAACATTTAAAGTAAGAAAGTGAAAAATCTATCAAAAATATAAATATGTTGTAGATCTCAATAAAAACTTTCAACGAAAATTGGTTCGAACCAGATATAGTACGCAGTTTTTGAGATATAGTAAATTTTAAAAAAACAACAAATATAACTTTGTCGTCCATACAAACACTATGAAAAACAAAGTCATTTTTGCTGACAATAAATAATAATGCTTGCTACTACGGAACCCTTCATGGGCGAGTCTGACTCGCACTTGGCCACTTTTTTTTCTCCTTTTTGCACTGGAAAAAGGAACTTTTCCAAGAAATTCAACTGTTTTTATTCGAACATAGCTCCATCATCTAGGCACTTTAATTCAAATCGGCATCGGAAGTTGAAAAAATGCCAGAATAAGTCTCGTATACAAATACAGTAAAAATCTGTTATAATATCATCGAAGGGACCACTACAATAAGTCACAATAGCCGGTTCGCTAAATTAACAGCAAGCTCCAGGCATTGCCAATAAAAAGACAAACCCGTGCTCAGCAATGGGTCGCTAAAAGGGTTGCAAAAAGCCATATATTATTTTTTATCTACGAATGGTTCAGTTTTTTCCCTTACATCTCTTTCTAAATATGACCAATGATTACTAAACAGTAAATCGATGACTATTTTACCAGTATATGAGCAATGGAGTGTTAGGAATCAACGTCGGTAGTTGAATAAAAAATGTGGCGAAGTAGGAGAAAACGCCTATAAAAGCGAGGCCTCCTCTAAGGTGGTATAATATTAGTGTTGTAATCGTGATAACGACAGTTACTCTGCCCGATTTCGTACTGAAAATCTGTATCTGTGTTTTCTTATTATTTAATTGTGGTTGTATAAGGAAATGTTAATTAGAAACCTTAAATCGTTACTTGTAAATTGTATAAAAGGCTTTGTGAATTAAAGGTGATCTACATATTCTGCTTCTGATTTTCATTTGTAAAAGGAGTATTGGAAGCAAGCGAAAAGATACATGTTTTCACACTGTTCTTTTATTTTACTAATCTAGTACACTGTAATTACCCTGTAACAAACAAAATTCCATAACTTAGTCCGGTATAATTAAAAAAATACATCACAAAATGAAAATAATACACGATCACTACATGTTTTTTGAGGTTTCTGCCAATAACTCCCTGTTAAAGTTTAGAGGCTGATACCTTACAAATGATTCTTCAAGTTCAAAAGCAACAAAAGCGTTCGCTTTTCCATGGTAACTGATAGCGGTGCAGCTTTATGAGGCTCGCATCCTGGTTCCGTACTACGGCTTGTCGTTTATGCCTTTTTTAGTATGTTTACCGTATCTAACAATAAATCGAAAGTATTGATTTAAATGTTAGTAGCCACCAATATCATAACATAACATGATATTTCATTTAAATGTGTTTTTCTGAAAAGGGTAGGTATATTACTTATACTCGTATCTTCAATAATGGCATCGCAAACTCTGTGCGTGTTGCCAGCGTCAAGTATATATTTTTTTAATTACTTAGTAGTCATAGAAAAATCAGTATAATCTGTAAGTCGTCAGTAATCAGTAGACTAGACAGTCAGATGTTCAAGTAAACCAATGGCTACTTTACCAGAACGTGTCCGATGGAGTGTTGGAGGAAAATTGGAAAACCATGTTTTCGCACTTTTATTTTATTTCACATCACTCGTGCAGTGTCAATAACCTATATCGAACAAAACGCCATCAACTTTATCCGATATAACTCAAAAATACACCAATAAAATGAAAACAAAACAAGAGCACTACATGTCCCTTAGGACTTTCCACCAAAACTCCAAGGTACATAATATTACTAAGTCACTGATTTTTAAACGATAAAGCGGCAAACGACAAATGCCCAAAGCAGGATTCGATAAAAAAATTGATAAATAAATAAAAACTAATGTATAATAAATTGCAATATGGGTACAAATAAATAATGATGATAATATGACAGTGGGTTTCGAACACACGATCTGTCTTTCGGAACTAGGAAAGCCTCACCATGGCTGGGGCTGTCGCAGCTCTTACCAACTTCCGCAAAATTATGAGACATTTTTAAATCAAATAATAAACCAAATACAGAACGAGGATCAACAAATTTTCCAGAAGACGGGTTTTCCAGAATTCGGATGTAATATTGAACATTGTAATTATGTAAAACTTAAAATATCTGTCGTCCTTGTGAGAAATCTGGAATAATTCTTATCGAATATCGAACCTTATCACAGTTAAAGCTTTGACATGTTAGGATATGGTGGTCACCCATATCGTTATATGTCACCGGGTACATTTGTTGGTTTTTTGAGTCGTAAACCCGAGCGAAAATTTCGGAAGTGTTTGATAAATTGTTTTCTCATTTTAGTGACAACTTTTAAATTTAAACTTTTTAAATTTTTAAATATAAATTTCGCGTAATGTATGTGTCGCAGTCGGATCGTATAATCCGCCGTATTACATTCCGGCTAGCTATTTCCTAAAACAGGGATGTATTGTAATGCGGCGCACTCTCGTTCAGCCGGATTGCAATTCAGCTAAATTAGCGAACGTTGTATTGTATGAGCTCTTCGCGTTCGTCAAAGCGGCGTAATATCGTGCCGTCCAATTGCCTATATGTTACAGCCAAAGTAATAAATCCGGATATTATATAGGTATCATCTAGCCATTATTTATAATATATCTACTCAATTTAGATAAAGTGATAATAATTGACAATGAATTAATCACTTTCCAAGGCTTGGATAATGTAATAAAACAAGTGGCTCTGTGACATCTCCGGCGCTGCGGGAAGACCACTCCCTCCGCCCCAGCGTAAGAAAGCGCGGCACCTGCGCTCGCCTTCGCAGCTACGGCTTTTTGGTCGCCTTCGGCGACCAGCCTCAGCCGCTCCGGCTCTCTTGATGCCTGCGCTTACCTACGGCGGGCGGGGAGTGGTCTCCCTCCGCGCCTCCGGCTTTTTATATACACTCTAGGGGTAGTACAGACAAGACCACGTGGATAGTGGGGTGCTCTGATTCGGTTTGGGTATTTTTCGAATATAAATAATTATAGTGAAAATGTGTTTCAGGGTGCCTACGAGGCTTCATTACAATGAGGCTAAACGTGAGCCGCCATATTGTAGAACGTATCGCAATAACAATCCGGCTAATCGTGGACCCGCCACAATACAGAACGGCCCTGTTTTAGGAATCGGCTAGCTGTAATGTTATACGGCGGATTATACGATCCGACTGCGACATATGCATGCATATTTTTCATTTTTTATGTCATTGACGAATGACCCACGCCAAATTCTTTTGCGAGAGATGAGTTTGATTCTCCATTTTCTAAACTGCATATTAGTGTTATTATTATTAGTATTATTGTTGCACCTTTCTCCTCAATCGTAAATGCTTTACGACGTTGTGATGACATTTTTTACATAGGATATCACTAAAAAAAGCCGTGACGTTCAACTGTCAATTACTCACTGAAATTCAAAACATAAACCAGCCACGTGCCAAAAGTCGTCGGGAATTAATGAATATGAACGAAAGTCGGTCGGTCAGTCACTATAAATGGATTTTTTTTTATTAAAAATGGGTCATACTAAGCGACATGTATGTGGACTGTAAGCGAAGTCATTATATCCGACTTTGTTACAAAGAATTTTGTGTTTTAAACCAAACTTCGTTGTGTAATTCCGTCATAATAAGCGGTTGGTCAATATAGGCGGATTCATAATAAACGGATTCTACTGTATTCTCCTTTATTGAAGCTCGATATAGATTTGCCCATTAAGTAGTAAACAAACATTGAAGCCACACGCTGTAAAATGGTCGCTGCTGTCCATTGACACGTACACACAACCTCAAGCAAACCTCAGTCATTTTCTGAGGGCGAATGTATTAAGATTGGCCGGGAACCGCACGATTAGTATATAATTTCTTTATGGCTGAAATAGATCCGCTGATACCACGGTACGACAGATATTCGGCATCTGAAATACGAATACCTACTTTCAGTGATAAGAAATAGGACCATATTGGGCGCTTTTCGTCTTATTTCTTTTGTTTTTTCTTTAAATAAAAGTATTTATTGTAAAACGATAAAAATGTATGTAATATTCCCACAATAAACACTTTATGTCACGTGATACAGCTTAAAGACTGAAAAAAGCATAATTATGAGTACCAAACTTCAATCCTATTCAAATCAAATCAAAAAGAAGGCCAGAATTTCGGAGTATGAGCTAATTGGCTGTGACAGGCGGACCGACAGACGGCTCACTAACTAACGAGTGATAGTAGGGTATTATATTTTCGTAAAAATACTTCTTAATGTACGAAATTGGAAATGTGTAAATTTACATAAAAAAAAGTGTGTGTACTTATGTAAACGCGTTAGAAGTTACTACATATTTATATACTTCTTTGGTGTATGAAAAAAGTTTAAAATAACTCAAACGCAGTAGTAATCGACGATAAATATCAAAATCAATCAAAAAGGTTTTGTTTAAATAGAAAACGTTTTATTAACGTTTTCATTAATTTAAATTAATATTCAAAATTAATTATTCATATGAATACTATATTTCACAACACTGGCTTGACTCGCTTATGAACATCTATCTATTAGGTATATATTATGGACACTAAGTACTGTAACTATGTTCAGTTTTGAAAATATATGTTTTTATTATTTCTATTCTTTGGCTAACTTCATCGTTTCGTTCCTTCGCGCGCAGCTTACAAATTCACTGTCATCCAAACGCGCCAAAAGAAGTAACTTCAACAAGTACTTGAAGTAAGTAGACTTAAAGATCTTTGAACTCTATAACATATGAAGAAAAATCTCTCCAAAAGGACTATCTTGACATTTGAGTAGATAGAGCGAGATGTTCTTAAAAGGGTACATCCTTACATGTACCCTTTTAAGAACATCTCGAAACGTTTTCCGCATGGGTGGGTTAAAGAGTTTATACTATAAATATAGCACTAGGTACAAATACATATTATATGGCAGAACTATTCTACGTGTGTGGATTTTCATTGGGATCTTGAAGTACAGCAAAGCAATAAATTAAGTTTTTAACAAAAAAATAGAACCGACTTCAAACGGTAAAAAATAAAATTGTTCAGTACCTACTTCTTCTTGCTTATGGTAATGACTCTTAAAACTATTTCTGGAGTCGGGCCCTTAGTAAATGTCGTACCATTCGTTCTAAATTGGCACCGACAGTACAGACAGTGGGACAGTACCTACTTCTTCTTGCTTATGGTAATGACTGTTAAAACTATATTGGAGTCGGTGCCCATTCAGAACGAAAGGTACACTATATTTACTAAGACAGGACATTTCACTAAGGGCCCGACTTCAAAAATAGTTTTAAGAGTCATTACCATAAGCAAGAAGAAGTAGGTACTGAACAATTTTATTTTTTACCGTTTGAAGTCGGTTCTATTTTTTTGTTAAAAACTTAATTTATTTCACTCTTTTTAGTAATTTTAATAATTCTGTATGTATTAGCATAATTGGAAAAAAATTCACTTAACTTCTAAACTTTAAACAGATTTACCTTTTATAATCATGTTTATCTAATAGCCATCTAAAAGTCTGAAAGACATACTATCAGTCCACCTGAACGTTTAAATTAAAGAAAGAATTTGCTCTCAGCTCCTAAACGTTGAGGAGTTGTACCTTCAATCATCAGTTAAGCAACAGCAGGTGATAATTACCAGACATAAATATTTGTATTATGTTAAAAATATGACTAAAAGCATGTGTGTGCCTATTAAGTTTCAGGGTTTCCCTCGATTTCCCTAATATCACATCATCAGATTTTGACATGGTGACAGTTGGACCACCTCAGGAATGTAAGATTTCGAACAAAAAACCATTTATTGAAAGAATTTGCTCTCAACTCCTAACCGTCGTAGTACCTTCCATCATCAGTTCAGCAACATGATATGACGATAATTATACACAAATGTTTGTTTTGCTTTGTAAAAATATGAAAATCATTTGTTGTGCTATAAAATTTGAATGTTCCCTTCGATTTCTCTGGGATCCCCTCATCAGACTTTGACTTGGTGACAGTTGGACCATCTCGGGAATGTAAGATTTCGAATAAAAAACTATTTATTGAAAGAATTTGCTCTCAACTCCTCACTGTCGCAGTACCTTCCATCATCAGCTCAGCAACATGAAATGATGATTTCTATGCGTAAATATCTCTTAAGCTTCAGAAACTATAAGAAAATCAATGTGTGTGCCTATAAAATTTGAGAGTTCCCCTCGATTTCCCTGGGATCCCATCATCAGATCCTGATTTGGTGACAATGGGACCACCTCGGGAGTATAAGCATACGAACAAAAAAAGAATTTTGAAAATCGGTCCACAAACGGCGGAGTAATCGGTGAACATATATAAAAAAAAAAAACATACAGCCGAATACAGTACCTCCTTCTTTTGGAAGTCGGTAAAAATAAAAAAATTGTGTGTGTGTCAGCTCCGACGCACGACTGGAGTTTTCTCCTTACGAACGATAATTATGTTTGATATAATAGTATATCGAATAGAAAAAGAGGGTAAATGAACGCATTTTTTAAAATAATAAGAGAAACAAACTATATATCTGTAATTATTCGGATTATTTATGTTACTTCAATAAATGCGTATTACGTATAGTATGTTACAAAATAATAAAATAATAACATTTGACACTGCACAACTTTTTTTTTTCAATTTTAATAATGGCGTCGCAAACTCTGTGCATATTGCCAGCGTCAAGTAAAAATTTTGGATCACTGTAGTCGTAGAAAAAAGTCAGTTAGTCGTAAGGTATCAGTCAGTCTAGTCAGTCAAATGTTCAAGTAAAGTGATGGCTATTGGCTACTTTACCAGAACATGTCCGATGGAATTTTGGAGGCAAGCCGAAAAAACATGTTTTCGCACTGTTATTTTATTTCACAACACTCGTGCACTGTTATTAACCTATATCGAGCAAAATGCCATCAACTTTATCCGTTATAACTCAAAAATACACTAAGAAAATGAAAATAAAACAAGAGCACAACTTGTTCCTTCAGACTTCGCGCCAAAACTCCCACTGCACAACTTTGACACTGCACAACTTGTAATAAAAACCCGACTAAATTATGATGGTTAATATTTTCTTGACATCACAAGTTAAAACGTATATTTTTAACTTAGGCTCATCATAAACAAATGTTGAGTTTTGGCGGGAAGTCGAAAAAGACATATTGTGCTCTTGTTTTATTTTCATTTTCTTGGTGTATTTTTTAGTTATATCGGATAAAGTTGATGGCATTTTGTTTGAGATAGGTTAATTACAGTGCACGAGTGGTTGTGAAATGGAATAACAGTGCTAAAATATGTTTTTTCTGCTTGCCTCCAAAATTCCATCGTACACGTTCTAGTAAAGTACTAGCCATCGCTTTACTTGAATGTTGGACTGACTAGACTGACTGATTACTGACGACTTACTGACTTTGTTATTACTTCGTCCAGTTTCATTGAAACGGCCAAAAAATTGATGCAAAAATTATACTTGACGCTGGCACAGAGTTTGCGATGCCATAATTGAAAAAAAAAACAAATGTTTGATGCACACCATCACAGATAGCGCCACTGAGCATTATAAAATTTAATGTCATGAATTATGAAAGATAATGCAGGCACATAATTGACTTTCTTTAGTAGTATTCTACATAACGCCTCAAGCATAAGAATAAATAATACTACGTAGAACGGAAACTCCCGCTCAAAACGGGCTCAAGGTCACGATATTAGCCTACACTTTAATTTCGGCTAAACCGACTACTGAAGACGGGCTGTCTCGGACGGGCGCGTCAATTACAATAACGGCGCCAAGTTAATGTGGTGTGTTTGGTTGTACAAATAATTCTAAAACAATGCCAAACTTAAGTTTTTTTAGTTTGCCCAAAGATGATGCGAGATAAGTAATATTTTTTTAAATATTATTCCTTTTCCGTACCTAATTTATCAAAAGGATGTGACCAGTTCTTTTTGTGTAGCCAATTGTTTCACTTTCACTCAATTATAAAAAAAAAATGTTAGATAACTACAGCATTTTAACATGTCGCCAAAATATTTTTTAATAGCCCCCGCCATCGGTCATTGAACCTTTCTCGATTGTTTTGCCTCGCGATTGCGGCGCCGCGGCACTGGCGCACGCACGTATTCGTTTATTTTAAACGTACACTACGTAAGTACTTACACCTATGTAGGTAAGTAATACTTACTTAAATGGCTTCATTTGGTATGGTACTCATAATAATTTATTATTCATGAGCAGGTATTTATAGTGTAGGTAAGTATTTGTAATTCTCATACTTTGTAATACTAAACTAAAATAATGATTTTTAAGTAAAGGAAAACTTATATTTTAGCTACCTATATTATCTATAAAAAAGCAGTATTAACAGTTGACAACCCTGTCAACACGCCTGGGCGACAGAGGGGCGTAACGAGGTGAAGGGGGAAGTAGGTATAAAAATAGCGGCGTTTTCCACCCGGTCAAAGGAGATTCCGTTCTATGTAATTATTATTTATTCTTATGCCTCAAGCTTCCGAGTGTTACACTTGATTTTACTCCTCATAAATTTTCCGTACCGGGCCTTACAACTCAAATCGTTTCTTAATGAGTAAACTCCAATTATTATTTGTTACTTTTAGTATAGTAAATAAACGAAATAGTTTATGCACAACTTAAAGGAATTACTTTTTTGGAAGGAATATAAGAAATTGATTCCTTGCCGTTTGAAAACAGCCAATAGCGGGTAAGTAGCCAAACCACTTTTGGATGTTTTCAAACTTAACCGCCCTTAGAGCTTCCGACTGGGTTTGACGACTGCTATCTACGAATAACAACCGGGACCGATGCTGTAGCTTGTTCTCCAAAGCGCGGAAACGTGCATATTATTTGCTACTAGCGGTCTCCCATCTTGCATCCAATTGCTCGCTCAGCTGCTAGCCGCTGGTGTCATGCGCGCTTAGTAGAACGCTATGTAAGTACGCAATAAGTAAGAAACAAACAGAAAAGCATCACGTAGCTGTCATGTTCTATCTACCAAAAATTAAACGTATTTCGAGTATTGAAGTATTGCTATTCCTATTATAATTAACAGTAGATAACTTCTTAGTGCTAAAAGTTCACGCGACCGTCCGCTGTTTAAGAGCTACATGCCATGACTTTCCGCTTGGGATAGCTGGAGTCTGTGTAATGACAAGCATAAATAGTAGCAACACATGCGAGACCGTTGCCTGTGAAATCTCTAAGGAAGTCCTTAGAGCCAAGCGGTTATCCGCTACCGTCTAGGAATTCAAAAGATCTTACCTCAAATGCTTTACTTATCTGCAGTTCTGAGGTCGCGCTGTTATATTTTTCTGAATTTATGATATTTATATAAAAGTTATATATCTACGGATTACGAAATCCAATAGTATATGCCACCTGTTACAGAAAGCTTGAGTGAATATTCCGAAATTTAAGAGGAGCGCGAATGACTTTTCGCTTCGTATTAGGTGAGTTTATGTAATTACAAAGAGAAGTAACATATATAATATGTCAATACGCCTTTGGAATTGCTAAAAAATATTTTCTTTGTAAAGATATTGATTATCCATGAAACTTTCACGTCACTATCGAAACCTCATACGGAATAATCGATTATACGAGTAGCCCTAACAAATTAACGAGTATAAAACCATATCCACTACAACTAAGTACCAAACATATTATGTTCATTCGATATTTTGTCAATGAGTGACATTGAATTTTTTTTTCTCACGGGGTAAGATGTTACACCAACTCGCTCCACTGCTATAACAAAAAATCAACACATATAATAAATTCCATTTGCAACGTTTATTAATGACCAAGCTCTAATGAGAGGAGACCTGTGCCCAGCAATAATAATGATATGAAAATGGTTGAAAAGTTATCGGGTTATGACTCTGTGGCTACTCCAGCCATCAGCCGCGTTGCTCTAAGTACGCCGGAAGTCAGCATTGTCAGGTCAGAGCCCTAAGGAATCGCCATAACTAGGAAAATAATTGAATTTGCGATTGATTGTCTTTTTAATTGAAATAAAGCGACCGAGTTGTAGCACTAAAAATAAGGGTATTTACTAGTATTGGTTTTGTGGCGGTGCGGCGGAATTTTGTTGCAATTTAGTTCTAATTTGTACATTTTTAGTTTTCTGTTTCGTTTAGATGATTGTATATAGCATAAAGTTAACGGTATTATAAAAATATCTCTAGGTAGTATCTTTTAAGGAAGAAAATAGTTTTGGTCAGCTTGTAAACTAATTTATACAGAGCGTGAAATATTGAGAAACAAACCATGCCGTCCAGGTAACTTGCCCATTTTCTCTCTAATCTAAACCTCTTTTTACTGAGTTTTTTTTTATTCGAATGGAGTAGCAGATGTGCTTGCAAGCCTCTTGGTGTCAAGTAGTCGCTGCAGGCAATGAACATCCACACACAACCTCAAGTATGCATATCGAAGACCCGCGTAGCGTACCTAATAGTTACCATGCCGGACTGCCAATCGAGGGGTCCCGGGTTCGATTCCCGGCGAAACAGCAGTTTAAATTTCTTAATTTTTTAGTACAAGTACTATCCAATAGTATCATTAAAGTTCTACCACTTGCAAAAGTTGTCTTTCTTATTTGTGTAAAATTCTTTTAACAAATAATAAATAAGTACGTGAGAAAGAACAATAAAGATGTTCCTATGTGAAATGGTATAAAATTTCATATCTTCAACGGTACAAAGGATGATGTACTATTCGACTTTTATACTATAGTTGAACTTATATTATTAAACGTTGTTAAAATGGAGATTGAAGATCTTGAAGTGTGTATAGATATTCAATTTATTATATGGAAAACCCAACCAGAAAATGACAATTAAAGATTACTGATCATAATTGGATAAATTCAATAGAGCACGGAATCGTCACGTAACCAAACAGGTCATATAAAATTTTATTTCGAGTTTTATTTCGTTTTAATTTATAGTTGTTCAACAATGTTTAAACTGAAATAGACGAACCATAGCTGGAAAAGTTGGGCAGAATTGCGTTCACGAGCACATTCAGGAGGGGGGGGGGAGTGGTTTTATGTTCTGTGGGAAATAATTTTCAAATATAAAGTAGTCAGTCATAGTTTCGTCTTTTGTTATGAAATAGTATAAGCCTATATTTTTTTAAGCCTAAGCCACATACTTTATTTTATTTTCATTTACTTGGTATGTTTTTGAGTTACAGCGGATCCGAGTGTTGTACAATACATTAATTTAATATTTCGCACTGTTATGTACATGTTTTTTGGGCTGCCTTCAAAAATCCATTTGACACGTAAAGAAGCTATAGCTTTACTTAAATATCTGACTATCTTCACTGACTGATTATTGACGACTAATTGATTTTGACTATAAAGTGTCCTCCGGTTTCAACGAAACGGCCAAAATTTGATTTAAATTATTAACTTGACACTGGCAATATGCACTACTTAATATGACATCCATTATCGAAGTAAAAAAAACTTTTATTATTCGTTTCCAGCAACGTTTTTATTTGTCCACCGACTTACACTTGGCATTTTAAATATACAATACATTTATTTTGTAACGACCTCAGGAGTAGGCACATCAACAGTACTCAACATTTATGAGTTACCTTGCAAAGATCACTAAAAATGTTCAAAGGCGGCCAGTAAACCAACAAGAATAAATACCTCATTGCTTTCAACACAACTTATTTCCTTCTAATCTGGATCGTATAAATCATCGCTATACATCATCTCTTCGCCGCCAAAAAGCTAAGAGCACATAAAATTATAACGTTCCGAGATAAATTTTATTCTAAACAATAGAACACCTACTTATGTGCACCTTTGTTTCCTACGCCCACGCGGTATATTTCACGTTTTACATTATCCTACCATAAGCCATTGTTCCTTGAATGAATAGAGAAAGAGATAAAATGGCTCAGTGAATCCCATAATTTGTATCACTTACCAAAAGTTGCTCTAATCTACGGCTTACAATTCAGACCTCTTTCATTTTCGTTGCTTTCACGTCATAGAAGCTAGACAATAGTAGAAGAATTTGCATAATAATAATAATAATAATAATAATAAATCATTTATTTCGGACAATAACACTATCCATATCAAATGTTTCAAGTAATAGTAATGTAATGAATATATATTATAAAAAAGGATAGGAACAACAGATCTCAGTAATCTACCTTACGGCACGTCAATATTAAAATATTACAATCATCATGCTTAAAATTAAAATCATTAAGAATAAAATCCAATAAATAATAATAAAATTATTTACAATTCGTCAAAATTATTAAAACAGTCATTAAAAATAAAAATCAATTCAATTAAAATAAATTATTCACAATTTGTCACAATCTTTAGAAAAAAATCATTAAAAATAAAATTCAATTAAAACAAAAATAACTTATATAAATACTATGCAGAAAACGATAACTATCTTTGGTTTCTGTCACGATGCACGGACAGCCAATGTTTAAAAAAAGGACTATCCAAGCGTTCCGACAATGTTTGCAGAATTTCATTACTGGACTCACGGACTCGCGTCCAGAACGCAGCGACACGTGATCGCATAATTGCAAAAAAGTCTGTGACCCTGGCTTCAGCAAACATGGTCGACGCACTGCAATACCTCGGTAACTTCATTAGAGTGCGATATGTGTCATTATATTGCACTCTAATGCCTCGCAAAGCTTTTTTGGTGTAGTTAACCCAAAGCTGACAAGTATAAAAACTTTGACAGTAGGCCCTAAATAATGTCAGCTTCACTTCCCTGCTGCACTTTTTGAATCTGCGTGCGATCATGTTACCGCGAACAGCCAGGGCCCTGCGCTCACGTTCTATGTCGCTGTCGTCTCGGAGATCCTCTGTAAGCACGTGTCCTAGGTATCTGAAGCAACCCACTCGTTCAACGGCAGTACCATTCAAAAAGACCGGTGGTACCCTCTCCGGACCGACCCCTGCCTTAAATATCATAAACTGCGTTTTTGACACATTATATTTAAGTCCATGCCTAGCAGCGTAGCGTTCGCAAATGTCTACGAGTTTCCGCAATCCTTTAATCGAGGGACTCAAAAGAACCATATCATCAGCATAGCTAAAATTGTTCATGCAAGTTGTACCTATATGGCATCCGATTTTAGTACTTCTGAGCTCCTCGATCAAATCATTCATATATAAACTGAAAAGGTCCGGAGAGGTCAGCCCTCCTTGACGAACACCACATTTTAACTTATAACTACTAGAGGTGGCATCACCCCATCTCACAAAGTTAGTTTGGTTTTCGTACCAAAACCTCAACAATGCTACCGTACGCGTTGATACCCCAGACAAAGTGAGCTTCTCCCATAGCAAATTATAATTTACCAGGTCAAAAGCTCGACTAAGATCTAAAAAGCATGCGTATACAGCAGTGCCCCTATTAATGTAGTGGCATACTGTAGATTTAAGGCTGAAAATTGCAGCGTCAGTCGAGAGTTCTGGACGAAAGCCAAACTGCGCGTCACTTATTTTTATGTGTTGCTTCAGATCCTGGTGTATTAATCTCTCCAATATTTTACCAACTACTGTCCCTAAAGATATCGGCCTGTAGTTTTTAAGTGTGGATAGATCGCCGGTTTTATTTTTTGGTATAGGAATTACCATGGTTTTCATTAAATTTGTTGGCAGATACCCTATACTAATGCACATATTGTACAAGTCAGCGAGGACGCGATACACCTCCGGACCAGCATGAGCAATATGCTCAATACTCAGTCCATCGTACCCTGCCGACTTACCTCGCTTCATGTTTCGTACAATACACGCCACATCCTCCGGGGTAAACTCCACATCTCGCTTTCCTATGCACTGTATGTACGAGTATGCTTCGTTTGTGTTTGTAGGTTCATGAAAGGGCTCAACTTTGAAATGGTGCGAAAACAACTCTGCAATAAGTTCCGGCTCATATACACCATCTACACTAGTCGATATGTCAGTTTTAAATCCCTTTGTAGCTTTCCAGAACTTTGAAAAGTTTTTATCTGACTGATGTTCTGCTAAAATATTCATTCTTATTTGCTCCTCGTTATTTTGGCACCATCTCAATTTGTTTTTAAATCTCTGCCGGCTCTCCATCATCTTCTTGTACGTGTCGCCCGATGCTGGCTTACCAGCCAGAAGCCAGCAGCTGTAATTAAGCCTAGCAATTTGATGGCTTTCTCTGACATGGTAATTCCATCCCAAAACCTGTTTATTTTTTATCTTTTTCCGTGCACCGTGACTAAAACTCAATTTCGCGCCCTTCTGCAATACATTAATAATATTATTATAAAATTCATCTAATAAATATAAATGATTTGGGCAAATATAATTTGACATACAATTATTACAATTTTTATATACATTATTTATATTCATACATTGAAATTTGTTATTACAAAAACATTTAAAACTGTTAATCTGTCTATGGTCCCTTTTTCCCCACCAAACCCCATATAATTCGGACTTGCTACTAGGTTTAGTACTCTTCTTAATTATAAGAGCCAATTCGCATTTAATAACTAGAGGATAGTGGTCTGACCAGTACACGCCCAAGTCTACGTATACAGAGGTAACAGTTTTATGCGCAGCAACCGTCCCCACACAGTGGTCCAACCAACGTGATGTACCATGACCTTCATTTAAATGGGTATACGTATCAGGCGGAAGGAACTCTTTGTCTATACTAACCAGAGCATGATCTAAACAAAATAAATTTAACTCCTTGCCAAAACGCGAGTCTGGGTATAGTTCGACCAAAAAAGTAATACCACCATTCAGCTAATAAAAAGACATGAAATAACACTGTGAAACGGTTTTTTGTCATTTGGCGGTTAGACTAGTACTTATTAACCCTTTTTGCGTCTCACTGCTGGGCACGGGTCTCTCCCCCTTATTGGGGAGGCCTAGACCTTACTCCACCATGCTGCTCCAATGCGGGTTGGTGGAGATGCGGGTTAATAGCCAACCCGCTGTCCTATGTTTTCAAACGCCCCCATAAGACCTCCGACAAGGTTTGACGACTGTTGTCTATCGACAACAACCGGGACCGACGGCTTATCGTGCTGTCCGAAGCACGGAAACGCGCCTTTAGCGGTCCCCCATCTCACACCCGACCGCCCGTTTGGCTTAGTTGCTTCTTAGATTGCTTGCGGTCTACGCTCGCCGCCGGGTCATGCGCGCTTCATTTCTGTTAAAACATACTAGGATAAAATAATGGACCTGTTATGGACGGAATTTTATGACTCTAGGTCAACGGGAAGTCACACATAAAGTCAGAAAGATAAAAATCACTTTGTTCCCCAGTGTTTTTATTCTTTTCTGACGCACGGAACCATATAAATCCTTAAAAGAAGATACCTATACACTTTGCAGAGGACTAAATTTTATTTCAATTGTCTGTATATTTCGTAATAAAATGAACTTGGTCACATCCCGAGAGATATCTTGTAAAGCTCTAAAGTGAATTGGAAGTGTCCACAACGCTCAAACAATGTAAACCAACCCGCGGAAAAATATTTGATCAATCGGCTATTGCAAGCTAGCTTTTCAAGAAATGCTTCTCGGTAGAGAATTTAGTTAGTTTGATAGGATTTGGATTTTGTAGGAAGTAGATTGTAAATGAAATATACTGACTTTTTAACGGTGATTCTATATAAAATACTAGTGAACCAGGCAGACGTTGTCCTAATGCCTTAAATATATTGAAAGAGGATTAGTTTCTTTATCATCTCAAAGAGTTTTTATGTTACTGCCAAATAAAAAATATAAAACAAATAGTGACAGATGTATTGTTATTCAGACAATGTCAAACTTCTGGACGATGGCGCAAAATCAATGTTTGACAGTTACTAACAGAGCGAATCCGGCAGACGTTGTTCTGCCTTAAAATATCAGAAATAAAATAATATTGCGACTATTAATTAAGATGTAAGCTATCCTATCTCTCAAGTTGGATCGAACTGCACATGGTGTGCGAATTTTATTATAATCGGTTGTGGTTTAGGAGTCCATTGAGGACAAACATTGTGACACGAGATTTATATATATTAAGATTTATCGTATCGGGACGGGACCAACGTTTCAGTCAGATGTATCAGTCGTTGAACCCTGCTGCATGGTTTATTATAGCGATTTAAAACTTACCGAGGGACATCTCAACCACATCGCATTTGAATAGCATATAAAATAAAGAGTAAACCATTTTTATATTATATCCGTTAATATGTACATAATCGTCAACATACTTTTTAAAGTTGCTTTCACGTCCTGCTAGTTATTTTAAAGGCTTAAGTAATTGGGGAGAAGCCTGAAGCTTGGCCAGCTAAGAAGTGCAATAAAATGGTTTCTACGAAATTTCAAAATAGTCTCTCCATATAACTAAACCTGTGGTTGTAAGTTTGTACTCAAAAAAATTAATAAAAGAGACCCAAGCGCTCTGTGACTGTGACGTAGGAAGTCTTTCCAAGCATATGGAAGCCAGAGCTCATACGGAAAAGAACTTTGCAAGCAAATAACAAACTTGGATGCGACCCTTTTTGGTGTCCCACTGCTGGTCATGAGTCTCTTCCCATTTTATTATAGGGGATGACTGGAGTTTACTCCATCACGCTGCTCCAATGGGGTTGATTGAGATGCGGGTTAGTGGCCAACCCATAGTCAGATGTTTAAAAAAACCCATAAGGCTTCCGACAAGGTTCAAGAGCTGCTATCTATAGATCAACCAGAACCGTCGGCCTAACGTGCCCGTTTATATTTTTGAACGACCGAGCGTTGCTCGCATAAAAACAATTGATTTTACAAAACCATCTATGGAAGTAGTTTCAAAATAATAAAAAAATAGTATGACGTATCACTCGCTAATAGATGTCAGGAAGAATCATATAATTATCAGTTAATTTAAATCGCTGAAAACACAGATAAAACATTTTCTTAACATAAAACCTAGCTAGATTAATTTTTCGTTCCCAACACCCTCTGCATACTAAATTACATGAAAATCTTTGGAGCCGTTTTTGAAATTCATATTATATAAATAGGTATATACAAGAATTTATCGTTTAAAGGTATTAGATATATAATGTCATTGCATAACAGGCAAAACAAACACACAATAACGCAGTGTTGAGATACGAGTACATATCCCATAAACCAAGGGTTCTGTAATACACGGTATTATAACACGATAGTTACTAAAGCCTGGGCAGAGTTTGCAACTTCATATATAATATAATATAATATATATCACCTCGCTTGTTGCTCAGTTTATGAAGGTTGACACAGGCATTGTTTTAGTTAAAGTTGGCTAACTTGTAGCATTTATGTTGGATTTACGTCATCTATTAGCAGCATAGCTGGACTAATTTGCCCATACCTTCAGTAAGCTATTATTTGCTGGCTCAGGTAGGTAAATCTAACACAGGTGTTCACAGCTCGAAGGACCTCTCTTCGAATGAAGGACGCAAAGGATATTATAATTAATTTATACGTACAAACTTATTTATATTTAGTTAGTTAGTTATATTTTCTTTCAAAATTGTAAAATATCATTGTAAAATATTATTTAAAATTGAAAAAAATGCTAGCAGAATATTTGTTTTAAAACAAACTCACTCAAATAATTACGCTTAATTGATACGAACCTTACTAAAAATACTCTTTCTTACTTTGGCTGTAAATATTTGTTGTAATAAGTTAGACCTTCTGTGCTAACGCTCATGTATTTAACATTTTTAGTTTAAATTTCCTATTATATAAGTAAGTATAATTATTTATAGGAAAACTTTAAACCTAACTTATTTATCACGACAGATTGTATATTTGTAAATTCAAATACTGATTCAAGTGACATGAAATTTGGTGGGTTCCTTTTATATACGAGTAGTAGATCTAAAAGTTTGTTTGAAATTCTGACAATTTTGCAGCTAGCATTTGAGTGTTATGAACCTTGGTACTTAACATAAATTATACTAAAATTCATGCTACCCATAATAATATTTATAACTGCGAGTGTTACAGCGGTACATTATTTATAATACAACAGACCAACTTGTAACCACCTGTAATTGAGTAGAGGACTAATATTGAATACTGCGTAGAATTTACCAAGAAATTATTGATTAAAAGCTGTGAAATAAGCTTTAGAAGTTTTATTCAATTTTTTACTGCGATACAGGCAGGAGACGTTATGATCGCGTATTGCTCTCTAAGTTCTTGTTAAAACGTTCATTCTCTAATAAGAATGCTTCGTTTGAATCAATGAAAAAATTTAGTCTAAATCCGAATTGGAACCCCAGCACGGCTGTTTGAACAATTTTGATATGTGCACTAGTTACTATTAGTACTACTAGATGCTACTAGTAGGTTGCTTGCACTGGGTAAAAGAAAACTTTATTATATTTTAACCGACTTTAACGAAGAGGTGATCGTCATAAATTTTTCGAAATCTACTTTTTAATCTTTCATGTTTTTAAGTTACCCATCCAAAATGTGATGTTTCTGCGACAATTCTCTAATACAAAATGCGTCGATTGTGATCAAGTTACTGGTTAGTAAAAAACTAGTTCACATCACTTCCACAATCCACGACCTGTCATTTTATTTCAATATCCAGAGTAATATTAAAGTCCATATTATTGAAATCACAGGAGCCCACGTATCTTGGTGCAAGCTGCAGCGATTCATCCTACGATTTTATTACCTGGCAGAGAAGTTTGGGTACATTTTATTAAATTGCGTTCAAGAAAAATGCCTTTTAAATTTTTTCTCTCCCTTGAACAAATAGGTCAAGAGCGAGTCGAAATATGGTTCAAATAAAAATGACACTGCGTATTCATGAAACATAGACAAATAATAATATTTAAAAAGGATGACTGAATGCAGTTCAGTCTCCATTGAGAGATTTAGGCCATATGTTGTATATAAATGTGGGATGGTGTTCGAGATGGTGATCACTTTGCTAGATTTTTTACTGTAACTCAGGAATGCACGATGAAGGCAAACTCCGGCAGACGAGTATGGATGTCACTTACTGTCCACTGTAATGGATTTGAAACAAATGAGACACAAATTTTATCCACAAATGGACAAAGCAAAGTTGTGCAAACATGTGAAACTACAATGTTGAAATTACATATATGAATAATGCTCCATTCCTAGAAACCATTACAAAAGTAGGTTATTACAAAAACGTTTGTTATTGTGTCTGTTTTAATGTGGACGATGTTTGTTGATTTGTTTTGATAGGGAAGACTATTTTTTTAAATCTTATTTAAATGGAGTGACCGAGCAGCATACAGGCCATGAGGATGACCACGTGTCCACAATGATGTGGAGATTGTGAGTTGCTTTGATTGCCCCGTGTAAGTCTGAACGGCAATCACAATTTCCCACCGAAACACATTCAGTACGTTGTGTCAACAATTCTTAACTTAGTTTGTAGGCAGAAATAGGTGTAGTCCCTGTAGCTTCGGGATATTTTCTGCCTGATCGTATGATGCGACTAAAAGGGGGTTTTCGGGGTTAGATCCAGATACAAAAAAGGCTGAAATGGGCGCAACGATACCTGAAACCACACAGGTTCAATCACTCTATCAATTAAATTTATCATACTAAGGGCCTCTTTCACCGCCTTCCAGTAAAGTGACAAGTACCTACGCTAATTGTCGGTTAAAGTCACCCGTAACTTCAATTTCAATTTCACGATGTTCGAGTACCACTAATCATGTGATAAACTGATGCGTACTCATAGCTTTTACTTGCCAATTAACTTTACTTGGGACGTTATTAATCAACACTTTCCTTGGATATGGTGAACGAGGCCCTAATAGATCATGATCATGAACCGTGTTAAGTGTTTGATACAGTTGAGTAAGTTTTCTGCGGAAAACAAAGATTTCCAATGGAATCCAAAGAAAACTTGCAGCAAACCGTGATCGCCAAGGATCACAAGAACTAACACTTCAATATTAAAGTGCTCGTTTTTCACAAAGACGTTATTTTTCTTGGTAAGAATAAGAACAACCATTTTCATCTACACATGAAAGGAAACGTTTGTTCTACGGACGTTTAAACCCGAAAATTAGTTTACGATTTCGTTGATCGTCAGAAAACGCTCGTTTACACTTCAATAATGATTTATGTAAACCCATCGTAAATTTTACACGAAACGTATGGTTTGCTCCATATTATTCTACGACCAACTAAATAGAATAATACATGGGAATGGGGAAACATATAGCAAGAATGTACTACGCCACGTATTTAAAGAAATGAAACCAAAATAAACATAGCCCAGTTGCGAAGTTTAAGGAATGTTTGTGTTTGGCACAATTTTCAGTTGTTTCAGCTTTATCGCAATAAACACATTTTTAATACCCTGAATAAACATAGCTTTTTTTGTCGTTGGATATCTATTTCTATAATTGCGATTGTAATTTTATATCCGAAAAATGTAGGCAACATCATCATACGCATAAATTACTCGTATATTCCATGGCTTTTGTTATTAAGTAGTAATATACTTACTTTACCTATATAAAAAACCTTAAAACCAATTTAGCACCGGAATGTAAGCTATTTCTTCCGAGAAACATTAAATAAAGCTCGCAATACGATATCTATTAGTAAGCTATCGATAAATCCCCAACCTTGGGAAAAAATTAAATTAAATCTGCTCTGCAAATAATTCCATAGGTTCATCCCCAGGGATGATGGAACGGATTGAAATCAAATACCAAGACTGTAAGTAAATATACACACTTGTAAATAACTAACCCTCGAACGCAATTTATTGCTTAGCCCTGGAGCTCATAGGATAATTTGAGTTTGTGTTTTAAACATTTTGAAACGTGAGTGTCAAATTAGGTTGCTGTTATTCGCGAGTAGTGTGGTTGGCAAATATTGTCGTCACTTATGTATACATGTATTTTTATTTAAACTATTTTATTTAATTTCTTTTTTTTCATTTGAAGCGCGCATGGCCCGGCGGTTAGCATAGAACGCAAACGATCTATGCAACTAAGCAAAACGGGCGCGGTCGGGTGTGAGATGGGTGACCGCTAGTGGCAAAAAAAAATTTCATGCGCGTTTCCGTGCTTCGGAGGGCACGTTAAGCCGTCGGTCCCGGTTGTTGTCGATGGATAACAGTCGTTAAACCTTGTCGGAGGCCTTATGGGCGGTTTGAAAACATCCGACAGCGGGTTGGCCACTAACCCGCATCTCCACCAACCCGCATTGGAGCAGCGTGGTGGAGTAAGCTCCAGGCCTCCCCAATAATGGGGAGAGACCCGTGCCCAGCAGTGTGACGCTAAAAGGGTTGCAGCCAGCCATTTCATTTCATTAATCTGGGGCACGATAGTGATGTGCGTGTGTGTAATAAATAAAGGAGTTATAGAGTTTAATACATCATTAAGGTAAATATGGCAACCTAATAAATGTTTTGTGATTTATTGATTTTCGAAAATAAGATCTATTTTTCTGCTTTTCTTTTCTTCTTTTTATATTAGATTTTATTGGAAACATATTAAATCATTTATTGTATGTCCAAATGATAATAAAACTATCTACAACATTTCATTAAATGTGTCATGAGTTCTTGGGTCAATTGATTCTATTACACCGTTCAATCTCAATACGTCTCGTGGCCCGTCAATAATCCAAATCCGTTTGATTCAACGAGGCCGTTACACGTTTGTATCGCCAAATGACTTGCACTAATTAAAATGTTGACGAGGGGCCAAAATTGAAAACCCTTACTACAACTTATAACATGTTTATGGCAAATATTGTTTTTCGAATTTCATTTGCAAACTCATTAATGCGGTCTCCTTTTTGTTCTATTAAAAGTTTTATTAATATATTACCCTTGAAATTTGAATTTTATTGAAGTAATGATTTGAATAAAGGATAACATTAAAAGTGAAAACATAAGTAGGTATATATCTATAACCACGCGGATGTTTCAGTATCAGCACGTGGATAAAGTCTACCATGTTTTTTCGATTATTTTTCTTTGTACTTATGAAGGCAAAACCTGCTTCTTTATCCTCCATTTTACGTCTTTAATTTTAAGAATAACGAAATCAACCTATATTTTTTTCTTATTTTCTTTTTTTGCTTTATAAATACACACATATACTCGTATTAAGAGGCCGTATACGAAATTTTGCCGATTTCGCTAATTTAGCTGATTTTATACAAGAGATTTTGCAGTTAAAATACAGTATTTTCATAAGTTTTATTGCACATTATGACTGATTATTCCAATAATAAACTATTAAGTGGGCCTTTTAATTTTTATTAGGTACGTTGTTTTGCTTAATAGACCTGAAGACGGTGACAGTTTTGTAAATTTTACTGTAATCTTCTTATATAATAATATAAAATTCTCGTGTCACAATGTTCGTTCCCATACTCCTCCGAAACGGCTTGACCGATTCTCATGAAATTTTGTGAGCATATTGAGTAGGTCTGAGAATAAAAAATAGATGTTGGCCGCAATATCTATTTTTCATCCCCCTAAGTGATAAGGGTGGCCCACCAAAACATTTCTACGGGGTACGGAGTTCGCGGGGGCAGCTAGTAGGTATATAATATAACACATTTCCGGATCATTTTAAAACCTAAACGAATCGTGACAGATTGTTATTTTTCTAAAAAGCTCTCAATATTTTCTACTGAATAATCTTACACTGACACAGTGTCACATACATATTATTATGTTCATTGACGACCCTTAGCCACAATACAAAGAGCGTTTATGTCTAATGTACCATAGCCATAGGTATATTATATATAAACTAGAAGGCTAGACTAAGGGCCGCCCGCGATTTCGTTCACGTGCACTTTAGTTTTTTGTCCCTAGAGAATCTTCTTAATAAATGGACTATTGTGGACACAATAATTTTTCAATTCGAACCAGTATTTCCTGAGATTATCGCGTTCAAGCAAACAAACACACTCTTCAGCTTTATATTACAAGTATTAGTTTAGATTTCTGTACAACTAGCGTTTAGAAAAGTGTTGCTGAGAGTTTTCTCCTCTTTTCTCTTTCCTCCAGCTCTTTTTTTATCTGTTCCACTTATCGGTCATAGAGACACCAAGAGCCGACGACTGTGAAATGTTTGACGATCATTAAGAGAAAATTTTGTATTCGAAATTAATAAAATATTTTTATTGTCTTTATTTATTGTAGTAAACGGCAATTTATACTTTATCTTTTTAATTCATCATTTAAATCGCGTAGTCACGGGGCATGTTAATAATCTAAATCTGTTTGAATCCACGAGCTACACATTTGTATCGACAAAGACTTACGCTAATTATTCCGCTAACGAAGGGCCAAATTGGCGATCGATACTGCGGATAATTGGACAAATGCCAAAAAATATTTTTTGAATATTAAATTGCGACACTCCTATCTACAAAATATTATTTTGTAGAATCATATACTTATTATTGTGTTAAGGGATCTATCCAAACACTTCAGATGGTATACTTTATATTGGAGTATCTTTGATATTACATATATTGATCACACAACCTCATTATTTTATATAAACTATTGAAAGTTTTTTTAGAGTTACTAAAATATTTTCTCTCTTATAAAAATTGAGTTTACGTATAATACGAAGATTTTTTCTTTCGTGTATTGCTTATAAAATTACGGCTTACCTCGTGAATTATTTTGTGTACCTATTTTCGTGTAATGCGGTTTAAGCGTACAATAATCCGACTGATCTCAATTTATAAACTTAAGTCATTTTCCGTCAGTAGGTATTCCTTTACAATTATTAGAAAACTACCAGTTCAAGTGGAACATTTAGTTACAACTAGTATCAGTGGCGGCTAGTGACATTTTTCGAAGGGGGTTCACAAAAAAAACAAAAAAAATTTTTTACCACCCGTTGCCATCCAAGCAGATTCACCACCACGGTCGGTGTCAGTTCCAGTTGATAACCACAAAACACGGAAAACAAATTAATTTATTGCTTTCTTCACATCCACACAACCAAGGGATTTGAAATATTGTTCAGATTTAAAAACACGCGTAAAAGATTTAGTTTTCGTACTAAATCATTGCTTTCAGTTCAAGGCGTATTTCGAAAGTTTTTTTCACACTGCTTACTAAAAGATACAAATGATAAAAGATACACTGTATTGTTCCATTTTTAACATAAAATATCGCGCATAAAATATTTCTTTAAATATTCATTTAAAAGAAAAACTACGAAATAATTGACAAAGACGACACGTTTGTTTGTATACATAAGAACGGCAACATCGCATAAGCACTAAGCAGGTTGAGCCCACGGTTTGGCAACGTCGCGCGTGAGCGGCGCTCCAGATTAGGTTAATTTCTCATACAAAATCTTTTGTTTCACGCGTCGGCCTGTGTCGATGTTTCTCTTTCGCACTCATTGAATACAGCGCCAGGAATCGTACTAAACTTCGTTTCATAGGAGCGCAATCGCTGGCGCTCCACTCGTTACAACTTGACGCTAAATGTAGGTACACGTAGATATTATAGGTAATAATTAATATAATATACTATGTATAGGTATAGTAGAATAGAATGAATGTAATGTAAGGATAGTAGGTATGTATTATGAAGGGACATAGATTGCCTATGTAATTTTCTTGGGAGTGCACTGCACCAGCGCTCTTTAGGACGAGCCACCTCTGACAAGTATTCCGCGATAACTTTTCTTCGCTTAAAATTCACATTAAGAATAGCCCTGAATCAGAATGTGCATTCAATTCGATGATTGCGATTAACCCTAGCAACTCAAAAGCATTTGAAACCACGAGTCGATAACACGTTTGTATCAGCAAGCGACTTGTGCTAATTAATCTGTTAACGAAGGGACAATTTTGCCCGTCACGGAGGATAATTGGTTATTCCTGGCTAACATTTATTAATTAATTGTACTACGAATTTCAATTTGTAGACTCGTTTTTTTCACGCTTTACGAGTCCTTTAATTTTCCTTTTTTTCCTAACTTCTAACAACCGACTTTAAAAGAACAAGTTGATGATACAATATAAAATAAATATAATTTAAAACTCTCATGAATAATTTCACTACAGTCATGTTCTATATTTAAGATGTATTTTGCTACACCCATTTCAGCCATTGATCAGTTCTATTACCTATAGAAAGTTTCGGAATAACAGTGAAACTGCATAAGATATAAGCCAAGACTTGGATTACCTAAGGTTATGGGTACCTACATAATATTCATGGGCTACAAAGACCACTTAACACTACAATGGCTAAGGACATAGTTACCATTGTCCTTCCCGAGTTCGAGCTACCACTCTTGCTGCCCGCAGCCACAGAATACATAATAGTACATGTACCGCAGCAGCCCGAGAGAGACGGAACCGTACCGAACAGTGCAACACGAAAAGGGCCAATGGTGTTTAGCTTCTTCAATACTCCTCTGTTGGTCCGAATATAAACCTGGCTGGTGGGTAACTTTTTCTTATTTTATTTATATTGCTACTGTATCTTACAATTTGGATCGTCTGAAGCCGATTGCCTTTGATTTCTTTCATAGGTTTTGTTGAATGGTGATATAACATCGTCGCTCTGAAATCTGATCATGAATTTTGTGTCGTTAATGTCGTTATCGATTTATAGCGCTAATTCTCAACAGCTGTTGCCGAATTCGACAGTTCCCTAGAGCTGCGTATATAATAATCATTTTAATTTATTGGAAAAGTATCTAAGGTGATGCAATCATTGTTTAATATTCAAAAGCTCGATTATTAATACGTTTTTATTCCATACGAGATGACTACAAATTGTTAAACTCTAAACGTACATAGGTATTATAAAAAAAAGTTTTACAAAATCTGATAGTTTCATAAAATTGAACGAAACTTTTTTGTCAAATTCCCATTTTTTGTAACCTCAGTCACCATGAACGATGACACTGATGACCCAAAAGCATCAATGCGAGCCATTATACACGATACAAAGAACAGTTTGCGCGTATTTTAGTGGTGAATCCAACAAAGCATCGAACAATGTGTCATACTGAACTATTGTCTAAGTTTAATGGATTTTGCAACTCTGATAGTGCTTTTTAGGGTAGAATGTTATGTATTAAGTATTAGAAATTGTTATGGTTCACTGCCGTTTTGTTGTCTTATGTATGGTGTGTAAAATATAATAAAATTAGCACAATGGCAATATAAATATTAAGAAATTTATTTAACGTTATTAGGTAAGAGATTGTTATTTTTTGTTTCATTCCCGCTCAGAGGATACACCGTTAACACTGTATTGAGTACTGCTACCATATTAAGATAAATGCATCATAGTTGCTCGTCACTGGTTTTTTTCCCAAAAGCTATAGCTATATAGTTTCTATCATTACCGAATTAAAATCAATGCTATAGGTACTGTATAACTCACGGTAGAACACCAAAATTCAATAAACAAATAGGCAGCGCTGAGAGTTTACCGTAACGCAAGACTAATGTATAAAAAATTACTTAGGGCCTTGTTCACCATCTCCAAGTAAAGTGTTGATTAGTTACGTCCCAAGTAAAGTTAATTGGCAAGTAAAATCTATGAGTACGGGTCAGTTTATCATATGATTACTAAAATTGAAAATGATGTTACGGGTGACTTTAACCGACAATTAGCGTACTTGTTACTTTACTTGAAGGTGGTGAAAGAGGCCCTTAGTAACTTACCTTGGCAGGGTCCTGATGGTTGCTGGAGACATACACGGATGCTCGACGTCCGAGCAGCGTGCGGCTCACAATGGAGCTGCTCCGCCGCCCCGACATGCGATCTTGCGGCACAGGCAACATGGCTCCAGGATACACTGTCTTCAGATCACAATCACTCCACCTTTCACGTTTCACAGTTTGCTTATGACATCTTTCACACTTTTCGCACGGGCGTTTATGATATTATTTAGATATATAATTTACGTTTTATTTGTTGCTATAGACAGTCGTGCCTCTCAACGATTTGGAATTATGTAAAATCACTTTGGGTATACTTTTTATAACCTTATTTAATACTACACTATTCGCTTCTATTTTTTAAATACTTTTCTAAGCAACAAATACTTGTTTTAGTCGCCAATATTTTCTAAATAAATCTTCTATCTATATAGATAAAATATACGTTTTATTATCTTCTCGGACGCTAGAGCAAGAAGTAAACAATTTGCTTACGTCTAATTTAATAATTCCTACACTGTTTCTACAGGCACGTTAATTTTTAATTTGGTGTTCTAGAACAAGCACCTAGGGACTAAACTAACAAGATTTTCAAAGTAACTTGTGTGTATAGTTTCAAGCAACACGACGTTCTTTGAAAGGAGCGGGATTTTTCATCTGAAACAAGGAAAAGAAAATTGTTATCCAAAAACCGGGCGGAAGAGATGTCCGGATATGATGAGGGTTTTTTCGACGTATTTAGGTGTTAGTATAAAGTCTCTGAACTTGATGGCGTTTGCACATTTCATGCTTGTAATTTGTTATACGCCAGTTTGGGCAACTATTATAATAATGTTTACCATTTCTAAAGTCAACACTGGCAAAATAAATGGTACTGTTGAATTTAATATGAAAAATATGTTTTTAACCCGTGAGAAGGCGCGCCTAATTTTGTTACAGGGAGAGGCGCGCGCGAGCACATCGCTCACACTTCTTTAAACTCTCATATATCTACTGTTATAGTACTAATTGGCTTATAATGGATTTATATGAATATAACAAGGTTTAATAAGTAGGAAAAGAAATCTGTTAATTAAAACTATGAAACATAGATGCAACTTCTAGAGCAAATAACAAAACAACTTATTTATATTTTAAAAATCTTGGCAGTCTTAAATAAAATCTCCCTAAAAATGTTACATAACAAAAACTTGAAAAATATACTCTTCCATGAGATCTCGACGAGTATGCCTCTCGAAACACATTGAACACATATATATGATATGTTAGGTGCAGAGTAATTGATTGCACGAAGTGCACGCTTTTTTTGACCGTCTATTCTTACGCCTGGGACATATAGCGCAGAATTCGCTTTACCTAGGCTCTTTGTCCCTGTAACTTCGGGATTAAGAATAGAGCTACGGTATCCCCTGCCTGATCGTAAGAGGCGACTAAAAGGGGGCTTACGGGGCTGCGGGCGGTGAGAGTGGGAGCTCGACCCGTCCAGCCAGCAGCCCCGGGAAGGACGGCGGTGTGTGCCTGGCCGCATGCCGCCGTAAGCATCAGAAGGTGAAGGTAAAGGTGCAGGAGATCACATCTGCTCTCCCAAAGATGGGCCCGTTCCAGGGCGTCGCGTATGGAGGACACCGGTGCGTTCTATGGGAGATCCCGGATTCCTCCCCAAACGCAGAGGAAGGCCACCGAGGGGGTTTTAGTGAGGTTCAAATCCCACTCTTGGTTTATTTTATCATCTCCGTGAAGAGATGAGAGAATCAGAACAATTTTTTTTGTTTTTTTTTCTTTGTTATTACAAAAATAAACACTTACATGGATAGGCGCGTGATGAGCAAATTGCCGCATGATGGTACACGGCTTCCATAAGTGCCTCGCTGCGCTGATGCAACGGAACTGACCGACACGAGAGTTGCGTAAGGGGAGAGGGCATGAATAGTTAGGAAGGTACCTAAGCACTTGAGACGTTATGGCGTCGGTATCACAAAAAAAATTGGATTTAGTTATATAATTGTGTGAGCAAATGCTCATAGCGCGCCTTCTCACGGGTTAAGTTATGAAAAGCAAAAATGTTCTGTAAAGATATTTTTACCACGCGACTTTCAGGTTTTGTCACTAATTGATTATTCACATTACAGGCTATATTGAGGTTCTCATTAATTGGTTAGCAACAATTACGTATAAGATATAAAAGCTAGCTAGTTGAAAAGCTAGTTTAAAAGCTTTTTAACTATAGCACTTACCTACACTTTAATCATAAATTATTTAGTGTAATAATCATGAATTATTTAGCGTAAATATAATACAATATATTCTAATGCTTTTTCTTTGCTTTTTCTTTTGCATCCCAATTTTCCTCGGTCTACAACACCGAGCGCACACCCATCCCAAGTCAATCTTATTCACCCCCAGTAGCGCACTATCTAACTGCTATATCGGTAACTGCAGATCAAGTTTTTAGAGTTTTAAAAAGACTTGACCCTACGAAAGGTGCTGGTTCCGATGGAATACCCTCGATATTTGTTTTAAAATGTGCGGAAGCACTAGCACACCCACTAAGTATAATTTATAACACGTCTCTTAGTACTGGAAAGTTTCCATACGCCTGGAAAAGCGCTCTTATAATACCACTATTCAAGAGTGGAGATAAGAGTGACGTAAAAAATTATAGGCATATATCTATACTTACTACTTTCGCGAAGGTCTTCGAAAGTCTCTTAATCCCAATATTATCATGTCACTCTAAACACCTCATCGCACCCGAACAACATGGTTTCATGAAGTCTCGTTCCACGTTGACCAACTTGGTAACCTTTGTCGAGGACCTTGCTGAGGGGATAGATCAAGGTAAATCATACGATGCAATATACACCGATTTCAGCAAGGCCTTTGACAAGGTAAGTCACGAAGTGCTAATCTATAAACTTAACTCCATCGGAATTGCTGGCATGTTGCTGGACTGGTGTAGATCATACCTGACGGGCAGACAGTCAGTAGTAGTAGCTGGAGGACATAGATCCGAAGCATTCTTTCCCGCATCTGGCGTTCCACAAGGGTCACACTTGGGACCACTGTTCTTCAATATATTCATCAATGATGTCGGGAAATGCTTTCAATGGTCTCAGTACTTAATGTTCGCCGATGATTTGAAATTTTATAGAATCATAGACTCTACTGAGGACGAGCGTTTGATGCAAAAGGATCTGGACAGTCTGGTAACGTGGTGTAATGTTAACGGAATGAGCTTGAATCCCAGCAAATGTCAGGTTATTCGCTTTACCAGGAAAAAACATTTACCAACAAGAATATATTACATTAATAATGCTCCGCTGAGCGAGGTTAAACATACTCGTGATTTAGGTGTCATACTAGACAGCCAATTGCGCTTAAACCTACATATTGACGACATTTAAAAAAAGGCTTTTAAAATGTTGGGGTTCGTGCTACGTAACTGTAGGGAATTCAAGAGCCCAATTACAAAGTTGACCCTTTACGCTTGTTTGGTGCGCAGTATCTTGGAGTATTGTAGTGTGGTATGGAACCCGCATTATGATGTGTATGTAAAGCGTTTGGAGAGTGTACAAAAGCGTTTCCTATGGCACTTGTCTTATAGCTGTAATTTAGCTAAGAAGCTCCCAAGCTACAATGAACGACTGCTACACTTTGGTCTTAAATCACTTCGGCATCGCAGAGAACAATTGGACACTGTGTTTTTGTTTAAACTTATAAATGGTAATTTTGACACTCCTGACCTTCTGTCAAGAGTGAATATTTCTGTCCCTAGAAAATTACAAAGAATCATAAGACCACCATTCCATATCAATCCATCTAAATCTAATCTGGGACGTTATGCTCCTCTAAACAGAATTTTTAAGAGTTACAACACGCTTCACAATAACACCAATAGGACAAGGTTGATTGATCAGGGTAGACATCGCAAATCTGATAATCTTGTATACTCCCAAGTGGATATATTCAGTAACAGCTTAAAACAGTTCAAAAAGCTAATGGATCAGATGATTTTGGGCTAATTATCTGAATTGTGAATGTTTTTTATTGTACAATTTTAACTATGTAAATTTTAATGGATTATAATGAGTACATATTAACCTTAATTTAAACTTTTTATAATTTTGCAATGTTCAAATAATTACCATACAATATTTTTCAAATAATGCTATAAATCTAATAATCATATATAATATCATTGTAATAATCTATCACCTTTCAATTTTTAATTTAATTTTATATTTGTGATAATGATGTACAATCTTATGTTTTCCAAGAATGTTATTTGCGCCTATAATTAAGGTAACACTTACCCTATGTCTATAAATGTTTAATATTGTACATGTATTAGTGTATACTTTGTTGGTGCAATAAATAAATAAATAAATAAATAAATAATATATTAGCCTATATACTAACTATTCACGTGACTTCGATCACTCTTGACGTAAGCTTTGGAAACATTTTATACTTTATTTTAGGCCCTTAGTTTTGCTTTAAGCAATTTTAAAATATTATATTTAAAATAATTTTGAGTAAATATTATAAAAAATGTTGTAAATCACTTACTTTGGAAGTCTTATATATTTAAACTTTTTACCTTATATAACACTCTTAAGGGCTGCAATGATTAGCACTAAATCGTTTCTTGGCGGGTGCCCACGACATAAAAGGGATAAAAAAAATCAATTGTAAAGGATCAAAGTGATGAATTAAATACCTAGTAGAAATATGTGATGTATTTGCATACGTAATCCATACCAAGAAGGTATCAACATGTGAAAGAATTTAAATAGAATAAGAATAAATTAACTGAACAATTTCACCCAGTAGTAAGTGAAATTCAACGAAAATATTCCACTGTTTTAAACTCAAGATTAATAAAAGCTTAAAGAGTAATCATACGAGTACAAAGCGTCGGGGTTGCACTGTTATTCCGTTAAAAGCGTCAACAAAGTACTTGACTGTGGCTTTACTGAAGTCTGAAAATCACCGGGAAATAACGAGCGATGTGTTTTCTCACAATAAAGAAAGTAATGTAAAAGATTAACAAAGCGAAGTTATTATTTTGAAAATTTATTATTACCTAACGATACTATACTTAAAACAAAAAGGTGTACGTATACGTTATAGCTACTCTAAAACATTACGGTGACATATAGACATAGCAAATTCCCTCATAAACACCTTAGGTATTTTGATGTGTATCGTGTACCTTTTTTTGTATCGGGGGGGGGGGGGGGGGGGGGACTTCAAAAGTTACCTTGGGAGAGGTGTTACCGGGTTATGTGGGATTTGTTACCGCACTAAAACTCCCTCGGTGGTGTACCTCTGCGCTTGGGGAGGACTCCGGCATCTCCAGTGGAACGCACCGGTGTTCTCCATGCGCGGCGCCCCAGAACGAGCCTATCCTCTGGAGAACAGATGTGCTCTCCTGTACTCTCTAATGCTTACGGCGGCATGTGGCCATGCACACACCGCCGTCCTTACCAGGGCCGCTGGCTGAACCCCCTTTTAGTCGCCTCTTACGATCAGGCAGGGGATACCGTAGCTCTATTCTTAATCCCGAAGCTACAAGGATTGTGTATCGTGTACCTACTTTTTGGTAAATAACAAAAAAGAAGAAATGATTTTATACATGCTCTCCTTATCTTTTATCGTCTTACAATACTAGCTTATTACCTTTTTACACACTTTATATTAGCTTTACTTGTATGTATGTTTGTATGTTTGTAACCGACTCCTTCAGATGCGATTTTGTCCCACTTTAAACGGCCAGATTTCATTCAAACTTTGTAGGTTTATCGAGGACCGATGACAAAACACTAATATGTATTTTATTTAAATTAAACAATATTTTTAAAAAATAAAAAAAATGTTTAAAAAACTAAAAAACACGCTTTTATAACAAATCCAAATAAAAACTAGAAAATAAATTTTAATAAATTTGAATAAAAAAATGGTGTAAAAAATGCATTTTATTGTAAAAAAAGCGTGGGTTGCACGGTGTCAATAGTTATAAATATTTTTCTGGCAGATTTCATTAGAAGGATAATCATTTTGATAATATCTTAGAAAGCACCCAACGCTTTTTTTTACAATAAAATTCATTTTATTACACTATTTTTGGATTTGTTATAAAAGCGTGTTTTTTAGTTTAGTTTAGCCGACTTTACAGATACTGGCACGTAGGCTCGATTTCAGTTTAGGGGATTTGTTAAAAAAATATGAGTTTTAGGCGGGTCCCTTACAATAAAATTAAACCAACAGCGCAGTGGGCGTAATGAGAGTTCTTATATGTCTAGGACTTGTGAGTTTCGCAAATGGCTTTAAAGCTTTTGTCCAGCTCATTGAGGGACCGAGTGCATGCACTCTCAAATATACGCTCATTTTGCTCATTCCATTTCCTTTGGATAGTAAAAGGATGGAATAACACGACCTCAAACGGACTTTGCGGTTTCACTAAGTTTTCATTATGACTTTTTTATAGTGTTTTGCTACGAGTTGAAATTACTCAATAATTTCATAGTAATTAAAATACGAATTAAAATGAAAATACATTTAATATTATAGTATTAAAGATTACAGATTAAAAGAGAATTCCACTTCTTTTAATTTCAATTTTATTATACTTTTTAATAAATTACGACCCGTGTGATGAAATGGTTACCATGCCGGACTGCCGATCGGAGGGTCCCGGGTTCGATTCCCGGCGAAGCGGAAATTTAAATGATGAGTTTAAATTTCTCTGTGATTGTGTGTTAGGGTGATTGTGTTTCTGTCATTGTATGTGTCCATGGTACCCACGACCCACCACCATATATCCACCCTATTGTGGGACTATGTGTGTGAAACGTTAATATAACTGAGTCTCATAAAATAAAGCCTGCTCAACAGAGTGGTCGGGATAGGAGTTATGATTATCCGTCCACGATTTGTTAGTTTCGCAAATGCCTTGAAACTTATTGCTCTGCACATTGGCACAAAATAAATAGGTACAGAACACAATCTCATGTATGTACTTCGTGTCTTATATCTACAATCGGCGGTTGCACTAGGGTTGTGAAGTCGGCTTATTCACAAAAACTACCGAGGAAGTATCACTGTTATCTACCTAGATATTTTTATATATTATTCATAATTTTATTCATAATTTTAGATATACGCTAGTTTCAGAAGTTATTTGTTGTGTTTTAAGCTAAAGTAAGGTTCTATATCTCTTTGTTATGCTAACTAAAGTGTTTATATAAGAAACCGTTTTATAAAAACCCTGTACCATGGGAAGGTGGTCATCCACAACACAGGGAATCCTAGTGTGGGACCAACGCTCATGTATTTGTGTCTATCTAAGTTTTCATGAATAAATCCTTTTTCATTTTTTCATAATGAAACGGGCATGAAACATTGATTTACATTTTGACAATTTTCACTGTGCTGAGCACAGCCGAGATAACCATGTGCATGAACGGTTTTTACTCGTATATATGCGTTGCTCGAGCGCACCTTGTATAAAGATTGTGTTCTGTACCTATTTATTATATGTCATAGGGGAAGGGCCGACTGTATGTACCTACTCACAAATATACGCTTATTTGTCTCATCTCATTTCCTTTTGCTTGTAAAAAGATTGAACAAAGCTAACTTTCATTATATATAATTCATGAAGTGTGTAAAATGTCTTAAATTTCGTCTTACCGTTTACCGTATTACTTACTGTCCTCCCTGATATATTTTTTTCATTTTTTCCAATCTTAGGGAATAGTACTATTTAGATAAAAATTATCCTTTGTCTTTCTATGTGCTCCTGACAGAATGTGTACATTTACCTTATCATGGTGATAATGTAATGTAGTTTGGGCATGAAACTGTGGCTGAAAAAAAATTTCTTGTCCATAATTTAAAACCCTCTCCAGTGGGATGTGAAAACGGTCTTGTTTACTAACCGTGGCGCAGTTATGACCACGCTAAACATCTAAATGATGAAATTAGATGTCTTGCTCGATTTCGGTTACAATGTCCATGTCTATAGTTGCTATGTTCAACATTCTGAAAAGAGCCCCTTAATAGGTTCCTAATGATGATAAAGCGATGGTTTGTTACACAGTAAATAAATTTTAATGAAGCCGTAAGAGCCATGTAGTGGCTGCGCTTCCCTAACCCTTTGACACATGTCCGCTTTATTTCTCTGTGGAATGTGCTGGGAATTTAATTTCTTCTGGCCCCCGTTCTAGCTTGACCTTTCCCGGTAAATGGATGTAATGAGTTCAAATTTTACTTGTTTAAATTTAAATCACATTTTTTTAAATATCAATTACATTTAGTAAGTAACATTTTGGCCAAAGTAATGGACATTGCGGCGAAATTTGCATTAAATCCAATCAAATTTTCAGAATCTATAGGGCAAAATGTTCGAAATTTCGATAATGCTATTGAATCCCCATTCCATTGTATTTCAAATACATATTGTACCCCGATGTATCGTGCGAGCAATGATGATTGAAGAAAAAACTTGGTCTCCAGATATTGTGACTGCATCGACTTTATAAATTGTTTGACGAACTTCCTCAAATTATTAAAGCGTACTCAGGATGAAGTAAATCTTATGTTAATGAATATACGTACGCCGCATTCATATGATTTTTACCTTGACATTGTTCTGTATTTCGAAGCTACGTTACAAATAAACAAGGTACCCACCGGAAGACATATCGGCTGATTTAATAAAATCTTGCTTTTCTGACATTGTAACAATATCGATGTTAGAAATTGATTTACTTACTTCAGTTGAGAACATTGCAAATAGATTAAATTTTGTACAGATAGGTTCTACGAAATACACTGCTTCCGAAATAGTCAATACAGAAGTGAGGTAAAGGCAACTTTCATTGTTAAATTCCCGTATGGCCAAAAGACCACTTTCTTTGCAAAAAAAGAAACATTCCTATAAACTATGTCGTCTGACAACGAAAACAGTAAATTGAATCATGCGATATCTAGCCAAACGTACTAAATGTACGTAAATACCCACATTTCGATTCTACTTTACGGATGGGACCCCTATCGGGAAAACAATAACTCTTAATTAAAATAGGTGTATCTCTTGATATTATAACTATTTCTATTATAAATTGTTTTAAATTCTTCAAACAATCAGCTTATAAATGTGCAATACAAAGCCAAATACAATTTCCCTGGAATAGCTCAGAAAAAAAGTAAAGTACTCGAAGTAATCTACAAACACGGCTTGCTTTAATTTTTGCTACTGGATAGTGTTTATTTTAGCTACAAGTTAATAGTTCAAGTAAAGTTTCGTCTTAAAATCTAAAATCAGAAGAAGAGTCATATTTTTCGCCATTGATTGACACACGACATATTTTTTTGCAAAACTTAGGTTGTTAATATTGCTACTAGAGAGGTACAAGCCATGTCGCCTAACGATGGAAGCGAGAAAATCAAATCACGCAATATATGGGCAAAATATACTTATCGCGATATCGTCCTATATTTCGATGCTGCGTTACAGATGAAGACGGTACTCACCGGGAGAGCAATAATGCCTGATTGAATAAAAGTTTCGATCATATAACTTGTAACTGTATAGATGTTCGAAACTGTTTTAGCTGGCTTCTGATATCAGTTGAGTATACTCAACTATTTGCAGTGACTTCGACGAAGGTATCACGAAACAAACGTTTAGATAAAGTAAGCTGAATACACTATCTCTGTTAGATAGGGTTAAGTATAGACGTTTTAGCCACTATTGGCTACAAATCTTAGGAATAGTTTATCCTTAAATCTAAAGTTATTACGACACAGCTATGAGAGTAGCAATATATCATGTCACTAGGCGATGTAAAGGGTAATCTAATCGCGCCATTCATAGGTGAAATCGACAATACAAAATTTACGCATCATGATACTGTGCTCTATTTCGGTACTGCAAATGTACGTGTGGGTTTTACGGCGAGAGACAAAATGAATAAAATTTTGATCTCTTGAAATTGCAACTATGTATATCCTTGTAACAAATTGTTTCTGCTCATTTCTCGAATCAAGTCGTTTATATTCCGTTTATGTTAGTATGTTTTTGATTGTATAGAAAGCTAGTTTGTATGAAAAACTATAGTTATGTCTTTGAGAAATTTTAAAACATTACGTTGACTAAAACATTCAATAAACCTACATACTATGGTATAATATATTATATATATTAGCATTATGAAAACTCTGAAATGAATTCCATATTTTAAGAGTTTTCGTCAATGTACTCCATCGAAAGTGCTCGACCGAATTAAATAAAAAATTGTGTAAAAGCTTATTTCATACCAGAACTAGGTTAGGGTGTCCCTTCAAAACCTTTTTTGTTTGTAGTTTTGGCATTACAGAAAGCATACAACTTCAAGCAACCTATGCCAACCGATATATACCTACCGATTATGTTTGGCCGCAACCCTTTTTGCGTCCCACTGCTGGGCACGGGTCTCTCCCCATTATTTATTTATTTATTTATTTATTTATTTATTTATTTATTTATTAACATAACTAAGTAAACCTTACAGACTAACTAGCCTAATGCGTTTGCTTAGTTCTATTTTGCACATATATACAAATTGTTTTGCGGAAATCTGCAGGTGACGAGAAAAAGATGTCCAAATGTGGATTCGAGGATAGTGCACCGCTAAGCAATGTCAGTGCCCGAACTAAGGGCGACTGTCGCATTAACACTAATCTGCAACACGGAACTGCAAATAGTTCATGTCGCCTCGCTCGAATGTACTTATCAGGAACACTAAATGATACCATTGATAGTACCGAAGGATTACATACTATACCCCTAATTAAATGAAAAAAGTATTCTATTAAAGCTACGTCTCGCCTTACCTCCAATGTTTCATACCCTAACATGCCTAGTAAGAACGAGCTTGGATATGCATGTGGATATCCAACAAAAAATCCATACTGTTTAAAATACGAGTATCTTAAAAATTTCTTTTGGAGTTTCTCCAGCATGAGTTTCTATTTCTCTTCATGTGGACTCCAGATAATTGCGTTGCTTTCTAATTTACTTCGTACAAAACTGTTATATAAAAGTTTAATTACGTTTGAACTATTTAGTTCATTTGCTTGTCTCAAAACAAAACCGAGCGATCTATACGCTTTGTGGCAATATGTTCGGCAAAATTTAGGTTATAACACATGAGGACACCTAAGTCCTTGACAGATGTTTTTCTTTCTACCACAATATCACCTAGCTTATAGTCGTACACAATAGGGTTGTGAGCAAGTGTGAAAGATACTACAGAACATTTCGTTTCATTAAACATCAATCTGTTTTCCATACTCCATTTACAAACATTTTGAATATCACTCTGTAACAAGTGACAGTCAAAAATGTTTGTAATTTTATAGAATAATTTCAGGTCATCTGCAAACAACAGACAACGAGCTGTACTAACTGTAGTTGGTAAATCGTTAATAAAAACTAAAAAAGCCAAAGGCCCAAGATTTGACCCTTGACTTATCCCGGAGAATGTATATACGGTTTTGAGATAAATCCATGATACTGCACATACTGCCTCCGGTGACGGAGGTAGCAGGAGAAGAATTTTAGTAATGCAGGAGAAAATCCGGCAGCAGCAAACTTACGGAGAAGTATGTCGTTGTCGACAACATCAAAAGCCTTCCTAAAATCGAAATAAGCAGTATCAACTTGAAATCCACAGTCCATGGCTGCAACAGTATATGAGAAAAAAGACAGTAAGTTACTGGTAGTTGATCGCCCAGTCCTGAATCCATGTTGAGCATCGGACAGTTGACTTTCAAGTTGAACACTAAGCAGTTTATGTAAAACAGATTCGAACAATTTACCAAACACTGATAGTATTGCTATTGGTCGAAAATCGCTTACCTCTGAACTGAGATTACTCTTGGGTACGGGAACAACTCGGGATGTTCGGGATGTTTATTGGGAAGGCCTGGAGCTTACTCCACCACGCTGCTCCAATGCGGGTTGGTGGAGATGCGGGTTAGTGGCCAACCCGCTGTCGGATGTTTTCAAACCGCCCATAAGGCCTCCGACAAGGTTTAACGACTGTTATCTATCGACAACAACCAGGACCGACGGCTTAACGTGCCCTCCGAAGCACGGAAACGCGCATGATTATTTTTTGCCACTGGCGGTCACCCATCTCACACCCGACCGCGCCCGTTTGGCTTAGTTGCATAGATCGTTTGCGTTCTACGCTAACCGCCGGGCCATGCGCGCTTATGATTATGTTTACCGATTATGTTTACTTAATGTTAATCATACTTTCTAGTGCGAGTGAACCCGTAAGGGACAAATTATGATAAATTCTACAGTATTCTACGATTTATATTTAACTTTACATATACTTTTAATAAAATAAGTTAAACATCTTGCTTATATCTACATATTATGCAATAACTTGTCGAAGTTATGGATTACAAAAAATTTAAAAATGCATGTTATATAAAAATTTTAAGGAAAACAAGTGAAAGAATTCAAAATAAATCGTTGTTAAATCTGGTATAGTTCAATAAAAGAAGAAGGAAGGGAAGTTCAATTAAACACATTCTGCTACGAAACGAGCTACAAACTTTCCAATAGAGTGGCGTATTTATATTTACAAACAAAAGGCAAAACGTGAGACCTTGCATCATTCACTGTAGCGCCAATACTTGGAAGAAGCGTTATTACCTACGGTCTAGGGAAGTTCAACTTGCTACACTACTATAAAATTTCAAATAGTGTAGGGTATTTACGGTCGCAGTAGTGTATCTATTTTTTTATAATGGAATAGCAGACGATTATGCAGACCACGTGGTGTTAAGTGGTTGCTACAGTCCATGGACATCTACACACAACCTCAAGTAAGTCAAAATCTTGGCTGTGGTCGTATGCAGTCGCATAACAAAAGGTAAAAGCGAGTTATTGAGTTATTAAATATTGGGCTATTATTTGAGATAAGCGTACCTCGTTACCTCTTTGTATTGCGTCGTTGTGACAAAATTTTCTAAAAAATTTAAAAATCGAAAAGTGTGTGAATGAGTTATGTGAGGTGAATAATATTAATAATAATCTCAAGATGAAGATCTATGTAATGTTGTTGTTAAAACATTTTTAATATTATTTTTGTCATGTTGTTGTTATAGTTGGTATAGAATGCTATAAAATAAATATTTCTCTCTTTTTCATTGATTAGTAATTGGATTCGAAAATGCTATGTAATAACTATAGACGGATTGGGAGATAGAGAAGAAACAAGAATATGCTATGAACAAGCTCTCCTCCAAAGCCGGCAATGCTCTGGTGGCTCCCCTGGGGTTGACCGTGTCCATAGACGACGGTGATCGCTTAACACCACGCGGCTCGTCTGCTTTTTTGTTTGGTTTAACTATAAAGTATAAAAAAAAACATAAAGCGCTCATTGCCCGGCGGCTATCGTAGAAATTAAGTGATCTACGCAGCTAAGCCAAACGGATGCGGTCAGGTGCGAGTTGGATGTTTTTTTGTGATATAAATCTTAATAGGTACTTTATATAAATTACGATCTAGTCTATCTACATGACTAATAAGTAATTTTATTCTAACTTGAATTACTATTAAGAGCACTTTTTATCCTAACTCACAGGAGGCTTAATGAACAGTTTAACCTTGAAGCAGCGTTGTGTAGTAATCTCCAGGTCTCCCAAATAAAGGGGAGAGACCCGTGCAGTAAGATGCAAAAAGGGGTTGAGCCAAGCCAAAGCAGATAGACGGACAGAAGGACAGATGGTCAGCCAAAAAAAATTATATTTAAATATGTAAATAAAATTGTGACTTACGCCATTCACTGTAGTGCCAATACTTGATAAGACAGTGCCCTATACCTCCCGATGTAGGTCATTGGTTAAACTGGCTAGACTACGAAACTTGCTGGCAAATTCTCTTTGCTACAAACGCTTGACAGTACAAAATCGATTGGTGATGTAAGTGCGAAGCAAATGAAATTCTGTAGGACGTTAGATGGGTTTTGTTGTATTTTCTCGTAAATGTCCCGGTCTTTCTCCGCTACATCGAAGGTGTATTGAGACTCAGTTTCATCTCTTCTTCAACTCAGGGCTGTTTTTCCAAAATGTTCTGAAAGAGTCTGTCAGGCTTTCTTTGGTATAGCCTAATAATTTTTAATTTTTTTTTTGTAATTGTTAATATTGCAGTTTTTCTATGGTTCCTAAAAGATCCTCCGACAGACAGACTACAGGAATGCCTGACCTTGCTCTTTCGATTAAAAGATATCATCCCTATGAGGTCAAAAAACAAACTGCGCTACTGACTTTGCTAGGACGATAATCACTCAGTTCTCGGTTGTATAAAACAGTAAAGTATTCTGATTTACAAATAAAAGGGACATTCATCTTACATCAAATAATTGTTAAGCAAAGTTCTGAGCATAAAATTAGATTCTGAGTCTTGTTAGTGGTCTCGATGCGATTGCACTCTTATTCCATAGGCTGATATTCACATGAGCACACACAGACACATGTCATGTTTTCACCGGAATACAAGGGAGACCTGCCATGAATCAATCCAAGGGTATTTTCTGGCTAAACCTTATTTATTATATAAGTAAACGTGGCTTTACGCTATACTCATAAATAAAAACATATTTACCGACCTGCGTCTGCAATGGTCACCATGTTGGACTGTCAATTGAAGGGTCCTGGGTTCGATTCCCGGCGCAATAGATTTGAATGATGAGCTTAAATTTCTGTTCTCGGTCTGGGTGTTTGTGATTCTGTCTGTGTGTGTGTCCATGGTTCCTACTGTGGGGTATATGTGTGAAGAAGAAGAAGTGAAAGGGGTATGTGTGTGAAGCGTATAAGCGTATAACAAAGAAAACCTTAAAGCATTCATAGCGATGCCAGTTCCCAACAGAAGCGTGCCTCGTGAGATGTCTCTCGGTTTAGATCAGTTGAATTACGCACGTTCGCCCACGTGGGATAAACTGTTACAAAGTCACTATGAGTGAGATATATCGACCCACACAAAACCGCATTTTAGTAAATAATTTCTCAATATACAAGGAAGACCTTGAAGCGTTCATAGTAGTGCCAATATCAACACGAGTTTCCCTCGTTAGGCGTCTCTTGGTCTAGGTCAGTTGAATTACACACTTCCGTCCACGTGGGGTAAACTGTTACAAAATCACTAAGAGTGAGGTGTATCGATTCACTTACGAGTGCATTTTAGTAAATAAATAGTAAATACACAAAGAAAACTTCTACGTATTCATTGTAATGCCAATTCTCAATAGAAGCGTGCCTCGTTAGGTGTCTCTCGGTCTAGATCAGTTGAATTACACTCGTTCGTCTACGCGAGATAAGCTATTACAATCTCATAATAGATTATCTTATTCTCAATACAGTTTTTTTTCAATTTAATTAATAAAATTAAAATGATATTATTTATTCATTCTGATTAATATTCCGTTCCTTCCTAAAATATAAATAAAGGAGACCTTAAGGAATTCATAGTAATGCTCTTCTCGACAGAAGCGTTCCTTGTTAACCCTCTCAGCCTAGCAGTTGAATTAAACACTTCACATTCACGTAATACCAATCATAGGTAAAAGTTCATAGAGAATAAAATGTTTTTATTCATGACCTAAAGAAAGAAAGAAGCTCTTTGTATTATGCTAAAGGTAAATTCTTACTAATGTATATGAATATGTATATGAAAAAGTATATTTGTTTGTTCATTCTTCTTTCACGTCGCGATTGAATGATATTACCTATTGAAAGATTTCTGGAGTTGTTAGTCTATAAGGCTGAAGAATTAAATAGGCTACTTTTTATGGCGGTAAAACATCTAATTACCATGGGAAGAAGATGGGAGAATACAATGTATTTGATTCCTTCTATCGCGAGGTAAATCGCGGGGCACAGCTAGTTCATTTATAAATTAAGTAAGAAATATAAAATAATCTAAGAAATTTGTACAATACAATTTGTTTCTCTCTATGTTTGGAGTTTACTACTTTCTTTGATATTTTGGCTAGGTGCCAGCAACTTTGATTTTGTACAACGTACGCTCTCAGAATAAATTCTTTTGCTCACTTATGTAGAATCATTATCGTGAACAAATCATATCAATCTTCCAGATAATTTTGGGTTCCTCACAGAATTGTGTTTCTGAGTTATGGTATATGACTTGATTTATTTTTGTCAGTATTATTATATTTTAATATAGTACTCAATGTAATGTTTTCTCCCTCATCAGCTGTCAGATGTATAAGATAATAGCCAGAAAAAGTAAAAAATGAGTTTTAAGACATCTATACTAATATTATAAAGAGGAAAGATATGTATTTTTGTATGTTTGTAATGAATAAACTCAAAAACTACTGTTCCGATTTCAAAAATTCTTTCACCATTAGAAAGCTACATTCACCCTGAGTAACATAGGCTACATTTTACCGCGGCAAAATGCTTAATTCCTACGTGAAAACGGGTAATAGGGTCAACGTGGTTGAAGCAACAGGCTAAACGCCTATGAATTTAATATAGCAATGAAGCCTGGAATAGCACATAGGCTATTTTTTATCCTACGGGGACCCATTAAACGGGTCCACGCGGGCGAAGCCGCTGGCGGAAGGCTAGTCGTTTATAAAAAAAAAAACACAAGACACAAAAGTAAACAGTGTAGGTATTTACTCGTATTACTGTATTTGTTTTTAACATCAAAATATTGGTGATATAAAATTTATTTTATTCAAAGACAAAATACTTTACACCAGTTTTCCTTTGACCTGAACAGGTTTTAAAGATGCGAAACGAATTTCCGAATACAGAGCCAATAGAAAAGAGTTTTATCGAGGGCTGTAGAATCTGTTTTACTGACATATATAATTTAGTTAGTTATTTATTGGCTTAAAATGTTTGTCTTAGACAGGACTTCTCTTTTAGGGACCATAATATTTATCATCTTATTTACATCACGAAACGATCCAGCAAAAGTTTTATTGGTACTTTAATCGAAGGTCAAAAACGAAACCCCATTTGCAGTTCAATACAAGATTAAAGATAAAGTAGAGGCGGATCGTCTTCAGCTAAGGATACCGCTAAATAAAGATGGATAGAGCGCTGTTTAATTTAAACTGTGTAGGCCGATTTTCCCTAATTACCCTAAAACATTTTTTTGTCCTTTCTGTATATACGACAGAGCGTTGCTCGGATAAAAACAATATATTTTTTTGGTTGAATTTCAAACGAAACACTCACTTGCTTAGTGTTACTTAACAACGCCATTTGAAATAACTTCCAATAAAAATTAAATCACAAAAATAAAAAATAAACGCAATATGGTTTTGATTGAGGTTTGAACCCGGGTCCCTAGTTCCGCAGTCAGCCCACGTAACCATTCGGCCAAGGAAGCTTTAATTTAATGAACTAAATTTTTAAAGAGGTCTTTCAAATCGACATTGTCATTACTTTGAACGTCCGATTGACGGATGGCATTTGACGGCGTTCTACGCCACTTTATTACTCTCCAATAGATGTCAGGCAGAGTCGTATTTTTCAATTTATATTAAAGTTGATTATAGCTGATAATATTTTTTTATAATTTAAAATTTCTAAAAAAAACCTAGCTGGATCGATTTATCACCCCCGAAACCAGGTACTAAATTTAATTAAAATCGTTAGAGCCGAGTTTCCGAGATTCAAAAAATATATTTAGGTATATAATACTAGAATTTCTCGTTTAAAGGTATTAGATACAGTACTCTATTAATCCTAATTACAACGTTTTTTGCTTTCAACTCTTAAAGACAGGTATTTTCGTTTGCACAAATATTTTAGTTGTAAAAATGTATTATATAATTTTGACGACCCGTTTGGCCCAATGGTTACCATGCCGTACTGCGAATCGAGGGGTCCCGCGTTCGATTCCCGGCGAAACAGAAATTTGAATGAAGTGATGAATGAGTTTAAATTTCTGTTCTAGGTTTGTGTTCCTGTCTTTGTATGTGTCCATGGTACCCACGACACACGGTATTAATTACTTTACTGTAGGGCTATGAGTGTGTAACGTTTATTATTATTTATTCATAAGACATATGATGTTAAGAGTGGTCACGAAAGAATAGTGTGAAACGAAAAACACTTTACATTAGTTTTCCTTTGACCTCCAAAGGCTTTATAGATGCGAAACGGAGTTCCGGCATACAGAGCCAATACAAGAAAATTTTATCGAGGACTGTTTTATTGACAAGAATATCCCACCAAAACATTCTGTAAAAAACTAGCCAAGTCTCGATGGAGCTGCTTGTTTATCTCTAAAAAGTAATGAAATCTAGAGAAAGTCGTGCCAAGTCTAAGGTTCCTTACTGCGATTTCTTTATTATTATAGTTAACGTTGTGTGACTTGGCCGTTGAACATTCTTTTTGTTTACACGTAATGTTATATCTGTTTTAACTACCTATGTTCATGTACGTACCATGTATGTACCATGTTAAGCGAGATAATAGCCCATACTGGTATTGGTAATTGGACGCTAGTATCTCATTTTAGGCTGTTGTTGATTGTGCTCACTTCTTTTTGGAGCGTCAAATCGACCACCGATCTAACATAAAATAACACTTGTGTATCCTTCAACGGCCAAGTCACACAACATTAACTATAATAATAAAGAAATCGCAGTAAGGAACCTTAGACTTGGCACGACTTTCTCTAGATTTCATTACTTTTTAGAGATAAACAAGCAGCTCCATCGAGACTTGGCTAGTTTTTTACAGAATGTTTTGGTGGGATTTCACTTCTTTTTGTAGAAACGTTGATTTATTTTATTAGATTTTCTTATTTGACACAGTTTTTTTCTTTTTATTCGAAGTACTGCCTAACTGTAAATTAAACCTAGAAAACTAAGAGTACTAAATAAGTAACAATTAAATAAAGCATTCAATTAAAACTTCTTTCAAATCTAATAATTAAGTAATAATCAGTAATACGTCACTAATCTATACGTTATAATAACAACCTGCTAATTAAGGGCATGCATAAAAAAGGAGTAGGTATTGTAATTGAATATGTTTCATTTTGTAGAAACGACTGGAGAATAGTTTTTACATAATCTGAATTTTCATTATATTTACTAAGTTTTTATGCAACAGAAAACACGATGCCATAAAATTTTCTCGATAGATTTATTATTTAAAATTAGGACAATATTTTCAATTTTTATGTCAAAACGAGTTTGAATGTAAGTATTTATCATTATTTTTTTTACAACAAGCTAATATTATTATAAAGCTTTCTATGCAAACAGTTTTCTATGTTTTGTTTTAGTTTTTTAACGAAAAATGTTTTTCGATTTGGCGCTTACGACATTCAAAATAAGATGATGCTTTCTTTTCCTCGCGAGCGCTGAAGTAACGCATGCTATCACTCTCTTCTCTTCGCCACTCCCATCCCATCCCACCATGAATCATGATACCACCTTGATACCACCCGTGACCACTGTCAACGATGGACGCGTACTTTTTACTTACTTATGCCCGAATCGCCCGCGAAATACGAAAATTTCAAATTTTATTTCATTTTGTTTAGTTTTTGAAAATATATTTTGTTTCTTAGTAAGTAAGTATTAGGTATAAGTTATTATTTTTAGTAAGAATTAGGTAATTTTAAAGTTTAGAAAATGGGAAATAAAAGTAAAAATAAATTATCAAAACGGAAATATTTACAATTCAAACGACAGCAAATAGCTTGTATGAACGAAGAAAAAAGGTAAGTAGAACTCTTGCACACAAATATTTAGTTAGAAACAATACCCGATATATTGATTACATCGATAATCGATTTACAATAATTTTATTCGTAATATATTTTATTTTAGGCTAGCTGTCTATTTATGAGCAAAGAATATTTAGGTTACTCGGTAGTCACACTTGGTCCTTATTTCACGATTTGGAAAGTAGCGTCTGTAGTCAAGTTTTTGAAGTCTTGTTTCACTCACGTTTGCAATACGACTCAGGTTCGATCCCCAGCGTAGCATATGTTTTTTATATTATATAAATTAATGCTTTTTTTTACTATTTTAAAATTACAAATAATTTTTACAATAAAAAAGCTTATAAAAAGACAGACTGAAAACATAAATATTTGAAATTCTTACGGCCGAAAAAAGTCTACATGAACAAAAGAAAAGTACGTATAACGTAAGTAACCTAGGTACAAAGCTATGATTCATTATATACTTTAGGTGTTTATTTTTTTACACCGTAATCAATTTTGTTTCATAAATAAAAACCTACAATAACACTGCCCCTATATATATCGACTCAGTCGATAGACTGACGACAACGAGAAATCCTTACGTAATGTGTAGCCATACTGATCCTTTATTTCACTTATTGTGAAGTAGTGAGCGTAGCTCGTAATAAAATCTCGTGCATTTCGTACCTAGGAGTGTTCTGGGTTCGGTTCCCACTTGTACAGTTTTTGTAAAATTAGTCCTCAACCACATATATTTTTTTTACAGTGAAAACGTTTTTCCGTTTCTGATTCATTAAAAAAGTGAACAAAATTGTGAATTTATTTTAAGTATCGATTTTTTTACTTTATTTATAATTTTACATATGAGCTGCGGCCCACTGTATACAATCGTAGAACAGTCGAAGCTGTACATTCGTATTTTTTGCAATGTTTAAGTACTGTACGTTGCTGATATAATACGTATTTAATTTTGTTCAAAATTTTGTTACTAAATGACATTGTTGCAAGACAGTTATTTGAGCTTCTTCGTTGTATAAGAGCTTCTTCGTTGTTCCGCTAGGTGACGCTGGCTCGTAATTTAGAAATCAACTTATTTTTACTTAAAGTCACCGATAGATGGCGTGGCTTGTGATTAGGTATTTCGCATTGATGCATGCCCTAAACCTTAGCAAACCTCACGAAATAATAAGCGAAATCAACAAAATGCAAATAATCCCTCCTAATCCATAGCAAACGTTTTCAAGCGCAGTAGAAGAATGTCGTAAACGAGTCGACTGTAACGCGGCCGCAAGCGCGTTTTAATATGCAGTCAGCGCCATCTAGCGACATCTGCGGGTATCACCGCCACTCTTAGTCCAATGCATTATATTTTGACCAAATGAGCGAAATTAAAAGTTTAGTGTAATTTGTTTATTTAATTTACCTATGTAATGTTCGAGTAGAATAAAGTTAATCGTTCGACTGTTTCTTCTTGTATACTTGTAAGTATAAGTATAAAAGCCAATCTTGTCTTATCCAGAGTTTTCCTTTAATTTTATTTATATGCGTATTAAAAGCAGAAGGGGAGGCATTCGCCCAGCATTGGGACGCAATAGGCTAGATTAAATTAGATACTTATTAATAAAAAAAAACTCAAAGAAAATAATACTGAACCTATTCAATCTATACAAACTATAAACATACCGTTAACTCTTTATCTTTATTATTAGACAAGTGTTAATTATTAATATTAATAATTACATAATAAAATCAATGAACTTTCTACCAAAGGAATTACCTACTGTCCTGCCTCCTGGAGGACTCGAGGAGAGGGGGTTGAGGTTCGAAAAAACTTCGGGTCACTTATTCTCGGAGTCGAAGAAAGGATGTGACTTCGAGCCCCATTTATTTGCGATTGCTTTAAAAATTTTCATACACTGGGTCTTATATACAAGTTTGACAATCCACCCTTCAAACAAATAACAATGTCGATAATTATGAAAGACCTCTATAAAAATTTCGTCAATAATATTAAAGCTTTCTTGGTCGAATGGTTAGCCGGAATGGAAAGCCGACTACGGAGCTGGAGACCCGGGTTCAAATTTCAAGTAGGCAAGCTGCAATTTTTATTTTTTGTGACAATTTTTTTTTAATTGGGAGCTAGGTATTTCAAAAGGATTTGTAAAGTAACACTTAAGTCAATGAATGTTTTGCTTAAAAATAAACCAAGTAAATAAATTGTTTTATTCCGAGCAACGCTGGACGCCCCCAGGTACTATCTAACTAAATAAACAAAATTTTGCTTTCGCTTAACTTCGGAACTAAATGACCTACAGACTTGTAATTTTGGATTTTAAGTATGTGATTATAGCTTACTGGATGATGAAAATTTCAGCTCTCTGGTCTTATCCAGAGGTTCTCTAATAGGGGCCTGAAAATGTGGCGAAATGGTTCTAGTAAAGGATGGACCAAGAGTACTAAATAATCCTAGTTATCCTAGTTTTTATAGTTTTCCCTTTATGTGGCCATTAAACCCTAACTCTGTACCAAATTTCAGCTCTCTGAGTTTATGGGAAGTACTAGTTCTATTTTGATTTTATGAGTGAGGTGAGTGTCGTAAATGCGAACGAAAATGCGAAACTTTGCTTTCGCTTAACTTCGGAACTAAATGACCTACAGACTTGTAATTTTGGATTTTAAGTATGTGATTATAGCTTACTGGATGATGAAAATTTCAGCGCTCTGGTCTTATCCAGAGGTTCTCTAATAGGGGCCTGAAAATATGGCGAAATGGTTCTAGTAAAGGATGGACCAAGAGTACTAAATAATCCTAGTTATCCTAGTTTTTATAGTTTTCCCTTTATGTGGCCATTAAACCCTAACTCTGTACCAAATTTCAGCTCTCTGAGTTTATGGGAAGTACTAGTTCTATTTTGATTTTATGAGTGAGGTGAGTGTCGTAAATGCGAACGAAAATGCGAAACTTTGCTTTCGCTTATCAGCGGAACTAAATGACCTACAGACTTGAAATTTTGGATTTTAAGTATGTGTTTATAGCTTACTGGATGATGAAAATTTCAGCTCTCTGGTCTTATCCAGAGGTTCTCTAATAGGGGCCTGAAAATGTGGCGAAATGGTTCCAGTAAAGGATGGACCAAGAGTACTAAATAATCCTAGTTATCCTAGTTTTTATAGTTTTCCCTTTATGTGGCCATTAAACCCTAACTCTGTACCAAATTTCAGCTCTCTGAGTTTATGGGAAGTACTAGTTCTATTTTGATGATCCATGAGTGAGTGAGTGTCGTAAATGCGAAACTTTGCTTTCGCTTAGCTTCGGAACTAAATAACCTACAGACTTGAAATTTTGTATTTTAAGTATGTGATTATAGCTTACTGGATGATGAAAATTTCAGCGCTCTGGTCTTATCCAGAGGTTCTCAAATAGGGGCCTGAAAATGCGGCGAAATGGTTCCAGTAAAGGATGGTACGGCAGTGTTTGCTTTGCGCTCGACTTGGCGGGGCACTGACGTGCCATCCCGACTTTAGAAAGTTATATCACGGTATTATAAAACGCATACCTTAGATAGGATATTCTTTTAAGGAACGAGTATATATCATCATGAACATTAATAATCGATCCAGCAAAAGTTTTAATGTTAGTTTAATCGAAGGTCAAAAGCCATCCCTCCAAATCCCATTTGCAGTTCAATACAAGATTAAGGGCAAAGTGGAGGCGGGCGTGACGGGCGAAGACGCCGCTCTGTGAAGATGGACAGCGCGATAATAACTCATCCAACCGTGTGTAGAAACACTTTTAAACTGCTATTATTAATAATTTACGCTACATACTTGCGCATAGCACTACACTACGATTCCCTGGGTCGTGGGCACCATGTAAAAATGAATACCCAGAACGAGCACAGAACTTCAAACTTCCGACTCACCGGGATTGGAATACCGGATCTTTCTAGTAAGATCGATAGTAGATAATATTTTTTACCAACTAAATCTCGCGCTCTCTAAAAAAATAATTGTGAAAATAATTTTGTAATTCCGTTCCATTTTCCAACTCCACGTAAACCCTTTTTTAAATAAATAAACCGAACTAAAAGGCAGACGGGCCGCGTGGTAAGCGATCACCGTCGACTATGGACACGGGCAACCCCATAGGATACCATCCGAAGATTGCCGGCTTTGGAGGACGGTTTTTTTACAGCTTTCTTGAAGAATCCCAAGTCCACTGGGAATGCCTCAGCTGGAAAGTTGTTCTATAACCTACACGTCCGGGCCAAAAGGAGCGTGCAAAGCGGACTGTGGTAGACCGCCACGAGTCCATATGGTGCCTTTAACCTTCGTCTGGTGGTATAATCATGGAATGGTGTTGTAGACATCAGTTTGAAAAGTTCCTTGCACTCACCGTAGTAAAGTAAAGTATTTTTATCGTTCTTATTTTTTAGCGTAGTTTGAGTCGTGGGCGAAGGATGCCGCTAAATGAAGATGGACTGCGGATAGCTCTACAAAACCCATGTATAGATAGATTTTTAACTGCTTTTGTCCCAAAGTATTGTCTTTTTAAACACCCGCCGTCTTTGGGTTATTTTTTATTGCTCTTATTTTCACTATACCTAGAATTAAACACAAGATTCTTTAATCGAACAAAATGAAGATGGTCAGAACGCTAATAATTTTTGAAACGCGTATGTAAGAAGTGCCCCAAAATTTTTTTTTCGTGTAAACATATATGTACTTACTGTCTAAACGCTGGCTGAAGCTCTTTTTCCTGTGCTGGAAACATATCTCTCCCCGTATCTGATATCATTGAGCTTAATCTTCCACGTTGTTCCAATATTGTGTTGGTATAAATCAATGTAATTTTATTTTATTTTACAAAAGCTGATTTTCTAACTGACATTATAAAATTTAAAACAATGCCTTTTAGGATCCCTTTAAGGATCCCGAGGTTTAAATACTCTAAAATTAGTAATGTGCGCATTTATCGCTGCTCCACGGTGATGGAAAATATCGTAATATTTCATTGATTACGATGTACCTCATCGCCGTGCATGCTTGAGAGAAATTCATAATTTCTCGAAAACATGACGTCCACCAATCCGCACTTGGCCAGCGCGGTGGACTATGGCCTAAATCAACTCACTTGTGAGAAGGAGACCTGTGCCCAGCAGTGGGACATAAAAAAAGGTTGAAAAAAATTTAAAACCTTTACTTACAAAAGCGGGACGTGATACATAAGTCTAAGCAAAATAGAACCAACTTCGGCACGAACGGCCAAAAATACGTCATTCTCGCCTTAAATAGAGCTCTTGTAACAAAAGGCACGTTTAATAACTCATTCATTAATTTAACGACTACTCCAAGCGTAAATCATTACGGCGGAGTGTTCTAAATTGTAGTCTGTTTTGCTATTGAGGATATTATGTAACGGAAATTTATGTTTTTCGTGGGTTTTTACTCGACTAAGGGCCGGTTTTTCCATAACCGGATAAAAGTATTAGTCGAATAATTGTTAGCGCTGTCATCATTACTCTAATCACATGAAAAGGGTAGCGATGAAATTATTACATTATTTATTTCTAATTTTTTTGTTGGATTTTTTTTCATATTATTGCATTGTCATCGGTCCTTGATGAGTATGTACATTTTTAAATTAATCCAACGTTTCAAAGTCGGTCAAAATCACGTTAAAAGGTTCCGGTCAAGATTCAGGTCAAGCTAATAAAAACATGTTAAAAAATTTTTCATGCTTATTTTTTTTCTGCACAGAATTTAACAAATTAACTGGTAATAGTAACTTCAATTGAGCTTGATTATTTAATTAAAGCCCACGTAAAACGTGTATGGTTCTGCGCCTGAAGTGAAATACAAGAACTAATGATCTACATAGCTAAGCGAAGCGGATGCGTAGGGGTGTAGGATTAATGCACGCTGGTGGCAAATTTAAATTTGGCATCGCCTCATTGATAGCAATAAGTGATAAATATTAGTGGAGGCCTTATGGGCGGATTTGAAAACATCTGAAAGCGTCTTGGCCAATAACCCGTATCTCCATCAAACTGCAATACTTCAGCCACTAGTAAAGTGAGCTACAGGCCTTCCCAACTATGGGGAACTTCCCTCCAATGAGATGCAAAATGGGTTGCAGCCATTTAAATACTGAAGCGACTACTAAGAACGCGTTTAACGCTAACTGCGGCAGCTATCAAAATTTCATTCGAGTAACTGTAACATAGAAGAGAAATATTTCATTATGAATACTAATTTGATAGCTGGATAACAAGAAATATAAAGCAGAAACAGCAGACATACATATAAAGCATGGTTTAGTTTCATAACATTATAAAGTTCTAGGAAATTATTTATGTATATTTCAAACAGTTCCTGAGGGACAGAAAAAATTACACGTCCTACCATGGAGCACAAATACAAGCATTTTTATTAAGTTTATTCCTCTTTTCTTATCATCTTCTTACCATTTTGTGGCTAAAAGGCGTCATCGTTTTTATCGATTAGCGTTTACTCCGCCACTCAATCCACAAATAAAATGCTTCGTTACCACCGACGTAAAAAGGGAAGGGTGTTGTAAGTTTAATGTGTCTGTCTGTGTATCTGTCTATGGTACTCGTATCGTAGCTCTCGAAATGAAATGAAATGAAATGAAATATTCTTTATTCACTGTACGGTTCATTTACAAACTCTAAGTGAACGTTATTTTTTTTGTTCTGTCTGCTCTGGGTGCGCTTAGGCAATGCTGAGCTGAAGAAAAGAGCAGACGGAGAAAAACTTCAGCCCTGTTTTAAAATATGAGGTATACAATAATAAGCTTTCTTACAGAGTAGCTATGGGCAGATAAGGAACATACGTGACAGCTACCGCATGTGTCAATGTCGTCCCACAGCCATCTGTTAACATTGGCAGTTTGATTGATTTAAATCTATTACATCAGTTATAGAAACAGCCTTGTGGGAATACAGCTCAATCCCAAGCTTTTTTATCAATTAAATAGTCCTTAAGATCGTAATAAGCCTTGCGGCACAGGACTTGTTTGACTTTCTTTTTAAATCTGTGTAAAGGAAGGGATTGAACACTTTCCGGGATTTTATTATATATTCTGATCGACATCCCGATAAAAGAGTGGCTCTTTTTGCGGAGCCTACACTTAGGGAATGCAAGTTTGTGGCCATTCCTTGTCGAAACACAGTTCGAACTATGTAAATCCAAAAAAGTCATAAATTCGTGTTTATTTTTACGAACATACATTATATTTTCATAAATATATTGCGATGCAAATGTTAGTATATTCGTTTCCTTAAATTTTTCTCTCAGAGACTCTCTAGAATTTAATTTATAAATTGCGCGAATAGCCCTCTTCTGCAAAATAAATATTGTGTCGATATTAGCAGCATTTCCCCACAGTAAAATACCATACGACATTATACTATGGAAATAACTAAAATAGACCAGTCTAGCTGTATCGACATTTGTAAGTGATCTTATTTTTTTTATTGCAAAGACGGCAGAACTTAGTCTATTCGCTAACCGAGAGATATGGGGACCCCATTGAAGCCTAGAATCTACAGTTAACCCAAGAAATACAGCTTCATCAACAAAGCTCATTTCCTCGCCATTCAATTGTGGTTTTACAATAATTTCTTTAACATTAGGTGGTGAAAACTTAATACAATTGGTCTTTTTATTATTGAGTAGTAAGTTATTTACATTAAACCAATTTACCACCTCAGAGAGAGCATTGTTCACATCGTCATAATCATCAGTTTGTCTGTTAGTTTTGAAAATTAAGGAAGTATCATCTGCAAACAATACTATCTCGTGATTATTCTCCACCATATATGGCAGATCGTTAATATATATTAAAAATAAGAAGGGGCCGAGGATTGAGCCCTGTGGGACCCCCAAATGAACTACAGACCCGTTTGACCTTTTACCGTTCACTTCAACCTTCTGGATCCTATCACTCAGATAAGACTCCAGAAGCCTGAGCGCGGTTTCTTTGATGCCATAGTGATTGAGTTTCCTGATTAATGTTTCATGGTGTACACAAATGCCTTAGATAAGTCACAAAAGACACCCAAAGCATCCCGTGACGTCTCCCAAGCATCCACTATGGTCTTAAAAAGCTCTACACCGGCATCTGTGGTTGATCGACCCCTCGTAAAACCGAATTGATTTTTATGTATAAGTTTATTATTAGTAAAGTGTTTTAGAATTTGTTCTAAAATTATTTTCTCAAAGATTTTACTAATGGAGGGCAGAATTGAAATAGGTCTTAAGTTGGAGGGATCTGAAGTACTGCCCGACTTAAATAAAGGTATCACTTTACTATGTTTCATTAGATCAGGAAAGTCACCACTTTTAATACAGTTATTGAATATTATAGCTAAGTGGGGTGCTATTAAGTCAATTATTGAACTAAGAATTTTTACAGAGATACCCCAAAGATCAGTAGTGTTCTTAATTTCTAATGTCTTAAATATCTTTACAATATCTTTAGCGTCTACGGGCCTGAATGTAAACTTACATTTGCATTCGCTTACATTTTTCTTAAGCAATGATTCGGCGGCTTCAGGGGAAGACCTAAGCGATTTAGTTGTTGAGACTGGAATGTCAGCAAAGTATTTTTCAAATGTTTTTGCTACAAGTTCGTCTGATTCAATGACGGTACCATCCATAATAAGTTTATAGACACGATGACGGTCATTGACTCTTCCAGTCTCAGCGTTAATAATGTTCCAAGTCGTTTTAATTTTATTCTTACTAGATTTAATTTGGTTACCAATATGCAATGACTTGGCCGCGATACAAACTTGCTTAAACAATTTCGAATAATTTCTAACGTGTGCGCAAAAGGACTCGTCACGATTATACGATCTCTCTTCATAGAGGTCATATAATTTTTGTCTACTTTTATGTATCCCTAAAGTCGCCCAATCACTGAATTATTTACAGTTTTTAGGAGAGATTGTTTTTGATGTAAAAACAGTATTATAAATTTTGTGTATATTAGAACATAATGTCCCATAATGTTTATTTACATTTTTATGGGCTGGAATAGGAAACCCATTTTCAATTGCACATCTAAATATCTCAAACCAATGAACCGATTTTCATTTAGTTATTCTGTGTGATAGATAATTTTGAAGTGAAAACTTCTTTAGCGGCGTTGAGCACTTTTGTGGGATGGGTAAAAACTGTGAAACTCGCGCGAGGTCACGTGTGCTGATCGAAAAATTTCGTAAGATAGTAGAGGAGACGTGTAAGATCGATCTTCACCGATCTGATAATTCGATGAGACATATTTTTTACCAAATATAATTTATAAACATGCCTATGATAACTTGACTATCGAAAAGTGTCCATAGCTATTTTTAATTTAATTAATTTTAATCAATTTTCTTTCATATCACCTTCACTCTTGTAATAACCGAACGAGTGAATATCTTCACCGGCTCTTAGACGTGCTTAGACCAAGACGGAGGGGTGACAGCTGATGACGGCTCGTCTGACGGCTGTCTATACTTTTTTTTCTTCAATTATGGAATCGCAAACTCTGCATATTGCCAGCGTCAAGTACAATTTTATCTTAAAATACGTTTATATCAAGTATTTAAAATATTGAACAAAGTGCATCCATTAATGAAAAAAGTGACGAAGAAATAGTGAAAGAAAATGAGTGAGTACCTACTTTATCAAAATACTAGATATTAAATATTAGATGAAAAATAATACCGATAATTAAAGCAATTCGTGCAAAATTATTTCCCAACCATTCCAAAATATCAAAAATGCACAACGTTAATATTCAAGTTTTCACTTCTGCCGGCACTATCGGAGTGCAACCCGTCGTTTTTTATTTATTTATCGTTTTACAAGAAACAATGTTTTCTAGACAGCGATAAATTGATTAAGAGCTATTACTTCATAGTAGCTGAGTCATTTAAGAGTGTAAGTATAATGTTCGTATACACTAATAATATTTAGAAATGTGTCGATATGCTAAGCTTTGAGATAAACTTACTAGAGTAGTCTTACTAATTTTCTACTACGAGCAACTATGTACATCTAATAGTATTACAACTACTTAGGAACAGGAAAAGTTAAAGAAAACTAGTTAAAGAAGGGTACGTTCCACTTTTTGTTTAGTGCTGAATGTTTACCATTGCGTATTTCCCAAACTTTTATAATTTACTTTTTACTTAAATTTACTTTTAGTTTGGTTTTTAGTGTTATAAAATAAAAAAATTGTAATATAATGTTATTTTATAGACATTTGTCGCATTCATTGTAATTTTTGGAATATTATTATCTACTGAAACTCGAAATTTATTTATCCGACAAAACTCTCAAGTCATTACCATCAAAACGTAGAGTGTCAAAATTGACAGGTATGACATCAGTCAGCATCAAAATCAATCATATTTTTAAATATAATTGCCACAGACATATATTTATGACAGACATACTTACTTACTAATATTATATAAATTCGAAAGTAACTCTGTCTGTCTGTCTGTCTGCTACGCTTTTTCACTTAAACTACTGAACCGATTTTAATGAAATTTGAAACACAGATAGAGTGGAACTTGGGAAAGGACATAGGGTGGTTTTTATCCTACGGGAACCTTTAAAACGGGTCCACGCGGGCGAAGCCGTTGACGGAAGACTAGTTATAAATAAATATTATTATTTACCATTTTAAAGCTGCGTTTCCACCAAAGATGTACGAGGATGTTTAGCAAAGAATGCGTTTGTTAAAAACCAATAAATTCCCTTCATTTACTGAGGCTAGGAAAATGAAGGGATTCTGTTCCTACCAAACTCATTCCTCGCTACGCATACTTGAACATCTATGGTGTAAAGGTTACCTAAAAATTGTTATTTTTTTGAGTCTGTGAAGCTACATCCATTTATCTCGCTCACCGCCGTCTCGACTAGTGTATTCACAAATCATCCACGCTTTTATTTATCGTTTTTACAAGAAAGAACGTTTTCTGGCGGCAATAACTTGATTAAGAGCTTTAACTAGAGAATTGTCGAGTCATCTGCGCGGTTGCCTGGCTGACTAGATGAATAATTTGTTACGATACCAATTTTATAATTAACTAACGTAATAAGGCACTTTCTTCAGATTAAATACCATTAGCGTAGGTAATATTTACAAATTTCGCAAAAATAGAGCTTAACAGTTTAAGATATAGTCGGTCTTTCTCATTGCGACTAACTAAGTAATAACTAAGATACTATGTAATCTGTATACGAACGGAAGTTACCGATTAGCTATTTGTTAAAAGAGAAAGTCTGGAGAGACTTAGGCATAATGTTGGTCATAATATCCTAAATAGTCACTCCAGCATTGTGAACAAATTGCCATCAATATTAAGATATTGAATTATAAACCTGGCCTTTTCAAGGCCATCGGGTTGGATGGTGATCTGTAACCTGGCTATGGGTACAAACAATGTACGAGTACCCTTACCCAAATTAAAGAGCCACAAAAAAGGTTTAAATCATTTTCTTATGTCACATATACTATCTGCAGCACAATGATATTTAAATTCAATGGAATCTTTCGTGCAAATAATTACAAATATACATTAATATTGTAATGTCATTTTTCACATTTTCGTGCCATTATGAACTGTAAATATGTTGAAGGTAATTATTCTGGATTGTCATAATGGTAAATAGATATCATAATTAATTTGATAATAATGACACCTTAAAATGGAAATGGTCGAAAAGTCGGAATAAATGAAAATTTTAAAGTTTTACGAGACGATGTGAACTGTTCGCAAAGACCGTACAGGTATGTAGCTTAAATTTTTTTGAACCAAAGACGTTAAGAATCAAATATAAATTATGAATCGAATCGAAGATATTGAAACCCGTTACCGCACCCAGTTATCAAAGCCTCTACGATGCCCAGAGACTTCGCATCTTGCTCACTCATCATAATTCGCCGAAATTATGAAAAACAACAAACAAGAACCCTTGTTTTGTAAAAGCGTTGAAGCTCTCTCTGAAAGTAATTTATCAGTACATGATAAAATTTTCACATCGTTTAGACGTTCATATTTTAGTCTTTAAAATTTTTGACCCATTTTTAAGGGCATTTTATTAAGATTTATGAACTTTACTTACACATCAACGGCATGTTTCAATACCAACTCTAAAGTGTGCTACAAATTTTGGACGACAAAATATTATTGTTAGCTAGTGGCGCCAGTAACTTTAACGGTTCCCTCAAGAATGTGGTTGAACCAAAATACCGACTACCGAAGGTTTTATTGCTTTATTTTATACCTCTTATAGATATTACAGGATAGCCTATGATTCTGAATGTCGAATGTCGTGGGGACCAAGCGCATTATGCAGATTTTGTGAAGAGATGAAAAAAGTTATACGGTCTACTATTTCACCACAGGGGGAAACGACTTAAGACTTTAAAAAAAATCAAATCAGAGATGGAAATACTTACGCCCGTCAAATTAAAACAAGATGGATTAATTGAGGAAGTTGGCGGCTAATCCTTATAACTCAAACATGCAATAATATAAAAAGGGACATTTCATCATTCTTCAGTGCGCTTGACTCTTTGATTAATTTTAGTTTTTAATTACATGAAATAGAACAGTTTAAGAACGTTCATAATATTACGGAAATACCAGTTTATACAAGGAACCCCGAAATTATTAAGGATATCGACATTTGTTATAAGTAACCATGATATCGATCTTAAAGTTAAGTCTCTCCACGGATCGTCGTCAATTTTATGATTGTTTTATTTATTTTACAACGAAAAAAAATCAAAAAATTAAAAACAAAAACACAACTATTAACAAAATTTAAAAAATAGGACATCATGTTAGCGTAGGTGCTTGCACACTAACATTATTTTCATGTAAAATGTTACCAAGATGATTGCATACATAAGTATTATGTTCTTACTCTGTGAAAAAGATAGGATAAACATAGGACATTCAAAACAAGGATGACTTAATAGATTTAATAATAGTTGCATTCTTATATGTTAAGATTGTTATTGAGGCTGCGATAAAATAAAATGAACTCTATTTCTGTTTACCGTAAAGAGCCCTTTCTGTATAATCTTATTTGTACTAAATATTCTCCAATTACGAGATAAACGGGCAGCAATGGCGCTTGCTCCGTCAAAAGCGTTAACTATATTATTTGCAAGTGCTTGGCATGGCTTGGCTCAACTAGTTAGGTTCGTTTTTACCTTAAACTTGCATTTGTGATTACATATTGTATCACATCCTGGGGTGGTGCTGCTAAGTCTCACTTGATACAGGTTGAGCGAGCTCAACGTGCCCTCCTTAAAGTAATTATGTCTTTGCCATTCAGATATCCCACTAATGACCTTTATAAGGAATGCGAAGTCCTTACGGTACGAAAACTGTTTATAGTTAGCTGCCTGAAACGATACCATAGAGATGCAATACCTCAATTACCTGTGACAAATAGCAGAATTGACAAATGCCCTACTCCTATCTGCAAGAGTTCTGCCGCTAGAAGGCACTATGAATACCTAGCACCTAAAATATATAATATTATAAATAAAAAAATATATCTTAGAAACCTAAACTCCCATAAATTTAAGAATGTAATAACGGAATGGCTTCAAAATCTTGATTACGACAGTGTTGAAAAACTATTTACAAGAGAAAAGTGAGAACCACATTTACCATTTTCATTTATTTCAGACATACATAAACACATACTCACACACACACACACACACACACACACACACACACACACATATTTCAAACATACCAGAACGCATACTAGCACACACATTGACATAAACACACACACTCTTCAGATCTTTTGTATCCTTCTCTAACACTTACACCTATCACATGCCCCTCTTGAAGGTTGCTGCCACTAATAATATTAATAATTTCTTTTTTATAAAACCTACCTACTTCTATACTTAAGACCTATTTTGTAACCTACCTTTAAATTTAAGACTACTTGTGGGGAAGAAACTGTGCCTGCAACACAGCGAAAGCTAAAGCATAGGCCAGGGATTCCAAAAACTGTGTACAACTTTTATGGAAATAAATAATTTGAATTTGAATTTGAATTTGAATTTTTTTGTAGCCGTACAGTACAATACTTTAATTCATAAAATTTGCTTTAGAATTGTTTTTAACATTAGCGAAAATATTGTCTTTTCTAAAAAAATCCTTTTATTGGTATCTGTAACTAAAATGTGTTTACAGCATAAGGTGCTTAGTAAAAAAACTCAACACTAAAACTATAGTACCTATTATAATAAAAAAAAACATTTTTACATTTTAACCGAAAAAAAAGGTAAAAAAATTAACTTCGCTACTTTTCCTTCGAAAATATTTCATAGCACAATATGGAGACACATATGCTATGCTGCTGTCCACGGCGCTTGCAATTTTAAACACCTATTAAAAGGGAAGTACTAACACCGTTCACGCCCATCCTGACCATTCTGCTGTGAACCATATTTGAGTATTTTATTTAATATGTTTTTCCTCTGGGAGAAATTGGTTACCAACCGACAACTAGCGAATGACATTTTTCGTCCGAAGTATTCATACAATTGCATACGAGGGCAGATACCTATACAAAAGATGTTTGAAAATTATAGCGGTAAAGACCGAGGCTACTGACACGGAGACACCGAGTTCAAACCCGGCGCGCACCTCGGACAAAGAAGTTATGTACATACCTTAGAATAAATACGTATAGAAAGAGTGTCTTCATACAAGCACGCTGTCAAAATTGAAGCACTTAATAGATTCCTACAGCTGTCACATCTGACAAACAAAATATTTACAACACTGTGAAAAGTTATTTTATTACACTTCTTTTGTTTTTAAAAAGTGTTGTGATAAAATTTTACTTTAAGTCTTACGGAGCGGCCCGGCTTTTTGTGCCATTAATGGCAACAATCCACATGCTTCAATTTGGGCGCACAAACTTGGTTTCTATAATGTAATTGTAATTATTCTAACATACATACATAATTCGAACATACATAATTTTCCCTGCTCCACGGTGATGGACAGCGTTGTGATATTTAACCATCCTTTACAATGCATGCATAAAAGTTACTCGAAATTTCCCGAAGCACGATTTACACCAATCCATACTTGGCCAGCGTGTTGGACTTTGGCTGTCCCTCTTACATTCGAGATGAAATATGTGCCAGTAGGAGACAAAGAGTTAAAAAAAGATTTAGATATCTTACAACAGGCGATATGTGTAGGTTGTTAAACAGAATAAGCCTGAAACAAAATAAGTCTAGAATTCGGTGCTATTAACTTTAAAACGCTCATAATAATTTCTACCTCTTATACCTGTTAAGCTGGGTTGCTTTATCTATCACAAGAGTTAATAAAATTTTCTGCAAGTTCTCTAAGCTAACTAAGTTAAGCTGTCGGATACAAGCTTAAAGTTAATAGCTTCTTAGCACAAGGCATTTCGGGATAATCACATATTATTAGGTATACAATTTTAATTATGATTTTAAAATAATGTACTTCCGAAGGATTGCATTAATTTTATTATTAACTTTCAATGTATCGTATGTTTGTTCGGTTGAAATCTTACAATCCAATTTTAAAGCAGATCTTCAACAAACTGGACTGAAATTTTGTATACACGTTTAGTTTATATGACAATATAATTATATATATATACCCAGTGTTGTATAAATCAAAAATGGCTGCCGCAACAAAATAGACGGATTACATAATTTTATAAAAACCACAAATTATTGTTATTAAATGAAAATACTTATCTTGCAGAACAAAAGTTAACTTGTACACCATGAAACATACAAGGAAAATAATAAATGTAATGAATAAAATGTGTCATAAAAAGCCTCGTTTTTAGTACATATTTTATTTTCACTTATATATTTTATTTATTTTAATATTGTTTTCATTTTTTAACTTGCTGCAAATGGCGTTGAAAAGTATACTTGTGATTTCTGTCTATTAAATATTAAAAGTAAAGTACATTTTCTTTCGTAACGTCTCAGATATCTGGCGACGAGATTTGCTAAAGGTGTTATAGAACTCATGAATAATAAAATTGTAGATTTTCCTTTACGTCTGTTACTTTTAATGTGTGTGGAGTGAGGAAAAGTAGAGAGACAGTAAAAAATATATGTAAATGGGTCAAGACCAAATATTTTTTCTTTTTAGCCATAGATGAACTTAAATATTGTTAAAATACTATATTTTATATTAATAAAATATGTAGGTAAAGTTATAAGAACCGTTTTAATTATTATAAGTACATTTAAAATTCAAAACATCTGTTTTAACAAAGTTTAACTATTCGTTTTTCGTACGTAACATTTGGACGACTAACTTCATCGTTTCGATAATCCATATTAAGTATTTTCACTAGTAAGTAGTTTTGTCCTTAAATGAAGTCATATTTCTTCGTCATTTTTATTATATTCCTTGTTATATCACTATTTTTTATCTGGTTATAGTATATTTATGGCTTGGTTTTGCTTCAAAACCAAGCCATAAATAAATAAAATAATATTTTAATCCAGATAAGAAACTACTACTATAACCAGATAAAAAATAGTGATATAACAAGGAATATAATAAAAATGACGAAGAAATATAACTTCATTTAAGGACAAATAGCCCACACTTAACTTGCAGTATCTCAATGCAGAGAGGAGACCTGTGCCCAGTAACTAAATAAAATATCAGACTATATTATCTATCTATTTAATTGACATGTAGAACATGCAGAACTTGGCAAAGGCTTCTTCCGTCCTTATTCATTCATTTTTATATACTGCCTCTCTGTGCCACGTCATACCCAGCAATGAGATATTAAAAGGATTTAAAAAATACACCACTAAGTTGTACCTAATATATTAGTTAATCACTTTCAGAAAGCTCGTGAAGTTCGGTACAAAGTTTCTTATGCCGACATTAGTAGATTAACGCTTATCCGAACTTCGTCTGCGATTAAAACCTCAACATAGCGTGACGAGAATTTATGAGGATAATATTTGTTTACTTTTAGGGTTCCATGAACCAAGTCCCTGTAGCTTCGGGTTTAAGAACAGAGCTACGGTAGCCCCTGCTTGGATCGTAAGAGGCGACTAAAAGGGGGCTTCCGGGGTTGCGGGCGGTGAGAGTGGGAGCTCGATCCGTCCAGTCAGCTGCCCCGGAAAGGTGGGCAGTGTGTGCGTGGCCGGAGGTACACTGGAGGTACCGGAGTCCTCCCCAGCGCAGGGGGCCTCCCTCTGCGCTGGACCGAGAAGGTTTTAGTTCAATACAAATCCCACATGACCCGTTGTCCTCTCCCACGGTTATAAAGGTTTCCCACCCGATACAAAAAGAGTTCCATGAAACAAAAAGATAAAGAAACTCTTCTTCGACTCTCACTTTGGGTTAGGCGATAACGTATTAATTTAAAAGAATATTAATATTCTTTAGTAGGTGGGTATAGATTTTAGTAGGTGGTTTAGACTGTTATGTATTCTGTGCTAAAGCAACCTAAAGGTTAGACCGGCGAAGTACCACCGCTGCACCCACTTCTTTCTTGAAGCAAATCTATTGTATTACAGTAGTAGGGTTTAGTTAGCCAAACTTACATGAGTGTGTGTTAAATCGTGTTACCTCTTTTCTTTCTCTGCTCCATGGTTTATGGTGACAACACGTCAGTGGTTAATGAGATGCATAGACTTATGCTAAGTCTGTGATGAGATGGCAAATGTATCATGTAATAAATGTAACATGAAATTGGAGTTTTGGTGGGAAGTCTGAAGGGACAAGTTGTGCTCTTGTTTTATTTTCATTTTTTTATTGTATTTTTGAGTTATATCGGATAAAGTTGATGGCATTTTTCTCGATATAGATTAATGACAGTGCACGAGTGTTGTGAAATAAAATAACAGTGCGAAAACATGTTTTTTCGGCTTGCCTCCAAAACTCCATCGGATATGTTCTGGTAAAGTAGCCGTAGCCATCACTTTACTTGAACATTTGACTGACTAGACTTACTGATACCTGACGACTGACTGATTTTTTTCTATGACTACTAAGTGATGCAAAAAACTTACTTGACGCTGGCAATATGCACAGCGTTTGTGACGCCATTATTGAAATTGAAAAAAAAACATGAAATTTTTGGTCACCTATTACGTAGTCTCTACTAATATCAAAGTACATTATTCTTAGTCTAAGACAAATATCAATTATAACAACATGAAGTAAATAATACAGAAGAAAGCCGAAGGGAAACATTTTTTGCATTGTAACTATTTTTATTTCAACTTTTGCTTCTTTCTTGTGATTTAACGTCTTTACGTAAACTTGATTATTTAGATCAACAGGAAATAAGCTGAAATCTAAAAATTTCGGGCATTTGGTCCCCATACGATCTTTCTCTGTTCTTTGTTTGTCACCCACACGCTATCATGACATGTGTTCACTGCACAAGATTTTCGAGGGACAAATTTTTACCGACTTCCAAAAGGAGGAGGTACTGTATTCGGCTGTATGTATTTTTTTTTTATATATATGTTCACCGATTACTCCGCCGTTTGTGGACCGATTTTCAAAATTCTTTTTTTGTTCGTATGCTTATACTCCCGAGGTGGTCCCATTGTCACCAAATCAGGATCTGATGATGGGATCCCAGGGAAATCGAGGGGAACTCTCAAATTTTATAGGCACACACATTGATTTTCTTATACTTTCTGAAGTATAAGAGATTTGTGTGCATAGTAATCATCATCTCATGTTGCTGAGCTGATGATGGAAGGTACTGCGACGGTTAGGAGTTGAGAGCAAATTCTTTCAATAAATGGGTTTTTGTTCGAAATCTTAGATTCCTGAGGTGGTCCAGCTGTCACCAAGTCAAAGTCTGATGATGGGATCCCAGAGAAATCGAAGGGAACATTCAAATTTTATAGCACAACAATTGATTTTCATATTTTTTCTAAAGAAAAATAGGCATTTGTGAATAAATACCATCATATCATGTTGTTGAGCTGATGATGGAAGGTACTACAATGGTTAGGAGTTGAGAGAAAATTCTTTCAATAAATGATTTTTTGATCAAAAACTTATGCTCCCGAGGTGGTCCAACTGTCACCAGGTCAAAGTCTGATGATGGTATCCCAGAGAAATCGAAGGGAACATTCAAATTTTATAGCACAACAAATGATTTTCATATTTTTACTAAAGCAAAACAGGTATTTGTGTATAATTATCATTATATCATGTTGCTGAGCTGATGATGGAAGGTACTATGACGGTTAGGAGTTGAGAGCAAAATCTTTCAATAAATGGTTTTTTGTTTGAAATCTTACATTCCTGAGGTGGTCCAACTGTCACCATGGAAAAATCTGATGATGTGATACTAGGGACATCGAGAGAAACACTAACTTAATAGGTACACACATTCTTTTAGTCATATTTTTTTAACATAATACAAATATTTATGTCCGGTAATTATCACCTCATGTTGCTAAGCTGATGATTGAAGGTACAACTCCTCAACGGTTAGGAGCTGAGAGCAAATTCTTTCATAAATTTATACGTTCAGGTGGACTGAGAGTAGTATGCTTTCAGGGTATAAGATGGGTATTAGATAAACATGATTAGAAAAGGTATCTCTTTAACGTTTAGAAGTTAAGTGAAAAAATGTCCAATTATGCTTATACATATGTGCAGAATTATTAAAATTACTAAAAAGAGTGAAATAAATTAAGTTTTTAACAAAAAAATAGAACCGACTTCAAACGGTAAAAAATAAAAATTGTTCAGTACCTACTTCTTCTTGCTTATGGTAATGACTCTTAAAACTATTTTTGGAGTCGGGCCCTTAGTAAAATGTCCTGACTTAGTAAATATAGTGTACCTTTCGTTCTGAATGGGCACGGACTTCAATATAGTTTTAACAGTCATTACCATAAGCAAGAAGAAGTAGGTACTGTCCCACTGTCTGTACTGTCGGTGCCCATTTAGAACGAATGGTAGGTACGACATTTTAGTAAGGGCCCGACTCTAAAAATAGTTTTAAGAGTCATTACCATAAGCAAGAAGAAGTAGGTACTGAACAATTTTTATTTTTTACCGTTTGAAGTCGGTTCTATTTTTTTGTTAAAAACTTAATTTTCGAACTGATATTTTATACTTAAAACATGTTTACGTTCGTAAATCGTATTTTTAATCTTTTAGTTGTACAGAATTTCCCGTATAATTAATATTCGCCCTTAGCCCATTTTTTATCAAACACAAAGCAGAGCACTACAGGACTGACAAAAATCAAGACATAATTCGGAGTGATGAAGTAGGTACTTTACATCATCTGACGCAAAAGTTCCACAGGCTTTTGATTATCGGCCAAGATGGATGGGTGTACTCTGATGTAGGTTTAATATGGCTTGGGGTTAATATATGAGAGCTATAAAAATATAGGACTCATAAAAGCAGATTCAAGGCTATAATTTTCTATATCTTACACAGCGGTTCTGACACTAGGTACTACTTACAGATTCAGCAGGTCTTTTGTTCTCATGATGCTGGATTCGATCACCTAGGACCTATAAAAGAGTAACGTTTGTTTTACGATCTGTACTCAATGCTTTGTAAATCCATAATCACGGTCGCTCATCAAAGTTTATGCGTACTAAAAATGAACCGTTTGACATTCATATGTAATACAGTTCATAAAGCCTTTCATGCATAGATTCAAAGATGATAGATAATGAAGTGATAGGTTCATTTTTATAGTTGGAATTGATACTCGACAGGCGGATTATCTTAAAGTGGCGCGCTGCGATTCGAAAATAGAAAGAAAAAAATGATAGACACCTTGTGTCATATCCATATCTACTAATATTATAAATTTGAAAGTAACTCTGTCCGTCTGTCTTTTCCCGCTTAAACTACTGAACTCATGGTACTTAACCGTAATGTTGCTAATAAACTATTTTCATCTACAACTCTTTTAACGACCTAATGCTGGGCAAATAGCCGGTATCCACAAGCCTACAATTGGGGCCTTTATTAAGAGGTTTCCACCATCAGAGACGGCCGGAATGAACCTGGACTCCCAGTAAAAATACGGTATAGTTAACAGTAATTTCATTATACAACAGGTTTTTAATATACATATTACGCATCACACTCATAGCCCCACAGTAGGATAGATATACCCTGTGTCGTGGGTACCATGGACACACACAAAGACAGAAACACAAACACCCAGACCGAGAACAGTTTAAACTCATCATTCAAAATTCTGTTTCGCCGGGAATCGAACCCGGGACCCTTTGATCAGCAGTATGGCATGGTACCCATAGCACCACGCAGGTCGTATTATAAATTAGGTCGCATTAACACTTTGCAAAGTAAGCGTGTGTAAAATATTGTTTTCAGTGCGCGTGTAAAATATTGTTTTCAAAATCGTGTGCTTGAACATTGCCTGTTGAGTGATTCGCTAGCGTGACGTCACGAAGCGTGCTTTGTATTGTAACTGACCTAATATTTAAAAGTAATGTTACATGTAACGAAATAAGTTTCCTTGAGTCGAATAAGTCTATGATCGAAGAGAAGGCAGAACTTGCTACTAAACCAACCGGCGTTAGAATAGCTTGGTAAATATAGTATGTTGGGGTAAGTTCGGATGGTTTTTAGCTGCATTCGTAAGATGTTGGCAATTTTTTTTTCTCATAATCTATACCAGCCAGCGTAAAAAATAAAGTAAAAACTGATAATCAATAAACAAGCTATAAGAAAAATATTTTTTCGTTTGCACAGACATAACGACTACTGAGTTATGCGAGTTTAAAGTACGGACATACATTTCAAAAAACATGGGAAAGAACGGACGATGTAGGGAAAAGACCGGAATACCCTCTAAAATCACCCAAATGGCTAAAAGCATAAGGTTTATAAAAAGAAAATATCCGATCTTATACTTGCTACAACATACTTCTTGAATAATTTATTTTGTTTAAAAACATAGCAGGAACTATTTACGTTTTTAACGTTTTACGTAACTGAAGGAAGTAGCAAAACAAATTGGCGCCTCGCACTATGTTGCGAGTATAAAAAATAACCAGTAATTCGGTAGATATTTAACTTATACGTTCTTAACCCATTCACGATCTTACCCCAACGTACAGAGTAAAGGGCTCAAAAAAGATTACGTTAAAACTCACACGGTTCGAACGTAGAACTAAACGCCCGTGATTAGGGGTGATATCATTGCAACTATATCTGTAGTGAAGCAATTTTCAGTGTTTTAGTAGAAAGAATGTAAGATAGCAGCGTCCATTTTGGTTTTGTTTTAAGTTGATTGTCCTTACCTGAGTCTTGATTTAAATCCCAATATTTAAAAAAACAAATAGAAGTAGAAGTCACAACACGCACACTGTTTTTGCTCAGAAAATTACAATTTATATACTGAAGTTTTTGCGCGGTGATTTCTGGCACTTAAATACGAATTATAGAATAATCTTCCGTCTTAGATAGGCTATAAGTGTGAAGTGTTTTAAGCGTTATTATTTCCAAAGGGTTATGACATCTGGTTATTGAAGATAGTTGTGAAAAAATCTCTGGATAAAAGCCTGACATCTGAGCTCACTCCTGTGGTGTTTTCAGCAACTTCAGCCAACTCAAGTGAAAGATCACCCGTTCAGTATTACCAAAGTTTTCTATATCTGTAAAGCTGAAGAGTTTGTTTGAACACGCTAATCCCAGGAACTACTGGTTTCTATTGAAAAAATATTTTTATGTTGAATAGTCCATTTATTAAGGCGGGCTATAGAGGCAAAAAACTAAAGTCCAACGGACGAAGTCGCGGGCGACCGCTGTTAATATTAGGTATAAACAAAAATTTTAAAAAAAGTTACTTCAGGCGACAACTCAGGTTTTAATGAGATAGTGACGTAGAAAACGCTATTTAGCGAAAGTAGCAGATTTATGTAAATATTTCGTCGGAGGATATTCGAATACAAATTACGTATTAGGGCGTCGAGTGTTGAATGAACCATGATCTCGTAATGTTTACGACGTCTTAAAGATGTTGATGTAAACATATCTCTTTAACAGAATTCATCCGCGACTTCGTTTAGGAAATATAGTCAACCTTTTCTTTCGCCTGTTTTCTCTTAAGGTACTACATTTACCTGATATCTAATACCTATAAACGAGCAATTCTTGAAAAATACAATCTGAATCTCGGAAACGGTTTCAACTATTTACATGAAATAATTTAATAGATATTTCATGTAAAGGGAGGTTTCGAGGGCGAAAATTCGATCTAGCTAGGTTTAATTTTTAGAAAATGTAGTTTTATTCGTGATTTCAGCGGAACTCTACTTTAACATTAACTAAAAAATATGACTCACTAAATAATTGAATTTACATGTGTTTTCAGGCGATGGCCAAGTCTCGATATATTTATATAAAACATTAAAGAATTTTGATATTGATATGCTTCACTATAAGATGCTGTTAATTATTACGTAACAACTTAATGCTTCGAGTACGGAGATTCCAGACACAATTGATTTTCAATTGTTATGGACCACGATCGTGGTCTTAGAGACTGAACGTATTAAGACAGAAAGTCGCTTAAGTAGAGACTGAATAAATTAATAACCGACTTGGTAACATGGATCTCACAACTTTTTATCGCAGAACAACTGAGTTGCGAGACTTGGTTTTTTTGACAAGTATTGTTTTTGATGGGATAATGCTTTCTTTTATTCTGAAAGGAAACAAATACCAAGTGACAGTATCTTAATAACACTTATATTGTATAATATAATATAGTAAGGGAGCAACAATTCCGGAAATGGGTAATTCCCTAAAAAGTTATCTCGAAAGAAGATATAAGTCGCAGGGAAGTTTTTCAATCTCATCTTCAAGCAAGGTCCCGTATATCAAAAACGATGCTCCCTACTTGTGTGGTATTTGATGAAATAAATAACCGTCTCATACAGCTGTCAAGGAAAGTGATATGAATACATGTCATAAACAATCACATCACCCTTCTTTACATCGCTATTTCGTTAAATATTATCTGGATTAATAGTTAACAGTTGGTTTTAAGACATTATATAAAACGCTCTCTTCTTTGAAGACCTATTAAGTTATGAGAAACTATGCAAAGAATGAATACCTAATTAATTATGTAAAACTATGCAAAAAAGCTTCGAAAATCCAATTCTTACTAACGAGTATCGAAAGTATCTCGTGTCTGATCAGGCTGGGTTTCCGGAGGTTCCGCGGAGCTGGGCGGAGTGGTGCTTAGCAGTGCATGAATTGACCAATCACTATGCTCGAAATCTCCGCTCCGCTTCAATGGAAATAGCACGAGCGGAGTGGAGCAGAGCTGAACGGATATTCATAAAAATACAACGAGGCGATGCGGAGCGGAGGACAGCGGGCATTAGGGTGCGGATATCTCCGCTTCACTACTCCACTCTGCTCTACTTCAGTAGAAATATTCACCACTTTTTACTGCTCTTCTCCGCTCCTCTCCGTCCAGCTTCGCGTCAGTGGAAACCCAGCCTAACTTGTCAAAAGTTTTTATTTGTCTTTTACATTCCCGCATAAAATTCACGTGGAAGTTTTCAAGTTACCTTTAAAATACAGGTAACCTACATTCGAAACCGAAGCTCATCAGAAATATTAGCATAAAAAAATAGTACTCGTAGAAATACATAAGCTGGCAGAAGAGATATGCGAATGGCGCTTAAAATTTTTGTCAAAATAATACACTTTGCATCTCGTTCATGTTTTCGCCATTTTTATTTATTTAATGCAAATATTGGTTAAGTACATAAAGTTTTTGTAGGTGATAGAACTATTATCGTTCGCCCGGGGAAGTACCATCGCTGCACCTATTTCTGCCGTGAACCAATTCTATTGTGTTCCGGTGGAAAGGTGTAGTTGCCGGCCACACTTACATGAGGCGACCACTAGCCTCCCGAGTAGCAGCGCAACTGCATACGACCTCAGACAAGACTTATATAGGTTGTATGTAGATGTCCATGGGCTGCAGCGACCACTTAACACCACGTGGCCTGCATGCTCGTCTGCTAATCCGTTCAAATTGAAAAAAAAAGTTACAAAATAATTTTCGTAATTATACACTTGGAATATATTTAAATGCAATTATTCATAAACATATGTATGTGTTGGAGTCGAAATAAGTTGAAGTTGGAATAATTTGGACTCGAAGCGGTCCTCCACAAGTCGTTTTTATATCCCTTTTTGCCTCGAACCTAAAAATGATCATTAATCCATGTCATGGAGTTCTTTGAGCAAAACACACTTCTTTAAAACCCACAGGCGAAATATATTGTATAGCGAGACGTTCATTTACTTTATTTACAACAAGTAAAAAACATTTGCTTTAGTTGTTTTTTTTAATTTCTCACACATCTATAGTCAGGCCAACGAGACGAATAAAGAATGTAAACAAACGGACCGTTACAAAGTTACTATTGCGAGAGCGAGCAATTATTATTATCTCTGTCCTTATCATTTATACGCAGTAATGGCGTCAGTTAGTCGATAGCAGCTGTTTCGTGGTACAGGAAAGCAGTCAGTACCGCAGTTGTCAACATTTGGTCGAGTTTTGACGGGAAGTCGAAAAAGACAATATGTTGTGCTCTTGTTTTATTTTCATGTTCTTGGTATATCTTTGAGTAATTGTAATTGGGATTTAGAAGACGCAGTGGTATAAAGCCACGTACTCATAAACATACAACTAATCAATTCATTCGAGCAGTGATTGTGGAGCGGTTAAGATCGCGGTTTTCGACACGGAAATACCGAGTTCAAACCCTCGGCGAGCAACTTTGGCAAAATAGTTTGTTATGTGCGTATTTTCCGCTGCTCCAAAATATGATTTTTAGAATGCGGTGTCACTTTCTCAAGTAGGTTTTTAGAAGAAGTGTTATAATAAATAATAAATCACTACATATTTTAGGTAAAACAAATTCGCTTCCCACGCGCGCTTTCCTGCGTCCCATAGTATGCTTAGATCTTTAAAACTACCCAACGGATTTTGTAGCGATTTTTTTAAATAGATAAAGTAATTTATGAGGAAGGTTTAGGTGTATAATTGATTATGCTTTTATGTAACTAGATTAAAACATAACGATTTTTGTCACAAATCTTGCCTACTGGGAGAGTAACATTCTCTTGCGCCTCGTGAACCAGCGGAAAAACATTAAAGTGATGTTCTAGAGAATTGTAGATATATAAATTTGCTATACAAAAGTGTTGGTGTACTCTATCTCTTACGGTTGACTTACAATAACTACTTTTATGTGTAAAATGTTAATGAAAAATATCACGTTATCTCGAAGCTGTTTTGTTCTGTTCAGTATTAATCCTAATCTAAATAAAAACGTTAATTAGCTTCGTCAATTAAGATTAAAATTGTACAAAATGTAATCAAATAAATACTTTAGAAGATGATATTTTGTTTTACCAAAAATCATCACATCCCCCGGCGCGTATTCTCATCGCGCGTCTATTTTTTGCCTTTAGTACTTAAATGGGTTTTTGTAAAGTAGATTTTAATGTATATGGCTTAGCAAAGCTGGGCCGGGTCGCTAGTATATGCTATGTATAAAATTTATTCAAATAAAAAATGTTTTGAACTCCTGAAACGTGGTTTACATTTTTTATCTCGTCTCCTTGGCCTTACTATACACGTATTGCTTTCTCAGTCTTACGTCATACTAAATATTACAGTTTGGGGTCTGGTAACTTATCATTAAATGAAAAGAAGATTCTCTAAGTCCAGGATCTTATTTATATTGATACTAGCTGACCCCGCGAACTCCGTATCGCGTTTAAATATTTAATAATAATAATAATGGATAGCATATAAACCTTCTCCGTGAAAAAATACATATACATACCAATTTTCATAATAATCGGTCGAATAGTTTCTGAGTTTTGCGATGTCATATATGCAAACATCCTCTTTTATATGTATAGATAGACTAGTGGCCCGGCCCAGCTCCGCCCGGGTCAGACATTGTCCTGCCTTAAAAGTAATGAAAGAGGATTTGTTTTCTTATTATGTTAAAGATAATTCATGTTACTGTCAAACAAAATTATAAAATAAATAGTGACATACGAACTGTCCTGTTATTCTGACTGTTTTAAAGTTTAGAACGACCCGGCACGAAATACAAACGTATGACAGGTAGGATCAATTTATATGGGAAAACAAAAAAATAAAAAAACAACGGGTTGCACTCCGGTAGTGCCGACAGAAGTGGAAACTTGAATAGTTGTGCATTTTTGATATTTTGGAATGGTTAGGGAATAATTTCGCACGAATTGCTTTTATTATCAGTATTATTTTTCATCTAGTATTTTCAATAGGTTTTCATCGTATTTTTATAAAGCACTCACTCATTTTCTTTCACTATTTCTTCGTCACTTTTTTCATTAATAGATGCACTTTGTTCAATGTCCATATTTTAAATACTTGATATAAACGAATTTTACAAGTACCTATAGACAGTCGAGCCACAATACAAGGAGCGCCTGCCTTTCTAGGTTGAGCCGTCATCAGCTGTCACCCAAAACTATCAATTGAGATAAAACTCATTCGTTTATCACAAGAGTGAAAGTGATACGAAAGAAAATTGATTAAAATTAATTAAATTAAAAATAGCTATGAACACTTTTCGATAGGCAAGTTATCATAGGCATGTATGTTTATAAATTATATTTGATAAAAAATATGTCTCATCGAGTTATCAGATCGGTGAAGATGGATCTTCTACGTCTCCTCTGCTATCTTACGAATTTTCGATCAGGCCACGTGTCCTGACGCGAGTTTAACATTTTTTACCCATCCCAAAAAAGTGCACAAAGCCGCTAAAGAAGTTTTCACTTCAAAAATATTTAAAAAAAAACATTTTCGAGTGGACCGAATTGTGAATCTAAACCATCCTCGAATCCACTTGAACACACACAAAAAATCATTAAAATCGGTCCAATCGTTTAGGAGGAGTTCACTGTCAACACACGTACAGAAGAATTGTATATACATATAATGCTTGTTATTTTGAAACAAGCCATTGTATAATAAAATTACTTTTACTTCTAAGCCCACATTATTCAAATCCCAAAGAAGAGTAAATGACAGAGCTTTTTTATTCATCAAAATAGCCATTGAAAAGAACTCGGGCGCGTGCATAACCTTTGACACGATTCGTATTCTATGATAAGTTGTCCATGACTGATTATATCCTTATACAAATTGTAATAGTAGGTAATATTTTATCATCAAAAATTCATTCAATATCCTATTTCCGAGGACCTTTGTGGCGTGGATTCGATTCCCGGCGAAAATGAGTTTCAATTTATGTTTTCGGTCTGGGTGTTTGTGTTTCTGTCTTTATATGTATCCATGGTACCCACGACATAGGGAACCCTACTGTGGGGCTATGAGTGTGAAACGTTATTTTCACTGCAAATTGCGCTTTCTATGTAGGATTTAAGTACCAACCTTGACAGTTTTTACCTGCCCATTTTGTGTTAAGTAAATATAGTCGAATCTCCCAAAGGACTGTTTACCGACTTAAAAATTATATCGTTACTCAATCAAAAACGTATACCTATTACTTTCAAAATAGTTATTTTGAAATTATTTAATTGTACGTAAATTGTTTTCTTCAAATATATATCATCCCATTTCATAAGTGGGAAACCGAACGCGTTCACTTTACAGCCTACATCGTGTATGTTTCTCCAAATTGCATTTCGACCCTAACAAGTTTAGCAAGACACCCGACAAGCCGACACGATATACCTATCTACAGAATGTACCGACAAGTATGGTTTTCCATTAGTTAATAACGTTGATTACGTACACTACACGGAAAATATTACACGGCCATCCTCAAATTAATCCTTTTGTTCTACGTCATCTTCTGACGTAAGTATTACGAGGACGTTAGTTATATCGTTATGATTCTTATAAATTGGTGTTTGTTAAGCTTTCAAAATCTTATAGTGCTGCATAGGTGCCACAGATATTTAAAAAAATTATAGTCAGTCTCACTAAAGATTATCGATCAGTACTCTATGCCCATACTGATAAAGTAATAGACTAGTGTTGGTGGTAGAGCTGGTAGAACTTTAATGTTTCGACCGGGAACTGCCTTGCTTCACAATTCCATTGTTTTCCGTGGAAAGGTGCAGTTGCCGGCCAGGCTTACTATGAGGCGACCATCAGCCTTCAGAGTAACAGCGCAAATACATACGACTATAGGCTTAGATTAATACAAAAAGGAAGATACGCCACCTTTTAACGAACCACTGTTATAATGCGTCGCTAATACACACACACACCCGTACCGTGCATGCAAAGCTTTTCGGGGATGCGCTCAAATATTAGAAGCGCTACCTTACCCTGCTACACCGCGGGGCATCGCTTGACAGATTTCTAGCCATTGTATCTGGACTATTCTGGACCAGTTTTAAAATAGCGGCTCGCACGAAGGCTTAGGCTTTTAAATATTGAAATTGGCTTAGCTTTTTAAATATTTAAATATTGAAATTATTGACTTTTTGGTATATTCACGCATGAAAAGTCATTCCATTATGTTTATTGTTCTTTTTGGGATGGTCACTACACTTATCAAAGACACAACCAGGCATTTTTGTCGTAAAAGACTTCACTGGCGATATCAACCAACACAAGTACACCCGAAACCGTTCCGCTTGCGACGAGGGCGTACCAAGCAACATTTACTCAGTTTACAGTTTACTGTGATACGTCCTCTGGTGGATCGGTGCCGTATCTTCCCTTTTGTATTTATCTATTAGCTAATATTAAGCTTAAGGTTGTATGTAGATGTCCTGGGCTGCAACGACTACTTAAAACCTTGTATGCTCGTCTACCGATCCATTGAAGTAAAAAAATGTTATCATGCCATTATGTAAGGTACATTCAAAAATTTCAGGATTCGAACCGGAGGGTAAGTAGTGAATGAAAATGAAATGAAATGAAAATAATTTACTTGCGCAAATATGGGTATTACAAAAGTTGTTTTATGTACATTTATTAGTTCGCCATATTTACCTCAGCGAGGTATACAAATTTGGAGGACAGAATTTAGTATATCTAAAATTACTTATAGCTAAATTTATTGTAATTGAACACAACCTTGATTTTATTTTAACCCATATTTTGCGGTTTTTATTGTGATGTTTTATCATTTTACTTTAATTATAAAAGGTGTTTATGCTTATACGAGTTTTAAATTTTTATCCGAGTCATCGGCTTTGAGCACCCAATTTACTAGGTTTTTATACACTGAGAGGAAAAAATGCCGGCGGGAAAAAAACCTCCCAGGTTTTTAGTCCCGTAAACCCGAACTCCCTAACGAAATTAAAGTTCGTCATTTAAAAATTCAGAGACCGAATAGATAGTACGCTTTTGTAAATAAGAACGTTTTAAGTGCTCGTTTAAAATCACAAATTGTTTTAGATTTGAGGGATTTAGGTTAGTGATTATATATTTTTGATCCCATCCAAAAGACGTTTTTATGAAATTGTTTTGTTTTTTATGTAAATTTTTTAGTATGTCTTTTTGGTTTTAGGGATTCATATTTGATTACTGATGAGTTTAAATTTTTGGTTTGTGGTCTGAATACTTGTAGCTTGTCTTTTTGTTTGTCCATTTTTACTATCATCTATTTTATGATGTTCTTATAAACTAAGCTTAATGTACAGCTGCACTGTGATAGTCATTAGCGTGCTTTCGTATGCACGGAAACGCTTATGAAAGTTAATGACCTCTTGGTTTTCGTATCTTAAGTCACCTGGCGGAGGCTTCTTTTTTAAAAAGAAATTGTTTAAGGCTCAGAAGACAATATAGGTATACGATATTCTTCTATCAGAAAACTATACCTAGTCCACGGCTTTCTATGAAGTGTAAAACTTAAATAACATAGCATGTAATTTTTATTTTATTTTAGTAACATGTACTTAAAACAAATGAACGATATGTTGTAGTTAATGGTTTAAATTCAGACCAAAACATCTTTATAAACTTGCAGAGACGATTTTCTGGTAGAACTTACATTGTTAGACCGGGAAAGTAATAGCTGCATCCGTTTTGCTGTAAAGCTATTCGGTGGAAAGACGCAGTTGCCAGCTAAAGTTACATTCAGAACAGCAGACTTTCAGACTTCAAAGGCACCACGCGGCCTTCATGGGCGTCTGCTTCTATACAACATCGATACGTTGCACAGATCTCGCACAAAATTACAACAACAACAATATTCCAAATTATTCCTGTAATGGTAGGTAATTCCTGCATAGGTCACTTAAAAAATAATAAATAAACGTTACACACTCATAGCTCCGCAGTAAGGTAATTAATACACTGTGTCATAGGTACCATAGACACATACAAAGACAGGAACAAAACACCCAGGCCGAGAACAGAAATTTACACTCATAATTCAAATTTCTGCTTCGCCGGGAATCGAACCCGGGACCCCTCGATTGGCAGTCCGGAATGGTAACTACGCTTTGGACTGATTTTTCAATCCCCGGAAAAATTATTCGTCGAATAAATGTTAGCGCATTGTTATAAAAGCAAGCGATCTATCTTGCGTTCTACGCTAGCCGCTGGGCCATGCGTGCTTTGTCATAACCTCCTGACATTAATAATTTTATGCAACACCCTTTTATAGTTTTAAGATAGTAAAGGATAAATAAATAATATCAGTAAGTATGTACACCCTACTTACGAGAAATTATGAAGTATATTTACTACGACCTCCTTAACCCTTTCATTACACATCCTCAAATATATCAGGGATTCAATGTTTTCAGCGCCAAATCCGAAAACCCGCTCTAAGGGCCCGTGATAAGGAGGGCTTAATAGGGTACTATAAATGTGGGATAGTGACCGAAAAGATCTTACTTTCATGCTCGTTCATTTTTAGATCATATGGTAGAGATGTTATCTAGTGGATACCAAAAAAATACATGCTGGACTGACGATCGGAGGCCCTAGGTTGGATGGCGGCAAACAATGAGTTTCTATTCTTGGTTCTGTGTTCTGGTCTCTGTGTCTTTGTCTTAATGTATATCCATAGTACCTACGAAGCACAGAATCCTTTTTTGTATCGGTGGGAAACCTTCAAAATGTACCCGGCACCTTAGGGGAGGATATCGTATTATGTGGGACTTGACCGCACTAAAACCCCCTCGGTGGCCTGCTTCTCCGCTGGGAGGACTCCGGGATCTCCAGTGGAACGCCCCGGTCTCCTTCACGCGCGGCGCTCTGGAACGGGCCAATCTTCGGGAGAACAGATGTGCTCTCCTGCACCTTTCGATGCTAATAGCTTATGAATCTTTGGGTAAAGTGTTATTTTTTTTCATGACTAGATAGGTTTATAAATCTACAATTTGATATAGGTGGACGTGCTTTTTGGCTGTCTGTGGTATTCGTAGATCTTAAACATTTCGACCGATATCCTTTCGTATTGTTTAGTTTAAAACCGGTTTTTATAATGATCATATCTTATTATTTTCATCGAGGTAAAGTCATAAATATATGAACGCATTTCACTGGTATAGGGATGTATTTGCGCATAACTTTAGTTAGTTTTAAATACTATCCTGCGTAGCTCATAAGAACACCATCATAACATTACAAAGCCAACACAAGAATTGAGGCTTAAAATTTGAATCCACAAGCGTGTGGGATGTAAATAACGTTTATTACTCCAATAAGCTTTCAACGCCTTTTTGTAGGTGGGAGTTGAGTTAGATGCTTCGCAATTTGTCAGAAGACAGTTCAGTTGCAAAATAGTTCTTCACTCTCTAAGTTTAAAGCTTGCGGATCTAAGCATTCGATTAATCAGTCTTTACTCGCTTCAGTACCTACATAATCTAGATGAACAGACTCATCAGGGTAAAGAAGAGGGACGATATTGCACGGTAATTTTTTGTCAGCCTTCTACGAACTCTTCTAAAGAATGTTTATGCAAAATTTGAAGAAGTTTGGACCAAGGAATCACGATGTCCCATACAAACATTGCCACCGTTTTTCAACTCCTTAGGAGTGGAATTTCGAAAAAGCCGTTTTGACGTGACAACGTCGTATAATTCGATGGAGCCGGCTGCAGGCACGAAAAAACATGACTCATGCGGCGTTACCTCGCTCTGAGGCTTTCCATTTAAGGCTTGAAGTGTAAGCGGGAGCTCGGAACGAGCGACAAAGAGGCACAATCGGCCTCCGCGTTCGACAGCGTTCGACATCTGTCTCTCTCCTACTTGAGTGAGCGATGCGTCCGCGTCGACAGCTGCTATACAATAATACATTTACATGTTTTCGTCAAGTATGAAGTGCAGTGAAAAGTGAATGTAGTGTCAATTTGTTTATAGCAACAAGTATTTTCTTTTGACGTTGTCACATTCAACTATCGTCAGTAAACCGACATTACAGACAACCGATTTTTTTGGGAAACAATGTGTATGTATGTGTTAAATTTCGGTGTAATGATTCGGTTGCCGGCGCCTGCATGAGACGACCTCAAGCAAGGCTCAGGTTCAGGACTTCAGACTATAATTGTACGAGGCCTGAATACGCGTCTGCTGCCTCATTTAAACTAAAATGTTAAAAATGTGTAATAAATGTCATCGCGCTACGTTTCGATTATAATCGACTTTTAAAATACTAGCCTTCCGCCAGCGGCTTCTCCCGCGTGAACCCGGTTAATGGGTCCCCGTAGGATAAAAAATAGTCTATGTGCTATTCCAGGCTTCATTGCTATATTAAAATCATAGGCGTTTAGACAGTTGCTTCAACCGCGTTGACCCTATTACCCGTTTTCACGTAGAACGAAGCATTTTCCCGCGGTAATAGCCTTTGTTACTCAGGGTGAATGTAGCTTTCTAATGATGAAAGAACTTTTGAAATCGGAACAGTAGTTTTTGTGTCTATTCATTACAAACATACAAAAATACAAATCTTTCCTCTTTATAAAATTAGTATACATATAAATAAATAAACATTTATACAAATTTTTATTCCGCTTACTATCGGATGAGTACACTCGAACGAAGAACGGTAAATATTTTGTCATATGCAAATAAATCTGCTCAAGTAAATCAGCGCATTCCGAGTCGAAATATACATTCCACTCCTTACCTTCGTAGCGTGAGCCGTGATGAATTGTAGTATCAAGAAACAAATCAAATCTAGTTTTTCTAGTATCGCGTTTATTGCAGTCATATATTTGCTCATGTCATACCATTATTAAGAAGAACGATAGACCAAACATAAGTTATAATACATCGACTGAACAACATTTCTACTTTAAGTAAATAATTTCTGAAATTTACTAGGGTTTTATTGTTTAAGGTGGAACCCCTATTGTTTTTTTGTATTAAGATACGAGCCATCCGTGAAAGTCTAATCAAAATCGGTCCAGCAGTTTCGCAATTAACTCGAAACAAACATATTGTTTGTTCAATGACTTAGTACTTATATATTTTCAAGTTCGCAATTTTGCAATAATGCAAACATAAAACGTTCTTTTAAAATAACTAACAAGAACATGAATTTCATTTATTTCTACGAAAAATTAACAAACGCAAACAAAAAAAACGCGTCAGTTTCATCGCAAAATTATTTTATTATCCTTTACACTTATAATCGGATAAGAAACTCTCGATAGTAGTATATATATTTTGTAATACGGCAGTAAATAGGCATGATGACAGATTTTTAAATACCTTTCCTTATTGTAGGTACACGTCTCCTAGTTGCGAAAAAAAGTTTATTTCAGCAATAAACGTAAGTTTTAACGTAAATTAATGTATTTTCTGCTATGTAACTTGAATTAAGCGCAAAAACGCTCTTAGGTGTCATGGCGTCGGCTTGCTCGTCAAACTTCAAGCAACACGATGACTTTTCCTTAGGCGTGACGTCATTCCTTTTGTTTGGCGTTTCAGATAACATGGCCGATTGCTGTATTTAATACTTTTATTTTATTGAAAATCTTATTAATCTTAATGTTTATATTAAAACGGGATCATATTTTAGAACTTTTTTAGCATATATTTTTCTGTAAAACCATTTATTCTCTGATTCTTTAATAGTGTCATCATGCCCATTATCCATACTAATATTATAATATAAAAATTCGAAAGTAACTCTTGTCTGTCTGCTACGCTTTCCCGCTTAAACTACTCAACCAATTTTGATGAAATTTGGAACACAGATAAAGTGGACCTTGGGAAAGGACATAGGTTATTTTTTATCCTACGGGAACCTATAAAACTGGTCCACGCGAGCGAAGCCGCTGGCGGAAGGCTAGTCTCAAATAAATCACAAGATGAAATAATTCTACTCCTTACCTTCGTGTTGCAAAAAATGATGAGTTGTAGTATCGAGAAACAAATCAAAACTGCTTTGTAATGCTACGTTTATTGCCGATATAAATAAAGTTTTTCATCTACTATGTTTCAGCCGAAAGATGCGAGATCTTTGGTTTCAGCCATCATTAAAAATAATGCCCCATACTTGGGCTGGGCTTAGTCAAAGAATTATGAGGCATTTAGATACATTCAAATCAACTAGTGCAAGATGGTGAATCTTACGTGTTTTTGAGAAATTTCATAACTTCCACGGAATCGAGATTAGCATCACGTGGCCAATTTTGGTTTGGAGGATGTGTCGTGCCTTCGGGAATTTTAGTTTTTCTCTCAGCCACGCACGTTTAAGAAAATGATGGTAATGAAGTAAAATATTGAAAAAAAATTCTTCAACGTATAGCATATTACAAATATAACAAATTCTCTCAGCCAAAGGTTTACGCTGGAATTTAAACTTTTGCTCTAGCTGTTTGCTAATCAGGCGTCTCAAAAGCTATTTATTTAAGAAATCAATAAATAATAATCCAATTTGATTTTCTATCCCTAATTGTGAATGACAAGTAACGAGTATTTACGGGATGTCCGCGTAATGTTAGCTTAGTACCATTTATAACTTACTAGCCTTCCGCCAGCTGCTTCGCCCGCGTGGTCTCGTTTTATAGGTTCCCGTAGGATAAATACTATCCTATGTCCTTTCTCAAGGTCCACTCTATCTGTGTTCCAAATTTTATTAAAATTGGTCGCTTAAACTAAAGCGGGAAAGGTAGCAGACAGATAGAGTTACTTTCAGTTTTATAATATTAGTATGGATGTAGTTAGAAGATAAATGTGCTCACATATTCTGTAAAAATATCACGCAGCCGTATCGCCCGTATCAAATGGGACAATATTGACCGCCGCAAAAAACGCAGGAAATTTGTCAAATCCATAAGGGGTGTCTGAAAATGTGTCATCAAAATGTGTCACTGAGGCTCGCCACGACATGAAAAATGTGGCAAAAAGATGGGTGTATTTCCCGTTAGTCCCTATCAAATAGATATTCTGGTGACAATATACACACCAAACATATTGCACTGCAAATTCATATTTAATTCAGTTCTCTTAGAATGACGAAAATATGACTAAAAATATCCAGACTGATCACCTTTTCAACTTCAGAATGTAACTTTTGTCGAGTTGTTACTGATAGATAGCAGTTGTCAAACCTTATCGGAGTCCTACTGAGCGATGCGAAAACATCCGACAGCGGCCTGACCATCAACCAGCATCTTCACGTACTCGAATTGGAGGCGCTCCAGGCCTCACTAATAATGGACAGTGACCCATGCCCAGCAGTTGCAGCCAGCCAGAGTCACAAATTAACCCAAAAATTAAATGAAATTAAGTTCAGTGTGTGTAAAATTCTACATAAAAGTTTTAACCAAATAAAATTTAAGCGCATGTGTAGAAACACAACCAATTATGCCTTCTAAAGGAACTTTCCGACACTTACACATTAGTATTGATGAACAGAATTTTGCAAACACCTAAAAACCTACTGTCCGTCCGTTATTATATCGCGTGAATTGCTAACGTTCCTCACCGGTCGCAGGGCCATTCTTGTCGCACTTTATCTACATGTACCGTAATAAAAGTACGCCTTTCTATGCATGTAACGCTTTTAATTAAAATAATAATGACATTAAAGTTTGACGAGAGAAGTTGGTACATCTGACACCACTTAATCTGCGAGGTACAATAAAGTTAGTTTTAGTGCGTATGAGTTTTAATTACAAGTTTTAATTAAACGAAAATGAAACAAAACTAACATACTTAAACCAACTTGTCCTTGTCGATGAACGACCATTTTGCAAACACTGTTATTGAGTAAAGGCACACCTACAAAACCATAATATGTGAGCTGTGTGTGTGTGAGCTGTAAACAATGCACTACGAAGTATTTAAAAGGATATATTTAGCTGCAAGTATTTTTGCGTCCCACTGCTAGGCACATGTCACTCCCTATTCGTGGGGAGGCCTGGAGGTTACTCCTCCACGCTGCTCCAATGCAGGTTGGTGAAGATGCGGATTAGTGGTCAACCTGTTGTCGAACGTTTTTAAACCGTAGTAAGGCTTATGATCCGTTTTACAGCTGGGTAAGTGGAGTCTGATAATTCTATTTTTGTTGTTGTTTTTGGATGTTTGCACAACATCTATAAGGCTTTTTTTAAGATTTATTACCTGTTAAAATCAATCAGTTCCTATAATTTCGCCCAAGAATTTGTTTGTCACTAGTCACTAGATTCCAAATATCTTCCGCTTTCTCGCGCCTGACTTCTCAGGTTTGTAGTTCGCATTCTTTAATATGTATCTCATTCATGATATCTGGTCCCTTAATTACTAGCCAGTAATTACGCCCCGTAATAACTGGCGGAAAACAAATAATTGGTGTAAAGATATTTATTTAGTTAATAACAAAAATGTCATAACACTTTGAATGAAATGTTTTCCATAAAAAAGTAAAATAAAATAAAAAAATAAATATTATAAAATTAAAGTTTGTCGAGGCAAGTGGATAACATCACCTGACACAAATTACCCTCGAGCTTCAATAAAGTTAGTTCAATGCATATGAGCTCATGCAATCAAAAGTTTTAATTAAACGAAATTTGAGGCCAGGTGAAAGGAACACTTGAAAACATCCAAACTAACCGACACTAACGGTTTATTGTTGAAATACCACCAATCACGCAAACACCAATTGGATCAAAGTATACCTATGCGATCCTTTATCCTGCTACAGTGCGTAGCGTAGAAAAATATTCGTACTCGTTTTAAAATTATATGTTTGGTTTGTTTTTAAACTCCGTATGCTAATATTGATATAAACTGCTTCAGTGAAACGACTGCCTTACTAACCAACAGAGTCTCTTACCCGTTGCTATTGACGTACGCATTGAAAATTATTTATAGAAAACAATTCAACTTGAGAAAGTTGTGGAACGTGAAATATTGCCGCCGATTTATGTACATATATCTTCTCTTCACCACTGCTTAAGTTTTTTTTATTTGAATGGAGTAGCAGACGAGCACGCAGGCCACGTGGTGTTAAGTGGTCGCTACAGCCCATGGACATCTACATACAACCTTAAGTAAGCATAGGTAAGTCTTGTCTGAGGTCGTATGCAGTTGCGCTGCTACTCCGGAGGCTGGTGTTCGCCTCATATAACTGTGGCCGGCAACTGCACCTTTCTACCGAAACACAATAGAATTGCTCACGGCAGAAGTAGGTGCAGTGGTGGAACTTCCCCGGGCAAACCATAATAGTTCTACCACCTACCGAAGTACAATTTAATATGTAAATTAATCCAAATGATTCGTATTACTATCGATTATAAAAACCTTTTATTCTTAATTATATATCAAACTATTCATCAGAAACACCTCTCACATAAAACATAGATATGTATGGGCATTAAAGCAGGAATGCCCGTTATTATTTACAAAATAACAGGGGGAAAAGTTTCCCATAGCTCGTTCGTCTTGTGGTTCCTTTTTCGTCTCAGAAGATTCGAAGAACAAACGACTTACCATTTATTTAAACTTTTTCTCATTCATTCAAGAACAGAATACTCACTGATTGGCTCTTGGAGTACATTCAAAGAGTAAGTTTCACTAATCTGCTGAAAACAATGACACTGCAAAGAAACTTTTGCTTGCTACGAGTAGTAATGCTGGCACATTTTTCCTGAATTATAAGTAGATATTAATAATAATATTACATGCCCTTAATGGATAGTAGGCTACTAGGAAAGCGCGCATGGCCAGCGTAGAACGCAAACGATCTACGCAACTAAGCCAAACGGGCGCGGTCGGGTGTGAGATGGGTGACCGCTAGTGGCAAAAAAAATTCATGCGCGTTTCCGTGCTTTGGAGGGCACGTTAAGCCGTCGGTCCCGGTTGTTATCAATAGATAACAGTCGTTAAACCTTGTCGGAGGCCTTATGGGCGGTTTGAAAACATCCGACAGCGGGTTGGCCACTAACCCGCATCTCCACCAACCCGCATTGGAGCAGCGTGGTGGAGTAAGCTCCAGGCCTCCCCAATAATGGGGAGAGACCCGTGCCCAGCAGTGGGACGCAAAAAGGGTTGCAGCCAGGCTCCTAGAATGGTTTATGAAAGAAGACCAATATGTCAACCAAAAATAAAAGTAGTAAAATAAATAACATTCTATCTATCTATATCTGTCTTTCTACGCATGTTCTGGATAGGCCTATACCGGTCTCTGTACTACGCTAACAATGTTATTGCGTAGGTTGTAAGAGTATTTTGGGAATAGCTGTAGAGATCGTTAATTTAAGTAACCTTTGTGTTTTATACTTAATACAGCGTAATGCCTTGTAACCAGTGGCATGACTTTTGTCCAAAATTAAATTATTATTTTTTTAATTTGTGTGCAGACTAGGACAAGTGTGTGCTTAAGTGATCGCTGCAGTCCATGATCATTTACACACAGCCTCAGGCAAGTCTAAGTACTGACTAAAGTCGTATATTATAAACTAGCTGACCCCGCGAACTCCGTATCGCGTTTAAATATTAAATAATAATAATAATGGATAGCATATAAACCTTCTCCGTGAAAAAATACATGTACATACCAATTTTCATAATAATCGGTCGAATAGTTTCTGAGTTTTGCGATGTCATATATACAAACATTACTTAACACCCCCGCAACCCCCCCTTCCGGGTGGAATTTCGTAAAATCCGTTCTTAGCTGACCTCTACTCGGCGAAAGGAATATTCCTACCAAATTTGAAGTCGGTAGGTCTTATAGTTCCAGAGATATCGTGATGAGTCAATATATGGGTGGAAATCTCTTATATATATAAATAGACTAGCTGACCCCGCGAACTCCGTATCGCGTTTAAATATTAAATAATAATAATAATGGATAGCATATAAACCTTCTCTATCTTTATCTACATGTACCGTAATAAAAGTACGCATTTCTATGCATGTAACGCTTTTAATCTATACATATAATAAAACTGTAAGCAGGGTCAATTCTGTACATTGCATATAAATTTAAAAAAATACTTCTATGGGTATTTTTATAAGTAACAGAAGCTAAAAATATAAGTTTTGAAATTATTGTCTGTCTGTCTGTCTGTCTGTCTGTCTGTCTGTCTGTCTGTCTGTCTGTTGTTAGCTTTTCACGCAAAAACTACTGGACGGATTTTGATGAAACTTTTTTGTTTTATATATATTGGTCCTCGCTAACATTTAGGCTATAGATAATTTTTAAAATCAACCTTTAAGGGTGTGAAATGAGCGATGAAAATTTGTATGGAAAACTTGGATTTTTTCAATAGATTTTCTTGAAATTTGGTATAAATATTTTCTAACCAAAATAAAAGAATACGTGTTTCAGCATTTCCCGAAATTCACCCTTTAAATGTCAATTTTCTTTGAAACTCTTTGAAAATTGAGTGTCGAAACTTGATGTACAAAATTTTTTTGTGCAGAGTAATATACTTATAATTTTATATTTGTAATCTTTGCTAACATAGTAAGAATTCTATTTAAGCTTTTTTCAAAACTACCCCTCAATAGCAAATAAAATGGATTCGAAAGTTGGTATCTCAAGCGTACAATAAATTAACCTTAACTTAATATTTCATTCTCAAATTCTTTTCCCTTCTTTGAATGATGTGTTTACTGATATATTGTTGAATGAATTTCCGTAACATTAGTGTGTATTTCATATCAATCGGGTGATAAACAAAAAAGTTATGTTCATTTACACAATACGCGACATAATCTTAAAAGGCACTTTGGAGAATTTGTATGAAAGTTTCGGTAACAGCCCATTCAAAACCATAAATAAAAGTTTAAATTTAAGTACCTAAAATTATTTTGAACTCTCACTAATATTGTCGACTATATTAAATATACTTAGATCAGCTTACTGTATTTTCTTTCGTTGGCCGAGAATGGCTAGACTATAGGTACCTAATAAGTGCATCGCGAGCCTTATCGCCGCCGAACCTTACATCACAGGCTCCATTGAGTTAGTTGCTCAGCTTATTAGTCTTCTTTTGGGGTGGAAGATTATGAACAGGCTGCAGCTGAAACGATTATTATCGCTACATTATATCAAGCTGCAACCTTTTTAGCATTCCACTGCTGAGCATGGAACTCTCCCAATATTGAGGAGGCCTCTAGCTCCGATGAACCGAAATCCAAATCTTACAATCTCAATGCATCCAGCATTAAGGTTGTAAGATACGGAATCTAAACCTTCATACAGAATGTACAAAGCCTTAACAAAACGAGACTACTGCAGACATCTAGGTGACGAATAGTTAAACTTTTAGTGAACCAACTGTTAATCTCAATATCTACCTATTTGGTAATTTGACATTCGATTTATCAACCACAAAGTTTACATGTCATATGGTAGATGGCGTTATTGAGCAATATTCATTTCTTCTCCAAAGTGATTCGATGGAGATAATTTCAAATAAAAGCCTTAAGTCTAATAAAAGTAAGTAAATAGTGTAAAAAAAAATAAAAAATAACATTTCACACGTATAGCCTCACATTAGGGTAGATATACCCTGTGTCGTGGGTGCCATAAACACACATAGAGACAGAAACACAACCACCCAGACCGAGAACAGTTTAAACTCATCATTGAAATTTCTGCTTCGCCCGGATTCTAACCCGGGACAGTTCGTTTAGCAGTCCGGCATGGTAAACATTGCGCCACGCGGGTTGTCCCATCGTTGGGTAGGTATACGTATGATGCTGAACATTGTTAATTGGACCAATGATAACTTAACTCATTTTTTGCGTCTCTTTATTGCGTACGGGCTGAGGGCTCATCCACAAACGTTGATTGATGGAGATATTAAGGATTCTTTAAAGATTCTTTATAAAAATATTATTTATTTCCAAATACAGATAGCACACTGTGTAGAGACCCTGCCTTCTGCTTTAGTTTCCACTGTGTTATATGAGTTTTGACTTATGACCAAACTGCTGTCCGCAAGTTTTAAACCTATAGTTTATTAATTGACCTTACAATTATTTTTCCGATTGTTTAATCCTAAGCACGTGTATGTTTAGAAATTTTATCTCCCAAGTACAAGTAGTTGTATAGTGCACCTCTTTTCTGCAGTAGGTTAAAGCTATATATATAGAATGAGTCTATACATTCTTTGCCGTATAAATTCACCCAATTTACTAAAGATACTATTTTTAACATAGATGAAGCCACGGGCACAGCAATATCTCTTAACTTTAATAAACGAGGTACATATTTGTAAAGAGAATCTGATTGCGCGAGAAAAGCGAAACGTGAGAAAAGTGAATAGTAAGATCAGTACAGTAAGCATTCCTTACTGTTTTAGGTTTGAAGGATTTAGAAAAAATACATTAGGTTTCTTCTGAACATATGAACATTGTATTATAAGTGATTTCACTATAATGTAAGAATAATCTACCTACTACTTATTCAATGCAAATAAATAATCTTTAATTTTTAATCAGTCCATTTTATAAAAGTCTTTATTCACGCGGACGACGTCGCGGGCACAGCTAGTTAAAATAATAATGATATTAAAGTTTGACGAGGGAAGTTGGTACATCTGACACCACTTAATCTGCGAGGTACAATAAAGTTAGTTTTAGTGCGTATGAGTTTTAATCACAAGTTTTAATTAAACGAAAATGAAACAAAACTAACATACTTAAACCAACGTGTCCTTGTCGATGAACGGCCATTTTGCAAACACTGTTATTGAGTAAAGGCACACCTACAAAACCATAATATGTGAGCTGTGTGTGTGTGAGCTGTAAACAATGCACTACGCAGTATTTGAAAAGATATATTTAGCTGCAAGCATTTTTGCGTCCCACTGCTGGGCACATGTCACTCCCTATTCGTGGGGAGGCCTGGAGGTTACTCCTCCACGCTGCTCCAATGCAGGTTGGTGAAGATGCGGATTAGTCGTCAACCTGTTGTCGAATGTTTTCAAACCGCAGTAAGGCTTATGACCCGTTTTACAGCGTCTGATAATTCTATTTTTGTTGTTGTTTTTGGAGGTTTGCACAACACCTATAAGGCTTTTTTTAAGGTTTATTACCTGTTAAAATTAACCAGTTCCTATAATTTCGCCCAAGAATTTGTTTGTCACTAGTCACTAGATTCCAAATATCTTACGCTTTCTCGCGCCTGACTTCTCAGCTTTGTAGTTCGCATTCTTTAATATGTGTTTCATTCATGATATCTGGTCCCTTAATTACTAGCCAGTAATCACGCCCCGTAATAACTGGCGGAAAACAAATAATAAATTGGTGTAAATATATTTACAGGGGGGTCAAAAGTGGCTCAAAGCGGTTCGGGTAAATAGTGCACGGTGTGCGCGCGGCCTGTGCTTAGAACTTGGCCGGCGCACATTCGTGCGCTTTGATTTATTTAATAACAAAAAATGTCATAACACTTTGATGTTTAATTTTTTCCACAAAAAAGTTATATAAAACAAAAAATTAAATTAAATTAAATTAAATTAAAGTTTGTCGAGGCAAGTGGATAACATCACCTGACACAAATTACTCTCGAGCTTCAATAAAGTTAGTTCAATGCATATGAGCTCATGCAATCAAAAGTTTTAATTAAACGAAATTTGAGGCCAGGTGAAAGGAACACTTGAAAACATCCAAACTAACCGACACTAACGGTTTATTGTTAAAATACCACCAATCACGCAAACACCAATTGGATCAAAGTACACCTATGCGATCCAAATTTATCCTGCTACAGTGCGTAGCGTAGAAAAATATTCGTACTCGTTTTTAAATTCTATGTTTGGTTTGTTTTTAAACTCCATACGCTAATATTGATACAAACTGCTTCAGTGAAACGACTGCCTTACTAACCAACAGAGTCTCTTACCCGTTGCTATTGACGTACGCATTGAAAATTCTTTATAGAAAACAATTCAACTTGAGAAAGTTGTGGAACGTGAAATATTGCCGCCGATTTATGTACATATATCTTCTCTTCACCACTGCTTAAGTTTTTTTTTATTTGAATGGAGTAGCAGACGAGCACGCAGGCCACGTGGTGTTAAGTGGTCGCTACAGCCCATGGACATCTACATACAACCTTAAGTAAGCATAGGTAAGTCTTGTCTGAGGTCGTATGCAGTTGCGCTGCTACTCCGGAGGCTGGTGTTCGCCTCATATAACTGTGGCCAGCAACTGCACCTTTCTACCGAAACAGAATAGAATTGCTCTCGGCAGAAGTAGGTGCAGTAGTGGAACTTCCCCGGGCGAACCATAATAGTTCTACCACCTACCAAAGTACAATTTAATATGTAAATGAATCCAAATGATTCGTATTACTATCGATTATAAAAACCTTTTATTCTTAATTATATATCAAACTATTCATCAGAAGCACTTCTCACATAAAACATAGATACGTATGGGCATTAAAGCAGGAATGCCCGTTATTATTTACAAAATAACAGGGGGAAAAGTTTCCCATAGCTCGTTGGTCTTGTGGTTCCTTTTTCGTCTCAGAAGATTCGAAGAACAAACGACTTACCATTTATTTAAACTTTTTCTCATTCATTCAAGAACAGAATACTCACTGATTGGCTCTTGGAGTACATTCAAAGAGTAAGTTTCACTAATCTGCTGAAAACAATGACACTGCAAAGAAAACTTTTGCTTGCTACGAGTAGTAATGCTGGCACATTTTTCCTGAATTATAAGTAGATATCAATAATAATATTACATGCCCTTAATGGTTAGTAGGCTCCTAGGAAAGCGCGCATGGCCCGGCGGTTTGCGTAGAACGCAAACGATCTACGCAACTAAGCCAAATGGGCGCAGTCAGGTGTGAGATGGGTGACCGCTAGTGGCAAAAAAAATTCATGCGCGGTTTTGAGCTTCAGAGGGCACGTTAAGCCGTCGATCCCGGTAGTTATCGATAGATAAGTCGTTAAACCTTGTCGGAGGCCTTATGGGCGGTTTTAAAACATCAGACAGCGGGTTGGCCACTAACCCACATTACTACCAACCCGCATTGGAGCAGCGTGATGGAAAAAGCTCCAGGCCTCCCCAATAATAAAGGGGAGAGACCCGTGCTCAGCAGTGGGTCGCAAAAGAAAAGGTTGCAGCCAATATGATGTATCTTTTTCTATCTACCTATAGGTTCTCTAGGGACAATTCTTGTGGATCATCTTGTGCATCAGAATTCACGTAGGATAGATGATTTTTGACCATTTATTTCAACTTATTCTCATTTACTCAAGTACAGAAACACAAACTATTGTCATTTGGCGTACGTTCAAAAATTAAGATTTAGAGAGCTGCCCAAAACAAGGACACTGCAAAGAAAACGAGTATATTTGATAGTGCATATTACAGTATTAAGAATAGTGATGATATGCCAAGATACTTTTTTATAACAAAACATTTATGTAAGTCTGGTAACATTGCCAAAATCTTTTTACTCTTAAAATATTTTTTGTATGGTGGGCTTAACTTCCACAGGCTATATTCATACTTTTGTAATTTCATATTTTTATGGGTAGGTAAATATCGATACTTTGATAAATAGAGATAACTTAGGACTGACTTCTACAAGTACTATACCTACTAGTTAGACATAGTAGGGAATGCAAATCTCACGAGATTGGGGCTCAAACGAGATGTCGCGAGTTTATGAATAGCATTACTTCGAGATCTCGCAAATTCCGTGATCAATCCATACTAATATTATAAATCCGAAAGTAATTATTATGTATGTTTTTCTGTAATGCTTTCCCGCTTAAACTACTGAAACGATTTTAATGAAAGGAACACAGAGAGTAGACGTTGGGAAAAGACATAGGATGGTTTTTACCCTACGGGAACCTATAAAACGGGTCCACGCGGGTGAAGCCGCTTGCGGAAGGCTAGTATTTGAATAAATTAAGATAGACATTTATTTTCACGATTTTTTTCAATACACTTTTATGCATCAAACATTGTATGACGTATCTGGCTATAAATTTTTAATAAACTTCTAAGTAGTAAACTTTGACGTACGTATCTATCAAATAACAAATGAAATAAACAACCAGTTTATTCTTATAATATCAAACTCAACTCCGTCCATGTCAGTCCGCGCATTGAATAAGACGTTTTTATGCTCTAGTACTTGTACTATTATTTATTCTGTGGCTCTAGTGCAATTTCGTTAAACTCGCGAGATATCGCCCTTTTTTCGTCCGAGATCAATCTCTCTAAAAAAGGCCGAGATCTCGCGAGATCGAGATTGCATTCCCTAATCAATACCAACACCAACGAGTTGAACAGTGAGATTCGTAATGTGACAATATGAAAACCTATTTTAAACTTTTGAAACCAAATCTATCTAATACCTTTAAACGAGCAATTCTTGTATATATCTAAATATATTTTTTGAATCTCGGAAACGGCTCCAAAGATTTAGATGAAATTTAGTACACTGGTTGCGGGGATGATAAATCGATCCATAATTTTTTATTGATAGAAATTGTCGTTTAATTTAATGTTTATGCAGTTAAATATAAAATTACTCCTACTGACATCTATTGGAAAATATTAATAATTTTGTGGCGTAGAAAGTCGTCAAATGTCAACCGTCAATCCGCCCTTCAAACAAATGACAATGTCGATATGAAAGACCTCCATAAAAATTTCGTCAATGGAATTAAAGCTTTCTTGGTCGAATGGTTACGAAAGCTGACTACGGAGCTAGAGACCCGGGTTCAAACCTCAAGTAGGCAAGTTGCGTTTTTTATTTTTTGTGACAATTTTTTTTTTAAATTGGGAGCTAGGTATTTCAAAAGGATTTGTAAAGTACACTAAGTCAATGAATGTTTTGCTTAAAAATAAACCAATGTTTTTATCCGAGCAACGCTCGGGCGTCCAGGTACTATCTCTCTAAATTAATTTCAATTTTTCAATTTCAATTTCAATTTCTTTATTTGCCAGAACATAGTATTTACAATTTATTACAATGTAGGTGATATTATAAATATTTCTCGGGTCTATATGTTCTGCCTAATCAGGCGTGCAAATTTTACTAAATACACATTAATTAATTATTAAATAATACATAGCATTTAACATTATTATTATAGATACATTTGATCATCCTTTATACAGGAGATAATTATTATTATTACATTACGTTTTCTATTGTTAAATTATTTATTTTATTTATTTTTATTAAATTATAGAATAATATTTAAATATAAATTACACTTATTTTAATTATTAGTCAAATATTCGTCAACGCTATAAAACATGCAATCTAATAGCCATTTATTTAATTGTTTTTTAAAGATATTGTTATTTATTGGTAATTCCTTAATATCTATCGGCAAATTATTATATATTTTAATAACTGAATACAAAGCATTCTTTTTAAGAATCCAAAAACGACATCTAGGTTCATAAAGATTAACATTTTTTATTCGTCTTGCATTACGAGGTAAGCGGTCACATTGAAATTCGAAGTATTCCTTATTTTGCTTTACAAACATACAAGCATCTCTGATATAATGACATGGCAGAGGTAGAATTTTTAATTGTTTAAATAGCGGGCGACAACTATCTAGAATTCCTACTCCACACACTGCACGAATTGCTTTTTTTGAACAATAAATGCTTTATTAGCATCGACAGAATTACCCCAAAGAAGGAGGCCATATGACAAAAGTGAAGAAACGTAACCATGATATGCATTAAGAGCTACCTCTTTTGACACAGTTACACTTAACCGCCGTATTGCATATATGAATTTATTTAATTTTTCACATACTACCGCTATATGTTTTTTCCAATTACAGTTTTCATCAATTATTAGTCCTAAGTATTTTATTTCTTTAGTAAACTGAATTTCCTCGTGTCCCACTGTAATTTTGAACGGGTATCTATTAAGTCTGTGCGTGCCAAATTGGATTATTTTTGTTTTATTTATATTAATTTCTAGATTATTTCTACTGAGCCACTTCAACGTCACGTCAAAAAAGGTTTCATTTAAATCTGTATTAAGTTCTGCCAATGTGTTACTTTTTACTATTATTGTTGTATCATCGGCATACAAAATAGACTTATGTTTAGTAACATTTGGAAGATCGTTAATATAAACGAGAAATAAGAAAGGCCCCAGAATACTTCCCTGGGGAACACCAAATGCATTATATTTGAAAGATGACCTACTAGTTACTTTTCTACAATCTATGATTTTTGTTATCTCTGTGCATTGTTTTCTTTCTTCGAGATAGCTTTTTAACCATTCGTATGCAACACCTCGTATACCATACTTATCTAATTTATTCAATAAAATGTCATGCCTTACGTAGTCAAAAGCCCTGGTCATATCTAAAAATATAGCAGCCACTAGTGCTTTGTCGTTTAATGCTTCGGTCACTGTTTTCATTAAATTAAAACCAGCTAAAGTAGTAGAGCTATTTTTACGAAATCCGAATTGTTCTTTTTTCAATATGTCATGTTTAGTAAAAATATATTTAAGCGATTAAGCATAGCTCTTTCGAAAACTTTTGAAAGAATAGGTATTAAGGAAACAGGTCTATAGTTACAAATTTTACTAGGGTCATCTTTTTTATATAGAGGCTTTATTACAGAAATTTTGAGCCTGCTGGGAAAAACTCCTTGTACAAAAGAAGCATTTATTATGTGGCACAATGGTATACATATCGATTCCGCGCAAGCCTTCAATATTTTAGTATTTATTTCATCGTGACCAACAGAACACGTGTTATTTAAATTTTTAATTATCAAATAAATTTCTTTTTCAGTACACGGCGTCAAGAACATTGTATGGGGATTATTAATGTCATATAGGTCTTTGTTAATTAAACATGAATTTCCATTGATTTTTTTATTATTATTTGTTAAATCAATGAAGAAGTTATTGAAAATCTCTCCAATGTCACTGCTCTTTTTATATATTTTATTATTGTGAACGATATATTCTGGATAGTCATTTGTAACTTCATTATTATTTATGGTGCTATGGATTATGTTCCATGCAGCCTTACATTTATTTTTATTTGCTTCCAAATATTTTTTATGTCTAATTATTTTAGCTCTATAAATACATTTTTTCAGTATGGAACTGTAACGTTTATATTTGAATGCATTTATATTTTTGTCAGTCCTCGAGTGTGTGTACAGTAAATAGAGTACCCTTTTACGAACACAAGATTTTTTTATTCCTTTTGTTGCCCAATTTACTTTCTGATGCTTGTTGGTTTTTTTCAGAACAATCTTCGGAAAACACAAATTATAAAAAAGTATTATTAGATCATGAAACTCATTAAATTTAGCGTCTAATTCTTCAATTTCATAAATTTCTGAAAAGCTTATGGCTGCCATGCAGTCAACAAACTTTTTTATATTTTGTCGACTGTAGAGACGGATTTTTTCAAACCAATATATGGAAATAGGCTTTTTTTTATCTGAATTGTCAATGTTTGTGCTGTCTCATGGTCGGAGAGTCCCAAGTAATGTATTTCCGATTTTGCCTTTTTGAAATTACTAATTATTAAGTCTAGACAGGCAGATTGTCTAGTCGGACTATTAATGTGAGAATTTAAATTAAAAAAAATTAAAATTGTTTTCAGATCATAAGTTTTGTTGTTCTCCTTTAATATATCAATATTTAAATCGCCTCATAAAATAATTTGTTTGAACGATTTTCTGTTACATATGTAGTGTAGTAATTGTTGTAGTTTTTCATAAAATGTACCAATATCACTAGCTGGGATCCTGTATAAACAAATTACCATGAGATTCATCAAGGGAATTTCGATCGCACAGCATTCAAAGATATGGTCGCAAGAAAATTGTTGAATATTCGGGACAGTCTTAAACTCTATGTCATTTTTTACCGACTTCCAAAAGAAGGAGGTACTGTATTCGGCTGTATGTATTTTTTTTTTTTATATATGTTCACCGATTACTCCGCCGTTTGTGGACCGATTTTCAAAATTCTTTTTTTGTTCGTATGCTTATACTCCCGAGGTGGTCCCATTGTCACCAAATCAGGATCTGATGATGGGATCCCAGGGAAATCGAGGGGAACTCTCAAATTTTATAGGCACACACATTGATTTTCTTATATTTTCTGAAGCATAAAAGATATTTGTGCATAGCAATCATCATCTCATGTTGCTGAGCTGATGATGGAAGGTACTGCAACAGTGAGGAGTTGAAAGCAAATTCTTTCAATAAATAGTTTTTTATTCCAAATCTTACATTCCTGAGGTGGTCCAACTGTCACCAAGTCAAAGTCTGATGAGGGGATCCTAGAGAAATCGAAGGGAAATGCAAATTTTATAGCACAACAAATGATTTTCATATTTTTATTAAAGCAAAATAGGTATTTTTGTATAATTATCATCATATCATGTTGCTGAGCTGATGATGGAAGGTACTACGTAGGTTAGGAGTTGAGAGCAAATTCTTTCAATAAATGTCTTTTTGTTGGAAATCTTACATTCCTGAGGTGGTCCAACTGTCACCAAGTCAAAGTCTGATGATGGTATCCCAGAGAAATCGAAGGGAACATGCAAATTTTATAGCACAACAAATGATTTTCATATTTTTATTAAAGCAAAATAGGTATTTGTGTATAATTATCATCATATCATTTTGCTGAGCTGATGATGGAAGGTACTATGACGGTTAGGAGTTGAGAGCAAATTCTTTCAATAAATGGTTTTTTGTTGGAAATCTTACATTCCTGAGGTGGTCCAACTGTCACCATGGCAAAATTTGATGATGTGATACTACGGAAATCGAGGGAAACACTGAAACTTAATAGGCACACACATTCTTTTAGTCATATTTTTTAACATAATACAAATAGTTATGTCCGGTAATTATCACCTCATGTTGCTAAGCTGATGATTGAAGGTACAACTCCTCAACGGTTAGGAGCTGATTATTTCATTAATTTATACGTTCAGGTGGACTGATAGTAGTATTCTTTCAGGCTATAAGATGGCTATTAGATAAACATGATTATAAAAGGTATCTCTTTAACGTTTAGAAGTTAAGTGAAAAAAATTCCAATTATGCTTATACATATGTGAAGAATTATTAAAGTTACTAAAAAGAGTGAAATAAATTAAGTTTTTAACAAAAAAATAGAACCGACTTCAAACGGTAAAAAATAAAATTGTGCAGTACCTACTTCTTCTTGCTTATGGTAATGACTCTTAAAACTATTTTTGGAGTCGGGCCCTTAGTAAAATGTCCTGTCTTTGTAAATATAGTGTAGGCTTTCGTTCTGAATGGACACCAACTCCAATATAGTTTTAACAGTCATTACCATAAGCAAAAAGAAGTAGGTACCGCCCCACTGTCTGTACTGTCGGTGCCCATTTAGAAGGAATGGTACATCATTTTAGTAGGGGCCCGACTCCAAAAATAGTTTTAAGAGTCATTACCATAAGCAAGAAGAAGTAGGTACTGCACAATTTTATTTTTTACCGTTTGAAGTCGGTTCTATTTTTTTGTTAAAAACTTAATTTATTAAGAAATAAATCAACAATATGTACATTTTAAGTATATTTACATTTCCAAATGTATGGTGAGGTTTATTCAAGATTTGCTAATAAAACTCACTGAAGTACATTTATTTTACGATTCGGGACATTTACAAACTCATTCACAGAACAAACAAGGCTATATTTTGGGTTATATGCCGTGTTAGAAAGCATTCGTTAGAATAAATTACTCCCTCGATCAGGAAGAATTGATGGAATTTGGGTAAATGATGTATGGCTTAGTGGTTCTTTATTATTCTAAATTCACTTCACAATTTCAATTCTAATTTCACTCAATTATTTGAGTGATACATTATTTTAATCTTAAGTACCACAAGCAAGGAGTATCGTTTTGATGATCGTTTAGGGTTTGTAAAGCTATTTTAATAGTTAGGAGCTAGGCTAGGCTTAGGGACATCCATGTTCCCCGCTAAATCTCTTAGTAGATAATAAGTATAGCTCTTTAACAGTGAATATTTGTGAGTCTTGAAAACGTCGTAATTTTTTCCTATAAATCAGTGCTACTAAAAGTACTAAAAGCTTATCAAATCATATTGGCCGATCACATCATTTGCATTAAATACCCTTCGCGACAACTAACTTATGCCTATACTGTTATCACTTATCGTTTGGTAATGATAAGATAAGAATAAAATATAAATAAATCGGGGATGTCTATGGTTGTGGTCCATTCATCTCGTCGTTGGTATTTACAGGTAAAGGAATATTTCGAAATAGATCATTAAATTAAACAGGATGAACAAATTATCGTTCAACTTTCATCAGATTGTGTTGCGTGATCGGTTCTATACAGTGAACAGGTGTACTGAATTGAAATTGTTAAATAGCTGTAGATTGTCTGACTGTCTGTTACATCTGCATACCTCAAGAAGGTAAATATGGCGAACTAAATATATATAAACAACTTTGTAAACACCCATATTTGTGCAAATAAAAGTCTTTGTCTTTGTCTGGCTTTGAACATCATTGAATTATAAAGCACATTTATTATCTGTATGGGGTATTATCCTCGGTATCTGAATGTGAGATCTGTCAAGCATGTTTCGAAAACTATACATTACATAATATACAAATAAAGAAATATTTTACTTAAAATTTTATTAAAACTATTTATCGAAGAAAGTAAAGTTTGGGTCACTTTCAATAAATAAAAAATAAAAAAAATATTTGTTACAAAAGCGGCCAATATAAAAGTGTTGTGATGTCAAGTATCTTTTTCATGTATTTCACGAAATTCAGCCTTATAACCGTTAGACAGACAGCTTTTAGTTTAGTTTACGCCAAAAGACCCTTAGGTACACTACAAAGATACCTAACGACTAAGCATTAAGAACAACAAATGACATTTAATTTTACACAAAACGTGGCTCCCATTTCAGAATATTTCCACGTAAAATATTTCACGTTACTGCTTTTTCACTTCTATTCTATTCTATCTTCTCTTCTATTCTTCTCATCTCTACACATTTTTAGAGCAATTTTCATTCTCATTTTCCTACTTATCAATGGTCTTACTAAGACCCTTTCGATATGGATTAATTGCTTCGATTAATGGATTAATTAAAAGAAAGAAAACGATGAAACAGTTCAACTTTAACATGTAGTTTAGGCAAGCTAAACGAATTTAACCCAAAACAGCTAAAACATGACTGCAGTTTCGAAACATTTCCAAACTCGAAATGCGCTGTGATTGCATCTTAATATTTCAGAAATCTGTTTGAGCTTCAATAACTGCATTTGTAATCAATACATCTATAAAGATAAGTAAAATTGGAGTGTCTGTTTGTAAAATTGCAATAACCGCTTTTTACTACATGCATGTGAATGTTTTTACGGTACATATACGAAAACAGCATTTTTTGTCTGTCTGTCTGTTTGTACCGGCTAATCTCTAAAATGGCTGGACTGATTTTTACGGGACTTTCACTGGCAGGTAGCTGATGAATAAGGAGTAGCTTAGGCTACTTTTATTTCAAAAAAATCTAAAACGAAAGTCCACGCGGACGATGTCGCGTGCGGCCGCTAGTCATCATAAATCAAGTTAATGTATATTTTATGAGGAGTTTGTCACGTTAAAATAAAAAATACATGCAGGCAAAATGTAGGCTTGCTTTAGGTTGCAAGAAGATATTCATGGGCTGCAGCGACCACTAGAAAGCACGTAGCTCACTCGTTTTTAGCTCAAAACATTTTCGCATGAACACGAAATGCACTGACTCGTGAAATGCACATAAAGCCAGCGAGCACAGTCTGATTGCATCTTAAAAGTAAAAACCTTTTTGGCCTTTTATGGATAAAGATAGTCATGTTAGTTAATTAGTTTTTTCATTAATAATAAAGTACGCGGAATAGGAGTATTTGATGGCATATATTAAAATGGCTGTATGTATTATGATATAAACTGATAAAAACTAAATATTAGCGATAATTCTCTTTTGTATTATTGCTGTAACCCTTTTTGCATCCCACTGCTGGGCACGGGTCTCTCCCCATTATTGGGGAGGCCTGGAGCTTACTCCACCACGCTGCTCCAATGCGGGTTGGTAGAGATGCGGGTTAGTGGCCAACCCGCTGGCGGATATTTTCAAACCGCCCATAAGTCCTCCGACAAGGTTACACGACTGTTATCTATCGATAACAACCAGGACCGACGGCTTAACGTGCCCTCCGAAGCACGGAAACGCGCATGAAATTTTTTGTCACTAGCGGTCACCCATCTCACACCCGACCGCGCCCGTTTGGCTTAGTTGCATAGATCGTTTGCGTTCTATGCTAACCATAGAGCCACGCGCGCTTCATTATAATTCAACTAAATAAATTGACCTTTTTTCTAACATCGTTTTATAAAAATAAACGCACCAACAAGAGTGCAGACCAACTGTAGTAAAGAGGTCGTTGCTGTACTAGTATAACGGTATTAGTCCAACTTCAAAAAAGCTTGACTATTAAACTGCGGAATTCTTCCACTACATGAAAACATTGAATTTTCAATAGCGGTGAGCAGTGAGTATTTGAGAATTTCAAAATTTCCACGTGAAATAAAAACCTTTTCCCAAAACTGTCTATAAATTTACTACCATAGCGTGATTGAATCTTCGAATCGTTTGGCAACTGCTGCATTCCACTGCCGCCTACCGTTCGTTTTTGCTTCAGCAAGAGAGAAGTTTCAGAACAGGCTGCAGATTCCCAATAAAAAATCTATGAGTATTTTTACGTATTAAACGCTTAGGATATTACGTACATTGCATTTAGCCGTTTCGAGTTGTAAAGAAATATTTTTTTTCATAAATAAACTGGAGTGCCGGCAAACTGGAGTTGTGTCGTCTTAGTGAGCATTGAGGTATAATATACTAGTACGTCAGTACATAGTATCTCGATGCACGTGAGTATATTTATCCTACCTAAAAATATATCTTAATATATATAATTCTTGTGTGAGTGTGTATGTCACTGAACTCCTCCTTAACGGCTGGATTTTAATGAATTTTTTTGTGTGTATTCAAATGGATTCGAGGATGGTTTAGATTCACAATTTGGGCCACTGGAAATGTTTTTTAATTATTTTTTTATTTATAAGTAGTTTTCCCATATAAATTGTTCCTATCTGTCAAACGTTTGTATTTCGTGCCGTGCCGTTCTAAACTCTGACACATTCAGAATAACAGGACAGTTCGTATTTCATTATTTGTTTTATATTTTTGTTTGATAGTAACATGAAGTCTCTTTAAGATAATAAGAAAACAAATCCTCTTTTATTACTTTTAAGGCAGGACAACGTCTGCGGGGTCCACTAGTTTACTACTAAATGAATAAATACTAAAATGCGGCTATTCTTCCACTACGCAAAACTTTTGAAATTAAATTATGCAGTAAGCAACGTACGATATTTCCACAAAAAACTAAACTAATGTTTTCCTGAAACCATTTTTACAACTTTTAAACGCAATGTAATTTTGAAATTGTAATACAGGCAATGAAAAAGCAACATTAATTACTAGAGCAGAGTAAGCTTCGGAAGAAAGTTTTAATGTGACTACTACGAGTTCTTCTCTATTACAAAAGTTCCACGTTATATACAAATATTTACCAAAAACCAACTATAAAACTACCGCAACATGATTGCATCTTCAAAACCGTTTGGCAGCTGCTGCATTCAACTAAGCCGCCTACCGTTCGTTTCTGCTTCAGCGATAGAGAAGTTTCAGAACACAGGCCTTTACAAACGTATCTGGGCTATGGAAATAGCAATTAGTAAGCTACTAGGCCACAGGTTTCCAATTCGAAAGAAAGAAGAATGGGTAGGTTGGTACTTTTACGTACCATCGTTTTACGAAAATAGACGTTCCGCTGTTACGTCATTTAAATATAGTACTATCCTTTCTCCAATAAATAGTTGCTCCATACAAACTTTCATCCCTTATATTAACCCCACAGCAATAGCTCTTTGTATTGTGTCTTAGCCATCGATTTTGATAATGCAGCATTAATTTACTCGTTCATTTCTAAGATTTAAATTTGATAACGATGTTTTAAGGAAAAATAATAATTTAAAAACATACTCAAAATGATATACTTACCCATCTATTTTAGAAATTTTAGTACGCGAACTTATGTGAATGGTCGGTATTTTGTCCCGCGTCAAAGGTATCGCGCGATGTTCACGCGTCATATCCACATTCAAGGCATTTCATGGCGCGCATGCATTTTACGTTTTTTTATCGGTTACGATGTCTTTTAGTCATCAAACATCAGTTATACGAGGTTTTCCGATTTTCTTATTTTGGAAGTGCATATAGTTATATTTTGCCACAGTAAACAAAGTAATTGCAGCAGCAGCTTCCACATCCATTTCGCGGCAGGTTCCGAAGCATTAACCCTTGAAAAATCACAACTATTTCCTTCATAGTAAAGACTATGACAAGTATACAGATAAAAGAAAATTTAAATCAGACGTGCGTGTCGAGATTGACTCTGGGCTTAATGGCTCACGACGTGGAGTTCCAGTTTTTTTCTCAGTGTAAAGAAATAAATATCAATACACTAGGTTTTGCTGTGTCGCGGTTATCTCCGACACACTCAAAAAAAAACATGAACACAAGCACGAAATTTCTGTTTCGCTAGAAATCTAAACCGGAACCCTTGTTTTGCAGTCCGACAAGGCAACCATTGCGCCACATTAGAATCAGTACAATTCTTCATAAATCGCACCTTTGACCCATCACGGCAAAGGTTTGCTAGACTTTGCAAGATCTTTAACCCAGATGTTATCCTGCTAGTAAATCCTATTGTGTTTCAGTGGAAAGGAATGATTGTGTCCGAAGGTGTGACAATCGGCCATAAGCATACGGAGATACAGCGCATACTTACGACCTCTGGCGACTTAGGGCTGTTTCATCTTGTTTGTCCACGGACTACAGCGTTAACACCACATGGTCGTGGCATTCTCGCCTGCTACTTCGTCAAAATTACAAATAGCAAATATTTATTAAAATAATATCGAATTTAATGCAAATAAAGATTTAAATAAAAACTATTGTTACATAGAAAATATTCAATCTACTTATTCCCAGAATGTGGCTAACCCCTTCAATATGTTGATATCTGATCTCATTCATAATAATAAATCATTCAGGATAAAAATATTTCGCATCATTGAACTTTCTCGTGAAAACGCGTTATAAGCGAGGATGATATTTTTTTGTGTGCAAGCCAATTTTGATTCTTGATCTGGAGGGACTATCTAGTTGGTAAACTTAAATGGTGTGTAAGGTAAGGTAAATGGTGTAGATATATTATTATTAACCTCCGTGTGTAAATCACTTGCGTACGTGGTTTTTCGAAGACTTGTTGAGTGGTATCTCCTCAGCGGTACAAATTACAAAAATATCAGAGCCAAGGCGAGCCAAGCAAAGCGCACTATCAACCTACTACATTACCTACCTTTTCTCGAAGCATTTCGTCGTTTTACTAACGACGAAATGCCCTTATTACTTGGGTTTAGATTAAGCCAGATCAACAGTCAATAGCGGACCTATAAACATATAGGTAAAGTGTTAATTGCATATATACTTTAGATTTTAATTTTATTGATATCCAAAAAAAACCCTGATTTCGTCACTGACTTACTGATGATCATCGAAATTCTTAGGGTAGTTCCTGATATCCCAGAAATATGATATTTAGTATAAAAACTAGTTTTAGTAGATAAACAACAAAAATATAAAACTTGTAACTTTCCCATCCCGCATTTTTGACGCCAGAGGTCTGATATGAAAATTGATATATACCTATAACTTACAAAAAAGATTGAAATCCCGCCTAAAACCTAATAAAATGTACATTTAAAAAATTAAAAAATAATATTAATAAATTGTTAGGAATCAACGTCGGTAGTTGAATAAAAAATATGACGATGTAGGGGAAAACGCCCATAAAAGCGAGGCCTCCTCTAAGGAGCGACCATTATTAGTCTAAAAGTTGTAGGGGCAGTTACTCTGCCCGTTTGGGTACTGATATTATGTATTTGTGCTTACCTATAATTTATAGTTGTAGTTGTATAAGGAAATGTTAATTAGAAACTTCAAATCGTTCGAATAAGATTTTGTGAATTAAATAATATTCCGCTTCTGGTTTTTCATTTCTAAAAAAATAGAATTAATAAAAAATTAAAAGTTTATGAAGAAATATGGCGCAATGATTACAATAATATAATCATTGCGCCATATAGATATAACATAAAATTCTTGTACTTGGTCTAGGTGTTTATACTATTTTGTCCTCGTCTGTGGTACCTACTAAACCTTAGACTAGATTATTGGTCTATGTACTAAACCTTACACTAAGAATAATGTACTAAACAGAGAGATTTTTTTTTAATTGTTATGATATGCTTTTTTTTACAATTTTATATAACAAATTTTTAAATTAAGTTCCCTTATTTTTAGAAATAGTAAAGAAAAATTGCCAAAAAGCATGGTATTTCAATTTTCACTTCATGAATACCAATTTCAGAAATATAGAAACAATTTCCTAGAAAAATGTGTGCTTTGTAATTATTTCTTTAATTCCAAAATTCTGTAGATGTTTCTTAAGTCATTAGGCCATATGCCGTTACACTAAGGAATCTTAAGTATTTTCTATACTGACGATAATGTTAGTTGCGTGTTTTCAGGTATTCGAAAACTAACCTATGATATAGGTTTTACCTACGTAATATTATGATTATTATACATAACGGCCGCCCGCAACATCGTCCGCGTGGACTTTGGTATTGGTCATACGAGTAGCATGATGTATAGCCTATAAGCCTTCCCCAATAAATGGAATATTCAACACAAAAAAAAATCAATTCAAACTAGTAGTTCCTGAGATTAGCGCGTTCAAACAAACAAACTCTTCAGCTTATAGAGACGATTTTAACCAAGCGAATCCAAACCATGGCACACATACGGACATACGGAGCGAGGAACTACGTACTATCTCACGTAAGAGTCAGGTTTACTTGAGGCTGTGTAGATGTTCATGGGCTGCAGCAATCAATTAAAACTATGTTTACGTCTGATACGCCATTTAAAAAAATGAACAACGTATATTTTAGCATAATTTTAGTGATATACACTAAGATATAGCAGACCTTGTCTTTAAAAAATAAACAATCGATTGTTCGATTTATCGATTTCGACACTACTCTCCAACCGTCTTACGGTTTTTCGATCAGCACACGTGACCTGACGCGAGTTTCACAGATTTTACCGATCCCACAAAAGTGCACAACGCCGCTAAAGAAGTTTTCACTTCAAAAAAATCACATATTCTATCCAGTTTTGAAGTAAAAAGACCACAGAAAGAATTCCTTTTGCAATAATATTACTGCTAAGGTTTGATGACGTATTGTCAATTTGTTATCTTGCAATCAAAGCACGGCAACGCTAAAACTGTTGGATGCAGAGCTGGACCAGACGAAGTTGAGAACACTACGAGAGGCCTATATCCAGCAGTGGACTTCTAAAGAATAATTATATGGATTGAGATTTTCATAACTAAAAATAAATAATATGTTTTGAAACCGCTTGCCTCTGTGGATTCAAACAATATTCATATCAAATACTAAAAACAAACTCCCGATAATACCTTCTGATATTACGAAATAAATCACGTGTGATAAAATATTCCCCGGATTGCTTTTATCTCTTTCAAATTTATCACCAAAAGAAGTTCAATGTAAGCGTTCGAATTGCAATAGTCCCAGCGACAAGTAAAAAGGGCTCCATTTGTATGAATATTATGACGCAAAGCTTTTTGGTCCTAAATAATAAAACATTTTTATAAGAGCATAAAGGGAGCGAGCGAGAACAACTTTAAAAAAGAGAGCTAGTTATTTGAGACATTCTATTCCTTGATTTAATAGATATCTCAGACTCAAATCGCTTCCTCCATTTTATTTAAGTTTTTAGTCAGAATCAATTACAAGTGTAGTATGTATTTATCGAACCTGAGCCAGTCCTTCTACTACATTTGTTTATTAATCACCAATCCAATACCTCTTGTACTAAAATTCTTATGTTATGAACAGCGACGGATGTATTTTTTTTTAATAGGAAATTGTCTCAGAATAGATCTCATTCAATTAAATAGTATATAAAGACAGTCTTTGTGTCTTTTCAAAAGACAGGAAATTGTCTCAGACTCTAACTCGTGCTGTTTGGTAAAATATGCCAACCGCTCGTTCAAACTCAACAACGTAGTTATTACTACTACTAAAACTACATAAAAAAGGGAAAAAAACTATATACATATATTACAAAATGTATGGCTGCAACCCTTTTTGCATCATACTGCTGAGCACGGGTCTCTCCCCCTTATTGGGGAGGCCTGGAGCTTACTCCACCACGCTGCTCCAATGAGGGAGATGCGGGTTCACTAACGCTGAAACGGGTTCACTAACCCTGAAACGGGTTCACTAACCCTGAAAACATCCGACAGCGGGTTGGCAGTGGCCAACCCGCTGTCGGATGTTTTCAAACCGCCCATATGGCCTCCGACAAGGTTTAACGACTGTTATCTGTCGACAAAATGTATATGCCATCTAAAAGACCTGAATGCGGCATGGTGCCCAGCTACTTTCCCTCCTTGAATCAAAGGACTGATTTTTTGTGTAAAATAACTGCCAGCACTCTGGTCATCTGAAGCGAGGTCTGGTCGACCTTAGAAGTCTGGTCGACATGAGAAGTCTGGTCAGCGAATTTCTTCATATCAGTCATGTCCATAACATGTAACATGTCCATTGCAAGCGCCGCAAATTCATAATTTTCCGTTATTGCACGATATTTTAATATATATAAGATATTTTATATTTTATTCGGCTGCGTACCCTGCTTTGTTGCATGTTGCTGGTAAATGTGAAGGGGCCAAGGTGTCAACACAAGTAACATCCCACACCAGGGCCCGACCAATACATCATGGCACCAGTGTCGCTCCGTCAGGTCTCTTAACATCATCTCTCTTCATACCAGAAGGTTCTTAAGATGCTGATATAGAGACGGTAGCAAGAGCCCTCCGGATCTAATCATTGATAGCACCATGCCGATATAAACGGCCAGCGCTCCTGATACAGGATAAACCACAGAACATATTATGAGGATAAACCATGTTGACCACACGAATGCACGCCTCGGCCACAAGTTTAGTTTTAATTATGTCATATATAAATCAATTTTACATAATTTACACTACAGTGGTATAACTTACCTTGTTCAACTTGGAAATACCACCGCTACACCCATTCATATCGTCAACAATATTTTTGTCATGATTCAATAGAAAGTTTAAAAGGTGTTGTTTGATGCTACACTTGTATGATGTGACCTTCAGCCTTTAGAGTAACATTATAACTGTATATACTTCATACAAGACCTGTTAGTCTTGCGTGTGCTTTGCAGGAACTACTTAATACTACGTGACTCATATGTTAGTTCTTTTATACAAAAAAAAGGTGATGCTTGCTGTGAGGGAAAATGTATGCATAGTACATAAATTATTCCAAGTACGTACTCAGTACATTTTTCAGTGAACTTTGCATTATGCATTCTTTTTCTACGATAAAACAGAACCGTTTTACACCCAAGGCTACAAATAAATAAATAAACCGGCCAAGTGCGAGTCGGACTCACGCACGAAGGGTTCCGTACCATTATCTATAAAAAATAACGTTTATTGTATGGGAGCCCCTTAAATATTTATTTTATTCTATTTTTAGTATTTGTATAACAATAGCGGTAACAGAAATACATCATTGCATTTGATTATCCATAGAAATCATTGCATTTAGATTGAATGAAAGGTAAATTGTGGTTTACGATTTATGACGTATTAAAAAAAACTACTAATACTACTAAAAAACAACCAACTGACAAAAAAGAATCTTCAAAAAAACTTACCCTCTATGATCTAAATTTTCCGCTAATCTTCGGCTTATGTACACTTGTAAATTGTAGTAAGATAGCCAAAGGGATATGAACGCGCGAACGTACTTGGTGGAAGGCGGGCGCCACGGCCGGCGCCTACGAACCGCGCTTTCGAACTGGCGGCTACGAGCTACGCGCTACGTGCTACGTGCTACAACTTTTATATTTAAATGGAATAGATAAACTTCAAGTTTTTCTATAACTTTATGATAGTTATGTGTAAAGTGGCTGTAAATATTCTTTTTCACGAAGTCCGATCTCTGGCTCGGGTCGTAGTAGTGATGTGATGTGATGTGCTTGTATGCGCATGTTTCGAAGCGTTAGCCTAGAAATTTGAACATCACTGTCATTTACAAAAAACATTTTAAAAATAACACCTTACTCACACGATTCTTCTACGTTTAGTTATCATGCTGACGTTGAAGCAAGCCTTACAACATCCATAGCCCAACGGACTTCGGGGCGTAGAACGTCTATAACAGTATCTCCTACAGTATGATATCATAGGTCAGATAAATAGACAAAAATGTTAAAACACGATTTTTGCACAGTATCATCAAAAAAATGTTAGTTTCATAATCAGCATCTAGATCCGTGGTCTTCTACCACGGTCAGTCAAATACGGTATTTTCTACCATTATTATATTATAGTACGAACTTTTAAAATGCACCTGTTGTAGAGATCTCCTTCAAAGCCGGCAAAGCACAGATCAATCTCATTTCACAGTGACTCCGTCGATGCTTCCAAAAATACATCTATGTAAAGGTATTTATTATGTAAGTATATATAAATATATATATACATATATATATCAATCTAATTAATATATTTAAAAAGGAAATAATAAATAAAACACACAAGAAAGAAATAACATCATTTTTATTCCATTAAATTAAGTAACTTATTAAATAAAATGAAAAGGCTACTTACACAAAGAAATTATCAACATTTTTTTTTGGAGTAAAAACTTCTTTAGTGGCGTTATGTATTTTTGAAATGGGTAAAAAATGATAAACTTGCGTCATATTCGTAAGTCGAAAGGGTGACATCTGATGGCTCGACTGTATGTATACTTGTAAAATTAATGTATACTGAGTGTTTAAAATATGAAAATTGAACAAAATTCATCTACGAGTATTAATGCAAATAAAATATTCATAGTAATACGAATACGACTATGGACAAACAAATAAAACTTAAACTGTAGTACTAAGCTTAAATTAATGGTAATATCAACAGTGAAATGTGCATGGTCCGGCAGTTAGCGTAGAATAATCTATGCAACTAAGCCAAACGGGCGCGGTCGGGTGTGAGATGGGTGACCGCTAGTGGCAATTCATCATGCGCATTTCAGTACTTCGGAGGGCACGTTAAGCCGTCGGTGTCAGTTGTTGTCGATAGATAGATATATAGATAACAGTCGTTAAACCTTGTCGGATGCCTTATGGGCGGTTTGAAAACATCCGACAGCGGGTTGGCCATAACCCCCATCTCCACCAATCCGCATTGGAGCAGCGTGGTGGAGTAAGCTACAGACCTCCCCAATAATGGGAAGAGACCCGTGCCCAGCAGTGGGACGCAAAAAAAGTAGCAGCCAATATTAACGGTTACTGTAACTGTAATCATGCTTGTGCAAATAAACACTTCCGCCATTATAATTGACTCACTTTCGCAACATAAACTTTATTAATTTGTAGCTTAACGATATTTTCAATGCTTTATAGGAATCTGAACCCAATATAAAATGTAGGCACACATCTCTTATTACTCTACGCAGTTCACAAGCCAGGAGAAGTCAATAAACATTTCGTTATAACATCAAACAATAAAACCTATTAGAAGCGCTGAGTGTTGTGGCCTCTGAATAATGAAATCCTTTTTTTTACCGACTTCCAAAAGGAGGAGGTACTGTATTCGGCTGTATGTATTTTTTTTTTATATGTTCACCGATTACTCCGCCGTTTGTGGACCGATTTTCAAAATTCTTTTTTTGTTCGTATGCTTATACTCCCGAGGTGGTCCCATTGTCACCAAATCAGGATTTGATGATGGGATCCCAGGGAAATCGAAGGGAACTCTCAAATTTTATAGGCACACACATTGATTTTCTTATACTTTCTGAAGCATAAGAGATATGAGTGCATAGTAATCATCATCTCATGTTGCTGAGCTGATGATGGAAGGTACTGGGACAGTTAGGAGTTAGTAAGGGCCCGACTCCAAAAATAGTTTTAAGAGTCATTACCATAAGGAAGAAGAAGTAGGTACTGAAAATTTTTATTTTTTACCGTTTGAAGTCGGTTCTATTTTTTTGTTAAAAACTTAATTTATGTTTATTTTAGTCGTCTTAACTGCACCAGATTACAGTATGGTAAAGAAACAAGTTTGTCAAGATATGCCCGCCTTGAAAAGTTGCGGTAGCATTTTTGGAACCACGGGAAAATAATAGCGGATAAATGATTTAGTTTTAATCCAAGAAGATTACGTTCCTCCATTGTATTGGAGATTGGGTCGCGTGAATCAGTTATTTCCTGCTGCTGATGGTATAGCAAGGGTAGCAGAGATCAGAACCGCCAAAGTAGATGTCCGAAGGGCAGTGATCAGATTATGCCCATTGTTACACGCTGAGGGTTGAAAGTGGCCTTTCAACGGGCGGGAGGATGTTGTGGCCTCTGTAAATGTTTACATAGTAATATAGATTATTTCCAAAATTTATAATATTTAAATTTATTATTGAAGCCACCTAAATGGTCCGCTAAAGAACAGCTGAGATACCGTTTTATTTTGGTTTTTCTTACTATCTTTTATTCCAAAGGGATTGTCACTTTAGTTCAGAAATTGGCAAAATCATAAACGCGTACGCTTGGATTTCAGTTATTATTTAATGCTGGACAAATATTTGTAAATATTTACAGTAACATATTAAAGAATTACATATATGTCATATTATAAGATGTGAATGCTAAGTGGTAAAGATATCGGTGTCCGACGCGGGGATCCCAGTTCAAAACCCGACACGGTTCTCTAACTAAGAAATATGTACGTATTTATTATTGATCCGCAGCGAGTTGTTGGATTGTTTCAATAGTATAATAAAATTACAATATCACTTAAACCATATAAGGACGAAATAAAACTGTAATGCTATCCTTATTTTATTCCTATATTATTATTGAAACAAATTAAACAATAGACTAATCTCGGTCATAACATAACTCACCATTAAATAGAATAACAAGACAGTATAATACTCTTTTAGTCTCTAACCAATAAATTGATATTTTTGGCGACACTTTAAGTAAATTTAAAGTTAAGTTAATAAAAACCTTGGCTGCAACCCTTTTTGCGTCCCACTGCTGGGCACTGGTATCTCCCCCTTATTGGGGAGGCCTGGAGCTTACTCCACCACGCTGCTCCAATGCGGGTTGGTGGAGATGCGGGTTAGTGGCCAACCCGCTGTCGGATGGTTTCAAACCGCCCATAAGGCCTCCCACAAGGTTTAACGACTGTTATCTATCGACAACAACCGGGACCGACGGCTTAACGTGCCCTCCGAAGCACGGAAACGCGCATGAAATAAAAACCTTAAATATAATAAATTAAAAATAATATAAATTTAATTAAATAAAAATGTATTAATTAGTTTTTTGTGATTGTATTGTTTGTGAATAAATTTCATTGTATTTTTTTACTCATATTTAATTTAATGTATACAGCGTCCTCCATATGTATGCCGTGTTCACCTGTCATTGTGGATTCATGATTATCTTTTTTTATTGTTACGAATATATTTGTCTGAGTGTAATCTACGTTGGTGGACCTTAAATAAATAAATAAATAGTATGGTATTGTACTCTAATAGGCCACATAAAAATAATGCAGTGTTACTAACCTTAATTCTTACTACTGACGTTTTCAAATCCTAACTGTTATAATACTCACGGAGTTCCAAATTTTAATAACCGTTATTCGTTTTCTCTGTTATAATACATAAGCATATAAATACTTCTGTCAAGTTATTAATGTCTTACTCTTGCATTATACACTTCTTTAATTTATAGCTCGAAGATTATGTTCGATGCTTTGAATCCAATACGAAATGTATGTCGGGTTGCTCTTATTATTCTATAACATTCACAAGCCTACTGAAGTTAATAAACATTTCGTTATAACGTCTAGCTATAAAACCGTATTGGATGCGCTGAGACACCGTTTTATTACTATCTTTTATTCCAGAGGGATTGTCATTTTAGCTCAGAAACAAGAAAAATCATAAACGAAGATACTTAGACTTGAGATGAGAGTTATTATGGCTTGTTTAATGCTGGACACACGGACGTGACCGGAAATAATAATATGTACGAATGTTAGTATCGTTGCGCCTGGAACAATATTATACATAATATATTACATGTTGTGTGGCTATAATTAATGGATAAAATTAAATACTAAAACGATTTCTTGACGGTATCGAAATCATCGTGTGCTCTAAGTTCCAAAAACATGGAGTAACCAAGGATGATAGTATACGTGGTTGCTCTACGATCAGAAAAAAGTTTCTTTTATTAACGAGATATTTCTACGCTTGTGATTTAAATAACAGCCATTAACAAAATCATAATATTTAAAGTGGTTCCAAATTAAATATTAAACATAAAATACATAAAAGTGAAGCTAATAGAAACCTTTTGTGTAGTGTCGAGAACGTTAGGTTCTCGTTACTAACTGCAAAAGGACTGGTTATGGCTGTACGAGTATCTACAGCTGTTCTAATCATTTTTACAAAGTAAATACCTCGTCTAGTGCAGAGTAAAAGATAAAAAAATACAAAGTAATTCTAAAGTTTGACGAGATTTCTTTCAAAGCGAATTGAAGGAATGGACTAGTGATACCAACTCTATTAAAGAAATCTGCAGTTGTGAAAGTCATTTGTACCCAAAAAGAATGGAAAATTTAAGCTTGTTTCCATGATGATTTATAGTGGACGGTTTATTAAATTTATATTATTTTTTCTATCTTTATCTTAATACTTATATAAAACTAGCCTTCCGCCAGCGGATTTGCGTGGACCCGTTTTACGGGATTCCATAGCATAAAAACCATCCTAGTCCCTGTAGCTTCGGGAGTAAGAATAGAGCTACGGTATCCCCTGCCTGATCGTAAGAGGCGACTAAAAGGGGGCTTCCGGGGCTGCGGGCGGTGAGAGTGGGAGCTCGACCCGTCCAGCCAGCAGCCCCGGGAAGGACGGCGGTGTGTGTGGCCGCATGCCGCCGTAAGCATCGGAAGGTGCAGGAGATCACATCTGCTCTCCCAAAGATGGGCCCTTTCCAGGGCGTCGCGTATGGAGGACACCGGTGCGTTCCATGGGAGATCCCGGAGTCCTCCCCAAACGCAGAGGAAGCCACCGAGGGGGTTTTAGTGAGGTTCAAATCCCACATAACCCGGTGTCCTCTCCCAAGGTGCTGGGTACCTTTTGAAGGTTTCCCCCCCGATACCAAAAAAAAAAGCATAAAAACCATCCTATGTCCTTTCCCAAGGTCCACTCTATCTGTGTTCCAATTGGTTCAGTAGTTTAAGCGGGAAAGCGTAGTAGACAGACAGACAGAATTACTTTCGAATTTATAATATTAGTAGGATAAAGTTGTATAACAATAGACGATACTTGAGTGAAGCCTGCTACTTGACATAACGCACGCATGTCAAATAGCGCTCTTTGCATAGCGTTGCCTGCTTACTGAAGCAATGCTTCTTGAATATGGCTGTTAGTTACACCATTCATAACTCAAAAAAGTTTTGGCTCGTTTTAATGAGTTTTGAGTTTTTGGATACGTCTTTGTCCATTTCCCTCATTTTAAAGTAAGTCCTTAATCCTGCGATCAGATTTAATTATTTCTTATACTTTGCACAACGACTGCTTAGTCCGATACTTAATAACAATAAATGGGTACGTACGTAACGTAACCTACAAGAAGCGCGCATGGCCCGGCGGTTAGCGTAGGACGTGAACGATCAATGCAACTAAGCCTAACGGGCGCGGTTGGGTGAGAGATGGGTGACCGCTAGTGGCAAAAAAAAATCTTGTGCATTTCCGTTCTTCGGAGGGCACGTTAAGCAGTCGGCCCCGGTTGTTGTCGATAGATAACAGTCGTTAAACCTTGTCGGAGGCCTTATGGGCGGTTTGAAAACATCCGACAGCGGGTTGGCCACTAACCCCCATCTCCACCAACCCGCATTGGAGCAGCGTGGTGGAGTAAGCTCCAGGCCTCCCCAATAATGGGGATCCGTGCTCAGCAATGGGACGCAAAAAGGGTTGCAGGCAAATGGGTACGTAGGCCACGTGATGTTTACGGGGAACTCGCGTTTACTGGTCGTCGCAGCCCAAGGATGCTTACATACATCGGTGAAAGCAATTCGTAAGAATGGTTGGCATTCATACCTTATCTGTCCGTCGAAACACCTAAATTGATTAAGATAATTGCCTTAAACAAATAGTTCATTTAATTACATAAATAACTTGTTGTGAGTCATCTATATCTGTATACCAAAATTTTCTTTTCCACTAATTCGTATTAAAATTTATTCCTTAAGTTTACTGACCAATCCAGCATGAATGGCATAAAAATATTATGAACGTAAAATTTTAAGTCTCTATTTTTACTCAACATCTCGTAAATTTATTCACAAAACTTACGATTCGATCCGAACACTGGCATGAATTAAAAATATAATGGACAAGATTTCCCCGTCATAAAGGTTTTATACAAAAGTTTTTGTAAAACGTGAATAAATAATATTCTTTCACTTGTAAGAAACAGAAGATGCGGAAGCTCAAAGAAAGAATTAAAGATTTATTCGTTCGTTTTGTTTTTAAGAGATAAAGGATAAATATAAAAATACATTTCAGAAGTCTGCTTGCATTAACCAGGTTTCATTAATAAATCTGCCAGCCTTTTGTGTTACTAAATCATTCATGTTTTCATGTATTTTTTTCGTAAAATACCTTCAATGACGTTTATAAGTTTATAATGGAGTAATGATTTGCACTCATTTATTTCGTTAAGCCTTTGGTAGAAAGGTATGGTTACAGGACAGCCTTACATGAGACGACCATCGGTATCTGGAGTAGTATCTCAACTGCGTACTACCGTAGGAAAAATTCGTTAAGCCTTTGGTAAAAAGGTATGGTTACAGGACAGACTTACAAGACGACCATCGGCTTCTGGAGTAATATCGCAACTGCGTATAACCGTAGGAAAAATTCGTTAAGCCTTTGGTAAAAAGGTATGGTTACAGGACAGCCTTACATGAGACGACCATCGGCATCTGGAGTATGCCGAAGCCGCAACTGCGTACATGCGTAGAGGCCCATGCACAATGCACAGCAGCAATCATTTAACACCACGTGACTTGCATGATCGTTTACTATCATATTTCTAAAATCGGTGCACAATTATTGGCGGAGAAATCAACGTTTATATAAATCAGTAGGTACCTGGACGACCTATTCAACCGATGCAACGCTCTGCTCGAATCTAAACAATTTATTTTCTTGTTTTATTTTAAAAACAAAACATTCATTTGCTTAGTTTTACTTACGAGTAACAACGCCATCTGAAATAGCTCCCAATAAAAAAATATTTTCATAATTATTTTTAAATAAATGCAATAAAGTTTTGACTGAGGTTTGAACCCGGGTCTCTAGTTCCGCAGTCGGCCCACGTAACCATAGGGCCAAGAAAGTTTTATAGAGCTCCCTCAAATCGACATTGTCATATCTTTGAACGTCAGATTGGCGCATGGCGTTTGACGGCGTTTTACGCCACAATAGTATTGATACCCTCCAATAGAGGCCAGGAAGAGTCGTATTTTTTCAGTTTAAATTTAAGTTGTTAACCGCTAAAAATAATTTTTAATAATTTAAAATTTCTAAAAATAAAACCTAGCTGGATCAATTTATCACCCCAGAAACCAATTTCAACAAAATCGTTGGAACCGTTTCCGAGATTCATATATTTAGGTATATACACAAGAATTAAAGGTCTTAGATAAAATAGCAGCGTCCGTGTTAACAAATATGGTCATAGAAACAAGTGGATAAATGAAAATTTTATAGGACCAAATGGCAACAAGGAATCACTGAAGTCAGTTCAGTAATCTTAGAGTAGGTGATAAATCTGTATGTACATACAGAGGAAAACAACCGAATTGAGAAGCTCCTCCTCTTGCAGAAGTTGTTTAAAAACGTCAAAAATCATGAGCTAGTACGCATTAATAGTATTCTAGTGGGAATTAAATTATTTACGTATTTTATCTATTTTCTGTTATCCTGACCTTCGCTCTTCTCAAGCGATCAACCATTCGGGATGCGCGTCGCGGCTGGTGACTGATTGAAGCCATTAGCCGCTCAAAGTGGGTCAGGATTCGTGTGACTATGCGCTTTGTAGCATCGCAGTTGTGACACAAGTCTTTACCAAAATTTAAAAATCTTGCGCTAAGTTTTTTCTTTCATTAATGGCATCACGTCTTCTGTGCAATCGTTGGTGTCTAGTAAGAATATGTATTTGAATCAATTCATCTCGTTTCATTGAAACCGGGCCACATAAAAATTGTCAAAATCGGTAAGATGTAGTAATCAGTCTGTAAAGCTTATCAAATATTCGAGTAAATCGATGGTTTCTTTTCCAGAACGTATCGGATGGAGTTTTTGAGGCAGCCCGAAAAACATGACTGTTTTAATAAATAAATAAACGTTACACACTCATAACTCCACAGTAAGGTAATTAATACCCTGTGTCATAAGTAGGTACCATAGACACATACAAAGACAGAAACGCTAACACCCAGACCGTGAACAGAAATTTAAACTCATCTTTCAAATTTCTGTTTCGCCAGGAATTGAACCCTCGATTAGTAGTTCGGCATGGTAACCATTGCGCCACGCGGGTCGGGTTTTCGCACTATTATTCTATTTTACAAGACTCGGGCACTGGTAGTTAAACTACATCACCATAGAACATAATGCCATTATCTTTATAATTCAATATGAAAAAAAAACCGGAATGTCAGATGCTTCTCCGAAATTCCTGGAATAACTCGACAGTTTACTATGTTCTTTAAATATAAAGATTGCATAGTTCATTCAAATCACTGTACCCATTTCTATGGCAAAGCAGTTTTGTATTTCTAAGAAACGTTGCATTCCGGCCACAGTTTAATGTGAAAACTAAGTTTAGCATTTATCCATAGGCTCGAGCGACCATTTAATACTGTAATGCTTAACGTGAATTATAAAACTTGTTTACGTTTCCAGTTTCCAATAATAATTATTTAAAAAACCTTTTTTAAAAACAAGGTTTTATTTAAATGCGCTAGAAAGAACAAAATTTTTCAATGTGAATTTTATTCTACGGGTTAAGCCCTTTCTTTTGATACCAATACTGGGTGTGTTGTAACAATATTCGTAATCCACCGTTACGTGATAATGGCCATCATGGAATTTAATTTTTCAAAGGGGAATAATATTCTACAAGGTAAAGCCATTCATTTGATAACCAAATGGGTGGACTGTACAAAATATATAATCCTCCAGACATGACAAGGGCATTCGAGTATGGAGTCAGAGGTAATGCATTAAACCTAATTAACTCCTACTTAACTGACAGACAACACATTACAGAAATGACAAAAATTAATGAAATCACAAATACTCAAGAAAAACACCTTTCTCACTCTATTTATATATATACCCCACGCTTTTTTACAGTAAAATAAATTTTCTTCTTATTTTTCACATTTTGGTTCGTATTTTCACAAAAGCGTGTTTTTGTTAGTTTTTTAAACTACATTATTAATAATAAATAAATAAAAATAAAACGTGTATAAAAAAATACTTCATAATTGAGTTGCAAGATTTTATATGAATAACATATCCGAATTTAACCCGCAAAAAGGTCTGCATACATATAAAGTGTCCTGGGCGTAATTTCCTTTGGAAGCAATAAATATCACTCTACAAACCAAGAAGCATGACACCGGAATTGATGCAAAATCAAACAGCATTAGACAAGTTTATCTGTTTTCCATTGTTTATTTATCTTATTCAGCATTTATATCCGCACTCAGTATTAGTTTTGATAACAATATAAATACATAATAATATGTCGTAAGAATGTAGTTGTTATTTATGACATTATTGGTTGTACCTCTGTTTGCTAGAGAGAAGTAGAGCTTACCAAATTTTCATGATAGCCACGCTGCTCAGTGCGTGTTGAGGGAGGTGCTGGATAGTGGCCAAACCACTGTCGGATGTTTTCAAAGCGCCCATAATTCCTCTGACAAGAGTCAATGGCTGCTATCTATCTGTCGCAGTCTGATTGTATATTCCGCCGTATTACATTCCGGCTAGCTATTTCCTAAAACAGGGCTGTATTGTAATGCTCTCGTTCAGCCGGATTGCAATTCAGCTAAATTAGCGAACGTTGTATTGTATGAGCTCTTCGCGTTCGTCAAAGCGGCGTAATATCGTGCCGCCCAATTGTCTATCTACTTCTACATGTTATAGCCAAAGTAATAAATCCGGATATTATATTATTATCTAGCCATTGTTTATAATATCTACTCAATTTAGATAAAGTTATAATTTACAATGAATTAGTCACATTAACTAGCAATTTTATATAATATCTTCCAAGGCTTGGATAATGTAATAAAACAAGTGGCTCTGTGACATCTCCGGCGCTGCGGGAAGACCACCCAGCGTAAGAAAGCGCGGCACCTGCGCTAGCCTTCGCAGCTTCGGCTTTTTGGTCGCCTACAGCGACCAGCCTCAGCCGCTACGGCTCTCTTGATGCCTGCGCTTTCCTACGGCGGGCGGGGAGTGGTCTCCCTCCGCGCCTCCGGCTTTTTATATACACTCTAGGTAGGTTAGTCTAGGTAGATTCGGTTTGGGTATTTTTCGAATATAAATAATTATAGTGGAAATGTGTTTCAGGGACATTGCATAGCTTAATGACACCTGCGGTCAAAAGTAGGATGGGTGGTCATTAACCAACATGTTGTGCACCACAACATGGTAAGAAGTATGGGTGATAATAAAGTTAAGCAGAATCGAGTGCGGTCAAAGGTAGGATGGGTGACTTAGGCAACAACTTACGCGGTCATAAAAAGGATGGGTGTCAATAAAGCTAAGCAATGTCGAGTGCGGTCAAAAGTAGGATGGGTGGCCATTCAGCAACATCTAGTGCGGTCATAAGCAGGATAGGTTTCAAAAAGGTCAGCAATGTCGAGTGCGGTCATAATCATAAGTAAGTATAAGGCTACGAGGCTTCATTATAATGAGGCTAAACGTGAGCCGCCATATTGTAGAACGTATCGCAATAACAATCCGGCTAATCGTGGACCCGCCACAATACAGAACGGCCCTGTTTTAGGAACCGGCTAGCTGTAATGTTATACGGCGGATTATACGATCCGACTCCAACATATCGACAACAACCGATGTTCTCCGTTAGAATAGCACATGACTTAAGAGACCGTAGTAGTTATATATTAAGGTATCTGGATCAGGATCATTCAGAGATCCAGATCCAGATACCTTAATATATAACTTTTCACTATTCATTTATCAGTTTTCACTTTTCATTTACCAGTTCTAAAATAAATTGACATTAGAACTGATAGATAAAAAGTTAAAAACTGATAGATGGATAGTAAGTACGTACATAAGTACGTACAACATACCACAATGAATAATTAAAATTGATAGATGAATAGTGAAAAGTTAGATATTGAGGTATCAGTTTTAACTTTTCATTTATCAGTTCTAATATTAAATTTATCAGCTTTTAAATGTTAAATAAAACGAAAATGTGTTCATTATTATTTCTTTATTCATGAAAAAATACTAAGAAATCTTAAAAAATACGGTATATTCATACAAGTATATTATTTTCTAAACACCACTTATAAAGACAAGATACATTTTTTAATGCACATATTTTGTTATGATAGATACATCTTAAAATATCTGAAGATAATTTATAATTATCATACAATACGCTTAAACTAGGACAATTTTTATCTTCTAAGTTGTACACATTATCAGTTTGTAATATTTTTTTCAGCCAAACCACCTTTTCAACACCTTTAGTAAAAATATATTTGTTTTTAAAATAATCACCGATAATTAACTTATAATTTAAATAAGGAACGTATCCCTCATTCCATAATATTCCTCTATTTTTTTCAATCCAAGCTACTTGTAAACGTTCTTTTTTAGTCAAATCATAAAACGGGTACGGGGGTTTTATCAAGAGTGTAAAGATTTGCCCTGCATTTTGAATTGCTATTTCTTTGGGTATAAACTCGTTGTTTTCATTTTTAAATCCTTGAACATCGACAATAACATTCATGATAATTTTCGCACGATGTTACTTAACGGTTTGTACTCAAATAGACGCTCGTTTATGATCAAACAGTAGGCTGTTGTGTTATCTGGTATATCTTTTGAACACTCAATTTCCAATCGAACATCAACTGGCCCGGTTTTTAGTGAATCATTTTGTCGTGAACAGTCAATAACAAACAGCGGAGCTTTTTCTTTAAACGTGGACAGATCAAGCAGCGGGTCCACAGGAAGGTTGTAATATGACTGACGAAAACATGAATACATTTCATATAATATACTGTATTTGCCTTCGTCAAATTTTAAATTTAGTGAGTCATACGGATAATATTGAGAATTTAAAAACAATTTAACGTTTGTTACTTTACAATGGTCAAATATAGAAGAGCTATTAGCAGCATTATTTTTTCTATTGGTCTGCAGACCGAGTACAACAAACCTTGGTTTCTCTAATTGAGAAGCTGTTTTAATAGACCAGGAATGTTTAGTTGTTTTAGGTAATACTGGGTACTCATACAAATCCCAGTTTCTAAATGACAGTTGTAGTGGTCGATCTTTTTCTAATAATTTAAGAAGTGATAATCTATTGCGGTCACTCACTCGTACATGTGGTACACGCCATTGTACTTTCTGTATATCTAATTCAAAATTATCATTTTTTTCCATAGTTATACAATTCATGATGGATCTGCTTCTTTGTAATATTAGTTCATGCCTACAATTAACAATTATTTTATTGTAATCTTCCGCAAAGCCTAGTATTTTATTTAATGGAATAATGGCACTAAAACTTCCACTTTTTTGTTTAGTGCCGTTTACATTCCACCCCCATGTTGCACTAGCTTTACTTTCTCCATCATTCAAAGATATATACGACTTTATTGTAGTTGTGATTCCCGCGTTTTTAATGTGGTCTATTACAACACCATTTAATTCATATCTTATATCTTGAAATAAAAATGAAAATGGATTGTTGATAAATTGCACATCTTTTCTTGTAATTGTTCCAGACGTATCTTTTGTAAACACACTGACATATCCTTCAATGTAAATAGAGCTTGCTGATGGCAGCAAGTATACATCTTGTTGGTGAATTGGTATTCTGATTTCATCGTTTTCTTTAAAGCTATTATTATAGGGATTGTACGTATGTATTTCGTAACTTTCAATGGAATTATCATGCTGTGGTAAATCTGTGATTTGCAGCATTTTAAATTTTAAATCCAAGAGCACGAAGAAATTCTTTATTATTTTTAGTAATTTTTTTATTAAAATTCTTACTACTGTTCAGCCGTCTTCCCACCTTCGCTTTTGAGAGTGAAGTACTCAGTTTTTTTTTATCACTCGGGTTTTTATTGAAGATAATCATATTTTTTTATTTTATTTAAATATTTATCCCTGAAGAAAATATTCTGTACTTACGTTTACCATGAATGCAAGGATTAGAATGATTATAAGTGCAATATTATTCTTTTTAAATATTAGATTTGTTTTCTTAACCAAAATGATTTGAGAAATTTTAAACACAAATGTCCACAGTTGTATAAATTATATTTTTGATGATTTTCATTATTAAAATATATATTTGACCCCATATAATTGATGAATTCTGTTGGTGGTTTCAAATTACCGTAACTGTCAAAGTATTCAATATAATCATTTATTTTCCCATAGGCTACCCAATGAATACCTGAGTTTTTAGATGAATCTAAGTTAATAATACCGCATTCTATTGGTAATGGCTGGTATGGTAATTCATCTCTCATAAATACACCTCGAAAAAAAGGAATGTTTCTCGAGAACCTTATTAAGTCTATATTTGTCAAAGGTCTTTTGGGTAGCCGATTATTTAGTTTTTTTTCTTTGTAACGTATATTCCCAATCCATCTTTATAAGGTTTGAGATGTAATCCTCTTCCGATACATAATGATTCAATTTTCTCATTATGTCTTTCTAACTCTGCTAGTCGTTTCTTAGCAGCTTTATATTCATTTATTGTTTTTGTGATACCAGCAACTCCACCAGCTAAGCTGCCAGCAGCAGATAAACCTACAAATATGGGTATTAAAGGAAGAAATCCTCCAGTTTTCGGTACGGGTATAATTCTTGGCACCTCTATTGGTAGATTGGAAGACATTTCCTTTGCAGCTGCCATTGCTACCTCCACGACCGCCTTCTTACATTTAGGTTTCAGATTTTTGAGATGTTTTTTTGTGTGTGCAACAATATTTTTAAAAGATTTCTTAAAACATCCAGATCCCGATTTACGTTTTTTTGAAGGTAAGGTATAGTTTTCACGGGTTTTATTATTTTTTTCTTTTGACATTTTTAGTACGTGATAAATTCCAACGAAACTGTTTACTATAGTAACAATCTAATCATACTGACTAAAAAAAAATAAGTATCTCTTTATATGTATGCCATAAGTGAACTATATAAATTATACAACATTATTTTTGTTTATCCAGCTGTTTTCTGTATTCGAAAGCCCTAACCATTTTACATAAACCTTGTTACCCTTTCTTTTGATAACTTTTTCAACTAGATAAATATCTGGATGCTTCGTTTTTTGAAGCTCTTGGCTATAAAATGCTCCTAATATTGGACGTTTTCTAGCATCTTCTAATAGATACGTGATAGGGTCAGTATTTTGTACTTTTACAATCTTAAATATCTCTGTAGACCAATTTGGGGTAAAACCTTTTTCAAAACATCCTTTATATTTACTGATTCTCACATAATCACCTAGTTGTAATTTTACATTCTTAATTTTTTTCTTACATTTATATCTCTTAATATATCGTTGTAGAACGATTTCCTTGTTATCTTGATTTATTGATACCGGAGTTTGCTTCACAGTATTGTGAAAAGTATGATTGTACTCAAAAACTTTATTTTCAAGCGTGCCATCTATCCACTTATAATTACCTTTCAAATGAAACTCCTTATAAAGTATATTTTTTAATGTTTTAATGAATCTTTCTACAATTGAAGCTTTTTTTGTGGAATATGTAGAGTAATGATTAATTTTAAAAGTTTTTATAATTTCTTTAAACATGTTATTATAAAATTCTTTTCCTAAATCTGTCTGTAAGTTTTTCGGAACCCTTCCTTCAAGTAAAACAGTTTTAAAAGCCTTTGATACAAGCTCTTTAGTCTTTTGTTTAAGTGGAACAGCCCAAGCATACTTTGAAAAACAATCTATAATGACTAATATGTATTTATACCCACAATTTGCTTTTGAGATTTTCTGCATATCAATTAAATCAGCTTGCCAAAGGTCATCAATATCTTTGAGTAATACTTTTCTACGGGGGAAATTTTTTCGTACATATTTGTGAATTTCATTTATTACGTCTTGTTTGCTCATAATGTTTCTTTAATTTCGCTACAATTTCATTTAAAAATATTAATTTTTCAAGATTTTTTATGCGCTCATTTAAATTTGCTAAATGTGTATCAATAGTTTTTAGCTTCTCATAAATATATTTATCAGTTATTTTGGTACAATTCTCATTAGCAATATTTCCGCATATAGTGTTTTTTGATGTTAATTTCACATAATCACTTTCACTATTTTTACTTACATGGATATGAGGTTTATCTTCATGAGTATTCATGTTCATGAATACATTGCTACTGAAATGTATATTAAGACTTCAGTCTTTTATAATACCGGCTTCTTTTAATTCTTCAATAATTGATATGATTTCATTGTCATGATTAGTATTGCCAGCACTTTGTGATGCAATCAATAATTTTAACCTTTCAACTAATTCATTTGGGTCATCCCAATAAACGTAATCAGTATTTTTTTTATATTTCTTGACCATCGGTATGTAACCTCCAATCTTATGTTGGGATGATTCACCTCCTTGCTCATTTATCTGACTAAATAGAGGTTTTATAATTTGACGGTATTTCAATCCCTTATCACCTTTTATTTTTCCATTAGAATTAAAACCTATTTTGTGCACATTTGTTATAGACAGTATATCTTTGTAAACTATTTTATCCATTTCGGATACTAAGTTAAGATTAGGTTTGTTTCGAATCAAGAGGTCTTGTAAGCCGGGGGTAAATTCATAATGCTTATTGTTTATGCTTATTATGTACATCTTATCTGTGTTTGACGAACTATTTGACAAGGAAATCTTAATCTCAGAGTTTCCAATCATCAATTTCTTGTTTTCACTACGTATTCCAAATGGGATATTTATATTATCATAAATATCCAAAATGTCTTCTTTATCAAGTGACATTAACGTGTCGTTCTTACTTCTTATCAAACTTTTGTCATCTTCACTGTAATATTCTGAAACTGTATTGTAATCTGGGATGGTCGCTTCTTTAAACTCGTCATATCCGAATGAAGAATTTAAATTTTCAACATTTTTCACTCTTAAAGTTGGAATATCATTTCCTTTCACTTTAATAAGAGTTTCTAAAGGTTCAGTTATAGGTTTGAATACTTTTTTATACCTAAGGTTAGAAGCATCTTCTTCATTACGAATTATTTTTAATTTATTTTTTATGTTTTGTACTGACTTTAACAATTGTTCTTTAATGTCGGTATCCATCTGAGATAAGGGTATGATGTGCAAGTGTTATTTACAGAAACATAAACACAAATGACAAATTTCAAATAGAATGTAGTTTATATTGAACTTCTATAAAATAATGAATGTATCAAAACCTTTTCTATATCGTCCTTTGTCAAGACTGCAGTCTTTATTTATAACTAAAAAACTAAAACGGTCTTGCCATATGGAAGAACATAGTTTTTTAAATTTTAACCACTCCATATCTGTATTGACGTGCTCGTTGTAAATATGTTTTAAATTAATATCATCTTGTTTAAATATTATTAAAAAATTCACGTTATCACGCACTAATTGTTTAGGTATTTTCGAATAAGTTTGTGACAAATAGAAACAATCTATTCCTTTATGCCGGCCCATGGCAAAGTAATTGCGTATATTTACTTGATTTTCGCATGCAACGTCATCAAATATCATGATTGAATTTTTTAAAGCGTCATTAGGATGAATCACTTCTTTACTATCATCAAAAATAAAATATCGAGCTTCGGGAATTTTCTTCATTACTTCGTTCAAAAAACAGTACTTTGGTTGAAAGGCTGTCTTAGAGTACAAGTAAACATGTCTGAATTTAAGACCATTTTCATGAAATAAAAGATTTAACATAACATTAGTTTTACCACAATTTGAAGGACCACAGATGATACACCGGATTGTACTAGGTAAAAGAATACTATGTTTTATTTTGCAAGATTTTTTGTTGATTTTTATATTGTGAACTTCAAGATCTAACGACTGCTTTATAAATTTCATTGTGTTCTCGATTCAAAGCCTGACGATGGTCTGCGTTTTGAATAAGGTAAACGTGAGATTATAAATGAAAACAAAAGTTAGTACGTAAACATGTTTATTGTATTATAAAGATAATATGCATTATATTTATATACATTTATTTATAATCATAATCTGTATTAACAATATAAAATCATCTTCTTAACTAAAAGAATTAGTTTACATTTCTGCAATTTCATTAAATTTTTAATTGAATCAACTTAAAATATAGTACTACAATGACCCCAAGGTATGGTCTCTATTTGATTGGGTAGAACTTGCACCTTGTCATCGTTTCGATTTATTACTACTTTATCTAATTCTTGAGAGTACAATACATGTTTTATAGATCTAATAACATTCATTTTACATTTGAAACTTTTATCAGATAAAAGCGCTTTTTTGTAATTACTCTTATGTAGTCTATTCTTTATTGATTTCGTTACACCTTTAGCCTTTTTAATTTCCCCTCTCAAAGTATTTATACAATATAACTTAGATCTTAATCCTGTGAATTCACTGATAACTTCACCTCCTAATTCATCTTTGAATAGTCCTGGAATTTTTGGGTTAATTCTAGGTATTTGGTAGCAGTTATCAGCTTTAAAATTACTAGTATCAAATTTTGCTATTTCTTTTCTCATATTATTATAAAAATCTCTAGTTTTTACGAAGTATAAAAGACTATCAGTGTCAGTGTAACAGAGTCTCGCTTTGTTTTGATATATTTTTTTAATAAAGTCGTAATGAAATTGATATAAATGATGTTTTGCATATTCTAAAACTGTAAACCCGATATATATTGGTCGGTCAAGAATTAATTTTTCAGGAGTCAAATGTATGGCTGCGAAATTTTCTGTAAACACTGTAATATTTTTTAGGTTAGGTTTACCAATTAGTTTCTCCGCACCAATTTTTTTGTTTGTCACATTTTGATTATCACGCCAATTTGTTACTAATTTGACATTCACTTGTTTGCGTCTGTTTTCTATAGTTTTCCCAAAAATAGCATTATTTAATAGTTTGAAGAAATCTTTTTCAAAATTTGAAGATGAAGCTTGACGCAAGCTGGTATTTAAATCTATGTATTTTTGTAAGTAGTTCTCTTGTGTAAATGTTATGACGCGATGAATTTTTCTCAAAAGTAATCCGTTTTTTATACATTCCTTTAAATGAACGTAATGAATTACGTATTTAAATTTATCATATAAACTAGCGATTAATTTAGGAGCCTTTCCTCCGGGAGGAATAAACTTTTCTGGTGCGAAAGGTAAATCACGATGCGCATTATGTAGACGGTTCGGGTAAGCTAAATCAACCTCTAGAATGTATCCAACATGTGAATCATCAGGTACGTTAACAATGTCTAATGCATCAATTTCTTGGGAGGTTAAAAAGCGAAAATTTGATATCGGTAATTTTTTTGTCATTGCATAACCGTAAAGATTGTTGCAGTCAAGATATATCAAGTAAGTTGATGGTTGAGAGCTATCAAAATCTGGTAAATATTTATTATTTGCTTTAGCATTACGGAGAGAACATTGCGATAAACCACCACGTATTCCTTTTTCTATCATCTCATATATCTCTAAATCACTTATAAGCTCTAATTGAACACCTGTATAAAGCAACATGGCATCCCAACTCAAGCTCGGCGCAGTAATATAATAAGCAGGGTCAAGTTTATAATGCCGTAAGCAAGTGTTTCTAAAATTTTCAAATATATCACAAAGTAGTAAGACATCTGTTTTCAAATATAAATCAGTATATTCGCCTAGAGATTTAATATTAAACTTATGCCATACATTATGTGCATGTTCATAGTCTTCGTCAGTTATATGTTCCTCTTTAATGCTATTGTAAAATGATTCCTTAGGAGGAAGAACATCATCCTCAAATTTAGAAATGTTATCCATATACTCATATGGGTAAATACCCTTGCGGCACAATAATTTGATCTGTTCTTTATCGTGAAACTCTTTTGCAAGAGAAACAAAATCTGTTTCATTTAAATTTCTACATAAGTCATTCAAGCTTGAGCTTAAAAATTGAAAAGAGTCGATAAATTTGATTTGTATGGGATATGAGCTTTTTTTTGTTTTGATAATTTTCGTAACAGATATGTATTTTTCTTTTGATTGAGGTATAATTTTAAAACAACCCTCATAATTAGCTAATTCACGAATGAATAGATGACAATCATAACCGGCAAAATTGTGGAAAATAACAGGCACAAATTGACAAACTTTATATCTCAGATTACAATGCGAATGCGCGGCACCTCTGTATTGTGATGTAATGTGATCGTGGTCTTTAACTTTATCGTCAAAGAGGAAATGGTCACAGATGTGACATTTAGAAGCGCTTTTATAGTTTTCTTCTTCCATCCGTGATAAAGGGGGCATAGGCTTTTTAAAAGTTAATTCATGATAAATATTTTCTATATCTCCAAGTAAATATTCGATAAAAACTTTTACACAATCTGATCCTCTATATGAAACATACTTGTTCAAATTAGAATCATGCGAACAACAAATGTAATAACCAAAACAAGAAGGCTTGTGTAGTTTATAAACTCTTGTATTTTCAGTTTTACATACACCATGGTTCAAAAGAAGGCTTTCAAAGTCAGCGTATATAACAAAATTAATTTTTTGTTTTCTTTCATAGTTCTTAAAATGCAAAGTTGTGTTTTTTTCTGGAAGGACTGTTAATATTTGATTGCACGTATGTGAACGGTATTTAATCTCACTCGTGAAAAATTGTAAACATAGTTCGCATAAAAATGTTTTACCTTTATTGAGAGTTATTTGACGTTTAACCAAACGTAATAAATCTTTTATTAAACAGTAGTGACCGGTTCCATTTTTCTCAATATACAACAAATTTACATGATTTATTTTTCTCGATGAAGTTACATATAAAGGGCCAGTTACATTATCTTTATTATCTAATCCATACACATTTATACTCACTTCCTTATTAATTTTTTCGAACAATTTAATATCTTTATAAGTTGGCGGAAACGACATACCGTCTGTATTTAACACTGTAGTATAATATGGATATGAGCTAGTTCTACATGCGTTTTTGTTCTGAGGGAATAGACCCGCAACAACGCTCCATAGAAAACAATGGTTATCATTGTTTTTAATATTTATACAACTCTTAGTATTCTTTATTTTACTTGGTAAACCAATATAAGAACCACCTCTTAACGGAGAATATTTATTTATGTTTATCTCTAAATGACTCATTAAAACACAAGACCAACCAGATTCGCAATGTTCAAGTTCAGATATTTTTCTTTCAAATGTATAAATGGCATTCATAAATAATTCTTCGATATCAGTATTTTGGCAAACTATTTCATATTTTGTCATAAATGATTTGAGATGTTTCTCATCTGACGTTGACTTCATAGAATAAGCAAACAGTTCGAAATTCAGTTTAATACACTTATGCTTCACAAGACAATCTGAAATTAATTTTATAATGTCCTTTTGGCTATCCATTAAGAAAGTCTCTGGCAAGAGGTACTCCTCTAATGGATTAAGCCTATAAGACAAAATTCTATTCTTAAAGGCTGTAGCTATAATACTGACATTTTCAAATTCTGATTTCAGTACACAATTAGATTTATGTAAGTTAGTTCTGAGGTGAAATCGGTAGTTATTTTTAGGTATTTCAGTCTGACAGTATTCACATTTCATTAAATCATTATTCAGAAATCGGTATTTATTTTTAGGTATTTCAGTTTGACAGTATTCATATTTCATTAAATCATTATTCAATAAATCATTATAATCAGATCTTGGCGTAACGGTGGGTTGTACTGTAAAAAAAAAGACAAACCAAATTAATGTTTTATTATTCTGTTTATTGGGGTAGGCAGGCACATATGTATATTTATCAATTGAATATAATCCTTACATTTAATTGAGTAAACAAGTATATATTTAATCTAGTTGAGTATGTATTATATCTCTATGTAATTTAATCACGTGGATTTAAGACATTTAAGTCATACAAATGCACAGGAGCTTCGCTGTGCTTTCTGGAAGCGGAACACCAACAGTTAGGATAATACTCTTTAGTATTAAATAGTATAATAATACCAAAGTACAATAATAATAGTGTAGTGAAGTAAATACATTTTAATAAACGATGATAAACTAGCCAAATTAATGTTATTATTGTTTATTATTCTGTTTATATTGCGTAGGCACATAATATATATTTATCAATTGAATATAATCCTTACATCTAATTGAGTAAACAAGTATGTACCTATTTATTCTAGTTGAGTATGTATTACATCTCTATGTACTTTAATCACGGGGATTTAATGATATTTAAGTCTATATCTTATTAAAAAAATTAATATGTGTTATATAATTATCTCAAACACCTTAGTTACATTTTTTATTATAACGAATTACAGATAACGAATAACAGATTACGAATGGCTCTTATTTTCTTTTGAGCAATATTTTATGCACAATAAAATTAATAATAATTGGCTATGAATGTAGGGGGACAGCCCCGGAACTCTTTACGAGTGGCCACTATGAAATTGGCAAGATGTTGCCAGGCGTCCGAGTTTTCATCGGTGCGGTTTTTTACGCACACTATGGAGTGCCGCCAACGATTCATCGGTTGTATTTTTTCGATTTCATCGCATTTATATATTCTTAAGTCGATGAAATGGGTTCCGGGTTTCTCATCAAACACCTGGCGGGAATATCCGTTGGCGAGCCTACGCGTTATGTAAGAAAGGAGAGGTGGTGGTTTTTTACCAGAACTTGCCGGAACAATGACTTCTTCTTCTTCGCTGTCGCTCCCGAAGAGATCATGAGCAGAAGGTTTCTTCACGGGGGCGATCGGCTTGAACATAGGCTTCTTCTTCTTAGGAATCGGAGAGCGAGCAGGACTCGCCCTCGAGGTGCTCGATTCTGGTGAGTGTTTTCTTTTGTGCTTCTTTTCCACTCGCGGACGAGGAGCCTCATCGTCGGACGGGAATAATAAGTCGGCATTTGCTCGTTCTTGGGACCTGTAAAATATAAATATATATATATATATTTAATTTATTTACACAAAACAATAAGTAACAGTGCCTACAGTTTTAATGATTGCACTATATTGATTAGCACGAGCGAAAAGTTTACTAAATTAAAAAGAAAACTGCACAAAACAATAAAAACTGTAAGAATAAACAAAATATGTGTAAATGATCGATCAATGATCATGATCATTATTGATTAAAACTAAAACTGATGTAGGTACCTAAATGAATACTGAATTTATGAAAACAGAATCTATGAAAAACAAACATTGATAACTAAATAAATAAGTTCATGAGTTATAAATAAAAAAAAACATAACTTACATTTTTTTTCCAGAATAATTGGTGTTCAATTTGGGGATCCTAATTGTTGGTGTTCCGCTGCCAGAAAGCACAGTGAAGCTCCTGCGCATTCGTATGACTTAAATATCATTAAATCCACGTGATTAAAGTTCAAAGTCCAACCTGGAAAATGCTTTGCCGACAAAAATAATGATAAGGAGATCTCTTGCACGTATTTTACATACTAGCTTTCAGCCCACGACTTCATCCGTATGGAATTCGATTAGACTTATTATTACGCTCATACATAAATAAAGCGTGAAAGCTTAACAACAGACAGACACAAACAGACGATCGCAAGTTACGAGTATATACAGATTTATTATATTAGTATGGACAGAGAGGCAGGGATGCTCAAGCTTGAGGCTCGATCGCTAGACCGCTGTCGATGTTCATCCGATCAAGCGATGATGCGGCCCGCGGTCTAAGCACCTGCGCGCTGATTCTAAAGAGGGATGTGCTCTGCCAGCAAAATAGCCGACACCGGCGCCAGCTCTGGCGTCCGTCTGTCGGGAGAATCCTATTTCACCCGCACCATTTTTGTAACAGCGTTGAATAGATTACGAAAACTTGCAATTTTTAACTCTATTAACATTATTACGGAAACAATATAAATGCACATTAAAAATCAAAATTTCATTCATTCCTCACAACGCTCCGTGTAAACTCTACTATAATGTCGGTAAGTACTAAAATTATTATTTTGTGTTAGTTTTATCTTATTAGTTTTTTTTTAACAAAGTTGTAATAAATAATAATAAGAAGTATTAAAGTTGTGTGGAGACTGCTAGTTATAAATAAATACTACAATCACTCATCAATAAGAAGTTAATACTACACAGTTTTAACTCTACAATATTAACATGTTTAATTTACTTACTTTTCAGGACTCAGAAGATATTTTTCCATTTCAACCAAGAAATCAAAGTGTTCTTGCACAACGCGTGGGCAACTACATGCAGCAGCAAGATATTGCTGCTGAGGCGGTCGTAAACCAAAAGAAGAAAAAGGAAAATGAAACTATTTATTCCTACATTAAGAGGCCTAAACACGGAACAAAAATAGTTAGGCTGGAGGTGTACGATGTGGAGAAAATTGATAATATTCAAAGTAGAGTATTTTGTGACTGTAATGCGGGAGTATGCATGCAATATGTTGTAGATAACGATAATATGTACTTTGATGAAATATATAATTCTGTAAAATGCTTGATGACAAAAATACAAAACAGTATGGATAAATTATAAAAAAGTAACATTAATTAGTTTATACTTTTATTTTTATAGTTTATTATTATTATTATTTAGTATTAGTTATTTAATCATTTATCAAAACGAAACGAACGAACGAACATTACCTACTTTCTTTGTAACTGTGTATGTGAAAAACACAATAAAATACTTTTTTTTGTAACTGTGTATGTGAAGAACAAAATAAAATATATAAATGAAACTTTAACAGTCGTTTTATTTAAATTTTTATTAGACATTTTATACAAGTTTCCTTTCCTTTCCTTTCATTCGATTTATACATATAGGTAGTATTTCTGTATCCCACACTAAAGAATAATAAATACATCATGCCTACACACACACACACATAGTAAACTGATAGATAGATAGATAGAGACCTACATACTTCTAGGTGAATAGTTAAAATGATAAATGAAAAGTTAAAACTGATACCTCATTATCTAACTTTTCACTATTCATCTATCAATTTTAATTTTTCATTGTGGTATGTATGTACTTACTATTCATCAATCAGTTTTTAACTTTTCAACTATCAGTTTCTAATGTCAATTTATGTTAGAACTGGTAAATGAAAAGTGAAAACTGATAGATGAATAGTGAAAAGTTATATATTAAGGTATCTGGATCTGGATCTCTGAATGATCCTGATCCAGATACCTTAATATATAACTACTGACCGTATACGAAATAATACCGATTTCGCTGATTTACTTGATTTAACACATGAGATTTTGCAGTTAAAATACAGTAATTCCATAAGTTTTATTGCACAGTATAACTGATCATTTCGATAATAATCTAATACATTACGAGTAGCCACTTTATTAGCTTGCGTCAAGAATTATAATGCTAGTTTTAGGTTACTTTGAAAGATTTTTAATGCCAAATTTTCATGATTTGATAACTTGATTTTTGTTTTAAGGAAACGGATTGATTATGAACTGAAGCGTGTTAATGTCTAAATAAATTTTATGAAAGATTATTCCAATTTGCAGAATTCAAATGCGATTTCTGGCCCATTTTCTCTCAAATTTGACTAAATTCAATATTTTTACTAATGTTTTTTTTTTGGATGAAAATGGCAAGTATTTGAGATTTTAACATAGCATTTTTTCCGTTTAGGTTTTATAATGATCCGGAAATATGTAATATTCTACACCTATTACAGTAAAATTCACAAAACTGTCACCGTCTTCAGGTCTAAAACAACATTTAAAAAAATGAAAAAGTGGCCAATTTAATACTTTATTATTGATGCAAAATCTCATATTTAAAATCAGTTAATACAGCGAAATCGGCAAAATTTCGTATACAGCCTGTTAACTTGCCCTCGAAAGCACGGCAATGCGCAAGAAATTTGACATAAGTGGTCATCCATTTCACAACCGACCGCACCTGTTCCGCTTAGTTGCGTAGATCGCTTGCGTTCCACATCAGCCGCTGAGCCATGCGTGCCGGTAGAATATTCATATTTTATTGATTAATATCGTAAATTAAATATCATTCAACTATGATAGAACTGGGGAACTACACCGCTGCACCCACTTCTGCCGTGAAGTAATTTTAGTGTATTTCGATGGAAAAGTACAGTTGCCGGCTAAACTTGAAATGAAATGAAATACGCACGGTACGTGGCCTGCAAGCTCGCCTGCATTCAAATAAAAAAACCAACCCAATAAAATTGCTTTAATCAGAATAATTGGGTACTTTCAATTTTTATCTTTGCTTTCATATAAGTATACCTAGCGGCCACCCGCGAATTCGTTCGCGTGGACTTTGATAGTCACAGCATGATGTTGTATAGCCTGTAGCCTTCCTCGATAAATGGACTATCCAACACAAAAATATTTTGACGTGATAACGTCTTTAAAATCGTTTTAGTCGGGTGACATGTTCAGAAACTTGTGTCACACCAAAACCTCACGAGCGCGATCGCAGGTATAACGAGAGAGAGACGGACCGATCTCCCGTCTCATCTCGAGCGCTGCCAGTCATTCCGTGAAACTTGTCACGCGGAATCCTCACGAGCGGAGGCTGGCATAGCGTTCGAGTGAGTGGACCGATCTTCCGTCTCTCTCACTCTAGCGGCATACAAACGAATGGAGATTTTCTCGTGCGGACGTTATCACGTAAACATCTCGATCGTAAACCTACTTTACAAACAATTTACCGTTTTTTTTTTTTGATTCGAATCAGTAGTTCCTGAGTTTAGCGCGTTCAAATAAACTAACTCTTCAGCTTTATATATTAGTAAAGATTCAGAGTGGTAAGAAACCGCGGTCTTCAACGCGATCGATCCCGGGTTCAAATACTCGGCGCGCACCTCTGACAAATAAATTTTTAATGTGCGCATTTATCGCTGCTCCACGGTGATGGAAAATATCGTGATATTTAATTGAATACGATGTTCTCTCCGTGCATGCCTGAGAGAAATTCATAATTTCTCGAAAGCATGACGTCCACCAATCCGCACTTGGCCAGCATGGTGGACTATGGCCTAAATCCCTCTCACTTGTGAGAAGGAGACCTGTGCCCAGCAGCAGTGGGACATAAAAAAGGTTGAAAAAAAAAGATTCAACCTTTTATATATTCCGCCGCTGGGCACAGGTCTCCGCTCGGAAGCGAGAGGGATTTAGGCCATAGTCTACCACGTTGAAGCGCGCATGGCCCGGCGGTTAGCGTAGAACACAAGAGATCTATGCAACTAAACCAAACGGGCGCGGTCGGGTGTGAGATGGGTGACCGCTAGTGGCAAAAATTTAATGCGCGTTTCCGTTCTTCGGAGGGCAGGTTAAGCCGTCGGTCCCGGTTGTTGTCGATAGATAAGTAATCTATGATAAGTAGTCGATGATAGGTAAGTAAGTAAGTAAGTAACAATGGAGTAAGCTCCAGGCCTCCCAATAATGGGGAGAGACCCGTTCCCAGCAGTGGGACGTAATAAGGGTTGCAGCCAGCCACCACGTTTGCCAAGTGCAGATTGGTGGACATGCTCTCGAGAAATTATGAGTTGCTTTACAAGTACGGTGATGGGAAAAATCGTAATTAATCAAATAACACAATAAATAATAAACCATGATAAACGTTACACACTCATAGCCCCATAGTAAGGTAATTAATACCCTATGTCGTGGGTACCATGGACACAAAGACAGGAATACAAACACCCAGACCTAGAACAGAAATTTAAACTTCTTTTCTTTTTCAAATTGCTGTTTCGCCGGGAATCGAACCCGGGACCCCTCGATTGGCAGTTTGGCATAGTAACCATTGCGCCACACGGGTCGTCATTACTATCCCTCAGCGCGGAGCAGCGATAAATACGCACTCAGTTCTTCGTTAAACGTGTGCGTCTGGGGATTGAATCGGTACCTCCGTGTCGGAGACGCCGGTCTTAACCGCTTGGCTATTTATGCCAAAGTTACTCGCATATGGCCACGTAATTAACGAAGGATATTATGTAGTGTGCCCATTACTGTCGCCATGCAATCAAAATGTAAATGAAGTTTACTATCCTTGGCTAGTTTAGTTACATTGTCCTTATTCTGTACCGGGAAATAATGCTTTTCTCAGAAATTTTTCATGGTACAGAATATTTTTAAATACTTGTAGATTTAAACAAGGAATTGCGTCACCCTGACCAATGTTTTATATTGTATTAAATATATTAGATGTAATATATTATGGTGTTAATTTATCTATATAAGTATGTATTTGGAATAATATTAGTATGTTTATCAGCTTTCTGATTACCATAGCACAAGCTCTGCTTAGTTTGGAATCAGATGGTGTTGTGTGAATTGTCCAAAGATATTTTTATTATTATTATTAATATTTATTTTTATAGTTTGCAAAAATATTTGTACAGATTAAAGAATAAGTAATGGTATTAGGTACTAGGTTCTGTGGATTATGTATGTTGAGACGTTTTAGCGTTCCTTAAGTACCAAAGGCTCTTCTGCAGAGCAATAATAGATCTACTACACGGAGATGCCGAGTTAGCATCTTCGCAACGATTCGCCGTTTATGTCTGAGAATTGCTTATATTTTCAAGAATTCGTGATGTCCACAACCCCGCATCGTTTCCATCGTTCCTGGCTAATTCTACTACAGCCGTTTCCAAGATATCGTCTACTTCGGCCCACTTTATTCAGTTACCTGCAGTTTCCAAGTTAAGAATAATGAAACAACTTATCTTTTATACAAAAATGGAAAAATAGGAAATTAGAGGATCAAATTACGAAATAAATGGACAAAACACAAAAAAAACGATTTTTTTATAAAAATACTTGAAAGTCTTATTATAAATCTTGGAAACAGAAAAGTTTGGTGTGTGGTGTTTTATAGTAGAAGCTATCAAAAATGATAGAAAATATAACCTCTTTAAGGACGACTTCCCATACAACGTAACCCTGTATAATTGTGATGAACCATATTTGTGTCCTTTCAACCCGCACTTGGCCGGTTTGTTCCCTTTGTGTGGTTAACGTACGCAGCGCCTCCCGTAATTAATCGTACTCACGTTATGCTTATCCAATTTCAAGTTTCCAACAAAAAGCTGTGTTGTAGACAAACGTGTGAGGAATCAAACGGACTTTTTCAAAAAAATCATCAAGAGAAAGAATAGACTAGATGTAGTCTTACAGCATGTTCAGATATAGAATAGGCTTTCCCTCCTCGATCACGGTCATTGCTCTTAACACCAGTTACTGTTAAGTAAGTCATTCAATCAGTGCCAGAGCAACACGCATCATTAAAAACCACTAGTCAAATTAACCAAAGTCTTATCCTACGAAGATATTATTTATATTAACAATTAAAACTCTACATATCAGCAAATTCTTCAAAGAACCATAAAATCTTTCAGAATCAAAAAAATAAAAATTGACCAATAATTAATTTTGAGAAAGTGCTTACAACATAATAAAATCAAAAAACTCGATCTTTTTTTAGTGTTCTTCTAATTGTACTGGAGTGTATACAAACAATTATTATATACATATGCATATATACGTATATGATCGTGTCAGAACCCTGTGTAAGCTCAACTCGCACTTGGCCAGTTTGTTCCCTTTGTGTGGTTAACGTGCGCAGCTCTCCCGTGATTAATCGTACTCACGTTTTGCTTATCCATTTTCAAATTCCCAACAAAAAGCTGTGCTCCAGACAAACGTGTGAGGAATGAAATACAGGCTTCTTTAAAGTGTTGTCAACAGACTTAGCTCTCAGAATCTGAAGGCTGAAATAGCAATGAGCGTGCCCATGGGCGTACCCAGGTTCTTGGCCAGGGGGGGGCAAAATCTTGGCCAGGGGGGGGGCAAATTCTTGGCCAGGGGGGGCAAAGTCTTGGCCAGGAGGGGGCAAAAATTTAGTCGGGGGGGAGGGGGGGAGTGGGTAAATTTTTTCAAGCTGGGTACCGCGCGTATTTACCTTTCACGTTATAGACCAATATACCGTTATAGTTTTCAATGGAAAATTCTCACATCAAATTATCTGCTTGTAAAAATAAATAATATATAAAAAATAATATATATTGTATAAATGTAAAAGCCCTAACTAGTATCATCAGGATAAAAAAATACGAGGAGCGGCTGATAAGTTCGCGGTCTAAGTTTAACACGCTTATATTAGCTTGACCTACTGTATGTAACGGAATCTTTTAACTTCATTTTCACCTACTTCTAAACATCTGATTAACTTGAAAATTTGCACAGGGGTCAAGGGCCGATGAAAATGCAATGAAATGAATGAAATAATATGAAAAATAATCCAACTAAAAAATTAAAAATAAATAATGTACTTTAAAAATACTTTAAAAAACTAAAAAAACACGCTTTTGTGAAAATAAAAACTAAAAAGTAAAAAAATAAGAAGAAAATGTATTTTACTTTAAAAAAAAGCGTGGGGAGCATGGTGCCAATGGTATCTTAAAAACCACCCCACGCTTTTTTTTACAATAAAATACATTTTCTTCGTATTTTTTACTTTTTAGTTCGTATTTTCAAAAAAGCGTGTTTTTTAGTTTTTTAAAATACATTATTTATTTTTAATTTTTTAATAATAATAATATACAATACTACAGTAAATGTTCTCTGTTTTAAATCATCATGTACAATTGGACCTATTTACGCAAACCGGAACCAATCCACACTCATGCCGAAATTGAGTTAAGGACACAGAAAAGCTTAAAATTGCACCTTCTATCAACTCTGTAAAGATCAAAATGATCTGACAATTTTGACAGAACAATACATTTTCATGACATGTTTACCAATCCACAAAACATCAGTTGTCTAAAACATTAAACAGCTTTTTCTGAAAACTATCATCATCATCATCATGTGTGGGTTGGTTCCGGTTTGCATAAATAGGTCCAATTTTGGGCAATTTATTAAAATTTATAATTAAATTACTCGAAAAACATAAGATTTTATGTTAATTGTATACTTATGTGTTTCGTAATTTTTTTCCTTTCATTTTTGTTATATTCTCTACCTTTTCCAATGGGCTTCATCTTACTATATTTTTTTTTCACTTTTTATCATTTTCAAAATATCGACCCTGGTCTATTACACGATGACACGCATACAAAATATTAAATATACATAGGAAACAACAGGAGGTAGCCATCGATATAAAAAGTAGGTAGATGCAAGGTTCCCATACAAACTTGAGTCAAAAGGTGGCCCCGCGTAAAAAGATAGATGTTTACAAGTATTCTAAACAAAAAAATGTTTTAAGGTATCTTACTTTTTATCTATTTTAAACCTTATGTTACTAACATAAGTAAGACTATAAGTCCATGTTAAATTGTTACTTATCACCTTCTGGTTCGATGTTTATAATACGGCAATAAAATTTTACGACTTTAGACTTACGAAATAGGAGTTTATTGAGAAATGAAACCAAAAGCATTACAATAAAGCACAAATTCGTTTACAAGATTAATTTACCGCCATATTTACACCACTTGGAACATAGACAGTGGAGTGGAGTTTCTTTTTTATTTATTTAAAATTCTAATGCGAGCAGACAACAGAAAATTTTTAGAATCTATAAACATTATATTTTATGAAATGAACACAGTGATCATAATACGCATGTGTGTGTTAGGGTCCCGGTTTCTATTCCCAGCAAAGATTTAGGTACCTTGATACAAAAATATATTAAATAATTGCCTTTTCAATCTGCGTTTGATTTCAGCGGTTTTTAGTTTCCCGGCATAATAAGGTACTGTCAATATATTTTTCAATAACAGCCTTTAACAGCTCGATCTTATGGCCAAAGTTTGTTCCTTGACAGTGTTCAATAATATTTCCAAATACATTTTTTAAAATGAAATGCACATTTTTTTATACATTCACCAGTGTGTAGAAATTTCCTAACAACATATTCTCTTTTTTCATATATTAAATACACATCTTCTGATGCATAACATAATCCGCCTAAATCTTGTAGTGAAATAAAAGGGAGTTTAGGGATAAATTGGGTTTATTTAATAAACTAGTGGTTACAGAAAATATACTACACTAAGCGTATAACTAATTTTAAAACTAACACACTTAATGTCCCTAAGACACTCGCGGAACGATAGTAAGATTATTAGAAGGTACCTCCTTTAGTGGATGGTCCAGTGCACGTCCAGAATCTTCAGTTCTTTATTAGAATAGAATTCCACATTCGACAAATCCAGGCAATATTGTAGATATCACCAAAAGTCCAGTATCCGCTCGCATAGGTATAGGTAGTATAAGGTTAGGTAGGGATATGTTGTAGAACTAAGAGTAAGAGCTCAAAGAAAGAACCAGAAAGCAAGAGAACCTCGTGTTCGGCCGTCCGGCCCTTATATATCAAAATCATTCAAATTTGAATTTACTTCTTCCATGGATTTCCTTTATGCATATTCTTGCATTCGACCAGCAGGCTATCCAAAGAGTTTCCATGCTCCATCATTTTAGCGTGTGTCGTAAATTAATTTAAAACGATAAATAATAAATTACTAATTTAGAAGAACTTTACATTAATTTATTACATAAAAATAACAATTTAAAATTATAATATAATAAACATGAATCAGCCAAAGACAATATTAAAATGTGTTTATCTATGAAATTAAATAAGAAACATAAAAGACAGACAAGACAATTTTGATATGTCATAAATGTCAATAGGTAAACAAACATTGTAACAAAGTAAATTAAGAAATAAGCAAGGAAAATTAAAAATAATAATAGAACAAAAGGATATAACATAAAAAATGATAATGGAAGTGAATGAAGTAAGTAAGTAACATGTAGTGTATTAATAACACTACAATCTTTAATATCTATCAATATATGGAACCGTAGTTTTTGTTTCGCTAGCAAACAATTTTTACAATATTCACATTTTACATCTACCTACATACATATGTAAATAAAATTGAAGTGTCTGTTTGTAATATTAAAATAACCGCCTTTTACTACATGCATATGAATGTTTATACACTACATATACCAAAATATATTTTTTTACAATTTTTGTCTGTCTGATTCCCGTCTATCTGTCTGTTTGTTCCCACTAATCTCTGAAACGGCTGGACCAATATTGACGGGATTTTCTGTGGCAGGTAGCTGATGTAATAAGGTGTAACTTAGGCTACTTTTATTTTTGGAAAATCTAAAACTAAAGTCCACGCGAATGAAGTCGCGTTTGGCTGCTATTATTTATACGCTTATCCCACCTACGAATCATTTCAATTAGGACATATGAAATCTGCGGAGTATATGAATGAAATTTATTATGTCCGCCGTGGGTTTTAAGACACTTCCACTTTTCTTTTTGAATTTCATTTTTCGGAAAACTAAAATAACAATACGCCTTTTTTAAATAAAAGACAAATGGCGACTCCATTACTGACTTTGTTCTCTAGCGCATCAGACGTGCGACACGTCCGTGGCGGTTTAGCAAATGAAAGCAAAAGAAGGCATATCGCTGCCGTTATGCCTTCTTTTGCCGGTGCCACTTTTATGCGGCGACTGTGAATCTACCTACTTTTTATATCGATGGAGGTAGCATATTATCTAGCGTACTCTTTATAGGTTTCTTTTTTCGTTTAGGAGATCTTTTGGGATTTTTGAATCCCTGAATCTGGACCTTGATCTGGACCTGACCTCTGGGCAGCTGCCCCCCCCCTGCCCCTCCCTGGGTACGCCCATGAGCGTGCCACTTGTTTATGAGGACCGTCAACCAATGGGAAAGAAAGGTCCAAATGGAGACCATGACTTGGCAAAAGGATCACGGGCCGCGTTTCAGCCAGGTGGAATGACGACCTAAAGAAGAAAGAACGCTGGATTCAAAGCGTGCTGGACCGGATGGAGTGGCGAATATAAAAGGAAGCCTATATCTAGCAGCGAACTATGGAAGGTTAATGGATAGATGCTAAGTGTTTCGTCTTGAGATGTTAATCAAAGTGCATTCTGAATTGTGTAGGGTGGGTAAGGCAAGGCTCAGCCCAGCCCCCTGATATTGTAAGTCAGTTCAGACTTACAAAATCAGCCCTCAGGTCATGTATTGCGCGAAACAGCTACTGCAGAGTTGAATGCTATAGGCTTTTATTTATTAGTCTTCTTATCAAAGTACCTTCTTCCTTTGTATTAAATGTATAATTATGTCAGAACCCTATTTGTACCATTTCGCTGTGCCATTTGTTTGAAGAGGGATTCTGTGTGATTTCGTGATTAATCGTACTCACGTTTTGCTTATCTCTTTTTAAATTCCCAACAAAAAGCTGTGCTGCAGAAAAACGTGTGAGGAATGAAGGGAATTATTTACAGCGTCGTCGAATTATAATTACAAAGACCAAAGATTATGCTATGACCTCTTGTAATTTATGCTCTACGTCGAAGCACTACCGAGATTGCCGGTGAGCATGGCACATACGTACATGGTGTTAAACGCAAGCTTCGCAGGTAAGCCAAACCGACGCGGTGTGGTATGAGATGGGTGGCTGCTAGTTACGAAATTTCATTCGGGTTTCCGTGCTTCGGAGAGCACGGTAACGGGTAATCTGTCATTCTCGATAGTTATCGATAGATAACAGTCGTTTAACCTTGTTAGAGGCCTTAATAACTCGCATTGGAGCAGCAAGTGGGTAACGAGTTTTGGCATCCCCAATGATCGGGAGAGACCAACGGTTTAGTCCCACTTAAGGGGTTGCAGCCAGCAATGACACGTAACCAAACCTTTTCTAGAAAAAATAATATAATGTTTCAGAATATTTGACTGACAAATTGACGAGGTTTAAGTATGTCATTATTTATTTATTTATTTATTTATTTAACACATGTCACTAAGTCATATAGTATAACAACTTTGGAAAGTTGACACAATAAGGGAAAAATAAATCACAAATACAGAAACAAAATCTTTAAGTATTAAAATAAGCGTATCGTAGGCGTAAAGTCATAAATAAAAGTTGGCCCGTTTAAGACTTCTGAAACTTTATAATTTTTCCGCTTTCCGCAACTCCGTTGCTCCCGATCTTAAAGCCGTTAGTGCTTTAGCAGCGCGGTGTCAGATCCTAAATGGGAAAATTATTCTAATATAAAATCTTACTGCTACTGGACTACATAGTTGAAAGAAAAAATATATAAATTGACGAAAAATATGCGCCTTTTTGCATATTTTTAATAAAAGAGCCCCCTTAAAATCTATTTTATTCTGTTTTTAAGTATTTGTTCCTATACTGACAATAGAAATACATCATCGATTTTCAACTGTCTAACTATGACGGTTCATGAGATACAGTTTTTTTTTATTTGAACAAAGAGGCTCGGGCTGTATCAGCCCAGGGTACTTCAATCTATGAAGATTGTATGAGTACAAGCCAGGTTACAGATCACCGTCCAACCCGATAGCCTTGAAGAAGGCTACGATTTTATGGACGGTAATTTGTTTGGCTTCATATGGCAGCAGCACGTGCCTCCCTAGATGAATGCTACGCTTGTGGTTTAGCGCACCACAATTTAAAAGGAGGTGGCGTGGTGTCTCGCCCTCCTCCCCACAATATCTGCACGTGTCGGTTGGACTTAGTCCTAAAAGCGACATATGTCTTCCAAGCTTACAGTGTCCAGTAAGGACTCTGGTTACCCGTGCGGATATTTGTTCTGTTGAGCTTTAATAGCTCTTCAGCATAACTCCGATCATATCCTCGTATCAGAGCTTTGGAGTGGCTGTGCCCTGGTCCTTCAGTCCAGTCCCTCATCGCCTCCTCCCTGCACTGAGTGAGAATTGTTTGTCGCATTGTCGTTTTGGAAATACCACAGAATGGTTCAGGACCGAGCCGAGACCCTTTTGCACCCTCAAGTGCCAGGACGTCAGTTTCCTAGTTTCCTTGAATACAGATACAGACAGACAGATAGACGGATGGACAGCGGAGCTTCAGTGAAAGGGTCCCGTTTATCCTTTAAGTACGGAACTAAAAAGTTACGAAACAAAGTTTACATTACATTTCCAGAATCAAAGTAACAAATAGTTTAGCAAATTTATTCACTGCGTGTAAGGTCTCGACCGTCCCGAAACGACGCGGGTCCGGCAAAGCCTTTCGATTGGACATTTAACTGAAAACGTCCGTAAAGCCTTCAGTTACAAAGAGAGGAAACGTGCCTCCGTTATTCGCCTGAACTTACTTCTAATATATTTCTTTTATGACTACTTTTACCTTTCGACCTTTGCCTCGTCACGAACAGTGCGTTTATTTTGCACCTCCTTAGTTTAGTAGGTACCCGAAAAATGTTATTGTATGTAGTAACCTGAATGGTAGAATTGCAGTTTTTCAGCTTTTCTGAGTAAAATTCTACACCGAACGAACAGTACCACAAACTTTCGCAACGTACCTGTTTCATATCTACTTTCATGTTTCATGACACGATAATTTCGTAAAACTTTCAAACTTTCAAACTTTCAAATTTCTCGTTTGTGGTTGGTGCATCAGTTTTAATAAAAATACGCATAAAGTATGGTAAAACAATACCCGTAAAGGTTTTGCAAATATTCATATTATTAAATGATTCAAATCAAATAAGAAATTAAATTAAAAACTTCACCTCGGCATGTACCTACATAGACATTACACGCACACACTCACAAGGAAATCGCAGAAATCGAGCTAAACAAATAGTTCTTAACCAAAAGTATCAAAATTCATAAGAAGAATAGATGCCAATTTGTATTATTAAACGGTATAATTAATAGTATTATTCTATAAAATAAATAAAATTTGAGTGTCTGTTTGTAATATTAAAATAACCGCTTACATCCATAAGAATTTTAATACGGTACGTATACCCAAATAACATTTCTTACAATTGTTTGTATGTCTGTCTATCTGTCTATCTGTCTGACGGTCTGTCTGTCTGTTCCGGCTTATTTCTGAAACGGCTGGACCAATTTTGACGGGACTATCACTGGCAGGTAGCTGTTGTAATAGGAGTAACTTGACTACTTTTATTTTAGAAAAATTCTAAAACTTAATTCCACGCGGACGAAGTCGCGGGCGGCCGCTTTTGCATAATAATAACGACATAAAACTTTACAGCTCAACTGAGGAAGAACTTACACAACTAGCAGAAATAACTGATAACTACTCAAAGGATATAATATCCTTTGATATGTGTATGAACTTTGGTATTGATACGTGTACAATTAATTCAATTAAGGCAGAAGAAATCTATCAACACCACTTTACTACGAGAACTGCAGGACAGATAGATCTTATGCCTATAAACTACCCAGATAAATGGACGATCCAACACAAAAATAATTTTTCAATTCGAACCAGTAGTTCTTGATATAAGCGCGTTCAAACATACAAACTCTTTAGGTATATATATTAGTATGGATTTTCCCCGTTTTTGCAACATTTTTCACAGATTCTTCGCTTCTATTAGTCGCAGCGTAACATTACGTAGTAGTAGTATATAGCCTAAAGTCTACCAAAATAAACGGACTATCCAACACAAAAAGAAATTTTCAATTCGAACCAGTAGTTCCTGAGATTAACGCGTTCAAACACACAAAAAAACAAACTCTTCAGCTTTATATATAAGTATAGATAAAATACATCCACGATATTTCTTAACAATTTATTGCGAGATATCTTTCCTGAAAGGAAACTGAATCAGATAATGTTTATGAGTACCGGGATTACATGTCTAGACGACGTCATCTCAACACAAACCTTTTAAACATCTCTATTTTTATTTTTGCTGCTGGGTACAAGTCGCCTCTCGAAAGTGAGAGGGATGGCCACCACTGTGGCCAAGTGCAGATTGGGCTTTTTAAGGTTGGCTGCTACCCTTTTTCGTCCCACTGCTGGGCTCTCCCCATTATTGGGGAGGCATGGAACTTACTCCACCATGCTGCTCCAATGCGGGTTGTTAGAGATGCGGGTTAGTGGCCAACCCGCTGTCGTATGTTTTCAAACCACCCATAAAGCCTCCGACAAGGTTTAACGACTGCTATCTATCGACTACCGGGACCGACAGCTTAACGAGCCCTGCGAAGCATGGAAACGCGCATGATTTTTTTTCGCCACTAGCGGTCACCCATCTCACACCCGACCGCGTCCGTTTGGCTTAGTTGCAGAGATCGTTTGCGTTCTACGCTAACCGCCGGGCCATGCGCACTTCTTCTACTTTTAAGGTTACCTCCTCGTATTTTTACTCTATATCCGCTTGAATAGAATACCTACATGGTGTCTCACACGATCAGCTGTCACGTGTGACCATTATCGACCCATAGCCATTCTGTTATCTCAAATATATTATTATGTACTGTTTTTTTAAAAGAGTGCTGGGAGTTTTTTTCCGCCGCCTTTTTTCTCTCAGCTCAACATCTAGCGATGACCGGGAAAAAATGACATTCATTAAGCGAATATTTTGTATTCCTAATAATGAAATAAATATTTTTTCTTTCTTTCTTTCTTAAATAAAACTACAAGTCAATTTATTCTTAACATTTATTTGTCTATATTTTGCGAAGATTTACTTCCAGAGATATTTTTTTCAATTTTTTTTAATTATTTGTGCAGAAGGCTGCACAGGCTTTATAGCCGTGTAAAAGATTATTGACTCGTTTCGAATACCGTATTGATTTAGAAAATAAAATCAAACGCCAAATATTTTAAACAAACCCTATCGGATTATCACAGATATTACACACTAAAATATTTAGATATTTTAAATAATCTTAGATGTTTTAAATTAACAACCCACGTGGGGTAATGGTTACCAGCATGGTAACCTGCCGATCGGAGGATCCCGGGTTCGATTCTATTCTAAGTCTGGGTGTTTGTGTATTTTTCTTTGGGTTTGTTCATGGCACCCACGACACAGGGTATATCTACTTGGGTAGGGTTATGAGTGTGAAGCGTTATTTAAATAAATATGTTCTTCTATAATAACTATAGTTGGTTTATGTTTAAAAATGTATTCTGCAGTTTACATAGTTAAATATCAAGAGGCAACGTATAGTCCAGGGTAGAAGCCTTTAAAAATAATGAAAAGTGAAAAAAAAATATAATAGAATGAAACCCATTAGAAAAGGAGGGAAATATGATAAAAATGAAAGGAAAAATAATTTACGGGCGATCTGAGGTTGGGAAGGGGATGGGGGTGAGTTTTTAAGGGTAAAAAACGGTTTTTCTCGATTTCCGGCAAAACTAAAAGTCCTATAGAAAAAAGTCAAATGGAAAAGTTGTAGATAATAAAAAGATCTAAAACTTTTGTATTTACACTTTTTTCACATAACCTCAAAATTTTTGTGAAAAATTCAAAAAACCAAGTTTTTGGTTTTTTATTTTTATCTTTTACAAAAAAAATTTTTTTTTAACGAAATTTTGTGAAAACTTACCTTTTTATGTCCCAAATACGCTGTAATTTATTTAATTAAAAATATTTATTTTTTCACCTTATTTTGAATTAATATCGAAAAAACAGCCTAATTTTCAATCGAAAATTCACCCGTCAAAATATCAGCTTTTTTCAAAAAGTTGGTGTGGTTTCTGTTCGTTGGAATCTCTACTTTCCGATGGTAAAAAAAAATATATATGTTACTATGGTAAATCTTCTCAGAAAATGCAAAATTTCAAAAAAAATTTTATTGCATACACTTGCTTATCATCTGCCTTATTGCAAATGATACAAACAGATTCATCCATACTGATAATCTGAAAAGACAAAATCGAATTAATAATGTCTTCACTATTTAATCGTGAATAAACTCCCATGAAAAAAAAAATATTAAAGAAATCAATGTCAAAATGTATAAATAATATATTATAAATCTATAAAAAAGTATAAAATATATATGAAAATCGGCCAAGTTTGTTTTATTAGAAATATATTTACGACATATATTTTATATATATTTTATATATTTTTTATAGATTTTAAATATATTATTTATACATTTTGACATTGATTTCTTTCATATTTTTTTTTTTCATGGGAGTTTATTCACGATTAAATAGTGAAGACATTATTAATTCGATTTTGTCTTTTCAGATTATCAGTATGGATGAATCTGTTTGTATCATTTGCAATAAGGCAGATGATAAGCAAGTGTATGCAATAAAATTTTTTTTGAAATTTTGCATTTTCTGAGAAGATTTACCATAGTAACATATATTTTTTTTTTACCATCGGAAAGTAGAGATTTCAACGAACAGAAACCACACCAACTTTTTGAAAAAAGCTGATATTTTGACGGGTGAATTTTCGATTGAAAATTAGGCTGTTTTTTCGATATTAATTCAAAATAAGGTGAAAAAATAAATATTTTTAATTAAATAAATTACAGCGTATTTGGGACATAAAAAGGTAAGTTTTCACAAAATTTCGTTAAAAAAAAAATTTTTTGTAAAAGATAAAAATAAAAAACCAAAAACTTGGTTTTTTGAATTTTTCACATAAATTTTGAGGTTATGTGAAAAAAGTGTAAATACAAAAGTTTTAGATCTTTTTATTATCTACAACTTTTCTATTTGACTTTTTTCGATAGGACTTTTAGTTTTGCCGGAAATCGAGAAAAACCGTTTTTTACCCTTAAAAACTCACCCCCATCCCCTTCCCAACCTCAGATCGCCCGTAAATTATTTTTCCTTTCATTTTTATCATATTTCCCTCCTTTTCTAATGGGTTTCATCCTATTATGATTTTTTTTGGTTTTAAAAATTATCGACACTGGACTAGTACTGCTGTAGCTATTTTTAAAGTAGAAAGATTCACAGTTTTACCGTTACAAGGCACTTTTCACAGGTCATTAACTTCCGGGTCTGCTATCCTTCCGTTGAAGCGATAGCAGTATTCAAAGTAGCCTCTCCCTATAGCGTTGAGCAGTTTCCATTGACTATTTTCTATTGAATTTGTTTGTAGCCTTCTCTCTGGTGGCCTTGTTATGGCCGTTGTGTTATATTTTGACACTTTTGTGCTTCCTCGAGTAAACCAGGAAATTTCATAAATGGCTGATGGCATACATTGCAATACATGGCTATTCCGAATCATACGTTCAATTATTTTATCATTGATCGACATTTTTTTTTCATCCGACACCTTATTTGATAATTTTTGTATAGTCACATAAAATCTGTCATGGAATAAAGTAACAGTTCCAACTACTTCTTAATCCCGAAGCAACAGGGACTAGGTTGTGTTTACCTAGATTTCCATGGGCTGCACCTACCTCTTAACACCACCCTGACCTGTGAAATAATCTGCTACATTCAAATACAAAAAAATATTTTTTAATACAGTTGCTCAAAAAGTGGCGTATTGCAGGGACGTATAGCGTTCGGGAAGTGGGCTATTACACACTCGTGCGTTTTCTTTACCTTTTCCGAACTCGTGCGTTCTCTTTCCCAACTGTCAAAATAATGTCTATTAAAAAACAACCACGAAGTTTTAGAAGTTTTTATGATTCATGCAAATATTTCTAAAAAGAAGCTACTAATTTGTTTCAATATCAGATTTAATGATTTGATTCAATGAGTTAGGTTAGGTTTTATTTCATTTCATCTCATTAACATTAATTTTGGTTTCATATCAATAAAAAAATTCTACTGTGGACTTGGCTGAATGGGCATAGTTCCCTTTTGCCTACCCAGAATAGGTGAAGAAAACAAAACAAATCTCTGCATATAGGCCTACTTATATTATATCGATGCATATAGGTATTCTTTTACGGCTTGGAGTTTTGGCGGGAAGTCAGAAGGGACAAGTTGTGCTCTTGTTTTATTTTCATTTTCTTGGTGTATTTTTGAGTTATATCGGATAAAGTTGATGGCGTTTTTTTCGATATAGGTTAATAACAGTGCACGAGTGTTGTGAAATAGAATAACAGTGCGAAAACATGTTTTTTCGGCTTGCCTCCAAAACTCCTTCGAACATGTTCTCTTAAAGTAGCCATCGCTTTACTTGAACATCTGACTGACTAGACTGACTGATACCTGACCACTTACTGTTTTATATATAATAATAGATGCAGAAATTATACTTCACACTGGCAAAATGTACAGAGCGCGATGCCATTATTTAATATTGAAACGAAAATATTGAATGGCTGCAAGGATTTTATCCAATGCCGTAAAATGAATTAAAAAAAAATCTTTGACGGCTGGCGCCATTTTTCAAAAATGTTCTATGCGAGTTTTTATTATTTTATAAATTGCTTCATTTTTTCGCAACTGTATTAAAAAAAGTTGTTCATTACACGTGCGGAACCGTCATTGGAAGGAGTTCCGACTGTCAACCCTCACCTTCGGCTGCGCCTCGGCTCGGGTAGACATTTGTCGGAACTCCTTGCAATGACAGCCTTTCCGCACTTGTAATGAAATATACTATTGATATTATGCTTTAAAATAAATGCACGTAATCTTTGCGGAACAGAGTTTGTGGTCAGGCGGGGATTATATTCAATCCATTGACTTGCAAAACCGGTTTGTCCTAACTTTGTAAAATTCGGAATGCTTTGTCTGCTTTTGTCATGATTTAATTCGAACTTGACCGTGTTCTACATTTTACAATGCCTGTATTTTTTGCGTCTTACTGCGGCCCATGGGTACTATAAGTTGTGGGATGCCTGGAGCTTCGCTATCTGTGGGATGCGTGGTGGGGCCACGCTTCTACAATGCAGGTTAGAACGTCCCGGATGGATTTCAGACGGATTTTTTAAACATATACTGAAGCTTTTTGACAGACTTAAAAAAAAGAAGGAGGTTATCAATTCGTCTGAATCTTGGTTTTTTTTGTATTTTTTTTTTTTAGAAAAACAAAGTGTTGTCCCAAGAGTGTACGGAAATCTCGTCCGATTGCAATGATTTTTTTCTATTCGAAAGGAATTCTCAGGATTGGTCCCATATAAATTTTGTTGAGTTCTGATTATCGGATCTATTAGAAAGAAATTATTATTAAAGAAATTATTATATAGGTATTATTAATCGAATGGTGGTTTCTACGGAAATATCCTTTATTAATTTAGTTGATTGTTAATTTACGTTGGTTATTTATTAATGCTTAATTTGAATGTAACATTATATTATGTATAACATTACGCTGCACCAGTGTTAGGCAAAATTTAATTGCAATTAACAATTAAAAATAACAATTGATTAATTGTTAATTGCGAAATATGAATTAAGAATTGATTAATTGTTAATTGCGACGTTTCAATTAACAATTACTTAATTGTTAATTGTGACGTTTCAATTAACAATTACTTAATTGTTATTTTTAATTGTACCTTGCAATTAATTAATTGTCAATTGTTCCTTTAATTAAACTTTAACCAAATTTAAAATTATTATCGACTTCCAAAAGGAGGAGGTAATGTATTCGGCTGTATGTTTTTTTATATATATGTTCACCGATTACTCCGCTGTTTGTGGACCGATTTTCAATTTTTTTTTTGTATGCTTATATTTCCGAGGTAGTCCCATTGTCACCAAATCAGGATCTAATGATGGGATCCCAGGGAAATCGAGGGGAACTCTCACATTTTACTAAAGCAAATCGGGCATTTGTGTATCAATATCATCATATCATGTTGCTGAGCTGATGATGGAAGGTACTACAATGGTTAGGAGTTGAGAGAAAATTCTTTCGATAAATGTTTTTTTGTTCAAAAACTTATGCTCCCGAGGTGGTCCAACTGTCACCAAGTCAAAATCTGATGATGGGATCCTAGAGAAATCAAGGGGAACATTTAAATTTTGTAGCACATCAATTGATTTTTATATTCTTAGTAGGTATTCTTACTAAAGCAAAAAAGACATTTGTGTTTAATTATCATCATATGATGTTGCTGAGCTGATGATGGAAGGTACTACGACGGTTAGGAGTTGAGAGCAAATTCTTTATCTTGTTATGGTAATGACTCTTATAACATGTACCTACAATGTTGTGTCATTTCGGATGGTTTTGACGTTATTTTAATAATGTATATTAGCTTATTCCCGCGACTTCGTCCGCGTGTATCTTAGTTATCAGGGCATATGTTTTAATTAACCCCCGTTTTAATAATTGTGACATGTGTATCCGTGTGTATAGCGAATACTACCGTAGACGATAGGTAACAGTTTACTACTTCGCTATAAACAACATTTTTACCAGTTTTGAAGGCGTTGCTAGATTGACCGCTATTTGAAGCTATTTTGTGCACAGAATACAAGGAAAGAATGACCGCAATTTGAAGCTATTTTGTGCTTTCTTGTGTTCTGTGATTTTGTGCACTAACTCGCGAGCAAACCTCATAAAGCTGACCGAGAGAAAAAAAGCCCCCTTCTTTTAAATCCACTCCGGCAAATTTTAAAGATCTCGATCAGTCATAATTGTATGTCTAGAAATAAGGAAATCCCATAGAAAATCCCCCTTATATGTAGAAAGCCTACGCAGATATTTTTTTATTGTTATCGAGAATATATTCCTACCTTATTCCTACCTTTTATAACACTTGTAAGTCCAGAAGTCTAGAAGTGCGAAAATTCCATGTAAACTTCAACCTCCCTTCCCCTATTTCATCCTCTTATTGGTTAGTTAACTAGAATGTCAAAAATATCGCGTTGCAGCGCCAGTCTCGAATTAATTACTTTATTCAACAATCAATTATTTTCACTTAAATTTGCCTTTTTTTAGTGTATGAGGCACTGCTAGAGAGAGTTTAGTTATTTAGGCAAGTTAGTTATTTGACATTTATTATACCTACCGCACTAAAACCATAAGCATAAATAATAATAATTATACATAAAACCGCACGAACACCGGACTGTTCAGTTGGTTTTAGTTTAGTGTAAAAAACCATAGATATAAAAACCAAAGGATTTGACATTACAGCTCAACTTGTCATGTTCGGTGTTTTATGTGTGCGTTCATTCATCAAACCTTTTTACTCACGTAGCGTAATCGTCAAAGATTAATAAAATACATAACAGAGGATAAAATAGACACAATCAGTCGGACCTAACAAACACATGCACGCACGTACTTTCTGGAAAATAATTTTTGGAAGTAAATAAACAAAATAACTATGTTATGTGAAAAAAGTCTAATTCTTCATTTTTTGAAGTAAGTTTTTTTAATAAAACTATAAAAGTGAATATCTTAACATCCATCAAAGAGCACTAACTTATTTAAACTAAATAAACGTTACACACTCATAGCCCCAGAGTAAAGTAATTAATACCCTGTGTCGTGGGTACCATAGATATATACAAAGACAAGCCACAAACACCCAGACCGAGAACAGCAATTTAAACTCATCATTAAAATTTCTGTTTCGCCGAGAATCGAATCCGGGACTCCTCGACTGGCAGTCCAGCATAGTAACCATTGCGCCACGCGGCTCGTCAAATATAAATGATATATATAATATAAATGATTTCAAAATTATTAATTTTAATGTGTTTATTGAACTAACAATAAAAAAGGATTACCCATTTCTCGCATATGAAGCTTTATGAACATTTCTGACTTTAAACAAACATCATAAATGTCCAGTGACGGTAGAACTAGTCCACCTCTAACTATAAGGATGATAAATAAACAAACATATGCTTGTAAAAACCAATATAAGTGAACTTAATAATAAATAAAAAATATTTAGTAGGTACAGGTCCCAAATACCAGTGCTTAGCGATTATGGCAAACTCTCAGATCATATAAAAAAGTAAACATGAAACGCTGCGTATAACAATGTGCAGGACGGTTTTGTAAACATGTGTGCGTTCACCGACCCACCTACACATGTTGCGATCATAATTCAAATTACCTCATTTATAATTGTTTTAATACAACTTTTCAATACACACTTTAACAATTTTTCTTGTGAATTTTTATATTTTTGACAACGTCAAAAATATAAAAATAAATATATCTCAATGCGCCGCGATATTCGACTGGCAAAGCTAGGTGTAGTTTCGTTGTAAATGTTTGCGAGTCATGTGTGTGTACACGGCTACGAGATGCCGTTTAAACTGGCCACACTTCAATGTTCGCATCGTTCTATCCATATTTTTTTTATCTGAGGGAAAACTACGACGAGAGGACATCAAATGACTTTTGGATTAATAATAATAATAAATATCTTTGGACAATTCACACAACACCATCTGATTCCAAACTAAGCAGAGCTTGTACTATGGTAATCAGAAAGCTGATAAACATACTTATATTATAATTCTAAATACATACTTAAATAGATAAATTAACACCCAGACACAGAACAAATAGTCATGTTCATCACACAAATATTTGTCCTTGGTGGGAATTGAACCCACGACCTCACGTTTCGCAGTCGGCTCATCACCCACTACGCCACGGAGGCTGTCCAAATTATGATTATGATAAAAAGAACAAATATTGTTAACATTTAAAACTGTTTTCTTTCCTGTTAATGTACATAAAAATTAAATAACGATTCACACTCTGCCATTCCTAGGATTCCACACAAACAAAAATACCCCGACTCGCCGGGATATGAACCCAAGACACTCGATTCGCATTCCAGCTGTCAACTGCGCTACACGTTCAACAAAAAATATACCATAGTAATAAAAGTTGATTATAGGTACCATCGATCGTTACGTTCATCGTAAATTGCACTTCTGCTGCTGACCTTATCTATGTTAATACTCAATGTTGCCAGGTCCATGGATTTACCGGTCGATTTTTGACGAAATTATTGTGTTTTGATTGCACTTAAAGTATAATATGCAATCAAAATTTACTGCTTAGTTAATTACGTTAATAATGATAATAATACTTTTAATTAAAGCTTTTCCGCTGCCTTCAAAAAATAAATATATTATTTGATATGAATGGTTTTTTATATGATTAAAAAATGTGTATAATAGCTATATTTTTATACCATATGATTTAAAATAGTTATCCTAAGATTTTATCCTAATGACTTATTAATGGTTAACAACAAAGACATAACGTTTTGTGTGTTTTTAAGTGTTTCTAACTTTCTAAATGATAAATTACGTATAAATAATAAATATTATTATTATAATTTTAATTACTTAGTAAAACTTTGAATTTTTTAAAAAAGAATTAAAATATTATTAGCAGCAAGTTAACGCCCGACCAAATATTAAGCAACATAACACTGAACTGAATAGTTGTGTCAATAGCTTCATTTAACACGTAACAGGTTTATATATTTGATACTTAATACATGACAATATTATTTAATCGTGTAAATCGACTTTTGGTATTAAAAGTGCAAAGAATTGCAATTTAATTTTTTTTCCCAATCTCCCAATTTTTACACGAATTATTGCTGATTTCCCCATATGATATCTAGCAACATCAGTCTCAAGCAGCCTACGATATAGTGCGGCCATTAATCTTGGCAGTCGGTTAAAAATATATTTGTCTCTTTTTCTCCCTCGTATTTCGTAATACTTACAAAGATTCGCCGTCATTTTCTAATTCGATTTTACGGAATATTTAAAGAAAATATTAATTAATATATTTTATTGTTATTTACGCATGAAATGTAACACCTTTAAGTTTATTGGTGTAACGAGATGTATTTCTATACCTTATAAATGCACAAGGCGGCATTTTCACAAGAAACGTAATTGATATGGAAAAAGTACTGCGAAATTGTCAAATGTCAATACATCCGCTCTGCGTGAACAGCCAGCGACGACTGGTAACCACAGAGTACTTTTTATATACACAAGCTGGTAACAAGGTTTGCGCCTGCACCACCTTGATTATAACATAAAATCGAGCGCGCTTTGTACTAAGTAGCAAATCCATTGGTTTTTATATCTATGTAAAAAACCGGTAGAAAAGGAGATTGATTCTCTCCTTTTCTTGCGCTTGTCATCATGGCTTGTCAATCTTGTCATTATATTGTTTTAGATAAATCAAACTAGATGGCGCTATACGAGTTCCTGAATCACGTTAACAAGATAACGACGTAGATTGTATAAGAAGTTGGAGAATAAATTATATTGCTGTGTGTAGATGTCCCAGTCCAAATGGGCTGCAGTGACTACTTAATCTTATTTTTGTTAAGCACAAGACGTTAAACTCTTGTGTTCACTCACTCACTCACTCACTGTTCATCTATCTTAAAATTCATAAATTAAAAATAAAATTTTCATTTCACGAGTTATAAATTTCCATATTTTTCTTTAAATTTATTCTACAACTACAATTACTACAAAACATAAACAAAGAAATTTTGCAAACAACGTCAATAATAAATTCCCCGATTTCTCGGCTTTATAAAAATAATTAAACAGTTAATTAGTAATTTAGTTTACAATATTTAACAGTGTACTTAGAATACAAATTTTAATGATACATTTTTTACATTTATTTATCCAACCAATAAATCACAACCACACAAGTCCTCAGCACGCAACCGACAATTATTTGGTAATTTATCTTAAATTCACCGCGTTTAAACCGAAAATTCGAAAGTTGCGGTTGCAATAATTTTATACCTAGTTTCAAATGCTAAACCGATGGGTGTAAATATGAAAATAAAATAATAAATAATGATGTTTTACAATTATGTTTACATGGCAAATATTGCACGCAATAAAATCAATCATTTTTATGCAATCTCTTTGAACACAGTACACACACACACTATTTATTAAACAGTAAATGAAATTAATGAAATGAAATGAACACAAGATAAAAGTCTTGTGTTACCCAAAAATATTTGAAACATGTCGGGCTCTCCGATTTAACGTGAGTAAGCCGTTGCGTACCATTTGCAATTTACAGTTCTTATACAATTTAAGCAGTACAATCGTTAACGTGATTCAGAAACTGGTACAACGCCATCTAGTTTAGAACTTTTTAACAAAGTATTAACAGGAAGAAAGAATGAATAAAATAGACGTGCTTTTGGCGGGAAGTCGAAAAAGACATATTATGTGGTCTTGTTTTATTTTTACTTTCTTGGTGTATTTTTGAGTTATATCGGATAAATATGATGGCATTTTGTTCGATATAGGGTAAATATAGTGGTATTCACAACACTCGTGGTGTTGTGAATAAAATAACAGTGCGAAAACATGTTTTTTCGGCTTGCCTCCAAAATTACATTGGTCACGTTCTAATAAAGAAGCCATCGCTTTACTTGAATGTCTGACTGACTTGACTGACTGATTATATTACCAGCGAATTACTAATTTTACCTATTATTACTCGTCCAGTTTCACCGAAACTAGCAAAAACGTGATGCAAAAAATATACTTGATGCTGGCAATACGCAGAGTTTGCAATGCCATAGGTAATGAAATGAAATGAAATGAAATGAAATGAAATGAAATGAAATGAAAATACTTTATTGTTGACTGTTTACACACATACAATAAGATGTTTAAAATTATAATTGGAGTTTTAAACAGTCTACCATGTTCTGGCATACAATATTATTAATTAAAATTAACTAAAAAATATTTTATTTTAAGATCCGATAAGAATAATCTTAACGGATCATCGGCTTTTGATGCCTACCCACCGCTGGGTCAATGAGAGAAAAAAAGCCGGCGGAAAAAAAAATAGGTAGTAAGTAGGTAATTGAAGAAAAAAAAATATAGACTTAGGATATACTTACGTATAGACAAAGAAAATTTCGTAATTCATTTTTATATATTACTTATATAATATCGTGATTCATTTTTAGTAAATACGATTGTATTCTACAATGGTTAAATGTTTAGTAATCTAATGTGGTCTGAATCGTGGGAATTATTATGAAAATTGCACATTTCACAGGTAAATAGTTATGATGTCGTCCTTGTGATGATGCGTTTATTTTTCGTTTAATTTTTCTTTTATTAAATTTATTACATTAAATAACGTATTTACATAAAATTATATGAATCATTTGGTTCGTTTTTTAGGGTTCCGTACATCGAAGGGAAGAAACGGAACCATTATAAGATCACTTTGTTGTCCGTCCGTGTGTCTGTAAAGACCCTTTTTCTCAGGAACGTGTCGAGTTATCAAGCTGGAATTTATATCAAATACTAATACTCAGGTCTACTGTCCCTTTGAGCTGTTAAAAAATCAAACTTCTAAGCCAGCACAATCAAAATATACAGCCGTTTGTAACGCAAATTTTCGACACTCGCAAGGGAATCAAACGTCTTATTAGCACAGATAAAGGAAAAATTTCGAAAACCGTAAATTTTTTGCTAGATTATACATTAGAAAAATATTTTACAAAACCCTCGGTGCGCTAGTTCGAATCGCACTTGGTCGGTTTTTATATTTTGTGTAGCTTAAAGTCTACTTATTGGTAATTTACACGATTAAATAATTTTTTCTTCGATTTATTTTACATTTTATGTACAATTTTTTTTACGAAGATTATCAATGCTTCTTTACTTTGCCGAACATGACATTTATCACATATAGTAAGTAGAACTCCCCAGCCTACGTTGTAACGTCGATCATGCCGAAGTACCGTATAGCCAGTAGGAAAAAGTTCAGAATTTGCAATAGAGCTCACAGTAAAGTCAAGGCAATATTATCACAACAGCTACACAACACTAATTATTTAAATCCTTCCATTTAATAATGACATAATAGACCAGTGTCGATAATTTTTGAGACCAAAAAAAATTATAGTGGGATGAAACCCATTGGAAAAGGAAGAGAATATAACGATAAGTATATTAATGTAACATGAAATCTTATGTTTTTCGAGTAATTTAAGTGTAAATTTTAATAAATAGCACAAAATTGTAAGTACATAATGATTAAAAAAATCTGATTCTAGTTTAATTATTTGCATTTTCTGAGAACATTTACTATGGTAATGTATATTTTTATACCATCAGAAAGTATAGATTTCAACGAACAAAAAGCACACCGACTTTTTTAAAAAAGGCAGGTATTTTGACGTGTATATTTTCCATTGAAAACTAGGGTGATTTTTCGAAATTAAATCAAATTGAGGTGAAAATAATAAATACTTTAAACCGAAAAAATCACTGTGTGTTTGGGACATAAAAAGGTGTTTTCACCAAATTTTTTGATAAAATATTTTATTTACCAAAAGATAAAAATAAAAAACCAAAAATTTTGTTATTAGAATACTTCACATAAATTTTTAGGTTATGTGAATAAAGTGTAAATACGATACAAAAGTTGTAGGTAGATCTTTTTATTACCTACGACTTTGCCATTTACTTGACATGGACAATGTACACTTATGCGATATTTTCTAAAGAAAGAAAAAACAGGCTCTAATTGGCTGACAATTCCGACCAATTACCGCCGGTGTCGTTATCTGCTTGCCTCGTCAAACTTCCTCAAACAAATAGAGGTAAAAATAAAAGGCACTTAATGAAAAATAATGAACGACGTCGACGACTCGGTACGCCGCAATCGGAATCCATTAATTAAAATCATAGTTTATATTCCGACAGGTATAGGTCGATTGCTGTTTTTATAAACAGAACATTAGCAAAGCGGAACGATGGCTACTTTACCAGTACGTGTACGATGCAGTTTTGGTGGCAAGCGAAAAAAAAATGTTGCACAGTTATTTTATCTTACAACACTTGCGCAGAGTATATAATTTTATTAATCAGGTATGTCCATACCATATTACAATAATCAATTTAATCATTTACATAACCCAAAATATAATATCATTAAATATAAAATACAAACACAAAATTAAATTAAATTAGAAATACATTTCTTTCAAAATACCCATATTGAACCACATGCCATCAACTTTAATCCGCGAAAACCTCATCTTTATACTTCTGTCTGTTTTTATAAGCCGGTGGATTTTTTTAATCTTTTCATAACCGCCCTCCACTCTGAAATAATGACTCGAGTATCCTCGTACGAAGCGCCGAGCGAGGCAGTGTCATTCGCGTGTCAATATCACCTCTTTCAGGAGAAACATTATCGAGATTTCCCTAAGGAGTTCCGTTTATTGGACCAACGGCTGCGTCCGTCCAATTTGATCGTAAGGGCTCCCGGCCTCCCGGCGCTGGCAGGACTTCACGCTTGTTATAACGTTTTATGTCGAAGATAACAATGAATACAGGTCAAGGTGATTGGGATCTTTACTAAAATTATTTATTAGGTCAATCGAATTATTTTTAACTAGCTTTCCGCCCGCGGCTTCGCCCGCGTGGAATTCGGTTATATCGCGCTTTTTAGATTTTCCCGTGGGAACTCAAACTACCTCCATACCAAATTTCATCAAAATCCGTTCAGCCGTTTGGGCGTGATAGAACAATATACAGACTTACTTTCGGATTTACTTTCGCATTACGATAAATACCATATATACCATCAATAAAGTACAACTATAAGAAAACTTCTTATTCCCACGGGAAAATCTAAGAAGCGCGATATAACGCTGGATACGATGAGTTGTTAAATCAAAATTTAATGGTAAACTGTATTATATGTTTTACCTTGGGGAGCAAAAACATGCAGATTTTGGGCACTGGATACCCGGGAACACGCTACATAGAGCTGACCATGCGAAAAACAATGTTTTTCCAAGTGTTTCCAAAACAGCAAATAAATGATTCGAAAAGTGCACCGAATAAGTGTAAGTAGCATATGAGCTATAGGTTAAAGCGCGAGATATCATTCCACTTCTTACGCATCTTAAAAAACACAACGTTACCACGTTTTAAAAAACACCCAGCGCCATCTATCGCATACCTGAAGAACTAAATAGTGTAATACTACATATACCAATTAGTAATTCGTTGACTTAGTTATAGTTATTTCAGTACTAGCTGTGCCCGCGACGTCGTCCGCGTAGATAGACTTGTACAAAAGGCTAAGGAGGATCCTTAGTCGTTCACTCTTGACAGAGTGGTCGTGGCTGATGAGGTTGCAATTTCGTTCGTGACCGCTTGCCCTCCACTGTCCCTTGGATTATTGTTACCTTTTATGAAATTACTTATGATACAAAAGTTCATATTATTATGTTGAGTAGATACATTCTTCCTGAGTCCTTACAATTCTTACTGTACTCTTCTTATAATACCGACTTTTCAGTCGTTATCATCAGTTTCTCTTTACAAATTATACGTATTATAATAGCATGTTTTTAAAGTGTTTAGATAGTACTGCTGTGCCCGCGGAAAGTATCATTATAATTATGTAACTTAAATATATTGCAGAAAGGTGGTGAAATGTCTACGCTATGTCAGGCGTGGTTAGTAGTTGGGAGTCAAATTCTTGGTTGCTTACACGTTGGTTGCAATTGTCGTTAACATACTGTCGTTCATACTTAATGGAGGTCTTTTGAGCGATTTAAAACTTGCGACAGCAGTTAGGCCACTAACAATGAAGACGTCATCAACCTGAATTGGAGCAGCGTGAGAGGATCAGGCCCTACGCGATTAAGAGTCAATTGGTTCTATTAACAACCCTTCACACATCATCAGAAATAAATATATCGATTACTAATATTAATCTGGGCATGACCACCATGCCGTGCTGCTGCCGTGACGCTTTAGCATATTAGTGTAACACCAGTGCCAGTACTGCGTATGTATGTAATAGTAAGTAGTAATAATTTCAATAATTTTTTTATTAGACCCTCGGCAATTGGTTATTCGTTTATTCGAAATCACTTTTTTTATAAGTAAACCGAACAAAGAGGCAGAAAGGCCGCGTGGTTAAGCGATCACTGTCGCCTATGGAAACGGGCAACCTCAGCGGAGCCACCCGAGCACTGCCGGCTTTCAAGAAGAGCTTTCTTTACAGCTTTCTTGAAGAACCCTATGTCAAAGTCCACTGGAAATGCCTCAGCTGGAACGTTGTCCCATAACTTAAACATCCGTTCAAACATCAAAAGGAGCGTGCAAAGCGGCCTGTGGAACTTTAACCTTCGACTGGTGGTGTAATCATGATATTATGGTGACATAGCTATCATTTTGAAAAGATCACTCAGCATAGTAGTCGGAAGAACACTTTGATTTTTTTACGTTTCACACTGATAGCCCCAGAGTACGGTAAATATACACTGTGTAATGGGTACCATGAGACACACAAAGACAGAAATACAAACACTTCTGCTTCGCCGGGAATCAAACTCGAGACTCTTCGATTGGCAGTCCGGCATGGTAAACATTACGCCACGCGAGTCCAGGCGCGGTCGCAGCCTTCAATTTGGGGGGGGTCGCCAAGAAATTTTGGTGGGGGGTCACTAAGAAATTTGGGGGAAGAGGTGTCTCAAATTGGCTTGTTTCGCCTTCCATCTACGCATGAGTGAGGGATTGGGGGGGGGGGGTCATGTCCCCTGTGACCCCCCCACTGGGACCGCGCCTGCTCGAGTCGATAATTATTATTGTCTATTAAATAAGTTCGATACCAATAATATGTGGATGTAACCACCTCGCCGCGCCTCCATAATGCTCTACCACAATGAATTGTACTCATTGTCAGTCAGCGCCAGTTCCAAAGGTCTCTAAGTTGTTAATTTTTTTATTAGATATTTTATTAAGTAAATATACTCGTAATTAATTATTTGAAATAATCTCCACCAATCCACTTTGTAATAGCGTTATTGAGTAACAATGACATCTATCGTATAGCGTGTAAACTAAATTGTCGATATACCGAATTTGCAACAGATCACTAAATAGTTCTGAATATGAACATAGATGTCGGTAGTAGGCTCGTTTTGTTAAGGTTTTGTACATTTTGTATTGAGGATTTCTTTGAATATGTGGTGATATGTATGGTTTTTTTAAATATTTAGAGATGAAATCTAGCATAAGTGATTGAAAACTTGCTATCAGAATATTAAGAGATGTTAGTAATTATCGAAACTTGTGGTGTGACCGCTCGCATTAAATTTATTCTCTTACAAAAGTTACACACTTAAATTTAAAAATCCGCATTGGAGCAGCGTGGTTCACTAATCTCCAGGCCTCCCCAATAATGGTAAGCCCAGGAGAGGAGTGAGACGTTAAAAGGATGCAGCTATTTAGCTTGTATCGGTAATGGTCGCTTTGGTCTTTAATTCAATTCTTGAAATTGACGTAACTTTTTTGTTTGTTAACCGATTTAAATAAAACAAACCCTAAATGTTAATCCAAAAAAATACCAATACATCAGTGAAAACCGTATCCTTCTACGTTAAGCCGTTCCTGAGATTAGCGCGCACAAACGAACAGATAAACAGACAAACAGATAAACAGACAAACAGACAATAATTCTAAAAATCATTGTTTTGGGTTCTATTACGCTAATAAATAGCCCTAGTGACATTTTTTTTCAAATATCTTCAATGTACAGAAACCGACTTGTTACAGATTTATTATATGTATAGATTTGTTATATGTGCACGTTATAATCTGTTTTGATTATTCATAACTTTTGTTAACCCTCTGGAACAGTCTATTATACCAGGATAAAGGGTAGGTAAATAAGTACAGAAGTTTTTGCTTAGCTGCAGTAAAAAAAATACTAAGTAGGTACACAGGATAAGTAGATGTAAAAAACCAATAACCAAATTGTACGTCATCCCTCGGGAATTCCTCATTTTCGGGGATTAATTATAGTATCATTTAGCTTCTAAGTTTACATGTGCATTCGTTTGCAATATATTACCTTGTTTTAAACGACACACAGCGCCATCTATCACCGAACTGGTATGAAGCTAACAATATTTTTGTTTTCCCTCGGGAATACCAAATTTCTCCGGGATAAAAAGTAACCTATTATCTTTTTTTAGTTGGTATGTGCCTATTATTTAATCCGGACCTAACTTTACGTCTGCAAAATTTCAAAGCAATCGGTTCAGTAGTTACGGCGTGAAATGAAATGAAATGAAATGAAATGAAATGAAATGAAATGAAATGAAAATGAAATGAAATGAAAATACTTTATTGTTGACTGTTTACATACATACAGTTAGATGTTTAAAATTATTATAAGAGTTTAAACAGTCTACCATGCTCTGGCATACAATATTATATTACTAATTAAAATTAAATAGCTAAGTAGTCAAATAGTTTTATTTTAAGATCCGCAAAGAATATTCTTAACGGATCATCGGCTTTTGATGCCTACCCACCACTGGGTCAATGAGAGAAAAAAAGCCGGCGGAAAAAAAACTCTCAGGCATTGTTTAGAGTTAATATTTTACGCGGAAGCTCCCCAAACCATTTTAATGCACGTCATCAAAAAATTCGTTTATACTATAGTATACTTTTTTTATAAGCCATTGCTTTAGTTCTCTTTTAAATTTATTACCTGATAATTGTTTGAAATGTATGGGTAATTTATTGAATATTCTAATAGCAAATATGTATGTACTATTTTTGAAAATCTGACATTTCACTCGAGGTAAATATAAAGCGTCACTATCTTTCTGCCTCGTGGGTACATCTCTTATGCGCATGTTTATTTGCTTTTCAAATGAATTTATGTTATTAAAAACGAAAGTACAAATCTCCAATATGTATATACTAGTTAATGTAAGAAATTTCTCTTCGGAAAACAATGAGCGAATAGATTCATCGCTCGCTTTACCATACATTATTCTAAGACTGCGTTTTTGCAATATGAATGTTCTACTAACATTGACAGAGTTTCCCCAGTATATAATGCCATAAGTTAGAAGGGGGTAAATATTTGCATAATAAAAACTTTTAGCTACTTCAAGAGTTGACGCATCCACTAATACTGAAAGCGCATAACAATTGGCAGATATTTTATTATTAATTTTATCAATGTGACTTTTCCAGTTTAAGTGAGTATCTAAGGACACTCCTAGGAAATTAGTTTGTTCTACTTCTTCTATTTCAACTGAATCTAGTTGTATATTTAGATTTTCTAAATTCTGTTTATAATTTTTAAATTGCATAATTTTAGTTTTGTTTAAATTTACCGTGAGGTTCATTGTGTCTAGCCAAGTTTTTATAGTTAATAGTGTACTTCTTATTTCATGCCTATAATCCTCAACTGAAATACTATCGTTGTAAAATAAAATTGTTGCATCATCAGCGAACATTACACATGGGTATTTAGCTATGGCGGGTAGTTCATTTATATACATCAAAAATAATAGTGGACCAAGAACACTACCTTGAGGGACACCGATTTTACAAATTCCGAATTTTGATTGTACCTCTTCTAATGTATTGTTCAATTTGTTAAATGTTGTTAGTACCGTCGCTTGCTTTCTATTATTTAGGTAAGATTGTAATAACTTGTATGCAATACCGCGAACACCTATTCTTTCCAATTGTCGTAAAAGTATGTTATGCACAACACAGTCAAACGCCCTGGTCATATCAACAAACAGAGCAGCACATTTTACTTTATTATTAATATTAGTCCAAACCTGTTTAAGCATCCTGTAAATAGCGCAAGAGTGGAGTATTTTGCCTGAATCCAAATTGAAAATCACTAAGTATGTTATTTTTGTTCATATAGTTAACTAGTCTACTAAAAATTACTTTTTCGAAAATTTTTGAGAAGCTAGGCAATAACGCTATTGGTCTGTAATTATTGATTATATCTTTAGGACCTTTTTTGTGAAGGGGTTTAATTAAAGTAACCTTAAGATCATCTGGAAAGCTACCGGTTTCCAGCATTATGTTGATAATATACACGAGAGGTTTGACAATTTCATTTATACAAGACTTAATTACTTGTGTGGAGATACCATCATAACCACAACTTTTTTTATTTTTTAGTTGCTTAACTATAGTAATTACTTCCCATTCATCAACAGGTTTTAGATACATACTTTTACAAGAACTATCAAACTGAGGGACATATGTATCTACAAATGAGTTATTAATATTTTGAGTTATGTAGAGATTATTGAACTGCTCTACTATCTCTGAAGCGTCCGTAATTTTTAATGTACCGATTTTTATATCTTTTATTGTTTCTCTTAGTTGGTTGCATGGTTTGGTTAAGTATTTAATGAGTCCCCATGTAGCTTTAGTTTTATTAGAGCTATTACTTAAGTATCTAGAATTAGACAGCCTTTTAGAATATCTTATTACAGATTTTAAAATTTTCTTATATGATTTATAGTAAGACTCAGACCTACTCGACCTATTCTTTATTAAGTTCAAATAAAGCTGTCTCTTTTTCTTACTTGACCTTCTAATGCCTTTTGATTTCCAATTAGACTTTTTAGAAACAGTCACCCTTACCCTTTTAATCGGTATGCAACAATCAAATATGGTTTTAAAAATAAAAAATGAAAGCGGAACAAACAAACAAACAAACAAACTCACTTTCCGATTTATAATATTAAGTAAGGATTGTGGATTAACACACAAAACTTAAAGTTTGAACATCTTTTGCACATTTTAGAATTAACATTAGACAAAGAGTACATGATCGTGACGTCACTTTTCTATATCTACTAAGCATCAATAGGCTGTGTGCTCGTCTGCTTCTCCATTCAAATTTTGAAAAAAAAATGCAAGATAAAAAAATTGTGTTACACTTACGTTACTTAAGTATCATTAGCTTAAAAGAAATCTCACGCAACCAAAATTTATGACCTTCACAAAAAGTGTTATCATTTTGCTAACAAGGCCAGGAAAAAATTAAATCCACATTTTAGTTAATTTATGTCTTATCCACGAAAGACGTGCGTGGCAAGGATTTTCTTACGAAATAAGTCATATTATTAAGTTAGCATTTTTTTAACTTGTTATATGCAGACATAAAATATGTATTTTAAAAAGCTTTCTAAAGTATACCAAACAGTTGTCTAAATGCGTAGTACTTTGAAGCATCATGACATAGGTTTAATGCTCTAAGGCATGTCGACATGCGCAGTCGTTTGTTGCACCTAACTTCAGTGTGTCAAAGATCCGTTGTGAGGACTGTTTGAGGCTTGTTGCGGATGAACCCGAATGGTTTCCTGGATTCGCTACTGGCTATAGCAGGTTATAGTCTCAAAACGTGAAAAAGTGAGTTAGCATTGAGTTATATTACTACGTATAGAGACGACATTCTGAACAAAATCAGTGCGCTCATCATGCATTGCGAAATGTGTAATGAACCAAATAACCAGACAAATGTGCCAACCAATAAAGACCTCTGTCAATTGGTAATAAGGTACAATACGCAAGAAGGCATATTTGACGTTACACTTTACATTCCAATGCGTTGAACAGCCTCAGACGTCCGACACTGACTGAGCGCGTTGATGCTCTAACACGTGTAACAAGAAATCTAGTAGAGACGTCCACTCTATACGTAGTAATAATAACTCAGTGTGAGTTAGTCCCTGTAGCTTCGGGATTAAGAATAGCTACGGTATCCCCTGCCTGATCGTAAGAGGTAACTAAAAGGGGGCTTCCGAAGTTGTGGGCGGTGTGAGTGGGAGCTGGATCCGCCCAGCCAGCAGCCCCGGGAAGGAAGGCAGTGTGTGCGTGGCCGCATACCGCGCCAATCATCGGAAGGTGCAGGAGAGCACATCTGCTCTCCCAAAGATGGGAACATTCTGGGCGCCGCACGTGGGTGACACCGGTGCGTGACCTGGAGATCCTGGAATCCTCCCCGAGCGCAGAGGCAGGCGGGGCACCGGGGGCGTTTTAGTGTGGTCAAATCCCACATAACCCGGTATCCTCTCTCAAGGTGCCGGGTACCTTTTGAAGGTTTCTCCCCGATACAAAAAAAAATCCATCGTGAGTTAATGTTTTTTAAATGTTTAATAACTTTTCAGATTTCTTTGTTAACGTTACAAAAGTTTACGCACACAAGCGCAATAAAATTGTCAGTACACATCACTACAACAAACAGAGCCGGTCGAACTTCATAATATAGAATATCTATAATACAATATATTGAACACATCAATTTCGGAAACGTGTCAAGGACACATAACATTATTATGAAAAATAATATTAAACGATATTAGTGCTGCCTGTGAGCAAAAGTTATTGGCATCTGGTTAATTGTCCTATTTATTACCTTTCTCTACCTAAACAGATTAGATTTTACGGATAATAAACGAAATATGAAACATATGAAATATGAAGCGCGCATGGCCCGGCGGTTAGCGTAGAACGCAAAACGATCTATGCAACTAAGCGAAACGGGCGCGGTCGGGTGTGAGATGGGTGACCGCTAGTGGCAAAAAATTTCATGCGCGTTTCCGTGCTTCGGAGGGCACGTTAAGCCGTCGGTCCCGGTTGTTGTCGATAGATAACAGTCGTTAAACCTTGTCGGAGGCCTTATGGGCGGTTTGAAAACATCCGACAGCGGGTTGGCCACTAACCCGCATCTCCACCAACCCGCATTGGAGCAGCGTGGTGGAGTAAGCTCCAGGCCTCCCCAATAATGGGGAGAGACCCGTGCCCAGCAGTGGGACGCAAAAAGGGTTGCAGCCAAACGAAATATGAAACATTATTAATTTTAGTACGTGTATGAGCAGTGACGGCTGAGTGCTAAAAAACCGCGGTCTTCGACGCGACAGATCCCAGATTCAAATCCTCGGCACGCACCTCTAAATCCCTCTCACCTGTGTCTAGCAGTGGGACATAAAGAAAGCTTGCAAAAATTTTTTTTGTTATTAATAGAAGTGGACAATGATCTCCACCCTTGGTTCCGTATGATGGGTACGGTCTCTCTCCTCATTATTAGGAGGCCAGATGCTCACTCCATCTCGCTGCTTCAATGCAGGATGGTGGATCTTCATTATAGGCACTACAAATTCATTTGACCCTGTTAATAATAATTAAAACCGGCCAAGTGCGAGTATTATCTATAAAAAATCACGTTTGTTGTATGGGAGCCCCCTTAAATATTTATTTTATTCTATTTTTAGTATTTGTTTAACAATAGCGGCAACAGAAACACATCATTGCCTTTGATTATCCATAGAAATCATTGCATTAAGATTGAATGAAAGGTAAATTGTGGTTTACAATTTATGACGGATTTAAAAAAAAATACTAAGTTTGCATCGTAATGTACATCATATATTATTTTTTTAGTTTTATGATTATCTTATTTAGAAGTTACAGGGGGGGGGGACTCACACTCTCTCGCGCAAACTATTAAATTTAGAAAAAAATGATATTAGAAACCTCAATGTCATTTTTAAAGACCTATCCATGAGCAGCGATGGCCGAGTGGTAAAAGCCGCGGTCTTCTACGCGACCGATCTCGGGTTCAAATCCTCGGCGCGCACCTCTAACAAAGAAATTTGTAATGTGCGAATTTATCGCTGCTCCACGGTGATGGAAAATATCGTGATATTTCATTGATTACGATGTTCTCCATCGCCGTGCATGCCTGAGAGAAATTCATAATTTCTCGAAAGCATGACGTCCACCAATCCGCACTTGGCCAGCGTGGTGGACTATGGCCTAGATCCCTCTCACTTGTGAGAAGGAGACCTGTGCCCAGCAGTGGGACATAAAAAAGGTTGAAAAAAAAAAAAAAATCCATAGATACACCACATGGGTTTGATGAAAAAAAAATTTTGAGTTTCAGTTCTAAGTATGGGGAACCCTCAAAATTTATTGCTTTTTTCTATTTTTGTGTGAAAATCTTAATGTGGTTCACAGAATACATCTACGTACCTACCGAGTTTCAACTATACTAGTTCTATAGTTCGTATAGTTTCGGAAAAAAGTGGCTGTGATAGACATCACGAATCCATAAAGGTTCCGTTTTTTGCCATTTGGCTACGGAACCCTAAAAAACTAGTTTCATGACAGGCGCGGTCCCAGGTGGGAGGGTCATAGGGGACATGACAAGATCCATCAGTCATGTGTAGATGGAAGGCAAAACAAGCCAATTTGGAACACCTCTTCCCCCCAAATTTTTTAGTGACCCTCACACCCCAATTTATTGGCTACCCCCACCCCAAATTGAAGGCTGCGACCGCGCCTGTTTCATGAGACGACATGCCGGACTGCCAGTCACAATTCTAGGCGAGGCAGAAATTGGAATGATGCACAGGAGTGATATGTCTCAGTTTCTGTTCTTGGTCCCAGACCAATGTTTATGTGAATGTCTTTGTGTGTGTCCATGGTACCCACGACATATTGAATCCTATTGTGGGCTATGAGTGTGTTGCGTTGTTTATTTATTATTATTATGAACGATAAGTCAGCTAAACTATTAACATGAACGATAGAGTCAGCTAAGCAAAACGGTCCCGATCGAGAGTAAGATTCCGATCTTACGTACTCATATTACTGTCAAATTTCATACGCGTTTCCGTACTTAACATGACTCGTTACATCGTCAGGTGTCGGTTGTTAGCAATGGATAGCAGGCTATTAAAGGCTTTATGGGCGGTTTGAAAACATCCAGCAGCGGCCACTAAACCGTATCTCCACTTACTCGCATTGGATAATCAAGATAGCATGATTTTAAGCGTCTCCTCACTCAATTATAGGCAAATGCCTGTAAGAAGTACCGTCTTTACCATAGGCGCAAAGGGGATCGTGCCCAGGGCCGCTGGTTTCACGGGGGCCCCCGACTGGCTGGCAAAGTTTACTTTTAATTCAAATGAAACTGATTCTTGGAACATATAAAAGTTAAAAATAAAATATGGCTTTAACTTTTCAATGTGCAAACCACCTTCTACCGAGACGGTGCTTTACTAGTTGTAAAGAAAAGTAAGAATAAGCGCTTTAAGAAGGGAGCCAACTCGGGAACGCACGTCTTCAATACGATCGCAGGGATCGCAGTCGACTAGTTAAAACCATACCAAAAACAGCAACACAGAGAATTCGATGCTATATGTAAAGATTCTCCAAGTTTATTAAATTCTGATTCAAGTCATGATGATAGTGATAATAAGTAAAAAGTAACTAGCAATCCGACCCGGCACCGTCCGGGTAATGAGTTTAGTATTAGTATTGATGTATGTATGTATTTATGTATATGAATATTTATTAGTGTACGTATTTTATTATATACGCAGTTATCATTATTATTTTTAATCTTGTGTCTTTTAGCTTGTTTATTTTAGAAGCCTACCCCACATTCTCAACATCACCCAGGGTCGACTGGCAAAGTGCCAATAGGCATTAAATTTAACCCTTTGTGAACCTTAGTTTTAGGTGTTTCACATAAATATAAATAAAAAATAAAAAAAATTATTTGCTCTTAATATCTTAGGAGTTATTGAAATTTTACAACAAATCTGCAGTAAAATTATAATGATCGAACGAATGATAAATTATAAGGACCGGGCTTTATGAGGTATCCGAATTTTCTACTTATTAGTTCAAAAGCATACAACACTAAATTGTATGTAAAACCTTATTGATGTTAGTACTGGTTCTTGCAAATAAATAAATTGAATTGAATTGAATATTACGCAAATACTTATATACTAAAACACCCGGACGGATTTGCTGCTTTATACGACACTTTTCAAGAGGGCCCTAATATTGTGTATACCCGAGGACCCCGACATACGAGTACCTTAAGACGGCACTGCCTGTAAGCAAAAAGTATTACAAGATACCCCTGCAAAATATTCATTACAACTAATATAGATTTCTTAAATGAGAATTACATTTTGTAGGTGGTAGTACTATTATGGTTCGCCCGGGGAAGTACTACCGCTGCACCCACTTCTGCCGTGAACCAATTCTATTGTGTTTCGGTGGAAAGGTGCAGTTGCCGTCCACACTTACATGAGGCGACCACCAGCCTCCGGACTAGCAGCGCAACTGCATACGACCTCAGACAAGACTTACCTATGCTTGTTTGATTGCTTGAGGTTGTATGTAGATGTCCATGGGCTGCAGCGACCACTTAATACCACGTTGCCTGCATGCTCGTCTGCTACTCCATTAAAAAAAAACACAACGGCCATGAATAAACATACTCTATTCTTTGATATTTTCAAATCTCAACAATAATACGAATATGTTCCTAAATTGTTTATAGTACAGTATAATACCTATCAGGATCTGCTTCGGGTACCATGCCTACTACAGATAGATTTTATTTTAATAAATGAAAACAAAAAACAGAGTTGCTTTTGACAAGGCATGATAAAGACAGGCGAATTACTCCCATTCAGTTACCACGTCTTTTAATTTACTGGATAAACTGAATGTTTCTGTATAAAATAAAAATAAAAAGATGTATTTACTAAGGGTCGGCTGTTTGTACATTTTAGCTATCGTTGTCATCGGCGCTAACTTTTACCTTGCCGACTATTACCTCAAACTCTTTTTGCGTCAAAAGTGTCAAAACGTAACGAGGTAATTTTCATTGGTCGTTCTGGCTCGCATTCGTGTTGCGAGAGATTTTTGTAACGCATGCCATAGACCGCGCATTAGGGCAACTTTTTCGCTGGTCAATATAGCCTGCATTCGGGATGCGACAGATGTCCGTAACCCGTGCCACAGAGTCACATGCGGGGAACAGTTTTCTTTCATCTATAGGGAAAGACCGTGTTAAAGACCATTGTATTAACTTGAGATTTCATTGGTTCTTAGCCCGCCAGCGAGGAGTCCCAGGCAGTATCGACCGAATTATCAACCAATGAAAATGGTCTTATGAGTCCTATCCTAAATTGATGCAATCCTGTTTTGTTTGTTTTGACGGTTATATTTAACCATAATCAACATGTACCTTTAACCTTGCTGTTATCGAGTGTGATGCAACCCAACCTAAGAGCTTGCTCTTAACGAAATCTGGAAAAGTGTGAATTTCAGCGATGTAATTGAATTTTTTCCATTGTTGGTTATGACAATTTCTACAGAATGGAGAGATTTAATTTTACACTGGATTTTTTTTTTTGTTGTTTTTTAATTCTAAGGGGCTTACAGCAATATTTTAATATTTTATGACGTTATTTGTTAAATCGAGTAATTAATGTCGAAGTCGTATGCAGAACCGAAAAATAGTAAAATCCGTAAACAAGAAAGTAGTTAAACGGTATTAATAAAGTAAGGTTAAATTATTAGTTAATTGGCTGCAACCCTTTTTACGTCCCACTGCTGGGCACGGGTCTCTCCCTATTATTGGGGAGGCCTGGAGCTTATTCCACCTCGCTGCTCTAATGCGGGTTGGTGGAGATGCGGGTTAGTGACCAACCCGCTGTCGAATGTTTTCAAACTGCCCATAAGGCCTCCGACAAGGTTTAACAACTATTATCTATTGACATTAATCGACAACAACCGGGACCGACGGTTTAACGTGCTCTCCGAAGCACGGAAACGCGCATGATTTTTTTTTTTGCCACTAACGGTCACCCATCTCACACCCGACCGCGCCCGTTTGGCTAAGTTGCATAGATCGTTTGCTTTCTACGCTAACTATTAGTTAATTACGTTTAAGTAAGGCATTTCATTTTGTTAATTAAGAAAAGGTTATTTATTTACTTATTTTGTTCATCATTTAAAGGTTCATCATTTAATGAACTTACTTAAACTAGTTGTACGCCAAGGTTTAACACGCATATTTTATTTCTCGAAAGCAGTTTTGTTTCTCTAAGTGGTCTAGACCACCTAGGAGTATCCTATACTCAGCGTAGATGACGTCATTAGTAATATAAATATTAATACTTGAACAAAAAACTTTGGATGCCTTTTTACGAAAAATACGCGAAAGGAGGACTCACTTAGAGTTCACATGGAAATTCAGTACACAATGCTATAATCATTTTATGATAATGAGTAAAAATGGAACAAATTGATGATTATTTCATCGATTATTACACACAAGAGATACTATATCTGGACGGATAACAAAACGGACGGATAACGGACAAAGTTATAGATAAAATCAGTAAGTCCTCAGTATATAGTCAGTCAAGTCAATCAGATATTCAAGTAAAGCGATGGGTTCTTTACCAGAACGTGTCGGATGGAATTTTGGAGGCAAGCTGGAAAAACATATTTTCGCACTTTCATTTTATTTCAACTCGTGTACTGTAATAAACCTAATATCGAAGAAAATGCCATCAACTTTATCCGATGTAACTAAAACAGTGTATGCTTAAGAAAAGAAATATATAATAGAAGAAAATGAAAATAAAACAAAAGCACTGTTCAAGAGTACTTATTGTTCAACTTCCCGCCATAAACCTAGTTTTGGGTTTGTTACGAGTAGTTGCTTAGATACTTACTTTTTTAATTTCAGCGATGGCATCGCACGATGTTATAGGTACATATTGCGATCGTAAAGTAAATAGATTTGCCGTTTTTTAATAAAAATTAATATACAAAAAAATTAATGAATTTACTAAGAAATTCGACCCATGAGGTGAGGTCATCACTAGTCCTATATTATAATCTTAAACATAATTTCAATTTTTCTACCAATAAAATAACGGCCTTAGATAAACGTTAAATGAAATAACATAAAGAATGTTAATATCAATTATTAGCTGCCGCCAAAAATCCAAATCAAAAAACTACAAAGACACTATTTTCTCTTTTTGAAAAATAAATTAAAACTGCGAACTAAAGAAAGTACAACATGAAAACTTCGCAGAACACAATTAGCAGCTTTAGAAATGAGAGTTGCTTTGGGGACTTAATTAATACTATTTTCGTATAGCTATACCTATTATTATTATTTTTTCATTCTTGACACACAACTTTGCAGGATATTCTTCGTATATTCTGGATAGTGGTGCATTTTTAAATTTTCTTAAGTGTGTATGATGAAATTTTTTGCAAAAGGTAGAAATAATGATCCCACAAAAAAATATTTTTATGTAAAATGTTGCAAAGGCGAATTAAGAGGCCGTATACGAAATTTTGCCGATTTCGCTGATTTAGCTTATTTTATACAGGAGATTTTACAGTTAAAATACAGTATTTCCATAAGTTTTATTGCACAATATGACTGATCATTTCAATAATAAACTATGAATTTTTTTAACTTTTATTTCGTTATTTTGCTTAATAGACCTGAAGCCGGTGATAGTTTTGTAAATATTACTGTAATAGGTATAGAATACCACATATTTCTGGATCATTTTAAAGTCTAAACAGATCGAAAAAATGACATGTATTGCTGTAAAAATCACATACATAGTGTATGAGCCACTTTTTGCCACTCTCATACAAAAAATATTAGAAAAAAAAACGTTGAACTTAGTCAATTTTGAGAGAAAATGGGCCAGAAATTGCATTTGATTTCGGCAAAATGGAATAATATTACGTAAAATTTATTTGACATAAATACTCTTCAGGTTATAATCAATCCGTTTCCTGAAAAAAAATCTTATTAATAATGGTGATTCGGCATTATACATCTTTTAAAGTAACCTAAATCTCGCATTATAATTCTTGATGCAAGCTATAAAAGTGTCTAATGTATTATATTATTAATGAAATGAAAAGTTATATTGTGCAATGATACTTGTAGAAGAACTGTAATTTATCTGCAAAATCTCATGTGTTAAATCGGGTAAATAAGCAAAATCGGCAAAGTTTCGTATACGGCCCCTTAATCTGTGAAAAAGATATCAAGATCTCATGTTTCACGCTCATAGCCCCACAGTAGGGTAGGTATACCCTGTTTTGTGAGTAACATAAACACGTACAAAGACAGAAACACAAACACCCAGACCGAGAACAAGCTCATAACACAACTTTCTGTTTCGCCGGGAATCGAACCCGGGACCCTCCAATTGGCAGTCCGGCATAGTAACCATGCCATTTCCATGGCAAAAAAACCCCTGTAATAAGTACACAATATATATTGTGGCCCCCAGTCCCCAAGCGTCCCCGCTATTCTTATATGGTTATGACAGCGGCGACGGTCACGGCCTGACAGGGGATCCTAAGAATCTCAGACAGAGAATCGGCTGTCCTAAACAAAACGACCTCTGCACCTGGCAACATACAACACCAGGACTCTTCTAAACAACAAGAATATACATGAGCTAGAAGAAGAGATAGACAAGTTAAACTGGAGCTTTATATCATTATCCGAAGTCCGAAGACAGGGGGAAAACAGGGTAATCCTCAAATGTAAAGTATCAGAGCTATGCAATTGATTTTTTTTATGTTTAATTACTTCACTAGGTACTGTCATAATTCTAGAATTTTAACCATCATAATCGTTGTTCATAAAAAGAACATAAGAAGACGTTAATTTCTCAGTGATTCGGCAGTTAAAAACCGCTCAACATTGATGCGAGTTAAATTTCTCTAAAAGTTTATAAGTGTCTGCTGTCAGGAGCTCTAAAGATTGTCGAAATGAGCCATCCAATTACCCATTAAATGGAATCACAGTACGATGGACGAATTTTTAATAGCTATTTTGCCATTAAGTAGGTATCCTGGTCTAGTGAGCAGAAAGCGGTACGGAATTCTAGCATTTAAAATGGCTTACAAAAAGGTTAAGGCTTACTAATTATATCGATGTTAAAAGCGTTCAATCGTATAACCTCAGATCAAATAAAAAAGAATAGATAGAACGCGTAACACGCACAAGTACAACAAAACGGCACCTTGCATTGCCAGGCAAATATTGCGACGCATCCTTATATAAATACAAAAGGGAATAAACGGCACCGACCTACAGCGAGTGACACAGGGAAACTGAGTAAATTTTGCTTGGTACGCCCTAATCGCAAGCAGAACGTTTTCGGATGTAGTTGTGTTGGTTGATATCACCAGTGAAATGTTTCACGATAAAACTGCACATAAAATACATCCATCCATCCATCCATCAGCCTTTTACTGTCCACTGCTGGACATAGGCCTCCCCTAACGTTCGCCACTCCTCCCGGTCCTGGGCCTTCTGAATCCAGCGACTACCCGCTGTCTTCTTCAGGTCGTCAGTCCACCTGGTTGGAGGGCGGCCTGTACTCCTTTTGCCGAGACGTGGTCTCCATTCAAGGACCTTTCTTCCCCATCGGTTGTCGGTCCTCCTAACTATATGGCCTGCCCATTGCCACTTCAGCTTGCAGATTTTGAGAGTTATGTCGGTAGCCTTAGATCTTCTACGGATTTCATCATTACGAATTCTGTCGCGTAGAGAAATACCAAGCATAGCCCTCTCCATCGCTCGCTGAGCGACCTTGAGCTTGTGGAAAAGGCTAACTGTAAAAGACCACGTCTCAGCGCCGTAGGTCATCACTGGCAACACACACTGCTCGAAAACTTTCGACTTCAGGCACTGAGGTATTCTGGACGAGAAGACACTTTGTAATTTCCCGAACGCTGCCTAACCGAGTTGGATTCTACGAGTTACCTCTCTCTCGAAGCTGGACTTACCCGTACGGATCGCTTGTCCCAGGTAGATGTACTCGTCGACAACTTCGAGAGTAGCGCCATCAACAACAACCGGTATAGGTGTGACATGGACGTTAGACATGATCTTCGTCTTGTCCATGTTCATCTTAAGACCCACCCTTTGTGAGGTGCTATGGAGGTCACCTAGCATAGTGCTGAGCTCTTCCAGGTTCTCCGCCAAGATTACTATATCATCGGCAAATCGAAGGTGTGTGAGGTGCTCGCCATTGATGTTAATACCCAGCCCGTTCCACTCCATCAGCTTGAACACGTCTTCCAGTGCAGCGGTAAACAGCTTCGGGGATATAACATCCCCTTGTCGTACTCCGCGCTGCACTGGAATAGGTCCAGTGCTTCCGTCGTGGACTCGGACTGTCATGGTTGCGGCTTTGTACAAATACTTCAACACCTCGATGTACCGATAGTCAATCTGGCATCGCTGGAGAGACTCTAGCACTGCCCAGGTCTCAATAGAATCGAAGGCTTTCTCATAGTCCACATACGCAATACATAGCGGCAGATGATACTCCTCGGTCTTTTGTATAACCTGTCGCAGCGTATGTGGTCCATGGTACTATAGCCTTTTCGGAATCCGGCTTGTTCGGGAGGCTGGAAGTCGTCTAGCCTGCGCGCAATGCGATTAGTAAGAACCCTTGAGAACAGCTTATAGACGTGGCTCAGAAGCGCGATGGGTCTATAGTTCTTTAAAAGGGCTTTGTCACCCTTTTTGTAGAACAGTACCACCACGCTTCTGCTCCACGCCTCCGGGACAGTTCCGCTACTGATAACGGTATCGAACAGTTTTTGGAGCGCCACTAGGAGGGGTTTCCCTCCAGCTTTCAGCAGCTCAGATGTGATACCGTCATCGCCCGGTGCTTTGTTGTTTTTAAGCTGATTAAGGGCCCTTCTAATTTCGTACAGGCTGACGTCCGGGATATCTTCGGTATAGTGTCGGGTCAATTTGGCTCTCTTATCGTTCACCACATTGGTGACGGGAGCTTTTGAGGAGCTGTACAACCGTCCGTAGTACCTCTCAATTTCTCTCTGAACTTCAGGCTTAGACGAAACTATAGCGCCAGACTCCGTCTTCAATCTTGTCAACTGGCTTTGCCTAATACTCAGATCCCTTGAGAACACTTTAGTGCCTTGGTTCCGCTCTATAGTGTTTTTGACGCGCTTTGTGTTATGAGCACGCAGATCGCGTCGTCTGCTGCAAGAGATCTGTTTATTAAGCTGCCTGTATTCCAACATTGAAGACGGAGACCGGATGCATAGTTCACGCCTTTCCTTTATAAGACCGAGGGTGTGTTCAGAGAGCACTTGAGGGCTACCACTGGAGGGGGCCTTAAAAAACTTGGACCCTACCTCGTGGACGGTTTGTACCATCCTGGTGTTGTATTCGTCCACAGACTCGCATTGTTCCAGGCCCGCGAAACGATTTCGCAACTCGAGCTGAAAGTTCTCGGAGCTCTCAATTTGGACAGGTGTTGGTCGGAGCGTAGACTTCATCAGGCGTGACCGTTCCAGCTTGATCTTGATATTTAATGTGCCTCGTACCATTCGGTGATCACTTCCGGTTTTGAACCTGTTGATCACGGAGACATCATTAAATATGTGCCGTTTGTCTGCCAAAATGAAGTCTATCTCGCTTTTCGTGGAACCATTAGGGCTTATCCAAGTCCACTTGCGCTGTGGCTTCTTCTTGAAGAAGGAGTTCATCATGAAGAGGCTCTCCTTCTCCAAGAAGTTAGCAAGCAAGTGGCCTCGGTGGTTCCGTTGTCCAAACCCAAAGGGCCCTACTCTCTGCTCGTCGCCGTCTCGCGTGCCCAGTGTTGCATTGAAATCCCCCATCACCACCGTGAAATGAGTTTTAGAGGCATGTATGGCTCTACTGACGTCCTCATACATAGCCTCAACCTCATCGTCTGGGTGTGTCGCGGTCGGCGCATATACCTGTATGACCTTCAGCGAATACCGTTTTGATATTCTGAGTATAAGGTACGCTACCCTTGCTGACACACTTTCGACTTTCGTCACGTTGTTGACGAGGGACCTGTGGACGAGAAACCCGACACCACTTTGGGACAGATGTTCGCCCTCCCGGTGATAGAATAAGTTACCGGATTTAAGGATTACCGTGTCCTCCCCCTCTCTTCGGACTTCGGATAATCCTATGACACTTCAGCGTAACTTATCTATCTCTGCTTCCAGCTCATGTATCTTCTCGTCGGTTCTCAGTGTCCTGGTGTTGTATGTTGCCAGGTGCAGAGGTCGTTTTCTTTTGTGACAGCCGAATCTCTGCCGGAGATTCTTAGCACCCCCTGCCCCGCCGTTACCATGGCCGCTGTCGTAACCAGGGATAGCGGGGCCGCCGGGGACTGGGGGCCGAGGTTTATTTGTGACTGCCATAAGGGGGTTTATTGCCATAGTCACCACGCTTGGCATTGCGGGTTGGTGACCGCAGTGGATGTTGTTTTACGCAGGAAGACGCTGCTGCCCGTCTCCTGGAATGTCCCTTGGTCGCCTCCTACGACCTCCAGGGAAGAATCGGAGTGGTGCTATTCTAACGCCGGCAACCACACGGCTACATAAAATACAAGGGTACATAAATTAATAAGAAAGCGATTTAAAAAAAACTTTTATTTAAATGCGCTAAAAAGAATAAATTTATGTATCGTGTTCTACCTACAAGTTAAAATTTATTTAAATTGATACGCTTACCTATGTGAGTTTTTTACAAAAAATATTTTATTTGACAGTCATAATCATAACTATACTATAGATGCGCCGAATATTCGTTTGGTATTCGGTATTCGGCGTATTTGGCATATTTTTCACTATTTGTATTCGGCCGATTTATTCGGTTCGAGTATTTCTATATTCTAGGCTTTACACGACACGATATACAACTAAAAGACAAAACTTCTTATGTATGATTTATGTATGCCAATCATATTATAAGTCAAATAATAACAACAATTATATGAAGAATGTGTTAGATAAAGCTATTGAAATAAAGCAAATGAAATCAACATTTATTCTTAAGCCTTTTAATGAACACGCTCGTACCTCGTACATAAGTAGCAATTTGACAGAGTCCCAAGCAAGGAATCTGTTACGCGCACACAAATATAAAAAAGTTAATATATTATTGTTAATATTTTTTAATGATAAGCATGTTTGTTTTTTGTGTACGTTTTAGAACCTGTTTACGGGGCAAAACAATCAAAATGGTGAACCGAATAATTCGGCCGAGCCGGTTCAATAAGGATTAAACCGAACAGTGTTCGGTATTTAATTATTCGGTGAAACCACTATTTGGCGCATCTCTATTATCTATCCACACAACCCACCCAGGTTGTACAAAAATATGTAATCCCCCATTTTGTAGCGGTATCCATTTTTGAATTTACAATTACTGAAGTTTATCTAGGTATATGTAATGCATTGAGATCCAAACTAAATGTGTATACATACATACTTTTAACATATTCAATCGAAGATGTTGTGTACAGAGAGAAATTTAATATTTTAGGCACGTAGACTAATTTTATCCGGGAAAAATGTACAGTTTCCGTAGGATAGATTAAATATAATCATAAAAAATTAAATTACCCGACCGAAGCCGGGTCAGTACACTAGAAACACCATAATAACTCAAGTTATTTCCAATACTAATACTAGATGTCTCCTACATACGAGTACTTCGCGAGGGTCAACTTGAACGTATCGATATGAACTGGGACGTATCCCGTCCCCAAGCATATTTACCGGGAAAATATTTATGCTATTTTTTCATTACACTGAGCGTCAAAATATTTTTGCTGAAATAGTTCTAGACTAGAATAGACACATATATCTCTGATATAAATATAGTAACTGGACGACCGAGCGTTGCTCGGATAAAACCAATTTATTTTCTTGGTTTAATTTCAAACGAAACACTCATTTGCTTAGTGTTACTTAACAACGCCATCTGAAATAGCCCCCAATAAAAAATAACAAAAAAAAAATTAGTAACATCAGGGTCAAAAATTAAATCTATCCTAAAATTACAATTTAATTAAAAACTATGTTACCTGTATAAAAAAACTTTGTAACTAAATTTATTTCATATAACAAATAAAGGAAAAAAAGGAAAATACACTAAATATAAAAAGCAGCATCCAAATTGCTATCCCCGGGCTGTGTACCCAAAACGTTGGCTATATTACCCCGTTGTATGGGGCTAGACTTATTCTTTGCCCGAGGTAAGAGCCAACACGTTGGTCATGAGTACACTCCGCCTGGATAGATGCTTATAAAAATATCTTGGCATCACGTCCCTACGGTACCATCGTTTCAATTCCAAAAGGCAGAAATATGTAGTACCGATTAAGAGCTACATATTTCTGCAGCTTTCGGATTTCAGTGTCAGTCGCCACCACACCTCCCGTCAGATTCAATAAATGTCAAGGAAAAAATATTAGCAACTGAGTTACATAATTGGCCCGGATAAAATGTGGGAAGGTGTCATTGTGTCCACACATGTGGCATCCCACACAAGGCACCTCCCATTCTTCCAAGGAATTAATGTTAAACCATCAGGTATCTTGCCACCGTCACGTACGATACCATTCGGCTCTAACTGAGCACTGGCAACGTACCGGACGTTGACGGTGGCTACGGCCCTCCGGATTACATCATTCAGAGCGGTGTGACGTGGTTGACGACCAGCACTGTGTCTACACGAGAGACCGTGGTGACCTAGGCGGTCGACTTGAACACCGCAAGGACAGCAATAAGGATGGTTTATATTTACGCCCATTTTTTATATTAAAAAAATATATTTAGGTATATACAAGAATTACTCGTTTAAAGGTATTAGATATTCGATGAATACTTGGCTTAATAAGTAAAAATAAACGCAACATGGTTTTTATTTAGGTTTGAACCCGGGTCTGTAGTTCCGCAGTTATTTCACGTAACCATTCAGCGCATTTCAGACTACGCTATAATATAATAGCATATAGCTCATAGCACAACAATATCGCTCACCATACATTATTATGGACACGTTCACACTTAGTTGTACTATATAGTATTGGCTTACTATACGCTATGAACTGGTGCGATGCGCTAAGTTCATGCTGTGCTATAAATTCTCTTGCTATGTAGGGGAAACCGAGGCAAGATGAAGTTCGGGGCAGGACGGGAATTAAACTATAATATACTATTATATTCACTCCACCAACCCGCATTGGAGCAGCGTGGTGGAGTAAGCTCCAGGCCTCCCCAATAATGGGGAGAGACCCGTGCCCAGCAGTGGGACGCAAAAAGGGTTGCAGCCATACTATTATATTATAGCGTAGTCTGAAAGCCCCTTTATACTCAGAGTCAACCGAAGGTTGGGTGATCTTCAGGTGTACCACAATTGAGCACATAATAATACATGTGCCGGAGTAGATGAGTAAGTCGAAGAGACACATATTATTTGTGAACGCAGTCTACCCGATTAAAATGTGTACTTATTTTGCCTCACAGCGTTTCCCATCTTACCCCTGTTATAGGGCAAAACGGGAAATTAGCTGACTTTATTTTTTCATTATTTCCCAAAAAAGTTCTGTAATTTTGCATGCTACAACATTTAATTATAAGAGACAAATGCATAATTGTTTCCTCTTTTGTTAAAGAATTTTATTGAAGAGTTTAATTTTCCTTTCAAATCGACATTGTCATTTCTTTGAACGTCAGATTGGCAGGTGGCGTTTGACGGCGTTCTACGCCACAATATTATTAATACTCTCCAATAGATGTCAGGAAGAATCGTATTTTTCAGTTTATATTTAAGTTGATAATCGCAAAAAATATTTTTTTACAATTTAAAATTTCTAAAAATAAAAGCTACCTGGATCGATTTATCACCCCTGACACCAGGGTACAAAATTTCATTAAAATAATTAATTGAGATTCAAAAAATATATTTAGATATATACAAGAATTGCTCGTTCAAAGGTATTATATATTCGAGTATGTATACCTGGCTTAATAACTATTACATAAATAGGTAATATGATAAATGTGAGTCCCTTACACGAGGGATTTTGTAGGTCTAATATACCACAAAAAATAATATTTTTAATTTAATTTAATATTTATATAGCGATTGTAATAAAACTGTTTTATTATTACTAGTTATTTTGTTTAAATGTTATTAAATAATGAACTGCGTACCTAATTGACCATCGATCTTTTATGATTCAATAGAAAGTCAACTTTTGCCGTTACCTACTTTGTGTTTTGTCGTGGTTGCCATATTTAAAAACCACCAAAAACTTCCAGAATATAAAGATAACTGCTCATTAATTACTGGTATCTCAGACAAGACTCGTGATTTGCGAGATAAACCTTTTGACGTGACAACGTCTTGTAAATCGATGAACACCGGCTGCACGTAGAGTGTAGGTAATCACCACGTGGCTGCACGCACGAAAAAGGATGACTCCTTAGAATAATAAAGTTAATCTTCATACAAGTGCGCTGTAAAAATTGAAGCACTAAATAGATTCCTACAGCTGTCACATCTGACAAACAAATATATAACATAATTATAAATAATGGAAACATGGATAAGAAATATATAATGGAAAAGTAGAAGTGCATAAAAAATAACCATTTCGCCATCTTGGATGTTCTGCAATATTGGATTTAGAATGACGTCGTATGTCATCCAAACTAAACGTGTATAAAAAATTACAGCTCAATCAGTTGAAGATCTTCAAAATTAGATTAATTTAATTATTAATTATTATTATTTAGGTAATTTAAAAAAAGCGTGGGGTGCATGGTGTCAATAGTTTCCAAAAAGGCACCTCACGCTTTTTTTACAGTAAAATACATTTTCTTCTTATTTTTTTTACTTTTTAGTTCGTATTTTCACAAAAGCGTGTTTTTTAGTTTGTTTAACTACATTATTTATTTTTAATTTTTTAGTTGGATTTTTTTTCATATTATTGCATTGTCATCGGCCCTTGACCCCTGTGCAAATTTTCAAGTTAGTCAGACGCTTAGAAGTAGGTTAAAATAAAGTTAAAATATTCCGTTACATACATACGTACATACAGGTCAAGCTAATATAAGCGTGTTAAAAAAGGGAACACCTAGTAGGCATTAGTTGAAATTTCAGTACCTACCTTAATAGGATTACTTACCTACTTGAATTTCTATTTACCCAGATAGAAACGTGTGCCAAATAAAAATAAAACGTACATAAATATTATAATACGGTTGTATACAATTATTGTATACAACCGTATTATAAAATTACTTTCTCTAAAATAAAATGTCATCAGAGGTTTCAAATTTACTGCAACCCGACCCGTGTAGCGCAATGGTTACCATACCGGACTGCCGATCGAAGGGTCCCGGGTTCGATTCCCGGCAAATTTGAACGATGAGTTAAAAATTCTGTTCTCTTACTGGGAGTTTGTGTTTCTGTCTTAGTGTGTGTCCATAGTACCCACGAAACAGGGTATATCTACCCTACTAAGGGGCTACGAGTGTGAAACATTAATTATTTCAATTTTTTTCAAGTCCCAATTCGCTAACTACAAGAACAATCAGGGCGACTTCATGATTTCGCAGTGCGGCTTACAAATAGGAAAGTTGACCACCCATGGGAGGGCCGCAACGCAAACCAAACTTATATAGGTACTGTTTGTTATATGGAAGAATGACATCGATTTTACAGTAAAGACTACATGCATAGATTTTCGGAAAGTCTCATTATTCGGAAATCTAGCGCAAGCCTATTTTGTCCCAGTGATTACGGGACAATAACAAATCGGAACTAGTCTAATTTTGAAGAGCTGCAGCCGTAAATATGCCGAAATAAACATTTTAACAGTAAATCAATTTAAGTAACGAATAAGAACATTTTATTTTCGCATAAAATGGTTCCTACCTAATACGTAAGTAGGTACATCTTTCTTAGTCTAAGTTCCGACCTATCAAAATTAAATATTCATTTCATTATTCAATAATGGCGTCGCAAACTCTTTGCATATTGCCAGCGTCAAGTATAATTTTTGCATTACTTAGTAGTCATAGAAAAAAATCAGTAAGTCGTCGGGTATCAGTCTAGCTAGTCAGTCAGATGTTCAAGTAAAGCGATGGTTACTTCAGAAAGTGTCCGAAGGAGTTTTGGAAGCAAACCAAAAAAACATGTGTTCGCACTTTTATTTTATTTCACAACACTCGTGCAATGTCATTAACCTATATCGAACAAAATACTCGTACCATCAATTTTATCCGATATTAGGTACCTAAGTACTAAAAAATATACTAATACTTAAATGAAAATAAAAAAAGAGCTTGTCCTTTCAAACTTCTCGCCAAAACTCTCTCAAATATTTGTTGTTTTCCTTATCCAGTTCATTTAAAAAGGTACTAAATTTCATTTTATTATTTCATTTTTTTCTGACATATAAGTTCATTATCGCTGAAAATAATTTTTAATACTTTAAAATTTCTAAAACTAAAATCTAGCTGCATCGATTTATCCCTCCCGAAACCAGAGTACTAAATTTCATCAAAATCGTTGGAGCCGTTTCCGAGAATTAAAAAATATATTTAGGTGTACAAGAATTTACTAATTTAATACAAGAATTGCCCGTTTAAAGGTTTTAGTTTACCTAATTATTATTATTATTCATTAACTAGGTATTCATTACACGCTTTTTTGTGAAATTTTATATACAAATTTAACAAAGTTTTGATGCGCCGCGATGTTTGACTGGCAAAGCGAGGTGCATTTTCGTTGTACGCGTGTTCGTGTCATGTGGTCTCACTTAGTTGTTCGAAGTATTCTCCCTATACTTTTTATTTTATAAGAGCTTCAAACAAACATTATTATAACTCGGGTGCAAACAAAGTCGCCGCGTAATTACATTACTGCAGTGCGGCTCACAAATAGGAAAGCTACCCTTGGGATGGTCTCAAACCAAACTTCGTTGGTTGAATATGTGGGACCTATATAGAGAACATTGACGATATCGTCTACAGAGTGATGATTGAATAGAATAGCCCTAAAAATCTTTTTTTTTCAGTAATTTTCAGTAATGGCATCACTGTGCATAGTGCCAATGTCAATATTTGTATCCAGTTTTTGTCCATTTTGTTAAGATCGAGCGACCTTTCTAGAAAGTCAGTCGTCTAAATCTGTAAAGTAATATAGGTATGCGCTCTGAATCCCCTAAACCTCTTTTTCTAGACTGAATCCCGACTGCTACAATTTTTCTTGTATTTAAAAATATTGTTAAATATACAATGAGATAGAACAGGAGTTCTATAATTTACCTTTTTTTTTAACGGGGGGAAACCTTCAAAATGTACCCGAACATTTCGGGAGACGCCGGGTTATGTGAGATTTGACCCTTCGGGGAGCATGGCTCCTTTATGTCTCTCGATCTTACGACGGTGGTGGCCACACACACCGCTGACCTTCACGGGGCCGCTGGTGGGACGGTTCGAGCTCCCAACTCTATCTGTCCGCAACCCCATAAGCCCCCTTTTAGTCGCCTCTTACGACAGGCAGAGGATACCGTAGATCATATTCTGGTCCCGAACTACAGACAAAACCCCTACTAGTCGTTTTATAAGTTAAGTGCAATCGGGTATGACGACTGAGTGTTTTAGGGTTTTTACATTTCAAAATTACACATAAATGCAGTCGGGTTTTCAGTTTTTTAAGTAATTTAACTTGACGCGGTTGTGCTAGAAAAGGCGTGAACCAATTTTAATAACTCTGAGGAATATTGATTTCCAAATAACGGTTAGGATTATATTTTTGTTTACGTAGGGTGAAAAAAGGACATGACATACTGAGGCTTTGCTGCAATCCTTTTTGCGTCCCACCGGACATGGGTCTCTCCCCATTATTATTAAGGAGGCTCGGAGCATACTCCATTACGCTCGCTGCTCCAATGGTGGTTGGTTGAGATGCGTGTTAGTGGCCAACCCGCTGCTTTAAATATCATACGTTGGTATTAATAACTAGGTATCACGTATTTAAAGTTGTTTAATTTAAATACATACATTAGTTGCGTAGTCAAAATTTTAATCTCGAACTAAAAATATTCTACATAAAAGAACTGCTTAAACTTTTTTATATTATTTTTTATTTTTATTTATATTAAATATTCTATTTTAAGCAGTCGAGTTTTTGATTTTTGGGTTGTGACATTTCTAAAACATATCTGTACACTTTGTCATATAAAAATCCGTCGGGATGAAGGAAATTGGAAAGTGCGCAACGATGTATCGCTAGCTTTCTGCGATGCGATTTTAAAGTATTGCCAATTTTATCCAGCTCAAGTCTAAATATTTAAGAGGATATATATAACGGTTCTTAAAACGTCATAAAGTAGACTTTATTTAGCCTTTTATGTGCAGTGGAAATCACGGGATTACTATTTGTATATGTATCGTGTAGGTACACATTCATATGCATATGATAAAAAGCTGTTATTTTAATATTACAAACAGACACTTCAATTTTATTTATTTATATAGATTATTGTTCATTTATATTTGTTTTATTAAAACGCTCAAACCTAGAATGGTGAAAAATCATTTATCAATTCAATCTGCTCTTTTCCTTTAACGTTATCTGCCCTCAGACTAAAGGTAAGTTCAACTAATCTAATAATAAATTGCCTATTTTTATAGGTACCTACAGCAGCAAATTTTTTTTCTCGTTAGTAATCAAGGAATCTCATGAAATATCATAATAATAGCTCATAAAAATGTGATTTGGTACATTCGCACAGAGCCGTTCATCAAGATGCCAGCCATCAAACTCTCGTTTAAAAGGAATCAATGTTGCTATCAAGAAATTTGCCGAATAATTAGGTAGATAGTAATTTATTAAAGGTAATGTTAATTTGAGTTTGTTGAGGTGGACCGGTGAAAGATAAATAATATTATTATTTTGATAGAAGAATCTTACTACTTGTATGGAGTTGTAGGTTATTACATTTTTGAATAACTTTCTGAATGCGGTGAAAACAACTTATTCAATATCTACTTGGGTGTTATCAATAAATAAAAGTCGTTAATCCTTGTCGCAGGCCTTATATGTAGACGACTAGCCTTCCGTTAGCAGGTTCGCCCGCGTGGACCCGTTAATATAATTTATGTAATGACCCGGTAATGGGTTCCCGTAGGATAAAAAATAACCTATGTGCTATTTCAGGCTATATCTCTTACTTTGTTACATCCATTTGAAAAACGACGTAAGACGATATATTGTTATATTAAAATCATAGACTTTTAGCCAGTTGCTTTAACCGCGTGGACCCTATTACCCGTTTTCACGTAGGAATGAAGCATTTTCCCGCGGTAAAAAGTAAACTATGTTATTCAGGGAGAAAGTAGTTTTCTAATGGTGAACGAATTTTTGAAATCGGAACAGAAGTTTTTAGTTTACTCATTACAAACATACACACAAAAATACAAATCTTTCCTCTTTTTAATGTTAGTATAGAAGAATGGATGTGAAAATATTCACCAACGTGGTTGGCCACTAACCCGAATATTCAACAACCAGCATTGGAGCAGCGTGTTCCACCTCAAGCTCTTAAGCTCCAGGCCAATGTAGAGTTCCATGCCCAGCAGTAGGACGCCAAAAGGGCCAATTACTTAAATACATTAACTTTATAAACGGGTAATTTAGAACAAATTTTTGAATGGTGTAAGTACAAGTTATTCACGTTATCCTTAAACGAAGAGATAGCGTGTAATAAGCGCTTGGGAATTTCTGTGTTTTTGTGTATTAACAGAGAGGAAAGTTTGAAAATATCCTAAGCGTTTTGTATGTAGACAGTTAGTTACAGAACGCGAAGATTAGCCTTAGGACTACGTGGCTTACATTCTTATCTGCTACTCCATTCAAACAAAAGAAGTGGCAGAACTTTTATCGTTCGACCGGAGAATTACCTACCTACAGAGTAAGAGTATACAAGCCCAGGCAGATTGAAGTTTGTTTGATTTAGTGGGCTACCCATCTATACAAATAAATAAAATTAGGGTGTCTGTTTACCGCTTTAACCGCTTTTTACTACATGCATTTGAATGTATGTAAATACGGTACATATACCAAAATAACATTTTTTACAATTTTTGTCTGTCTGTTCCGGCTAATCTCTCAAGCGGCTGGACCGATTTTGACGGGACTTTCACTGATAAAAAAATTAAAAACACCCGACTAAATTCTTAAAATTAAAATACATAAAACTTCTTAAATCCGAATGTATTAAAAACCCATGAAATTTCGTCTGGAGAATTCTAAGGAAAATAATAAAGTTCTTAAAACCAAATATGTATAACAATTGTTTGTGAATTGCATGGCCTCAAATAGTCTGATTCCTGCACTAGAACTTGAAGACTTGTTCTAGTGTGTGTATTTTTTATTGGTCTTCGTTTCGTTAGTCGCCGGAATCATATACAGCTTTATGATTTTTATACGCACCTCCGTTAGATCCTACAACCTATAAATGTAGGTAAAGGATTCCACAGAGTTCCGCATTCGCCTAGATAAGCAAATAGTAATATAATAATTTGCTTATATTGGCGATTTTATGATATTTGTTTTCTATTATATCACTATAAATATTTCTGTACGCCTGTATTAACATTGTAATTGCTTTAATTTCTCAGTAAGCTAAACAATTCCCGCATGTAAATCAATAATGACCACCACATCTTAGCAAAAAGAGCAGAAGCGGCCCCCAGGTACTCGTAGGTGCAATGACGTCCTACATAAGACAGCTTAAGCCAGATTCAGACTATTTGATTGTCCATAAGCAAATCTACAAGCAATATAATTGCTATATTATTATTATTTACTTATGGGCAAATTCGGTACTTGCTGAAATCCGTTGGATTCATAAGTTATAGGATCGGACGGAGTGGCATATAAAACCCATAAAGCATTTTATGAGCTCGGAGACTAACGAAACGAAGATCAACAAAAATTAACAGCGCTCTTCAAATGACTATATTGCAACCGGAAGAAGTCTTCAAGTTGACTACAATGTTGTTTTTACGGCGTTCGCAGAGGCATCGCGTCGATTAAACCAGAGAAAAACTTCAATAAAATCCTCTGCTTTATTGCTGGAAAGCAATTCGATGAAACTGCCGTCCATAGCTGGGAGACGTTCGTCAAATTGTTTATGTACATTCCATGATTCTCGTTATCATACTTGTTTTGTGATACAATAATTGTGTATCTACAACAATCAAAGAATTAGTGTGGAGTTCAATAATAATCTTACGTTATTTACAATTATTTTTACAATTATTATTGATATATACATATACGAAGCCTCAGCTTCAGGATAGCAGCGCAACTCCTGTCAAGGCGAACGCACCATTGTCCTCCGTGCGCGGCTCCCCGTACGGGCCCACCTTCGGGAGAGCAAATGTGCTCTCCTACACCTTCAGCTACGGCGGCATGCAGCCATGCACACACCGCTACCCTTCCCGGAGCCGCTGGCTGGACGGATCGAGCTCCCACTCTCACCACCCGCAGCACCGGAGGCCCCGTTTGCCGTGGAAGCTCTAGCTCGTATGACGTTGGTATATCCATGGACTGCATATTAAGTATTTTTGTGCATATACAATTGATGACCAGGATTTTTTCTTTTAAGACAGTGATTTTTCGGATGAAAATAGAATAAATCAGTTTCGGCATGGTCGATATCATAGATTTTTATATATACTATGTCATAATAAAACAATGGTTGATATAATCAGTATATGATATTGGTTCTTATATATATATATATATATATATATATATATATATATATATATACATATAATAAATCTGTAACAAGTCGGTGTTTGTGCGCGCTAATCTCAGGAACGGCTTAACGTAGAAGGATGCGGTTTTCACTGATGTATTGGTATTTTTTTGGATTAACATTTAGTGTTTGTTTTATTTAAATCAATTTACAAATAAAAAAGTTACGTCCATTTCAAGAATTTATCGATCAGTGTTTGGAAAATTTGGAAGTATTGTTGTTGATTTATCGTAAACTTCAGTTAATGTATTGAAGTTTTATAATTTACAGTCTCTTAAATGATAACATGAAACTTATAAATGAAAAGAAAAATAGATAATACATAGTAAAAAAACCAACATAAGATGAGCTGGCAATAATATGGTGAACTGTATGAAATAGGGTTCACGCTTTTTCGTACATGTCCCACACGTCGACAATAATTAATAAATATTTTAATTAATTAATCTATACATAAAGCTGAAGAGTTTGTCCGTTCGTTCGTTTGTATGTTTGTTTGAACGCACTAATCTCAGGAACTACTGGTTCCAATTGAAGAAATCTTTTTGTGTTGGATAGTCCATTTATCGGGGAAGGCTTTTTTATAAATAAACCGAACAAAAAGGCAAACGGGCCGCGTGGTGTTAAGCGATCACCGTCGCCTATGGACACTGGCAACCCGAGGGCTGCTATATAACATCATGCTATGACTAATACCGAAGTCCACGCGAACGAAGTCGTGGGCGGCCACTAGTTTCAAATATTCCACTAAAACTACAAATTAATTAAAATAAAAACTGTAGTAAACGCCTACGCTACGAAATCTGCTACGAAGTCTTTACCTACTAGCTACAAGCTCCACCCAAGTTGAATGTATTCCACTTTCATTCACGTTTGTTATTTGTAGCGCTGTAATAAAGTTTGCGGAGAGCGCGTAGATCTGTCGTAGTACGCGGGATTAGGGTCTTAGAGCTTTGAGGTTATGTAGCCAGGTTTCAAGCATTCTATGGGATTTTCCCGATAAGTTACAGGTTTGTATTAAAATATTTTTGTACTTAATTTTGTTTACATGGAAAGGTTTTATTAAAGTTTCAATCAATTTAAAAGATAGGCGATTAATTTTGTTTTATTAAAACGAGTTCAACATTAAATTTAAAATTTAAAAAACACTATACGCAAATAATATTTATCGTTTAAGGAAAAACCCTTAAAAAGTAAAAAAAATAATTGTCCTTTATCGTTGTTCAGAAACCAAATAAACAAATGTTTATCGAAATGGAAACTGAAAAATATTTAACAAGTCGTCTCTTAACATTATATTTTGTGATGAAACTTAACAATAAAATATGTACCTATATACTTAATTTAACGATATTTTTTTTCAACATTCCCAAATATATATAGATTTTTTTGTAGTGGCTTAAGTTCGCGGCGGGGTATCGCTACCTATGTAACAGACTAAATATCGATTCTTCTTCTATCGCATTGGCGGCATATCAGTTGTGTATTCTGAACTAGCGTTACCCCGCAGCCCCGCCGCGAACTGAAGCCACTTCAAAAAAAATCTATGTATATTTAGGAATGTTGAAAAAAATCGTTAAATTAAGTATATAGGTACATAGGTAGTTTATTATTAGGTATGCCCTAGGCATTCGAAGCATGAAAGTTCTACTACCTTTAAAACTTCATATTAAATACTAGCAGCCGCCCGCGACTTCGTCTGCGTGGATTTTTAGTATTAGTCATAGTATGATGATATATAGCTTAAAGTCTTCGCCGATAAATGTACTATCCAACACAAAAATATTTTTTAAATTCGAATCAGTAGTTCCTGAAATTAGCGCGTTGAAACAAACTCTTCAGCTTTATATATTAAGTATAGATTAAAACCTTTTTTATCGGAAATATCTTTCCTCCACGTACCATGATTGCCACCTTACTCCTCTGGGCTTCACGCTAAGCTGCCGCCCTCCGCCATCTACAATTGAATGCTTAGTTTTTATCGCCACTCGTTTTCATTTTAGAGATCCACGTCCCACCGTTGTAGTCTAAATTCCTAATTTACTGAACTCGATCACGAATAACACGCAGCCACAAAAGGTTTATCTCATTGTCCAGACACTTGAGACCGTGTTACAGTTTTATCGGTCACCCTTTCTGCATTTTAAAAGGAATGTGAACCGAGAGTTTTCTTGCTTTGCGAGTTTTATTTTGAGAGAAGGGTTCGATTATATAGATTATTAATATAGAGAAGTATAAGATTATTTAGGGTATATGAAAACATTGTATTCAAAGTCAGTAATGCAAGAATGTTGTTATTTCTTTAGTGTTATATTAGCACTTGATGATCGAATTTAAGCACTCTTTAAAAATGTTATTATGGTAAATCTAAAATAATTTGGTCTGTGGATCTTTGGGGGAAGGGGGCCTTAAATTATGGAGGAGGTCAAAAAATTAGTCTGCGTGGGGCGGGTGGCTGATGCATGACGTGATGCATACTCGGACCGCTGAGGATCTGAATGGTTTTAGGGAGTCTTGAGCCTCCTAACCCCCCCCCCCCCCCCCCCCTGGATCCGCTAGTGGTCACTGTATTATATAAATAAACTGAAATAGGCTTTCAGTTTATACTGACTACGAGTATAAGTTAACAATAATAACAGAAATAGTAATAAAGGCTAGCAAATAGGACTTTTAACAGGTAGATGGTAATATGTAATTAGTTCTATTGACGTTATAGGTGCATTATACTATTTTGTATATATTCAAAAGACTAACCTTTTTATGGTTTTTTAAGCAGATATATAATATCCATTTTTTGAAGATTTAATTAAAACTCAGACATAAGTACGTTTACAATTAAACAGCATACAGAACCCAGAAACAATGCTATGGTTACCTACTTGTAGGTACTTATATTAAATTCACTTTCTTTTATTGGATAGCGAGAGTTCAGTGCGCTGATGGAGTCTGATGGAGATTGGCAGATCATCGCTAAGACGATGAGATGAAGAAATGCGATGAATCTTATTCTCTGAAATACTTATCGGACGAAAGGACGGAACTTAACGGTAGATGTCGCACTTACTTTCCATCCATTCTTCATTCAGTTTCTCTACCTAATACTTTAAGGGCCTCTTTCACCACCTTCAAGTAAAGTGACAAGTACGCTAATTGTCGGTTAAAGTCACCCGTAACTTCAATTTCATTTTCACGATGTTCGAGTAGCGCTAATCATATGATAAACTGACCCGTACTCATAGCTATTACTTGCCAATTTACTTTACTTGGGACGTAATAAATCAACACTCTACTTGGAGATGGTGAACGAGGCCCTAAGTTTATTTAATTTATTATTATACCTAGACAGTTATCTATCTTAAAACTACGATCTAAAAGTACTATCTAAAAGTTACTAAGTTTTGCAAAGTCAATTACCATAGGCAGGACTAAGTAACTAAGTGATAATATTATCTAACGAATGTAGGTTTAACCAGGTTTGGAGTTGTACTACTTATGTTGGCTGTAACCCTTTTTACATCCCACTGCTGGGCACAGGTCTCTCCCCATTATTGGGAAGGCCTGGAGCTTACATGGAGTACACAGCTCCAATGCGGGTTGGTGGAGATGCGGGTTAGTGGCCAACCCGCTGTCGGGGATGTTTTCAAACCGCCCATAAGACCTCCGACAAGGTTTAACGACTGTTATCTATCGACAACAACCGGAACCGACGGCTAAACGTGCCCTTCGAAGCACGGAAATGCGCGTGTAATTTTTTGGCACTAGTGGTCACCCAACTCACACCCGACCGCGCCCGTTTGGCTTAGTCGCATAGATCGCTTGCGTTCTACGCTAACCGTCGTCGGGCCATACGGGCTTTTTTTAATTATTTATTTGAATGGAGTAGCAGACGAGCATGCAGGCCACGTGGTGCGCGGTGGTGGTCAAGCAAGCATATGTAAGTCTTGTCTGTGGTCGTATGCAGTTGCGCTGCTACTCCGGAGGCTGCTGGTCGCCTCATGTAAGTGTGGCCGGCAACTGCACCTTTCGACCGAAACACAATAGAATTGGTCCACGGCAGAAGTGGGTGCAGCGGTGGTACTTCCCCGGGCGAACGATAATAGTTCTACCACCTACAAACTTCAACCTATATACATCTTCAACCTATATATACGAGTAATATACTACCTATGTACAAACACTGTCATGTTCTCTGCGATTAAGTTTACTTTCTGACTGTCCGATGTTAGTACTTACCTAATTATTAGAAGTTACTATTTTGTTGAAGTGGACGATGGAGAGGGCTATGCTTGGTATTTCTCTATGCGATAGAACCCGTAACATTTTTAAAAGTTTTAAAATCTACCAGCTAAGGTGTCGGCAAAAGGGGCACAGGCCGCCCTTCAACGAGGCGGACCGATGACGTAATGATGACAGCGGGAAGCCGCTGGATTCAGAGAGCGCAGAACCAGATGGAGTGGCGAACGTTAGGAGAGGCCTATCACCTCTACAGTGGACCTCTATAGTCCTATAGACTATGAAAGGCTGATGGATGGATGGATGATCCCGCCACCACTTTTGAATGAAATATGAACTTCAAAACAGCAATTAATATAATAAACTGAAATTCTTTATAAACTATATTAAATGACTAATTGTCCTAAATTTATTATTTATATCATATCATATACATACTTACTATCTAATAAAATATTTCAACAAAAAGAAAGCGAGTATATTTCTTTAAATCTTAATATTATGTATATAAATTACGTATCACGTGTTTGTCCGCGATGGACTCCTAAACTACTTAACCAATTTTAATAAAATTAGCACACCGTGTGCAGTTTGATCCAACTTGAAAGATAGGATAGGTTACATCTCAATTTATAGTCACAATATTATTTTATTTCTGATATTTGAAGGCAGGACAACGTCTGCCGGATTCGCTCTGTTAGTAACTGTCAAACATGATTCTTCGCGCCATCGTCCAGAAGTTTGACACTGTCTGAATAACAATACATCTGTCACTATTTGTTTTTTTTTTCAATTATGGCATCGCAAACTCTGTGCATACTGCCAGCGTCAAGTATAATTTTTGCATAAATTTTTTGCCAGTTTCAATGAAACTGGACGAAGTAATAGCAAAGTCAGTAAGTAAGGGGTCAGTAATCAGTCAGTCTAGTGAGTCCAACATTCAAGTAAAGCGATGGCTACTTTACTAGAACGTGTCCGATGGAATTTTGGAGGCAAGCAGAAAAACATATTTTAGCACTGTTATTCTATTTCACAAACACTCGTGCACTGTAGTTGACCTATATCAAACAAAATGCCATCAACTTTATCCGATATAACTCAAAAATATACCAAGAAAATGAAAATAAAACAAGAGCACAATATGTCTTTTTCGACTTCCCGCCAAAACTCTACTATTTGTTTTACATATATTTTTTATTTGGCAGTAACATAAAAACTCTTTGAGATGATAAAGAAACTAATCCTCTTTCAATACATTTAAGGCAGGACAACGTCTGCGGGGTCCACTAGTCGTCTATAAAAAACGAGGTAGGTATAATAAATAACAGGGTTGTACAACCTTTTCCGGTCATATCATAAATCAATAGGAGATGATAGGTCAGCGGAAGCAGACGTTTTTAGTTGGATAAATACGTGAGAGTGAGATATTATTTTTACTTTTAGGTTTATCTCATAACACGAATTCAGAGAGAATCAAGAGAAATATAAAGCAATATTTTATGTTGCCTTGTTATGTTTTAATGTAGTTTAGGGAGATAAACATTTTGCATCTACGATGTACGAATAGCACTCATAGCAGACGCTACAGACAAAAGATAAGTAATAGGTACTATGCTTAGGTCAATCTCAGCAGTCAAAAGTATGTGTTTCAAGGTTATATAGGACATTTTCGAAGATATAATTTTAATTTAATTTAATTTTATAAGCATAAGAATTTAAGTTGAATTTCCTTTATCGAACACACAAATTTTAAGTGCGTCGAAATACAATATTATTCTCGGCCGGCTCGGTTTTATAAAGATTTTTAAAAAAGCCTCGAATTTAATAATCAGTAGAATTTCGTATACAATGTACCTAAATATTGAATCGGCTCTATAATGTTATTTAAAAGGATTTCGCCAAAGTTACTGCCAAATAAATCATTGGATTAGTGCTGTAAAGGTACCCAATTAATTTTCTAAGGCCTGTACGCATAAAATCGACCTACTTTTAGTAAGTATCTATAGTACCTTGTACCTACCTACTTTGTTTCGAAGGTTTCATTAAATTAAATGAGCAAGTTTTAGAATATAAGTATACAGCAGTAGATAGCTATATTTACGGTAGCTGTAATGTAATAACAAAGTAAACAAAATAGGCAGTTTTAGTGTTTTTATTTAACCTAAATTAAATCTCTGCACTCATTTCTGCCTTAATAAAATTCTTAAAAACCAAAGATGCGATTACCGACTCCTGAAATCGGCAGTCGCATCTCTCCATTTATTTACACTACACAAAGTGACTCGTAGACCTCAGTAGTCACCCTGCGGCATGCCGGTATCCTTAGTTAGATTCTTAGCCAATTCTTCTTAGCCATTCTTGGGATATATACCTGAATGATAAATTTCCTCTACAGTGCTATGATTGTAATGACTATGGTATATAATAAATCGTTTTATTATAAGGATGCGTGGATGGAGCGTAAGGATTGAATAAGACAAAGTAGAGAAGAGATAGAATATGAGCATTTCGGCGAAGTTTAAGAGGCCGTATACGAAATTTTGCCGATTTCGCTGATTTAGCTCATTTTATACAGGAGATTTTGCAGTTAAAATACAGTATTTCCATAAGTTTTATTGCACAATATGACTGATCATTTCAATAATAAACTATTAAATGAGCCACTTTTTAATTTTTATTTCGTTATTTTGCTTAATAGACCTGAAGCCGGTGATAGTTTTGTAAATATTACTGTAATAGGTATAGAATATCAGATATTTCTGGATCATTTTAAAGTCTAAACAGATCGAAAAAAATGCCATGTATTGGTGTAAAAATCACATACAAAATGTATGAGCCACTTTTTGCCACTCTCATACAAAATATATTAGTAAAAAAACATTGAACTTAGTCAATTTTAAGAGAAAATGGGCCAGAAATTGCATTTGATTTCGGCAAAATGGAATGATCTTTCGTAAAATTTATTTGACATAAATACTCTTCAGCTTATAATCAATCCGTTTCCTGAAAAAAAAATCTTATTAATAATGATGATTCGGCATTAAACATCTTTTAAAGTAACCTAAATCTCGCATTACAATTCTTGACGCAAGCTATAAAAGTGTCTAATTTATTAGATTATTAATGAAATGAAAAGTTATATTGTGCAATGATACTTGTAGGAGTACTGTAATTTATCTGCAAAATCTCATGTGTTAAATCGGGTAAATAAGCAAAATCGGCAAAATTTCGTATACGGCCCCTTAATTGGGAGACATTTGAGCTTAATGCGATAGATGTTAGGAAGAGTTATATTTTTCAGTTAACGTTTAAATTGATTCACTGAAAACACGGATAAAGCAATTACCGAGATTCAGATTATATACAGTAATATGGATATGAAAGACAATATACCATAAATACCATAAGTCCAAAAGACAACTAATTTAATGTGTTATGTTACTATAGCACTTGTGTCAAATCTCGGTCTTTATTTCCGCACATTTTATTGCGGTAATAACTCGACAAGGGTCATGGAGATCGTGAATAATTTGCCGGCTTTTCGTTACTATGACATAAAAGGAAACCTTCATGGTAAGATTGGTAACGTATATTTATAGGAGGAAATAAGTTGTACCATAATACTTTCATAATTCATAATTTATTCATAATTCATTTATTTCATCAAATTGTGGTTACAGAGTTTTTAGATAGTCATATCATATCTCACAATTTATCATTTTCATAGTATGCAAATTTTACATAAAATCTATACATATAATAAAACTGTAAGCAGGGTCAATTCTGTACATTGCATATAAATTTAAAAAAATACTTCTAGGGGTCTTTTTATAAGTAACAGAAGCTAAAAATATAAGTTTTGAAATTATTGTCTGTCTGTCTGTCTGTCTGTCTGTCTGTTGTTAGCTTTTCACGCAAAAACTACTGGACGGATTTTGATGAAACTTTTTTTGTTTTATATATATTGGTCTTCGCTAACATTAAGGCTATAGATAATTTTAAAAATCACCCTTTAAGGGTGTGAAATGAGCGATGAAAGTTTGTATGGAAAACTTGGATTTTTTCAATAGATTTTCTTGAAATTTGGTATAAATATTTTCTAACCAAAATAAAAAATACGTGTTTCAGCATTTCCCGAAATTCACCCTTTAAATGTCAATTTTCTTTGAAACTCTTTGAAAATTGAATGTCGAAACTTGATGTACAGAATATTTTTGTGCAGAGTAATATACTTATAATTTTGTATTTGTAATCTTTACTAACATAGTAAGAATTCTATTTAAGCTTTTTTCAAAACTACCCCTCAATAGCAAATAAAATGGATTCGAAAGTTGGTATCTCAAGCGTACAATAATTAACCTTAACTTAATATTTCATTCTCAAATTCTTTTCCCTTCTTTGAATGATGTGTTTACTGATATATTGTTGAATGAATTTCCGTAACATAAGTGTGTATTTCATATCAATCGGGTGATAAACATAAAAAGTTATGTTCATTTACACAATACGCGACATAAACTTAAAAGGCACTTTGGGGAATTTGTATGAAAGTTTCGATAACAGCCCATTCAAAACCATAAACAAAAGTTTAAATTTAAATAAAATTATTTTGAACTCTCACTAATATTGTCGACTATATTAAATATACTAAGTTAGCTTACTGTATTTTCTTTCGTTGGCCGAGTATGGCTAGACTATAGGTACCTAATAAGCGCATCGCGAGCCTTACCGCCGCCGAACCTTACATCACAGGCTCCATTGAGTTAGTTGCTCAGCTTATTAGTCTTCTTTTGGGGTGGAAGATTATGAACAGGCTGCAGCTGAAACGATTATTATCGCTACATTATTATCAAGCTGCAACCTTTTTAGCATTCCACTGCTGAGCATGGAGTTCTCCTAATATTGAGGAGGCCTCAAGCTCCGATGAACCGAAATCCAAATCTTACAATCTCAATGCATCCAGCATTAAGGTTGTAAGATACGGAATCTAAACCTTCATACAGAATGTACAAAGCCTTAACAAAACGAGACTACTGCAGACATCTAGGTGACGAATAGTTAAACTTTTAGTGAACCAACTGTTAATCTCATAATTTGACATTCGATTTATCAACCACAAAGTTTACATGCCATACGGTAGATGGCGTTATTGACCAATATTCATTTCTTCTCCAAAGTGAATCGATGGAGATAATTTCAAATAAAAGCCTTAAGTCTAATAAAAGTAAGTACATAGTGTAAAAAAAATAACATTTCACACGTATAGCCTCACATTAGGGTAGATATACCCTGTGTCGTGGGTGCCATGAACACACATAGAGACAGAAACACAACCACCCAGACCGAGAACAGTTTAAACTCATCATTGAAATTTCTGCCGCATTTGATGCCGGATTCTAACCCGGGACAGTTCGATTAGCAGTCCGCCATGGTAAACATTGCACCACGCGGGTTGTCCCATCGTTGGGAAGGTATACGTATGATGCTGAACATTGTTAATTGGACCAATGATAACTTAACTCATTTTTTGCGTCTCTTTATTGCATACGGGCTGAGGGCTCATCCACACACGTTGATTGATGGAGATATTAAGGATTATTTAAAGATTCTTTATAAAAATATTATTTATTTCCAAACACAGATAGCACAATGTGTAGAGACCCTGCCTTCTGCTTTAGTTTTCACAATGTTATATGAGTTATGACTTATGACCAAACTGCTGTCCGCAAGTTTTAAACCTATAGTTTATTAATTGACCTTACAATTATTTTTCTGATTGTTTAATCCTAAGCACGTGTATGTTTAGAAATTTTATCTCCCAAGTACAAGTAGTTGTATAGCGCTCCTCTTTTCTGCAGTAGGTTAAAGCTATGTATATAGAATGAGTCTATACATTCTTTGCAGTATAAATTCACCCAATTTACTAAAGATACTATTTTTAACATAGATGAAGCCACGGGCACAGCAGTATCTCTTAACTTTAATAAACGAGGTACCTACATATTTGTAAAGAGAATCTGATTGCGCGAGAAAAGCGAAACGTGAGAAAGTGGATAGTAAGATCAGTACAGTAAGCATTCCTTACTGTTTTAGGTTTGAAGGGTTTAGGAAAAATACATTAGGTTTCTTCTGAACATATGAACATTGTATTATAAGTGATTTCACTATATGTAAGAATAATCTACCTGCTACTTATTCAATGCAAATAAATAATCTTTAATTTTTAATCAATCCATTTTATTAAAGTCTTTTTACACGCGGACGACGTCGCGGGCACAGCTAGTAAATAATATTACAATTTAAACAAATTATTAATTAAAACTTTAAACAATAATTATAAATATAAATAATTTGCGTTGAATAAAATAATGTCATTATTTTATTTATGCGTGTCAATATGGTTGATATTATTTAGATTGAATTAATTATTATTTACATTGTTTTGTTATGTTCGTGGAAGTTTAAGGAATTATTTAGTACATTTATTTTCATTGTCATTTAATTAAATTATTATTTCATACTTATACGGTTTAACGGAATAGTAGCATTTTTGTACGAGCCATTCATGTAAATGGCGTTTAAATTTAAGGTGTGGTAATTTTTTTGAGATCCTCAGGAAGATTATTATAATTTTTTGCACACATATGATACGGTGATCTTGATCTCAAAGCCATTTTGCTTGGTGGTAGGTATCCATATTTTTCTAGATATCGACTAAAAATCTATTAACATCTTTCTTTTTTTTAAAGAAGTATCGATGTAAAAATACTGCTCTACTTCGTATATTGCAAAGTGAGAATTTTGAGTTGTTTAAAAAGAGGCAACTCACTTCAGTTTTTAGATTACACATGGCACGAATACAACGCTTTTGCGCTATGAAGGCTCTGTTTTTAGCTATTAATATACCATAAGCTTAAATTTGATACAATGTAAGCATGGTAAGCTTGTTGCTTGTTGCCATAGCGGATATACAAATTTATTTATTTTACAGCATACTTTATCAATATTTTCTTTCTACGTTCATTTGCTGTCAATAGACCGAAGATCCGTTTGGTGCAATGGTTACCATGCCGGACTGCCGATCGAAGGGTCCCGGGTTCGATTCCCGGCGAGGCAGAAATTTGAATGATGAGTTTGAATTTCTGTTCCTGGTCTGGGTGTTTGATTTCTGTCTTTGTATGTGTCCATAGTACCCACGACACAGATAATCTTATTTATTTTTTAAACCCATGAATCCGATGTATACATAAAAATTGGGTAGGTACCTACATACGTGCCTACATAGTTTTGTAAATACCTAACAAAATAAGCTATCATCATTCAGCCTTACTTAGGAGGTGCTTATAATATAACAAATATAAAGTATGTTTAGGCAACATATTGTGAGCTGCGAACACAAGAAGCCTAACCGACCGAAAAAAAATACTTTTACGAAAAATAGGTAGGCTCCAAACATTTACAAAGAAACAAATATGTTATTTAGAAGAACAAAGAAAACAGAGTTATGGTAAGTACCTAAGGGAGACATTTTTTTAAATAAAAAAAGTAACAGAAGTGCGTGCACGTATACGACCTCGGACAAGATTCAGGCACAGATTCACTTTACGCCAGATTCGTGTTAGGTCCGTTTCGCATTAAGACCGAATAACTATGTACAGACCACAAGAAAGTTTTACATAAATCCGAATCTGTCGTAAAGATAAGGTGCCCTAACACGAACAAAAACACAATAAACTTCAGTACCATCGACAGACCCATATGCTGCAGCGACCACTTAACACTACGTACCTGCATGCATGCTCGTTTGATCGTCCATTTAATAAAAAAAATCTAGTAGGTATACCGAATGCCAGTCCCTGTAGCTTCGGGATTAAGGATAGAGCTACGGTATCCCCTGCCTGATCGTAAGAGGCGACTAAAAGGGGGCTTCCGGGGTAGCGAGCGGTGAGAGTGGGAGCTCGATCCGTCCAGCCAGCAGCCCCGGGAAGGATGGCGGTGAATGCGTGGCCGCATACTGCAGTAAGCATCGGAACTGCTCTCCCAAAGATGGACCCGTTCCAGTGCGCCGCGCGTGGAGGACACCGGTGGGTTACATTGGAAATCCCGGAGTCCTCCCCAAGCGCAGAGGTAGGCCACCGAGGGGGTTTTAGTGCGGTACTAATACCACCAGGTTTCCTCTCCTAAGGCGCCGGGTACCTTTTGAAGGTTTCCTCCCGATAACAAAAAAAAGTAAACGGAGTGTGAACTGCAGTTGCTTAGTAACAACTATTACAACGATGCAACTAAAGAATATACATCTGATGGAAGTACCTAATTACTAAGGTTTTATTTGAAGATCCCTTCTGAGCATTTTACTAAATACCTATGTATGATACCTACATAAAGTGAAACGATAACAGACCTCTTCCAGCAACAGAAAAATAAATTTCCATTCGCACCTGAGCCTCAGCGCACTATACAAGACAGTAAGCTGTTATTATTACTGCGGCCCAAATTTGCGGCACCTATTTATTATTTCCAATGTGCCAGCGAGGTCGTTTTCAGCAGTTAGGTAAGTAGAAAATTAAAGCAGAGGAACTTATGAGAACCTTTTATCGTTACACGTTTTCTTATAAGACCTCTTGGATGGAAAATCTACTTTATGTGGAATGGTGACCGCCAACACTCAACGTAGATTGTTTTAGTGGTATAACTATGACTCACGTAACTTTCCACTCGCTCAGTAAATAGCAACATGTTGTACACAAACAAGATGAATAATACCAACTCTCAGTTCTGTTAAATTACTAACTGCCGCCTACATAATCGAAGGCTATGTAGTTTTAATAAGCACATACGAGTATGTAGGTACGGCAGCGGAAAGTTGGCCAAAATAGTCTGACTCGCTTTTTTAATCGTAGACGTTTACCGTCTCCTGGTGATTACACAAACTAAGGAGTAGGTACATTAATGAAAAAAACCGGCCAAGTGCGAGTCGGACTCACGCACGAAGGGTTCCATACCATTATCTATAAAAAATCACGTTTATTGTATGGGAGCCCCCTTAAATATTTATTTTATTCTATTTTTAGTAAGTACCTAACTATTTGTATAACAAATTGTGGTTTACGATTTATGACGTATTAAAAACAAAACTACTTACTAGATCTCGTTCAAACCAGTTTTCGGTGGAAGTTTGCATCGTAATGTACATCATATATTTTTTATCATTCTTTTATTTTAGAAGTTACAGGGGGGGGGGACACATTTTACCACTTTGGAAGTGTCTCTCGCACAAACTATTCAGTTTAGAAAAAAATGATATTAGAAACCTCAATAACATTTTTGAAGACCTATCCATAGATACCCCACACGTATGGGTTTGATGAAAAAAAAGTTTTTGAGTTTCAGTTCTAAGTATGGGGAACCTTCAAAATTTATTGCTTTTTTCTATTTTTGTGTGAAAATCTTAATGTGGTTCACAGAATACATCTACGTACCGAGTTTCAACAGTATAGTTCTTAGGCTGGTTTTAGTGTCACGCGGACCGACGGCGCGGATCGCTCCGCGCGGAGCAATACGTATTAAAGCTTAGGAGCGTTTTAGAATGGCGCGGATCGCTCCGCGCGGATGGCTGCTCGAGCGCCTCGCACTACACTGTAGTGAGTGACTGTGAGTGACTACAGTGAGCATTTGGTTTCGCGCGGAGCGCACGCGTCCGCGCAGTACAATCATGGCGACTCGCAATGTGGACACGGGGCGAGTTATTGATGAAGTCCGTTTAAGGAAATGTTTGTGGGATTTTTCGACATCCGAAAGACGCGTGCGCTCCGCGCGAAACTAAAACTCTCACTGTAGTGCGACGAGGCCCGAGTGGCCCGAGGCGTCAGGCGCGCGAGCAGCCATCCGCGCGGACGCCTCCGCGCCATTCTAAAACGCTCCTAAGCTTTATACATATTGCTCCGCGCGGAGCGATCCGCGCCGTCGGTCCGCGTGACAATAAAACCAGCCTTTTATTTTCGGAAAAAAGTGGCTGTGACATGCGGACGGACAGACAGACAGACATCACGAATCCATAAGGGTTCCGTATTTTTCCATTTGGCTACGGAACCCTAAAAGAGTCCGTGGCCGTTTCCAGGCATGTCCGAAGGAATTGAAGACTTTCTGTTCGTCAATGAACTGAACTATATAGCTAGATTATAGATATGAATGCATGAAATACATAATACTTACCCACGATGGGATAACCTATTTTACTCACTACATTCTTACCTAAAATGAGTATTATGTAAGTACCTATTTTTGGAATAAAACACCTAATTAATGCAATAAAGCAGCGATGGCCGAGTGGTAAAAAACCGCGGTTTTCGACGCGACCGATCCCGGGTTCAAATCCTCGGCGCGCACCTCTGACAAAGAAATTTGTAATGTGCGCATTTATCGCCTACACGGTGATGGATAATATCGTGATATTTAATTGATTGCGATGTTCTCCATCGCCGTGCATGCCTGAGAGAAATTCATAATTTCTCGAAAGCATGACGTCCACCAATCCGCACTTGGCCAGCGTGGTGGAGTATGGCCTAATTCCCTCTCACTTGTGAGACACTTGGGAGACCTGTGCCCAGCAGTGGGACATAAAAAAAAGGTTGAAAAAAAACGGCAAATTGTTTGTAAAGTAGATTTACGATCGAGATGTTTACGTGATAACGTCCGCACGAGAAAATCTCCATTCGTTTGTATGCCCATATGCTAGAGTGAGAGAGACGGAAGATCGGTCCACTCACTCGAACGCTATGCCAGCCTCCGCTCGTGAGGATTCCGCGTGACAAGTTTCACGGAATGACTGGCAGCGCTAGAGATGAGACGGGAGATCGGTCCGTCTCTCTCTCGTTATACCTGCGATCGCGCTCGTGAGGTTTTGGTGTGACACAAGTTTCTGAACATGTCACCCTACTAAAACGATTTTAAAGACGTTATCACGTCAAAAATGCAAAGGTCCAACCTCGTGAGGGGATATAAAATAGGGTTGAACAAGAAACCAGGCTATAAAGATCTTAGGCCTTACTCCTCAACCTGTGCGTAAAAAGGGTTGAACAAAAAGCCTGACAATAAGATCAATAGTATTTATAGGTATTAGCCCCGAAATAGGAACTGTTCTCTGCGTTAGAAATATTAGTTTCTTGACCCCTATGGCCATATTATTGACACAGTAGATAATAAGTTTAGTATCGGCCATTAGCGTGCGTGTACTTACTGTCAATATAAATTTTATGGGATCTTAATATTGAGCCTAGTGTATGGCACACCGAAACGTATGGGAGTTATGGTTTGTACATAATCCCGTTTTATTGCCAATTCTGTATGGCAGCAATAAATATTATGGTATCGCACACAGTAAATAAACTTTTTTAATCAGCTATTTCTTTATCAAATAAGAACTGAGAGACTGTTTAAAGACATGTTGGACGACCCGCGTGGCTCAAGTTTTACCATGCCGGACTGCCAATCCAGGCGTCCCGGGTTCGATTCCCGGCGAAACAGATATTTGAATTTCTGTTCTCGGTCTGGGTGTTTGTGTTTCTGTCTTTGCATGTGTCCATGGTACCTACGACACAGGGTATGTATACCTACTGTGGGGCTATGAGTGTGAAGCGTTATGTTTAGGTAATGCACGGCGTGGCGACATATCTTCCCAAACTACTACAACAACATATCAAATATCTGAAACAAGTATCCCTTTGTGTATACATATAGGAATAGTGTATGAAATTATATGTCGGAGGCAGGAGGCCGAGGTGGATAGTAATTGACTGACTCTGACATCATTTCTACTTTAACGTGTGGGTATATGAAGCGAATGATAATTATGAACACTAGATTCTCTTTTTGACAACCCGTGTGGCGCAATGATTACCATGCCAGACTGCCAATTAAAGGGTCCCGGGTTCGATTCCCGGCGAAACAGAAATTTGAATGATGAGTTTAAATTTCTGTTCTCGATCTGGGTGTTTGTGTTTCTGTGTGTCCATAGTACCCATGACACAGTGTATAACTACCTTACTGAGGGGCTAAGAGTGTGAAACGTGTTTATTTATATTTATTTAGTTAGTAGGTATGGTAGGTGCAATTGAATAGAATTCAGTGAAATGGAAACTATCAAAACGTAGGACAGTTCCAAGGCAGAGGCGGCGTAAGGCGTGGGCGACGTGGGCCACCGCCTACGGCCTCGCGGTCCACGGGGCCTCGCGTCTCGAAGGCCCGCGAAAGCAAATATAGATATAATTACTTATCTAGCAATAAATAATAAAAAATAAACCACCTAAGAAGTATCTGACAATTCTAACCTGCCACATTCGTTTTTTAAATATCTAGTCTGGCAACATTTTCTCGCTTTGCGGGCGATGAATGACCCGGGGAATCCTCGCTTCGCCCGCTGGGGATTTCCCATTCTGTTTGCTCCGTCTACGTTCGCGGAATCCAGCGGTTTCCCACTATCTTCTTCAAGTCGTCAGTCCACTTGGTTGGAGGGCCAACTGTGCTCCTTTTGCCTAGACCCATCGGTTGTCAGTCCTCCGCCCATTGCTATATCAGCTTGCAGATTTTGAGAGCTATGTCGGTAACCCTTATTCGTCGACGGACTTCATCGTTATGGATTTTGTCGCGTAAAGAAATACTAAGCATAGTTCTCTCCATCGTTAATTGAGCGACCTTGAGCTTCTGGAATAGACTAATTGTAAAAGACCATGTCTCGCCTCAATGGCAACACACACACTTTGTGATTTCCCGAAGTCTGCCCAACAAAGTTGGATTCTACCAGTTACTTCTCTCTCAAAGTTGGACTCACTCATACGGATCGCTTGTCCCAGATAGATCGTCGATAGCTTCGAGAGTAGCGCCATCAACAAACGACCGGTATGGGTGTGACATGGCAATTAGTAGTAATCTTAGTCTTGCTTGTCCTTGTTCATCTTAAGACTCACCCGTTGTAAGGCGCTACGGAGGTCACCTAGCATAGTGCTAAGTTTTTTCAGGGACTCCGGCCAAGATGATTATATCGTCGGCGGCGATTGCGGCATAATTGACTGCGAAAATCGAAGGTGTGTGAGGTGTTCGCTATTGATGTTAATACCTAGCTCTATCCACTCCATCAGCTTAAACACGTCCTTCAGTGCAGTGGTAAACAGTTTCGGGGATATAACATCCTCTTGTCGTACTCCGCGCTGCAGTGGAATAGGTTCAATTCTTCCATCGTGGATTCGGGTCGGTCATGGGTGCGGCTTTGAATAAACACTTCAACACCTCGATGTACCTACCTGTAGTCAATTTGACACCCTTGGAGAGACTCTAGCACCATAGAGGTCTCTCCTACTTCTCCGACTTCTCGGTCTTTTGTATAACCTGTCGCGTCGTATGTATGTAGTTATATTGTACTGTAGCCTTTTTGAAATCCAGCTTGATGGAAGGCTGGAAATCGTCTAGCCGTCACGCAATACGATTAGTCGAAATCGAAAGCTTCCTCTATAGTTCCTCATAGAGGTCTCTATGAGGAACTATGAGGAATCGAAAGCTTCCTCATATTCGCAGGTTATACTTCTCCGACTTCTCGGTCTTTTGTATAACCTGTCGCATCGTATGTATGTAGTTCTATTGTACTGTAGCCTTTTTGAAATCCAGCTTGATGGAAGGATGGAAATCGTCTAGCCGTCACGCAATACGATTAGTAAGGACCCTCGATGACAGCTTATAGACGTGGCTCAGAAGCGCGATGCTCAAGATAACCAACACGCTTCTCCTCCACTAGGTAGTTCGGTTACTGATGACGGTATTAAACAACAGCGGTGTTTGTTTTGGAGCGCCGCTGTTTAGGACCGCAATGAAGAAGGCATTTTTACACGCTTTATATTAGCTTCACCTGTATGTTTGTAACCGACTTCTTTGGGCGCGATTTTGACCCACTTTAAACGGCCAGATTTCGTTCAAACTTTGTAGATTTATTGAAGACCGATGACAATACAATAATCTCATAACTTTATGTTAAAGTCGTAACTAGGATCACCAGGATAAAATAAAATATACGAGGGGCGGCTGATAAGTTCGTGGCCTAAGGTACTTTAACACGTCTAAGCGTCTGGTTAACTTGAAAATTTGCATAGGGGTCAAGGACCGATGATAATGCAATAATTTGAGAATAAAAATCCAACTAAAAAATTAAAAATAAATAATGTAGTTTAAAAAACTAAAAACACGCTTTTGTGAAAATACGAACTAAAAAGTAAAAAAATAAGAAGAAAATGTATTTTACTGTAAAAAAAAGCGGGGGGTGGTTTTTACCACTGTTACTGTTGACACCATGCACCCCACGCTTTTTTTTACAGTAAAATACATTTTCTTCTTATTTTTTTACTTTTTAGTTCGTATTTTCACAAAAGCGTGTTTTTAGTTTTTTAATTATGAATAAAAATCAGAGTATCAAAATTTTTTTTTCTAAACAAAATCCGTCGTCTAGCGTCATCCATCAGGGGGCCTCGCAAAATATATCTTGCCCACATTAAATTTATGTCTTGCCCCGCCACTGTTCCAAGGCCTATATCTATATGCCTCTATGATGGAATTTCCTCCTGCGCCGGTCGCACCAAGACTCTAACTAAGCTTTAATTACAGGCATAGCTTGCGTTTTGTAGTACCTATGCCTATGGAATGATTAGAAGTGCCCTCGTCGATGGTATCCCGCGACGGCTAACATTGCCTCTGTATAAATGGGCACCAAATGAGAAAACAAGGCTCATATTTTTATAAATAAAATGAGTTTAAATGTTCTTGGTCTGAGTGTTTGTGTGCTTGTCTTTGTGTCAGTTCATGGCACCCACGCACGACACAGGGAATCATCCATCCAGAAGCAGTCGGCATCCCTTTTCGGAGCCCCTATTTATTCCACCGAACTGTGTTTGCGGCAGCGCGGTGGAGTAAGCTTCGGATCTCCTCGATAACTTGCACAGTCATAACACAAACAGAAGCATGTCTAGACTTGGGTAGTTCCTGAATGAATGACACAATTGAAGTACTTCACCTGTCTAGTCCATATGTATCACTCACTCACTGTAGTCCAAAGCAGTTCATTTAGTTCAGTAACTCAGTGACATGAGAGTAACACGTACGGATATATTTCTCAGTACTGCAAGAGCGAGACAGATGCACGGCCCGAATCGCGTGACCCCGGTGAGAGTTCAAATTAGTTTCGCGCCTAAACTCCTTATTCTTAATATTTGAAACAGTGCACGCGGAAAGATTCTTTATCTTATATGAATTAAGACTAAGTATGGTTTCAGCACGCCAACCTACTGTAATTACTTGCGCCTAAAAATTATATTCAGGTTGACAGTCCTAAGCCTGTGTAAAGTATGAAGGAATATCAGTTTTCTATGTAATATTTTCAGTATCCATTATTTAATATGTTTAATAATTGTAATTCTTGACTGCTGATGCTGATAACTTCTGAATGTTTGATTACTAGTCATTAGATAGATTTTAGCAGGTGGTAGAACTATTATCGTTCGCCCGAGGAAGTACCACCGCTGCACCCACTTCTGCCGTGAACCAATTCTATTGTGTTTCGGTGGAAAGGTGCAGTTGGAAAGGTCCACACTTACATGAGACGACCATCAGTCTCCGGAGTAACAGCGCAACATACGACCTCAGGCATTTTTTAATTATAATTTGAGGTTGTATGTAGATGTCCACGGGCTGCAGCGACCACTTAATACCACTTGGCCTGCATGCTCATCTGCTACTCCATTCAAAAAAAAAAAGAATAGATCTGTCCGTCCACGATAAATACATTTATGCAATGCAATTGAACTGAATATGAAGTAATAGTGAGTTAGATTGTACTACTAGATCAACTGAACAAAATGAACTAGATGAGTGATACACATCTTTATCTCCCACTGAACTATATCACTCATTTCACTTCAGTGAACGATTTTGCGCATCTCTGAGCATGTCCTAAAGGCTACGATATTATTAAAATCATCGGAAAAATATTCAGTCTAAAACGTAAAAAATAAATAATGTTGTTAAAAAACTAAAAAACACGCTTTTGTGAAAATACGAACTAAAAAGAATAAGAAGAAAATGTATATTACTGTAAAAAAGCATGGTGTCAATAGTATCAGTTTACAGTAAAATACATTCTCTACTTATTCTTTTTAGTTCGTATTTTCACAAAAGCATGTTTTTAGTTCTTTAAACTACATAATTTATTTTTAATTTTTTGTTGATTTTTTTTTCATATTATTGCATTGTCATCGGCCCTTGACCTCTGTGCAAATTTTCAAGTTAATCAGACGCTTAGAAGTAGGTGAAAATGAAGTTAAGATTCCGTTACATACATACATACATACAGGTCAAGCTAATATAAGCGTGTTAATAAAACTACATATTATTGTTTAATGACTTTTAATTGCGTTACAAAACCAACAGATCAGGATGAAATTATCATCTTATATTATATATTACAATAAATGCAAAGTTCTATTTACGGATAGGAAACATGTTTTAACAAAATAGAAAGGAACAAACGAAAAGACTTTAACTGAATGCAAGGTTGAATCCCTTCCCGTTGATATTATACCTGAAAAAAGAGAATAAAATGTGATGAACTTTACAAAAGTTACCGTAGAGAAACAAAGGAAAAGAGGTAACGAAAACGATTGTGAACTGAAGACGTAATTGTGCAAACGCCTAGCCTTATTGTGGCTAAGTCCCTCATTTCGTCGTTCGCTTCCGGTTGAAGTTATATTTTTCGCAATTTCAACCCATAAACATGTGATGTATGCCTGGAGGTTCATTATACTCCCACAAACATCCTAATGCCGGCAATAATACAATATTTCACATTTAAGCCATACCTTCTTGAAAATTTGGGCTTTTTTCAGTAACCAGGAACTTGCTTTAAATTATTTTATGTTAACCTCTATTCAACATTAGAGGGCGCTGATTTCCAAAAAATAATTGTTTTTTGCAATTACTTTCTTTTGCAGTCACTTTACGCATATATATTTGGATTAATTATTTAAGTTACTAACTATGCATACGTAAGATAGTAAGAAATATAGTATAGTATAATAAAAACTTAAAAAAATTACTACGTACACCGCTTGGTTAGTCTAATTGGCAACAGATGGCGCTAAATTTCAGGGATGAAATCATAAACTCTTTGTAAAATAGAAGAATTTACAGTAGGAATCCATTCTTCAACAAATCGAATTTTTCCAAAGAGGCCAGTAAAATTTATTTAAGAACTCTTTATTAGCTGACTGAATATGGAAAATTGAATGCCAGAATTACAGTAATGCCATCTAGCACGCAGTAGCTGAACTACGCCGTTTTATCAATATGACTTAGTACTGCTACTGCGCAATAGAGGGAGACACGTTTAGGCGAAAGAGAGTCGAAGGGCGCGGGAGGGGTCATTACGTGGACTTGATCGGCATTGTATATAAAAGTAGCTGTATGCTATGCTAAGTCCACTTCCTAATAGGTCTATGAAAGTTATTCATCACAATGATTTATTTAATGTAGTAAGGGTAAATCTTTAATTCATTTTTCACTCTACTTGAGAGGTTATAAATAAAAAACAAAACACTGATGGTGATTATGTGGATCTGAGCTTTGAGCAAACAAATAAAGACTGTTTCCAGGACCCACTGATATTTTGTGGAATAATAAGATCTACAGAATATATGCTGCAAAGTTGTGATATTTAAATATTAAGTACCTTACCTACTATTCTTTTTGTGTTGTAACTGACGAATCTGCTTCCATAGACTCAGAGATTTTTTCTGTTTTATCTGTATCAGTATTGCTATTTACACTTGTTTTGGCTTCGAGCCCTGTTACACATTCTTCAGGCTCCATTGTACTTTCAGAGTTGATCTGCGATTTGTTTTCGTCATTGGTTTTCTGTGAAAGGAATTTAAATGTATTAATTTAAGGTATGGCATTGCGAAAACGAGCGGCTACATTCAAATGCATACGATCTATGTACACCGTTTAGCGAAACGGGAGCGGTGGTTGACCACCAGTGGCTTTCAAATGCGATTTTTGCTTTTGAGCTCACAGAGTTCGTATACAAAATTTTGCCGATTTTGCTGATTTAGCTGATTTTACATAGGAGATTTTGCAGTTAAACTTATGAGGGAAATGCTCACTTGACATTGGCAATATGCACAGATGCAAATGGCATTACAGATGCAATTGCAATGCAATGGCACTGGAGATTTTTTGAAGTGAATACTTCTTTAGCGGCGTTATGCACTTTTTTGGGATGGGTAAAAAATGTTAAACTCGCGTCAACGCACGTGGGCTGATCGAAAATTTCTGCTTCCATCAACGCGCTATCAGTCTTGGTACTATAATCTGAGTCCTGCGCGTCTATACTTGCTTTACTATCCAAGGTAAAATACATATAAAATATTTTATTTAATAATCTTACTTCTAATTTTGTTCCCGGCGTTTCAGCATCCATCAACGCGCCATCAGATTTGGTACTGTCATCCAAGTCCTGCGCGTCCATACTTGCTTTGCTATCGTCCTCGCGGCACTCCTCGGCGTCCATTGATGTTTCACTTTTGCTTTGATTTTTTCTTCTCTGCAGCAAAAAGTATATTGTGCAACATAAATTTATTCAGTTTATCTAATTAATGTACTTTAGCTACAAATATATATAATACTAGCTGATCCCGCGAACTGGTGGTGGTTTTTAATGCTACACCATAAAAAAATTACCAATAAAAATTTATCCAAAAAATTAAAAAAAGATTTTTAGGACGAGCCACCCTTATTAACACTTAGGGGTATAAAAATTATTTATAAACGTATTCTCATACCTACTGAATATAGGTACATATTAAATTTCATCAAAACCAGTCAAGCCGTCTCGGATGAGTTTTATACTCCTGTCACTAAAACTGTGACAGAAGAATTTTATATATAAGATATATTTAGAGCTACAAATATATAATATATTTATGTATTATACATATTTGTAGCTAAACTAAGTATACAAATTGATAAATAAATATATGTAGATGACAAACAAAACTGTTTATTTTATATAAAAACAGGTTTGAGTAGATCTCGACTTGCTCATTTAAGATATTCAACATGCTTTGGAAACCAATGACTTTGTACTATAGCCACTCTCTCTTTTTTCCCTCCTATAAATTTTCTCCTTCCATTACAAAACTGTTTTATGCCCAATAAAAGCATTCCAAATCATTAATCATTTTCTACAATATATATATTATTGTTAATAAAATGTTCATTGCAGATTTCAATACTTAAATCATATTTAAAAAAAACAGCTCTTTTGTATGTTGGTTTACTAAAGTTATAGGGTTTTCAGAAAGTTGACATTGTCACTGTATGAGTTACTTAAGAAATTGTCAAACAGTCACACCCATTTTCACTAAACATAGGATACCCCTAAATCAGATGCCTAAATATTTAGGAGTTGCCTAGAGGAAAAAGACGTTTTACTAACCTTTAAGTCACGACTAACGACGTTAGGCATAACCTAAAGGTACGACACCGATTTGGGATGGCGTAGTGCTCAGGTGCCCCTAAAGTGACATAATATATGTGACAGTCGCTCAAATTCATAATAGATTGAAGAACAATATCATGGACAACTGTCAAAAACTTGGGCTACTCATAATCATCGATAGGTGAAACGGAACTTCATGCTAAGCATTGCTCTAAATTAGGAGTTACTTAGTAAGGCATTCCCTTGTTCGTCTTTAGAGAACACGGGCATCAGTCACACAAGCTTACGGAGGTGAGAGAGTCCTCCACGTCGACCAAGTGAAGATTGGTGGACATCATGCCTGAGAGAAATTATGAGTTTCTCTGGTGATGGAAAACATCGTTATTAAATAAATATCACTATGTTTCCTCCCACTGTGGAGCAGCGATAAATTCTTTGCACTTAACAATTTTATTTGTCAGAGGTGGGAGACGGGGTTTTGAACACGGTATCTCTGTGGCGGAGACCACGGCCTTTACCGCTGCTTCATACGTAATATATATAGCATTTTAATTGAGTAGGCGTTTTAACCAGATGGCTGCGACATATACACTTCTACAATCATGGTAAACGAGCATTCGTGAAATAAAAGAACTATACAACTATTACGCTTCATCATATCCAAACACAGTTTTAAAATTCGCTTTCGTTCGCGTTTTTGTTTGATTGTCAACAAACGTGGCACCCATCGTGCAGACACCTTTGTCATACGCAAATTTTCATGCAGAATTTTATGTACTAGCTCAGTGGAGATGCCTGTGTTCTCATCTATTTCACGCACCTTCAATTATGGACTTCTTCAACAACATCCTCAATAGTGACTTCGATTGGGCGACCAAAGCGTGGAGCATCAGATGTGCTTGACCGATCACGTTTAAAATAATTTATCCTGTTATTCTGCAATGTTGGTGCGTTAGTGCCATGAACAGAAACAAGTTCAGTTTTTATTGTGGCAGCACTGCAACCCTTCATAAAAAAATGTTTTATAACGGCACAAAATTCAGATTTTTTCATAGTTGTTGAAAATGTACAAGTGATCATAGTTAAAAAATGGTTAAACTGACAAAAACTTGTTTTTTTTTTTTTTATATGTAAACCGAACAAAAAGGCAGACGGGCCGCGTGATGTTAAGCGATCACCGTCGCCTATGGACACAGGCAACCCCAGGGGAGCCACCCGAGCATTGCCGGCTTTGGAGGAGTGCTTTTTTTACAGCTTTCTTGAAGAACCCCATGTTATAGTCCACTGGGAATGCCTCAGCTGGAAGGTTGTCCCATAACCTACACGTCCGTGGTAAAAAGGAGCGTGCAAAGCGGACTGTGGAGGACCGCCACGAGTCCAGATGGTGCCTGTGGAACTTTAACCTTCGTCTGGTGGTATAATCATGAAATGGTGATGTAGGCATTAGTCTGAAAAGTTCCTCGGAGCACTCACCATAGTAAAGTCGGTAGAACACGCAGAGCGAGCCTATGTCTCTTCGCAAGCTGAGCGGTTCTAGCCTGTCAGTCAATCTTGGGTCGTTGACGATTCGGACTACGCGCTTTTCAACAGAGTCAAATGGGTGTAGCTGGTATTTTGGTGCTCCTGCCCAGAGATGAGAGCAGTACTCCATATGGGGTCTGACCTGGGCTTTGTACAGCGTCAGGAGTTGCCCCGCAGTGAAGTACTGCCTCGCCCTATTGAGGACACCAAGCTTTTTGGACGCCAATTTGGCTTTGTGCTCCAAATGACTCCGGTACTGCACTTTACTCGTAATGTCAACTCCCAAGATACCGACACTTTCACCGACGGTGAGCGCGGTACCCTGGAACTTGGGCGCTACAACAAATGGGGTTTTTTTAGCGGTAAACGCGCAAACTTGTGTCTTCGTGAGGTTAAACTCGACAAGGTTAAGTCGACCCCATTCCGAGACCCGCTCCAGAGAGTTCTCGACTTCAGACACAAGTTTGATTCTACTTTCCTCCACTTGTGACCGAGAGGAATTGGCTCGACAGGTGTATAGTGCGTCTACCGTACTATCATCTGCATAGCAATGTATACTGCGTGATTGTTGCAGCATGTCATTGATATGCAGAATGAATAGTGTAGGAGACAGTACTGAGCCTTGGGGAACACCGGCATTAATGGGTTTCATATCTGAGCAGCATCCGTCAACAACGACCTTAATCTGCCGCTCAGACAGAAAGTTTGCCACCCAGTTGCATAGCCTCAGGGGAAGACCGTAAGATGGAAGCTTCGCGAGAAGGGCCCTGTGCCAGACCCGGTCAAAGGCCTTTGCGATATCCAGGCTGACTGCCAGAGCCTCCCCGTTGCCCTCGACGGCTTCAGCCCAGCGGTGTGTGAGGTATACCAAGAGATCACCGGCCGACCGGCCCTGGCGAAAGCCATACTGACGATCGCTGATCAACCGGTGCTTCTCGAGGTACCTAATGAGCTGCGTATTTATAACACGCTCCATCACCTTAGAGAGCAGGGAGGTTATCGCAATGGGCCTGTAGTTGGACGGGTCACTGCGGTCACCCTTTTTCGGGATTGGGTGTACTAGGGCTACCTTCCACGAAGACGGTACTATACTTGTGGTGTAGGAAAGCGAGAATAAGCGCGTTAAGACGGGAGCCAACTCGGGAGCGCACGTCTTTAATACGATCGCGGGGATATCATCCGGCCCGCTCGACTTCTTGACATCGAGGGCTAACAGAGCTCGTCTGACGGCCTTTTGAGTGAAACGCACGTCCTTCATCGAGCTCTCACACTGCTTGATGGTCGGCGGTGTGGCACCTCCGTCGTCCAGAGTCGAGTTTGAGGCAAACAGGGTACCCAGGAGATCGGCTTTCCCTTTTGCCGTGTGAGCCAGAGTATCGTCCGGTTTGCGTAAAGATGGTAGAGACGACCGACAGAAGTTACCTTCGACAGCCTTGGCAAGCGACCAAAAAGCTCGACTCCCGCAAGGGTAGCTTGATAGACGCTGGCCAATTCTGCCGACGTGCCTAAACTTCGCCTTGGCTATTTGCTTCTTTGCCGAACGGGAGGCAGCGTTGAATTTTTTCCGAAGCTTAGACGTTTCGGGGTCCTTGCGCGTGTGCGCATCAGCCCAGGCTTTAAAAGCTTCTTGCTTAAGGCTAGAAGCCTTAGCGCAAGAACCATTAAACCAGGGCTTGTTTCGCCCGCCAATAGATACTACAGAGTTGGGAATAAAACCAATCATGCCCTGTCGTATCACATCGGCTATCGATTCCGCACACGTGCTAGGATCACCCGAGGTGAAGCACAGCTGCCTCCAGGGGTAGGAAGCCAGGAATTCCCGGAGTCCATCCCAGTCCGCTGACCCGTAATGCCAGACTTGACGCTTCCCATTGGGTCGAGAACCTTCTGGGGGCGGCAATGGTACGGCAGAACTTACCAGGCAATGGTCAGAAGTCCCAAGTGGGGCCCCAACCGTCACCCGGTAATCAGATGGATGGGTGGTCAGCAGAAGGTCAAGCAGAGAGGCAGTATGGGTCTCAATATCTGGTACTCTGGTGAAAGTACCACCTGCGTCAAGAAGTTGTGAGCGGCCCTGCCAGCAAAGTCGGTGATTCTGGATCCCAACCATTCGGTGTGGTGAGCGTTGAAGTCACCCAGAATCACCAGCTCAGCCGAGGGACACTGTTCCAGCACTCTGTCGGAAGTCTTTTGGACGTGCTCAAATAATCGAGTCGTCTCCGCGTCTCCGCTATAGGACCTATAGAGGCACGCGTAGATTCGGGTTCTAGCCCCAGCGTCTACACGTGCCCAAAGCACCGATAGGTCCTTGTCTTCAAGGCAGCTTAGACGGCGACAACAGACATCCTCCCTGACGTACATACATACCCCTGCCCTACGCCTAAACGCGTGTTCTAAAATATAATATATATAAATGTTTTTTTTTACTGAGTTTTTGACAGTCTTCATCTGAAAGATTGTGCCTGAAGTTTTGGCGGGAAGTCGAAAAAGACATATTGTGCTCTTGTTTTATTTTTACTTTCTTTTTGTATTTTTGAGTTATATCGGATAAATTTTATGGCATTTTGTTCGCTATAGGTTAATTATAGTGCAGGAGTGTGGTGAATTAAAATAACAGTGCGAAAATAGGTTTTTTCGGCTTGCCTCCAAAATTCCATTGGTCACGTTCTGGTAAAGAAGCTATCGCTTTACTTGAATGTCTGACTGAATTATTATTGACTAACTGATTACTGACGACTTACTAACTTTACCTATTATTACTCGTTCAGTTTCACCGAAACTGGCAAAAGTGTGATGCAAAAATTATACTTGACGCTGGTAATATGCAGAGTTTGCGATGCCATAATTGAAGAAAAAAAAAGATTGTGCCTGCCAGTGTTAAAGTCATTTACAAAAAAAGTTTTAAATTTACCTACTCCATTAAACTTTTTCTTCTTTAATTTAGCTTCAAAAGTTTGTATATAGGTGGCCTGGTCGATATAATTTTCCGGCTTTCCAGCAGCATACGATTCATGTATTGATATGTCTGAAAGATACATAAAATAATAGTTAATGCAGTCAAATGAAATTGGATATTTAAAATGACGCAGAAATTTAATTTGGAGGTGAATTAGTTTCCATCACAGTCTTATTGCATCAGATTGGCAATTTAGGTTTATTTCGTCATGGCAAAACTCCGCATTCACAACAATTAGAACCCCTGAGACAAGATCCGAAATCTGGAAATGCGGAAGCGGACTGAAGTCATGGACATAGCTCTAAGAGGCAGCAATCTGAAGTGGCAGTCACATCTGGCGAAGAGCCGACAAACGTTGAACGAGACAAAAAGATTTTTAATAGAACAAATATGGGTGTTAACAAAAGCTGTGAATACTTTGTTCGCCATATTTACCTTCATGAGGTATGCAAATATCACAAAGATAAAATAAAAAACTTAATTATAGCACAATTTATAAAAAAGTACATTTACAAAAAAATTATTATGTTTATTTGATTCCATATTGCGCCTTTTAAAAGTTTTGTATGTATTTAAGTATGTATTGATTTTTTTGTTTATTTAATTATTTATTCATTGTTTATTTATATTTCAGATGAGATCCGATCGTCGGCTTTGGGTGCCCATATCGCAGGGTTTTGTACACTGAGAGAAAAAAAGCCGGCCGAAAAAAATCCTCCCAGGTTTATGCCGAGAAGGCTTTTGGAGTGGAGTGGACCGCGTTCGGGCAAACATAGTGTAGAACGCCCCTCTGCGAGTTAGAGCGACGATCAGGGCCGGGTTGTGGGAAGTAACTAAATGCGTTGAGCCGAAGTGGACTGATATGGGCTGATGATGTTGGATGATGAATTACGAATTATATTTTACTTACCAGACCCGATTACCTCCGGAACCATGTATGGGAAGAGCCAACCTACTAAGGGAGTCTCTCCGGCGATATAGGTCGCGTGTTTGTGGTAGAACAACAGTCCATCTAACTTAGCTTCAATTGGCGGTGGGTATGTCATCATAAAACTAGAAAGATTTCAAAGATATTGAACATAGGTAATTTAGATATACACAACTTATTGATCGTAATCCACTACAAAAGTAAAAACTATGTCGCAGCAGATTACGCCCTCCCCAAAACACTCAGTAAATATATTCTACATCCATACTAATCCATACTAATATTATAAATTCGAAAGTAACTCTGTCTGTCTGTCTGTCTGCCTGTCTGCTACACTTTCACGCTTAAACCACTGAACCGATTTTGATGAAATTTGGCATAAACATAGAAAGGACGTTGAGAAATAACATAGGCTACTTTTTGCCGCGGGAAAATATCTCATTCCCACGGGAAGCAAATGGAATGAATGGAATGCGCCGTGTACTGTTATAAATACACTACATGTTATTACTTACTTCATTCACGTCCATTATCATTTTTATAACTTATATTCTTTTGTTTTATTCTTATACTTTACTTTTCCTTTATTATTTCTTTACAAAATTATTTAATTTCTGTGTTTATTTATATTTTGACGCAGCTATCAAAATTGTCATATCTGTCTTTTATGTTTCTTATTTTTTGAATTCATTTTACGGTTTTGTATTAAAATCCTTTTAGCCATTCAATATTAAATAAAAAGAAACATTTTATGTTTCTTATTTCATTTCATAGATTAATAAAGTATAGTATTGTCTTTGGCTTATTCATATTTTTTATATTATAATTATTATAAATTGTTATTTTTAAATAATAAATGAATGTAATGTTCTTCGAATCTTTATATATATATATATAAATGAATTGCTGTTCGTTAGTCTCGCTAAAACTCAAGAACGTCTGAACCGATGTGGCTAATTTTGGTCTTGAAATCACTATCAGTTTTTAATTTTTTATTTGACAGTAACTTAAAATCCTTTGAAATGATAAAGTAACTAATCCTCTTACAAAACTTTTAACGCAGGACAACGTCTGCGGGATCCACTAGTAACAAATAAAAGAATATATAGAAGTTTTGGCGGGAAGTCGGGAAAGACAATGTGCTCTTATTTTATTTTCATTTTCTTGGTGTATTTTTGAGCTATATCTGATAAAGATGATGGCATATTGTTCGATATAGGTTAATTACAATGCGCGAGTGTTGTGAAATAGAATAACAGTGCTAAAATATATGTTTTATGCTTGCCTCAAAAATTCCATCAGATACGTTCTGGTAAAGAAGCCATAGATTTACTTGAATATTTGACTTACCTACTTGACTGACTGATTAATGACGACTTACTGACTTTATTTATAACTACTTCGTCCAATTTCATTGAAAGTGGCAAAAAATAGATGCAAAAAAATATACTTGACGCTGGCAATATTCACAGTGTGCGATGCCATAATTGAAAAGAAAAAGAAAATATAGGCTGATTGTAGAAAGATGGCAAGCTGACTGACTGCACTCATGGAAATGCATTTTCATACTACATCGGGCGAGGAGGCTTACTGCAACTGATGTGTGTAAACTGTAAAGTATGTTAGTAGACAACTAGCTTTCCGCCAGCGGCTCCGCCCACGTAGTATATACGTCTTTTTCTATAGGAATGAGATATTTTCCCCGGAGAAAAGTAGCCTATGTCACTACGCCACCGCCAAACTATCTCCATACAAATCAGTACATCCTCTTCCGTATGACAGCCTCCGTGGCGTAGTGGGCGATGAGCCGACTGCGAATGCGTAAGGTCATGGCTTCGATTCCCACCCAAAACAAATATTTGTGTGATGAACATGACTATTTGTTCTGTGTCTGGGTGTTAATTTATCTATTTAAGTATGTATTTAGAATTATACGGTGTTGTGTGAATTGTCGAAAGATATTTATTATTATTATTTATTATTATACAGTCAGTCACTCGTTGCGATGTTGCGACATGAAAAAAGGACAAATAAACAAACACCTTTCCCATTATTTTATATTATTATAGTATGAATATTTTTTTACTTTACTACTATACAAATATAGATAACAAACAAATACTTTAACACAAAAAAACTCACTTTCATATTTTTAATATCAGTACTTAGTTCTGGCTATGATCTGCAAATGTGAATGTAGTGCATGTACCTACTTTCAATACAAGAACGACAATCAAACCTCTAAATATAGATATTGCAGCAGCATTGTAGACTTTCAAATGTTTTCATAATCAGAGCTGTTTTGAAAACAACTTTGAACTACTAAAGCATCCAACTGACTGGCTGCAACCCTTTACGGTCCTACTGACGGGCACGGGTCTCTCTCCATTATTGGGAGGCCTAAAGCTTACTCCTCCATGCGGCTCCAATGCGGGTTGGTGGTGATGCGGGTAAGTGGCCAGCCCGCTGTCGGATGTCATCAAACTGCATATAAGGCCTCCAACTAGTTTTAACGACTGTTATCTATCGATGATGAGATCGCTTGCGTTCTATGCTCTCTGGGCCATGCACGCTTCAATAGGTTGAAGCAATATCAGAGTACTCAAAAATAACATTTCTGGATAGCAGCAGCTGTTTGATTATGATATGTATTGAAAGTTATATTTACTTCTACTTACTTTTGAAATGATTCTGGATCACAAGGAGTCATTGGTAATAATTTAAATATAACTTTATTTATTTTAGAGGCTTTGCTTAAATCTGGCAATTCACTAAACTTAGTCCTTAGCCAGAATTGCCGAAATTCCATCTGAAACATGAATTTAAGTAATTAGGATTTATGTTTCACAAAATTGTTGAAATTGATGGATTTTGTGTGAACTAGTGCTGGAGAAGTAGAAACAAATTGATTCTTTAGAAACTAAGACATCAAAAACAAATAAAATGGGTGGTTATGTAAGTTAATTCGTTTTGTAAGCTCAATGTTTCTGAAGTAGCTCCATCCAGTGAAATTTTAATTAATGTATGTATGTTAAAATGCGAAAGTTTGAATGTATGTTTTGGATGTTTTTAGATTGTTGTTGGTTGCTCAATCTCACAAGATCGGCCGCTCAGTACTGGATTAAATTCGACACAGAGATACCTAGATTATAGTCTGGAATAGCAGATAGATGCAAAGCACATTTTTTATATTTTTCGAAATAAAAATATATAACTATGGTACTATAATCATCTGTAGTATAATCATATAAATTTAAATCACCTAAAGAAAGCTGGGCTGAATTACTAGTATTATACTATGTGCAAAGGTACATTTAATTAAAAGGACTTTTAGAATTGTCACAAGTAGTAAAGAAATAATATAATGTCTAAATTATATAAGCTCAGACAGTGCCATATTGTATTTTCTTTTTGTGTTTTGCATTTGTCATGTATACTTGTTGATATACTTTAATAATGTTTGATACATATTACTTTTATTTATATTGAAATTGTAATTATTTTATATAACAAGGAAATTGTAGTGTAAATAGAACAGTTTTTGGAATCTTGGAATTTGGAATAAATCAATCACTAATTTTATTCTCAATGTTGTGTAAAAATTTGTGCTTTTTGTATTTATTTACCATTATGACATTTCTTAAAAAAAGTGTAGTATTTAATTAATTTTTAAGGAAATCTAATTACAATTTACTTACCTCACCATCAGCCATTATATGTTGATTCCACGAAAGGACATCCAAAACATACAAAATGTTTGCCTCCTTATAATAGAAACAGTCTAGAACTGAGAAATTCTTTCGCTTGTCCTGAGGATTGCCTCCTGGCAATAGAGATGAAAATTTCAACCTTAGCTGGCCATATTTTGTAAAGCACCTTGTTGTTCCCTTAAATAGATTAAACAGGTTTGATTAATTGTACAAGAAATAGTAATAAATAGGGCTTAATACAAATTTGACATAGTTTTCATAAATTATACGTTCACATTTGAATTGAACAGCTTGATTTTGGGCACACTTAATTCAATAAGATTTTGACCTGGTACTCTGCCAGGTCAAAATTAACACAGTCATTAAATAATTTTATAGTCTAAGGGCCTTGTTCACCATCTTCAAGTGTTGATTGTTTACATCCCAAGTAAAGTTAATTGGCAAGTAAAAGGTATGAGTACAGGTCAGTTTATCATATGATTAGTGCTACTCGAACATCGTGAAATTGAAATTGAAGTTACGGGTGACTTTTACCGACAATTAGCGTACTTGTCACTTTACTTGAGTGAAAGTGGCCCTTACTCTTGACAACCCACATTCAAAACAGTTTACTTATCTGTAGGTATACCAAACACCACCACCAAACTAATAGCTTCAACATATTAGTTAAAAGGAAAATGAAAAAAGATAAAGTTAGGTAAAAACTACTTTACAAAAAACGGTTACTCTGAGTAACCGTCATAGAGTCAATAACTTTGATGATGCTCTGTTTTGGGGCGAAACATGTGTTGGTGGTGGTGCATATGTTGGTGGATATTTTTGTTGTTGCATGTGCATGTGTCCTATGTGGGAGGAAGGGAGGTGCTATTGTATGAAAAAAGTATACACCGTCATATGTTCTGGTTGTGGATTATTGCAAAGTAGTTTTTACCCAACTTTATATCAATGGAGTTCTGCAAAGTAATGCCTGTTTCTATTAATTTTATAAAAAGATAAGTCCAACCAATAGCTTGAAATTAAATTGAGAATGGATGGACGGTGTCATGCTATCAGCAATAAATAGATAATTAAATTTACTCACATGACTAGCAACCACAAGGACCCGGACACCCACTGGACATGGTGTCACATACCAGTTTGTGCTAAAGTCTTCAGGCTTTTCTACCATCCACTCTGAATGCATCAGAACATTTTCAAACTGCTGATTTGGTCTTGAGAAACCAGGTACAAAGACATTGGGTATGTATTTGCTCTGAAACAAAATTTAATACTCAGTGGAACACACAAATAAGAATGTTAATTTAAAACATATTGAAAAAATCTTTGCTGCATACATTACGATTTATTTTGTAAATACGAGGAATAGTAATAAAATGGGTAAAGTAATAAAAAATCCTAAATTATGGCAATTTTCGGATTTTAGTTTAGGGGGAGGGTCAGGTATGATTTGATTTTGGGGGAGGAGTCCACTTTACCAAGCAAACTTTAAACATTGTTGGCAACAATGTGTGACTTTAGTGTAATGTGGATATCCTTTGAACACATGAGGGTTATGAATTGTTATGTATTTAAAAACACATAACAAGTCATAACATCAATAATTTGAGGTTTGTCAATGATGAACCTAAACAGTTTTGGGGGTTGAAGTTTGGGGGAGGGAACAGTGTTGCTATAAGCAGAGCCTGAAAGTTATGTAAGCTGCAGAACTAGTGCAGCATTTTCAAAACAATATCACATCAATTTGTTGGTTGCACATACAACCTTCTTACTTGAGCAAATCGCACACATCATTGACACACTCAAATAAATCTATGCTAAGATATAAAGCTGAAGAGTTAGAAATCAAAATACTTTATTGTTGACTGTTTACATACATAGAATAAGATGTTTAAAATTATAATTGGAGATTTAAACAGTCTACTATATCCCACCAAAACATTCTGTAAAAAACTAGCCAAGTCTCGATGGAGCTGCTTGTTTATCTCTAAAAAGTAATGAAATCTAGAGAAAGTCGTGCCAAGTCTAAGGTTCCTTACTGCGATTTCTTTATTATTATAGTTAACGTTGTGTGACTTGGCCGTTGAACATTCTTTTTGTTTACACGTAATGTTATATCTGTTTTAACTACCTATGTTCATGTACGTACCATGTATGTACCATGTTAAGCGAGATAATAGCCCATACTGGTATTGGTAATTGGACGCTAGTGTCTCATTTTAGGCTGTTGTTGATTGTGCAACACATGCATTCAGCATTGAGAATGCTGACTTCTGCTCACTTCTTTTTGGAGCGTCAAATCGACCACCGATCTAACATAAAATAACACTTGTGTATCCTTCAACGGCCAAGTCACACAACATTAACTATAATAATAAAGAAATCGCAGTAAGGAACCTTAGACTTGGCACGACTTTCTCTAGATTTCATTACTTTTTAGAGATAAACAAGCAGCTCCATCGAGACTTGGCTAGTTTTTTACAGAATGTTTTGGTGGGATTTCACTTCTTTTTGTAGAAACGTGGGCATATTGATTTATTTTATTAGATTTTCTTATTTGACACAGTTTTTTTCTTTTTATTCGAAGTACTGCCTAACTGTAAATTAAACCTAGAAAACTAAGAGTACTAAATAAGTAACAATTAAATAAAGCATTCAATTAAAACTTCTTTCAAATCTAATAATTAAGTAATAATCAGTAATACGTCACTAATCTATACGTTATAATAACAACCTGCTAATTAAGGGCATGCATAAAAAAGGAGTAGGTATTGTAATTGAATATGTTTCATTTTGTAGAAACGACTGGAGAATAGTTTTTACATAATCTGAATTTTGATTATATTTACTAAGTTTTTATGCAACAGAAAACACGATGCCATAAAATTTTCTCGATAGATTTATTATTCAAAATTAGGACAATATTTTCAATTTTTATGTCAAAACGAGTTTGAATATAAGTATTTATCATTATTTTTTTAACAACAAGCTAATATTATTATAAAGCTTTCTATGCAAACAGTTTTCTATGTTTTGTTTTAGTTATTTAACGAAAAATTTTTTTGATTTGGCGCTTACGACATTCAAAATAAGATGATGCTTTCTTTTCCTCGCGAGAGCTGAAGTAACGCATGCCATCACTCTCTTCTCTTCGCCACTCCCATCCCATCCCACCATGATACCACCCGTGACCACTGCCAACGATGGACGCGTACTTTTTATGCCCGTATCGCCCGCGAAATACGAAAATTTCAAATTTTATTTCATTTTGTTTAGTTTTTGAAAATATATTTTGTTTCTTAGTAAGTAAGTATTAGGTATAAGTTATTATTTTTAGTAAGAATTAGGTAATTTTAAAGTTTAGAAAATGGGAAATAAAAGTAAAAATAAATTATCAAAACGGAAATATTTACAATTCAAACGACAGCAAATAGCTTATATGAACGAAGAAAAAAGGTAAGTAGAAAGAAACAATACCCGATATATCGATAATCTATTTACAATAATTTTTTTCGTAATATATTTTATTTTAGGCTAGCTATCTATTTATGAGCAAAGAATATTTAGGTTACTCGGTAGTCACACTTGGTCCTTATTTCACGATTTGGAAAGTAGCGTCTGTAGTCAAGTTTTTGAAGTCTTGTCTTGCAAACGTGAGTGAACGTTTGCAATACGACTCAGGTTCGATCCCCAGCGTAGCATATGTTTTTTATATTATATGAATTTGTTTTTTTTTTACTATTTTAAAATTACAAATAATTTTTACAATAAAAAAGCTTATAAAAAGACAGACTGAAAACATAAATATTTGAAATTCTTACGGCCGAAAGAAGTCTACATGAACAAAAGAAAAGTACGTAAGTAACCTAGGTACAAAGCTATGATTCATTATATACTTTAGGTGTTTATTTTTTTACACCGTAATCAATTTTGTTTCATAAATAAAAACCTACAATTACACTGCCCCTATCTATATCGACTGAGTCGATAGACTGACAACGAGAAATCCTTACGTAGGTAATGTGTAGCCATACTGATCCTTTATTTCACTCTTAGTGAAGTAGTGAGCGTAGCTCGTAATAAAATCTCGTGCATTTCGTAGGAGTGTTCTGGGTTCGATTCCCACTTGTACAGTTTTTGTAAAATTAGTCCTCAACCACAAATATTTTTTTTACAGTGAAAACGTTTTTCCGTTTCTGATTCATTAAAAAAGTGAACAAAATTGTGAATTTATTTTAAGTATCGATTTTTTACTTTATTTATAATTTTACATATGAGCTGCGGCCCACTGTATACAATCGTAGAACAGTCGAAGCTGTACATTCGTATTTTTTGCACGTTGCTGATATATTATACGTATTTGTTCAAAATTTTGTTACTACCTAAATGACATTGTTGCAAGACAGTTATTTGAGCTTCTTCGTTGTATAAGAGCTTCTTCGTTGTTCCGCTAGGTGACGCTGGCTCGTAATTTAGAAATCAACTTATTTTTACTTAAAGTCACCGATAGATGGCCGAATCCCCGCAAGGGGAACATCACCCCGCCGCAGGGTAGAGGCGTGGCTTGTGATTAGGTATTTCGCATTGATGCATGCCCTAAACCTTAGCAAACCTCACGAAATAATAAGCGAAATCAACAAAATGCAAATAATCCCTCGTAATCCATAGCAAACGTTTTCAAGCGCAGTAGAAGAATGTCGTAAACGAGTCGACTGTAACGCGGCCGCAAGCGCGTTTTAAAATACAGTCAGCGCCATCTAGCGACCTCACTATCACCGCCACCCACTCTTAGTCCAATGCATTATATTTTGAACAAATGAGCGAAATTAATATTTTATTGTAATTTGTTTATTTAATTTACCTATGTAATGTTCGAGTAGAATAAAGTTAATCGTTCGACTGTTTCTTCTTGTATACTTGTAAGTACATATAAGTATAAAAGCCAATCTTGTGTTATCTAGAGTTTTCCTTTAATTTTATTTATATGCGTATTAAAAGCAGAAGGGGAGGCATTCGCCCAGCATTGGAACGTAATAGGCTAGATTAAATTAGATCTTAATAAAAAAACTCAAAGGAAATAATACTGAACCTACTCAATCTATACAAACTATAAACATAACGTTAACTCTTTATCTTTATTATTAGACAGGTGTTAATATAATTAATATTTACATAATAAAATCAATGAACTTTCTACCAAAGGAATTACCTACTGTCCTGCCTCCTGGAGGACTCGAGGAGAGGGGGTTGAGGTTCGAAAAAACTTCGGGTCACTTATTCTCGGAGTCGAAGAAAGGATGTGACTTCGAGCCCCATTTATTTGCGATTGCTTTAAAAATTTTCATACACTGGGTCTTATATACAAGTTTGACAATCCACCCTTCAAACAAATAACAATGTCGATAATTATGAAAGACCTCTATAAAAATTTCGTCAATAATATTAAAGCTTTCTTGGTCGAATGGTTACGTAAGCCTAATACGGAGCTAGCGACCCGGGTTCAAATCTCAAGTAGGCAAGTTGCGTTTTAATTTTTTGTGACAATTTTTTTTAATTGGGAGCTAGGTATTTCAAAAGGATTTGTAAAATAACACTAAGTCAATGAATGTTTTGCTTAAAAATAAACCAAGTAAATAAATTGTTTTATTCCGAGCAACGCTCGGGCGTCCAGGTACTATCTAACTAAATAAACTAACTGACAATCCACCATTCAAACAAATGACAATGTCGATAATTATGAAAGACCTCTATAAAAATTTCGTTCATGGACTTAAGGCTTTCTTGGTCGAATGGTTACGAAAACCGACTGCGGAGCTAAAGACGCGGGTTCAAATCTCAAGTAGGCAAGTTGCATTTTTATTTTTTGTGACATTTTTTTAAATTGGGAGCTAGGTATTTCAAAAGGATTTGTAAAGTAACACTAAGTCAATGAATGTTTTGCTTAAAAATAAACCAAGTAAATAAATTGTTTTATTCCGAGCAACGCTGGACGCCCCCAGGTACTATCTAACTAAATAAACAAAATTTTGCTTTCGCTTAACTTCGGAACTAAATGACCTACAGACTTGTAATTTTGGATTTTAAGTATGTGATTATAGCTTACTGGATGATGAAAATTTCAGCGCTCTGGTCTTATCCAGAGGTTCTCTAATAGGGGCCTGAAAATGTGGCGAAATGGTTCTAGTAAAGGATGGACCAAGAGTACTAAATAATCCTAGTTATCCTAGTTTTTATAGTTTTCCCTTTATGTGGCCATTAAACCCTAACTCTGTACCAAATTTCAGCTCTCTGAGTTTATGGGAAGTACTAGTTCTATTTTGATTTTATGAGTGAGGTGAGTGTCGTAAATGCGAACGAAAATGCGAAACTTTGCTTTCGCTTAACAGCGGAACTAAATGACCTACAGACTTGAAATTTTGGATTTTAAGTATGTGTTTATAGCTTACTGGATGATGAAAATTTCAGCTCTCTGGTCTTATCCAGAGGTTCTCTAATAGGGGCCTGAAAATGCGGCGAAATGGTTCCAGTAAAGGATGGACCAAGAGTACTAAATAATCCTAGTTATCCTAGTTTTTATAGTTTTCCCTTTATGTGGCCATTAAACCCTAACTCTGTACCAAATTTCAGCTCTCTGAGTTTATGGGAAGTACTAGTTCTATTTTGATTTTATGAGTGAGGTGAGTGTCGTAAATGCGAACGAAAATGCGAAACTTTGCTTTCGCTTAACAGCGGAACTAAATGACTTACAGACTTGAAATTTTGGATTTTAAGTATGTGTTTATAGTTTACTGGATGATGAAAATTTCAGCTCTCTGGTCTTATCCAGAGGTTCTCTAATAGGGGCCTGAAAATGTGGCGAAATGGTTCCAGTAAAGGATGGACCAAGAGTACTAAATAATCCTAGTTATCCTAGTTTTTATAGTTTTCCCTTTATGTGGCCATTAAACCCTAACTCTGTACCAAATTTCAGTTCTCTGAGTTTATGGGAAGTACTAGTTCTATTTTGATGATCCATGAGTGAGTGAGTGTCGTAAATGCGAAACTTTGCTTTCGCTTAGCTTCGGAACTAAATAACCTACAGACTTGAAATTTTGTATTTTAAGTATATGATTATAGCTTACTGGATGATGAAAATTTCAGCGCTCTGGTCTTATCCAGAGGTTCTCAAATAGGGGCCTGAAAATGCGGCGAAATGGTTCCAGTAAAGGATGGTACGGCAGTGTTTGCTTTGCGCTCGACTTGGCGGGGCACTGACGTGCCATCCAGATTCTGGCATACAATATTATTAATTAAAATTAACTAATTTTTTTTTTAAGATCCGATAAGAATAATCTTAACAGATCATCAGCTTTTGAGCCTACCCACCACTGGGTCAATGAGAGAAAAAAAGCCAGCGGAAAAAAAACTCTCAGGCATTGTTTAGTTATAAATATTTTATAATGTATTTTACGCGGAAGCTCGCCAAACTACTTTTATTGCAAGTATCACAATGTCTTATCTTAAAAAAAAATGTTTATATTGTTATAATATCCTTTTTTTATAAGCCAATGTTTTAGTTTTTTTTTATTTATTATTTAGTTTGTTTCAATGTGCTTATCTCAGGAACTACTGGTTCGAATAAAAAAAATCTTTTTGTGTTGGATAGTCCATTTATCGAGGAAGGCTTTAGAATAGTTTACACACCTGAGAGCCATCATTGAATATATCAATTTCTTCTGCAGCTTCAATCAAATGGAAGATACCTCTGCAGTTATCTAGATTGGTTCTGCGGTTACTGGAATCCACACACAAAATACATTATAGTATCAGTAAAAAATCACTCAGATTAATTATATATCATTATAATCATTCCTCATACACTAATTAATCACATACTTTATTAACTTGGTAATAATATTTTTATTATTAGAATTTAAGTATATGGCCCTGAATAAAGATGTGTTACAAGTATGGAAATTATTTTAATTTCAATCTATTGCTCAATAAATTAAATGCAATGTTCTGTACTCATCTTTTAGAAAGTACTGAGGGAATTAAGGATATCTTAATTGTGATAGGACAGAAGGAAGTGAACTCCAACTCAATGTTAGAAATACAATATATAAACTTTAATACGAGCTACCTTTTCTGATGTTGCAGAATGTCATGCCTTCTTTGCTCCTGATTCCCGTACTTTCCCCAGTTTTTGTATAATGATTTGAATGATTCATCTCCTTTCTCAGTGCTCAATGTGTTTTCAAACTTTTCCAAGATTCCGTCCATTGTACAAAACGGGCTTCCTGCTAGATGATCTTCTTATACATGAAGAAGTATGTATATATTATTAATTTTAATCACAGATTTTAATATTACTCGCAAATTACATACCGGAAAATTCAAGATTTTCAACTGAAAGGTCTTTGACATTGACAATTCTGTCTGTTGTAGTCTTGTGTAGTTCGCGAACGACCTAGTTCGGAAGACCGCTCTTTCGTACGAACTACGCGAACTAGGTCGCAGAGAGACCGCTCCTTAGTTCACTAGTCCCGTTCCGACGCGGCGCGCGGAGCGCGGATTTGTTGTGAGCGAGAGCGGGCACTGAGTCACTGACTGACTTGACTCACCGTTTGCCGCGCATGCATTCCTCATCGTTCGTTCATTTTCGCTCTTTAGCTCAGTTCAGTCAGTCAGCGGTGCGCGCGTGGCGAATGTTTTGTTATGGTAAATACAACAAACAATAACTGATAACAGGTAATAACCTTGGATGACCTTGTATTTGTAATGTTAAATGGTTATTGTTACTATTAAAATACTTTATGCATTGAAAAATTATGTAGGTACCTAATAGGTACCTACTTTTAATATGATTAATGTGAAGTAGTGTACCTATTACTTTGTTTATAGGTTATGTCATGTTTGTTTTAGGTTCTTTAATCTTTATTGCGATGTCATCAAAACGAAAACATAGTTCCTTGTCGACACATTTCATTGAAGACACAGATAAAAAAAAAGCAATAATATAATTTTCTTTTCTGCAATCAACTAATATACGAATCCATTTGCAATATTCATCCACTATATTTTATTAATATACTGAAATAGTAAGTAATTTACTACTGCAAGCTGATTGATGAACATTATAATAATAAACAAAACAGCGCGACGAAGCGAACGCCGAACGACTGATCTATTTAACCGGAATTTGTGAAAGGAGCGGACGAACTAAAAGAACGACCTAGTTCGCCAAAGACCGGCGAACTAAATTGATCGCTCCCGGTCGCGAACTAAAATGCGCAAGACTAGTCTGTTGTCATTGTGAGTGTCAAAGGTTTTTTATTTTTTTATTTCGTTTTACGGCATTGAATAAAAATCCTTTCAGCCATTCAATATTTACTTTCAATTTTAATAATGGCATCGCAAACTCTGTACAATACTGTACATATTGCCAGCGTCATGTAATGCATCACTTTGTAGTCGTAGAAAAAAATCAGTAGTCGTCAGGTATCAGTTAGTCTAGTCAGTCAAATGTTCAAGTAAAGTGACGGCTACTTTACCAGAACATGTCCGATGGAGTTTTGGAGGCAAGCCGAAAAAACATGTTTTCGCACTGTTATTTTATTTCACAACTCTTGTGCACTGTCATTAACCTATATTGAGCAAAATGCCTTCAACTTTATCCGATATAACTCAACAATACACTAAGAAAATGAAAATAAAACAAGAGCACAACTCAGTGGCGTAGCTATCATAGGGCCAGGTGGTGCAGTGCACCAGGACCCCGGAGCTCAGGGGGCCCTCTAACCTCTCTTTCTCAGCTTTGAAAAAAATTAAATTAAATTAAATAAATTGAAAAAAAAAATCTTGTGGAGCCTCGAGTCTCGAGCCTGCTCACAAGATTTTCTTTTTTTTTTCAATCGGAGGAACATTTAACGTTAATTGCAATAGTAAATGAGGCGGCATCATACTTGGATTTGAGTGAAATTATAGACGAATTCGCAAAAATTAAAGCAAGTAAGAGATTGTGAATTGGACGGGGAATTCAGTTCTGTTAAAAATCCTTTTTTCTCTTAATTAATCTTATCTGTATAATAAATATTCTATATTGTCATGTGCGTCGTTGTTTATTTATTCCCTTTTTCTTCTATTAAACATATGGAGATTCTTATAGAGACGACGTATGGATTTAGCCTGCTAGAGATAATTCAATTCACTGTTTCCTATTCTTATTCCTATCAATAATTTTAAAGACCAATATAAGTTCAAACTTCGCTAAAAGAGGGGAGGAGGGCCCGATTCTCTCCCTATGCACCAGGGCTCTTGTCCCCCTAGCTACGCCACTGGCTCAACTTGTCCCTTCAGGCATAGGCATCATAATAATATTATCGTCAAAAAATTCGTCCATATTATCAGGCTCAAATGAAATTATGTTTAGTAAATAATTTGTACGTTAAACATTTCTCAACCTTATGGGTATATTGCCCAAACACTTTTACTAGGTATCGTATTTTCCTGGCTTGGATGTTTATAATGACATTGTCTTTATTTATATTAATGACTCCCGTAACAGAGGAAATTCAAATATCAGCGGGTCAGCTTTAAAAAACAGACATTAAATTAAAGAATCAATCACAACAAATTTGATTCAATCAAAGGTACTGACTCACCCGGGTGTCATACCTGTCAGTACCTGTGATGTTCTAAGAAACAAACACAGGTTGGATTGGAGTTGGATGATTGGATGGATGGGTGACTTATGCTGGTGTGGTGGAAAATTTATTTTTTATGTTCCGTCCCGTAGGCTTAACGTATTCTCCGTAGAGAATATAAGCTAAACTATCAGTGAGCGTAGTTGTTACTTAATAAACCTATATACGTACAGTGATTAAGTTCCGTATCTGTGCCCGCGACGTAGTCCACGTGGGTAGACTTGTAGAAAAGAGATAGATTATTGTAACCTATTGTGAAATCGCTTATAATACAATGTTCATATTATTATGTTCAGAACTTCTGAATGAAAAGATAGCTCATTTATTCTCGCTAAATCCTTATAATCATTATAATATTCCACTCTTACTATCTAATTTTCTCTCGCTACAGGTGATCAGTTTCTCTCTAAAAATTAAACCTGAGAAATAGCTTGTCTCTTATCCCGGCCATTGACGATCAGCTCAAACATAAAACTGGGGCATGAAAGTAAAACTGCGGCGTCACTCCAAAATTTGATCGTAAGTGGCGAATCGTCATTCCAGAGTTTTAACTGACGGACGACGCGCCACGGAAATATTCCGTGACTACATCCAAGCGGCGCGTCGCGTCGCCCAAACTTCAAACTGACTGACCGTCATTACCGTCAATACGCGATCGTCACTCCATCCAAGTATTCAGTTCGCTCCAAGGAACATAGAACATAGTACTCTCTACCGAGAGTATACCGAGAGTTCGCTCGCTGCGATCGCGGTCATAGAGAAATTAAACACTACGATCGCGGTGAGTGAGCGTCACAGACTACCTATAATATGTGAGCGTGTTTGCCAACTGCTATGTAAGAAATGCGCTAAACCATACTGGAAAATGCACTAGAATTGTGCTAATTTTGATAAAAGAGCACCAAACAAATAAAATTAATCAAAATATTTAAAAAAAAGAACTCCACTCTCCACGAAAACAGCTATATTCGTTACGCTAAATAGATATTTAATTAGAGGTGCGTTCTGAAAATCTGCAATTGTTGCCTGACAGCAGAATTTTATTAAAATTTCAAATCAAGGTACGTACGAATAATGGGGCGATTACATTGGTCAACATGCAGAGCCCGATTTATTATACATTGCTGGTTTTCTGAGTACAGTGTAATAAAATACTCAAGATAACCGGCAATGTATTCCAAATTGGACCCTGGATGTTGGCCAATGTAATCGCCCCTTAAGATATACTACTTTCAGGTAATAATTAACTGTGTTTTAGAACGCGCCACTGATTGGTTTTTACCAACGTGATAAATTGCAGACTTTTGAAAATGCACTAGTTAGGGCACTAGGCACTGTTATGGAAGTTTGAGCGCTAAAACATCAAGAAATGCACTAGATCTAGTGCTGATGGCACTAAGTTGGCAACATTGAGCGTGTTGTGCATTTAGTACCTAGAGTCCTTTTCATGAAAGAAGTCCCGCGGTGATTTTTGGAACTAAATTTGACAGGTCAGCCATGTTGTCGTTTTTCGATGTTATCAAGTTCGTTTGTTGTGGTAGATTTTTGTGAGTTTTTAACTAGCTTAGTGCATTTTTAAGATTGTTTACAATGCCAAAAGTTGTAAAAAGTTCGGCTCGAGAAATGATATTGAAGGTGAAAGATTTCTGTGAAGCGGAACAAAAGAATCAAGGTGTTTTAATACCACTAAACAATGTTTGGAAGAGAGTCGCCGTCATAACAGGTACTTTTTAGAGATGCCATATAATAATTTTTTGCTGTATTGATGGGACTTTTATGATATATATTGATTTTTGCGACAAAATTGATATATAAACATAACGTGATGAAACTAAGTAACTGAAATTAAAACATATATTACGTAGTACATAAGCATTATAAACTTAAAGTTACTATTATTTTTAATTGTTCATTATTTAATTGCAGGTGTGTCAGAGAATACTGTAACAAGAATTACAAAATAAGGTATAACAACGGCGTGTACTTCGAAAAAAATTGTCACCCCGGGGAAGAGTCGCCCGCATCCGAAAAATTTATCTTAGACGGGTTGGTTCGATTTATTTTGTGCGCTATCCGGCAAAAAAATCACAGTTTTTACGTTGTACATAAAGAATTACCAACATTGGCTAAATTACGGGCAGCTCTGAGAGAAGACAATAATTTTCAGGGAAGCATCACAACATTGCACAGGATATTAAATAGGATTGGTTTCAAGTACAAGCGATGTCAATCTAGACTCAAACTACTTATGGACCGAATAATTATATCTACGACTAGTGACACTGAAACAGAATCTGATTCTGTTTCCATCCACTCTTCAGACAGTGATGTTCCTATGGCCGCTGATCACAATTATTCAATAAAACTCTGAATAAAACATTGTGATGCTTTTCTTTACCCTATTTTCTCATCATTTCCCTGTAAGTAGGTAGAACACCGCTTATATAAGTAAATAAAAATATACTTTTTACATAACAGAAAAATAGTAAATATAGGTTAATGGGCATTTTTATCAAAATGTCTACCAACCCACTCATGGGATGACCCATGCAATAAGTCCAAATAACTAACGTTATTATGACTCTGTAAGTGTCGTGTTATTATTAAATAGTTTCAAATGACTAAGGTTTTCTTTTTACTATGTTGTTAGGTGAGAAACTTTAAACAAAGTAATAAAAGCAGTTTTTCGGTCATGAGTCATGACTACTCATGACCGTTACCGAAAACAGGTCCCCTGTGTACAGTGTCCCCTGGTACTGGGATACGTAGGATGCCACATTTTTGAGTTTTATATTTTATTACTTTGTTTTAAGTTTATCACCTAACAACATAGTAAAAAAGGAAACTTTAGTCATTTGAAACTATTTAATAATAACACGACACTTACAGAGTCATAATAACGTTAGTTATTTGGACTTATTGCATGGGTCATCCCATGAGTGGGTTGGTAGACATTTTGATAAAAATGCCCATTACTACTTTTAATATTTTAATACTTTTGATTTATCAGTTATCAGAAATATACATGTTTCACTAATCTGAACTATTGTTATAGTATGGGCTTGAGTAATGAAATCACAGCCTATCTAAAATGTATTTATTTCTTAATACAATTTAAGAGCTTATATTGTTTCATCGAAGTATGCAGATGCAGGAAATAGTATTATTTGATAAATTACATATTATTATGCTAAATGTAAAATAGGTAATTTTTTACTCATAAATGGCAACATTACGTCACGCGACTACAGCGCTGCGTCTGGGGGACTTCTTTCGTGAAAAGGACTCTACTAATAGGTACTAATGTACCAAGGAATCATTAGCATCAACTGAATATTCTTTAAATTCAAATTTATGTTCTTTATTTTACTCTCTTAAACTGTGTAACAACTAACAGGCCATTTTTTTGAAACGGGAATATTTACTCACTTTGAATCAAAAGCAAAATCCGTTTTTACGCACGTCTATTAAATATACCTAAACTACCTCTCTAATCAATCTCAAATTTCATCTAGTATATAAGTCAAGCAGTTTTAGAAATTACGTAGGTACCTTTTTTTTGGTAGGTATCGTGGGGGAAACCTTCAACAGGTATCCGGTACCTTGGGAGAGGGTACCGGGTTATGTGGGATTTGACCGCACTAAAACCTCCTCGGTGGCTGCCTCTGCGCTTGGGGAGGACTCCGGGATCTCCAGCGGAACGCACCGGTGTCTTTCACGCGCGACGCCCCAGAATTCCCCCTATACTTATTCTACTCTTTGCCCAGTATTGGCCCATCTTCGGGAGAGCAGATGTACTCTCCTGCACCTTCCGATGCTTACAGCGACATGCGGCCACGCACACACCACCGCCCTTCCCGGGGCTGCTCGTTGGACGGATCGAGCTCCCACTCACACCGTCCACAACCCCGGAAGCCCCCTTTTAGTCGCCTCTTCCTATCAGCCTGGGATACCGTATGACTATTCTTAATCCCGAAGCTACAGGGACTAGAGATTGCGTACCTACCTATGAGGTCACCTTTTGCTTTTAGATATATATTTATATTACATAAAATTAATTAATTATATTCAATATCAATATCCATCCATCAGCCTTTTAAAGTCCACTGCTGGACATAGGCCTCCCCTAATGTTCGCCACTCCGTCCGGTCCTGCGCCCTCTGAATCGGTTTCCCGCTATCTTCTTCAGGTCGTCAGTCCACCTGGTTGGAGGGCCTTTTGCCGAGACGTGGTCGCCATTCGAGGACCTTTCTTCCCCATCGGTTGTCAGTCCTCCTAACTATGTGGCCTGCCCATTGCCACTTCAGCTTGCAAATTTTGAGAGCTATGTCGGTAATCTTCGTTCGTCTACGGATTTCATCGTTACGAATTCTGTCGCGTAGAGAAATACCAAGCATAGCCCTCTCCATCGCTCGCTGAGAGACCTTGAGCCTGTGGAAAAGGCTAACTGTAAAAGACCACGTCTCAGCGCCGTAGGTCATCACTGGCAACACACACTGCTCGAAAACTTTCGACTTCAGGCACTGCGGTATTCTGGACGAGAAGACACTTTGTAATTTCCCGAACGCTGCCCAACCGAGTTGGATTCTACGAGTTACCTCTCTCTCGAAGTTGGACTTACCCATACGGATCGCTTGACCCAGGTAAATATACTCGTCGACAACTTCGAGAGTAGCGCCATCAACAACGACCGGTATGGGTGTGACATGGACATTAGACATGATCTTCGTCTTGTCCATGTTCATCTTAAGACCCACCCGTTGGGAGGCGCTATAGAGGTCACCCAGCATTGTGCTGAGTTCTTCCAGGGACTCCGCCAAGATGACTATATCATCGGCAAATCGAAGGTGTGTGAGGTGTTCGCCATTGATGTTAATACCAAGCCCTTTCCACTCCATCAGCTTAAACACGTCTTCCAGTGCAGCGGTAAACAGTTTCGGGGATATAACATCCCCTTGTCGCACTCCGCGCTGCAGTGGAATAGGTTCAGTGCTTCCGTCGTGGACTCGGACTGTCATGGTTGCGGCTTTGTATAAACACTTCAACACCTCGATGTACCGATAGTCTATCTGGCACCGTTGGAGAGACTCTAGCACCGCCCAGGTCTCGATAGAATCGAAAGCTTTCTCATAGTCCACATACGCAACACATAGCGGCAGATTATACTCCTCGGTCTTTTGTATAACCTGTCGCAGCGTATGTATGTGGTCTATGGTACTATAGCCTTTTCGGAATCCGGCTTGTTCGGGAGGCTGGAAGTCGTCGAGCCTGCGCGCAATACGATTAGTAAGGACCCTTGAGAACAGCTTATAGACGTGGCTCAGAAGCGCGATGGGTCTATAGTTCTTCTAAAGGGCTCTATCACCCTTCTTGAAGAACAGAACCACCACGCTTCTGCTCCACGCCTCCGGGGTAGTTCCGTTTCTGATGACGGTATCGAACAGTCTTTGGAGCGCCACTAGGAGGGGTTTGCCTCCAGCCTTTAGCAGCTCTGATGTGATACCGTCATCTCCCGGTGCTTTGTTGTTTTTTAGCTGACTTAGGGCCCCTCTAATTTCGTACAGGCTGACGTCCGGGATATCTTCGGTATAGTGTCGGGTCAATTTGGCTCTCTTGTCGTTCGCCATATTGGGAACGGGAGCCTGTGAGGAGGTGTACAACCGTCCGTAGTACCTCTCAATTTCTCTCTGAACTTCAGGCTTAGACGTAACCATAGCGCCAGACTCCGCCTTCAATCTCCTCAACTGGCTTCGCCCAATAATCAGATCCCTTGCGAACACTTAGGAGACTTGGTTCCGCTCAATAGTGTTTTTGACGCGCTGTGTGTTGTGAGCACGCAGATCACGTCGTCTGCAGCAAGAGATCTGTTTATTTAGCTGCCTGTATTTCGACATTGAAGCCGGGGACCGGACACATAGTTCACGCCTTTCCTTCATGAGACCGAAGGTATGTTCAGAGAGCACTTGAGGTTTACTACTGGAGGGGGTCTTAAAGAACTTTGACCCTACCTCGTGGACGGTTTGTACCATCCTGGTGTTAATTTCGTCCACAGATTCGCATTCTTCTAGGCCCGCGAAACGATTTCGCAACTCCAGCTGAAAGTTTTCGGAGCCCTGGATTTGAACAGGTGTTGGTCGGAGCGTAGACTTCATTAGGCGTGACCTTTCCAGCTTAATGTTGATATTTAATGTGCCTCGTACCATTCGGTGATCACTTCCGGTTTTCACCCTGTTGATCACGGAGACATCATTAAATATGTGCCGTTTGTCGGCCAAAATGAAGTCTATCTCGCTTTTTGTGGAACCATTTGGACTTATCCAAGTCCACTTGCGCTGTGGCTTCTTCTTGAAGAAGGAGTTCATCATGAAGAAGTTCTCCTTCTCCAAGAAGTTAGCGAGCAAGCGGCCTCGGTGGTTCCGTTGTCCAAACCCAAAGGGCCCTACTTTCTGCTCGTCGCCGTCTCGCGTGCCCAGTCTAGCGTTGAAGTCCCCCATCACCACCGTGAAATGAGTCTTTGAGGCATGTATGGCTCTACTGACGTCCTCATACTATGTATCTCAACCTCTTCGTCTGGGTGTGTTGCGGTCGGTGCGTATACCTGTATGACCTTCAGCGAATAGCGTTTAGATATTCTGAGTATAAGGTACGCTACCCTTGCTGACACACTTTCGACTTGCGTCACGTTGTTGACGAGGGACCTGTGTACGAGAAACCCGACACCACCAATATCAATATATTAATATAATATTCAAATCATCAGCGCGCACCTCTGACAAAAAAATTTGCGCATTTGTCGCTGCTCCACGGCTATGGAAAAAAATGTGAAATTTAATTAATTTCGATGTTCTTCATCACCGTGCATGCCTGACATAATTTCTCGAAAGCATGACGTCCTCCAATCCGCACATGGCACATCTGCAGCATGGTGGATGACCTAAATCCATCTCACTTGAGAGAGGAGACCTGTGCACAGTAATGGGACGTAAAAAAAGGTTGAAAAAAAAATTTAATTACCTATACGTAACATCACAAAATAATACTTAGGCTGCCGGCCATAGTTACATTAAGCGACCGTATATATCTCCGAGCAGCTAAACCTAATACATACGTACCTATGACAATATAGCTCTAGCACATAGCAAGAGAGGGTAACGAAGCTTGTACTTCGTAATTTTTAGTTTAGGTTTAATCATACTCATATTAAAACGGTGATAAGAATCTACTCCGTTTATTAAAACGATTTCATCTTTTTTGCAACAGGTGCCGCGAAGAATGCCCTTGTCTTAATAAAAAAATCTAATCGCACGATCTTGTTTCTTCTAAGAATTCATGCGCATTTTTGTGCTTCGGTCGGAGGGCACGTTAAGCCGGCGGTCCCGGTTGTTAACAATGCACAATTTTTAAATTTTATCAGAGGTGCTTGTTTTTTTACATGATCTAGAGGTTGTTAGACCTAAGGAATTAATAAACTAAAAATTCTTTAAGTAAATTAAGCTTTTGGAAACACTTTCATGACAGTAGTTATGTAAGCACCAACAAATTATTATCACCAGTTTAAAGGTTGGCTGCAACCCTTTTTGCGTCCCACTACTGGGCACGGGTTTCTCCCCATTATTAGTGAGGCCTGGAGCTTATTCCACGACGCTGCTCCAATGCGGGCTGGTGGAAAAAGGTGGTTAAAGGTTAGTAAGTCTAAAGGATTTCATTTCATGTATCTAAAGGTCACTGCACAAAAAGTGGGCGGTAGGGCGGGCGGTCTAATGACAAGACGATCGGAAAGCATTTTCAATTAAATGCATATAGGTATATGCCTGTCATAGATTGAATTGTTGTTTGTTTCAACGACCCAAGATTGACTGACAGGTTAGAACCGCTTAGCTTGCGAAGAGATACAGGCTCGCTCTGCGTGTTCTATAACCAACTTTGCTACGATGAGTGCTCTGAGGAACTTTTCAAAATGATGCCTACGTCACCATTTCATGATTATACCATCAGACGAAGGTGAAAGTTCCACCGACACCATCTGGACTCGTGGCGGTCCTGCACAGTCCGCTTTGCTCCTTTTTACCACGGACGTGTAAGTTACACTCTTCCAGCTGAGACATTTCCAGAGGAATATGACATGGGATTCTACAAGAAAGCTGTAAAAAGCTCTCCTTGAAAGCTGGCAGTACTCGGGTGGCTCCCCTGGGGTTGCTCGTGTCCATATAGGCGACGGTGATCGCTTAACACCACGCGGCCCGTCTGCTTTTTTGTTCGGTTTATGTATAAAAGAAGTACAATTAATTTGTACCTAACACCACCGCATTGAAGCATCGTACTGGAGTGAAATGTAGGTCTAGTAAAGAAAAATACAACCATTTTTACTGCCAAGACCTAAAGGTTACTAAACTTAAGGAATCGCCAATATTATGAGCGTTTATCTAAATTATTTAGTTTTTGTAATAAGTGCTCTCTCGTAGCTCGTAGCTCTAAAGGATTTGGTTTCATGTACTGAAAGGTCACTGGACAAGAAGTGGGCGGTAGGGCGGGCGGCGGACTACCATCAAAATGATTCCAATGCATTCCAATTTAAATTCATAGTATAAATTCATAGTTTATTGTTTTTACCTGATGAAAGGATCTACTTAGAAGAGTTTGATTCAAATAGGGCGGTTGACGGTCGGATTTAAATGAGGCGACTATCAGCCTCCAGAACAACAGCGCAACTGCGTACGCTTGCATGACTTTGCACTGCATGCACCGCTTAACACCAATTGTCCTATAAACTCGTTTGCAATTCCACTCAAATCAATTAAATTTATCCCTTAATATTAATTTCTCGTTGGCCACTAACCTGCATCTCCACCAACCCGCATTGAAGCAGCGTGGTGGAGTAAGCTCCAGGCCTCCCCAAATCGGGGAAAGACCCGTGCCCAGCAGTGGGACGCAAAAAGGGTTGTAGGCAGGCAAATTAATTTCTCCTGCATTTATTCTGTGTATAAATGAAAAATAGAAATAAATAAACTTTCCACCAGTCCTCTGACAGATACCTACTTTCGATTGAGATGTACTTGGTGAAAGTTGAGTTAGAGCTTGTAGTTTCAGAATCAGAGTAAGAGATATCAACTCATGTAGAGACATGAGTTGATATCTTGTTTACGCAGAAAGCCACATACACTTCTCTCGGAAAAAATTTAAATGAAAATGATTTGAAACTTATTTAGTAAAACGACAAATAAATAAAATAGAGGCATTGACAAGAGCGTAGGCGGTTGATGTCAAAGCGGTTTAGCGATGGCTTCTAGGTATTTGAATTTCCTGAAACAAAACTCACGTATAAATTACGCAGGAAAGCAATAATTACTTAGTGATGAAAACATAGAGAAAGGCGCTCCTTTGTATTGTGCCTAGAGTGACCTACAAAGATTTCAGATATCAAATTTAAATGAAACTATACGACAAGTGACAGCTTTCAAAGAAAGAACAACAAAAAGTAATAACATTGAAGAAACGTAAAGAAAAGTGTTTTAAAGAGGTTTGAAAAACAATATGCGTGTGCCTAAAAATGGAGTTCCTTCGATTACCCTGGGTCAAAATCATTAGATTTTGCGTTAGTGACAATGGGTCCACATCGAAAGTATAGATACCTAAGCTTTAGAACAAAATATATTTTTGGAAATCAGTCTACAATTGGTGGAGTAATCGGCGAACATATATAAATATATACATGCACATACAGACTTTTACAGACGAACACCTCCTCCTTTTTGGAAATCAGTAAAAACAGAGTTATTCCCATAGATATTTTATGACTTTGACACGTAGTATATATAAAAAATCTATATTTATTCCAGTCGAATAGCGCCCTCCCCTTATTATTTGAGTCAGTTAAAAATGTTTTACTTATTAATTCTACCCATATCGCTTACGTCCGTCATTGACTCTACCTACTCGCATTGGAGCAGCACGGTTGAGCAAGCTATATGCTTCCAAATTGGCCTTTGCCCAGCAGTGTAATGAAAAAAAGACTCATCGACTTTAGGTACCCGTTTGGGCTAGACGTTGATTGAGCTGAGGGAAAAAAGCATTATATGTACACACATGTCATGTATATTTGAGATAACAGTATGGCTATGGGTTGACAATAGGCGACAGCTGATCGTATAAGACACTATAAATCCATTTTCACAAGATGCGAGTAGGTAGTACTAAAACTATTACATTCAGTTCAGAAATAGCCTTGTGTGAACGAGATTCATTCCCACGCTCCTGTATTAGTGTTATCTCGTACCTAGTAGGCCTTGCGGAAGAGGGCTTGTTTGATTGTCTTCATAAGGTTATAAAGGCAGGGATTGAATCTTTGGGCATATCATATACCTAAGTAGTTGGGCATCGATCGTCCTACTATACTATATTGATGTTTTTGGGATTTTATTATATAGACCGATGCGATGGACATCCCAATAACAACCTTTTTTTATGGAGCCGGCATTTGAAATGAAAGAATGAAAGGAAATGCCTTTTAGCGGCTGTTCCTAGTTGATACACAGGACTATGCAAGTCCAATATGGTAGTGAATTTTTATATATTTTTGCATACATACATTACGCTTTATATAATATCATAACATTCTCGTTATATTAATTTCCTTGTGGTCGTAGTTCTGTAAGCGCATCGAAGGTCGCATAGGGGGTTGGGGGTGGTTGGGCGGTATCGTTGTTGTTAGACCGTATAAAATGCCAGCTTTCGCTGTGATACTCTGATCTATAACAGGATGATAACAGTAGAATAAACTAACAAATATCATTTAGCTCTTACAGGCAAAATATTTTTGTTCTTTTTGGTACAGCCAAAAACGAAAACAAAAGAAATTGAAAACAAGAAAACGTAGGTAGTTAGTATATTATTATATAATTAGTTTGTAAAGAAGTTTTGTTAAAAACAATTTATTTAAGTCAGAAATAATTTTAAATACTTACATGGTTATGTAATGTATGATTTATCCAGGTTGAGTGAAATCGTCTTCAAAATATTGAGAAATGAGTGTACCCGGATGACCGGGCGTTGCTCGGATAGTAAGTAAAAACAATTGATTTTCTTCATTGGCTTAGTGTACTTGCTACTGAAGTCGCTCACAATTAAAATAGTATAACATAGTACTTGGTAATACATATTATTATTAGGTATGTCAGGAAGAGTAAAACACGGATAAAACGATATTTTCTAACAATGAAATCCATCTAGTAGACCAGTGTCGATAATTTTATGTGACCAAAACAAATTTTATAGTAGCATGAAACCAATTGGAAAAGGTAGAGAATATATAACAAAAATGAAAGGATTTTTGGAGTTATATTCTTAAATTTTGCAAAAAAAAAAATTCACAATATTTGGTGACAACTTATCTTTTTATGTCCCAAACACACATAATTTTTTTCGGTTTCAAATATTTATTTTTTTCATCTCAATTTTAGCACCCTAGTTTTCAATCGAAAATTCTCACGTGAGTTTTTGGCGGGACGTCGAAAAAGACATATTGTGCTCTCGTTTTATTTTTACTTTCTTGGTGTATTTCTGAGTTATTACTAACTTTTCCTAATATTACTCGTCCAGTTTCACCAAAACTGGCAAAAACGTGATGCAAAAATTATACTTGACGCTGGCAATATGCAGAGTTTGCGATGCCTTTAAAAACAATCTCACGTCAAAGTCATAAGAATAAATAATGTATCTTCTTTTTTAAAAACTTTTTTTATAACATAGGTAATAAAAAAGTAAGTATCATCTCGGATGAGTTTTGGCGGGAAGTCGAAAGACATATTGTGCTCTTGTTTTATTTTCATTTTCTTGGTGTATTTTTGAGTTATATCGGATAAAGTTGATGGCATTTTGTTTGATATAGGTTAATTACAGTGCACGAGTGTTTGTGAAATAGAATAACAGTGCTAAAATATGTTTTTTTCTTTCTGCTTGCCTCCAAAATTCCATCGGACACGTTCTAGTAAAGTAGCCATCGCTTTACTTGAATGTTGGACTGACTAGACTGACTGATTACTGACGACTTACTTACTGACTTTGTTATTACTTCGTCCAGTTTCATTGAAACTGGCAAAAAATTGATGAAAAATTATACTTGACGCTGGCAGTATGCACAGAGTTTGCGATGCCATAATCGAAAAAAAAAGTATCATCTCAATACTTTATTAATATAATTCCAATCTAGCGTTATGACTAATAGGTAATTTATTTTTAACATAGTGCCGCGTAATGCTGTATCTAAATATTATGCGTCCATTAAAGATTTTATTTACGGCGTTATGCATCCGATAAGAGAGGATTTTTCGAAATTCGAAAATTCGAAGAATGGTGACTAAGTTTGTATGGGACAACAGTATTCTTTGGTCCAATCTACAAGACTTCGAATTTTGCTGGAAGACGTATTTCGTATTTTATTGAAAAAAAAAATTACACACGTAAAATATTCTGAGGTGCGAGTACCTAAGTTAAAAACTTGCAACCATTTTCTAATATTTTTTTAAAAATAATGCTAAGGGGGGGGGGGCTAAAGTCAAAATACGCATTATTTGAGGTTTGTCAAGGGTGAAGCCGAATGTTGTTATTGAACACCTTAGCCCCTCCTCCTCCTATATCGGCTAGGGGTATGACATTACGAAAAAGTTTGTACCTTTTTAGTTCGTCTGAGCCTTCGCCCAAGTTTTAGGTTCTTTTTCTATGAAATAACTAATAGGTAGCTAGGACACTCACGACACCTACTTTATATGATTGCGATGAGGAAAATCTGATTACAAATAAGTAGGTTTATGTAAGTACCTATCTCATAAAAACAAATATAGTACAGAAAGTGGAATGGCAACGAGAAGAGAAAATAATCAACTAAGGGCATAAGGGCGTGTGGAGTGTGGGCTGTCAGTAGAAGGTATCTTTATAAATTTTCATGACACTTATACTACACCTATAGCATAAGAATAAATAATACTACGTAGAACGGAAACTCCCGCTCAAAACGGGCTCAAGGTCACGATATTAGCCTACACTTTAATTTCGGCTAAACCGACTACTGAAGACGGGCTGTCTCGGACGGGCGCGTCAATTACAATAACGGCGCCATATTAATGTGGTGTGTTTGGTTGTACAAACAATTCTAAAACAATGCCAAACTTAAGTTTTTTTAGTTTGCCCAAAGATGATGCGAGATAAGTAATATTTTTTAAATATTATTCCTTTTCCGTACCTAATTTATCAAAAGGATGTGACCAGTTCTTTTTGTGTAGCCAATTGTTTCACTTTCACTCAATTATAAAAAAAAATGTTAGATAACTACAGCATTTTAACATGTCGCCAAAATATTTTTTAATAGCCCCCGCCATCGGTCATTGAACCTTTCTCGATTGTTTTGCCTCGCGATTGCGGCGCCGCGGCACTGGCGCACGCACGTTATACTTAATATGTAATTCGTTTATTTTAAACCTACACTACGTAAGTACTTACACCTATGTAGGTTAGTAATACTTACTTAAATGGCTTCATTTGGTATGGTACTTATAACTTATTAAGTAATATTATTTATAAGTATTTATACCTAGAGTAGGTAAGTATTTATCATTCTCATATTTTGTAATACTAAACTAAAATAATGATTTTTAAGTAAAGAAAAACTTATATTTTTGCGATATTATCTTTAGACATAAGCATTACTAACAGTTCACAGCCCTGGCAGCACGCCTGGGCGACAGAGGGGCGTAACGGGGTGAAGAGGGAAGTAGGTATATAAATTGCGGCATATCGATGGCGGTCAAAGGAGATTCCGTTCTATGTAGTATTATTTATTCTTATGCCTATAGCACAATATAGATATAACTATACAGTAAAGTAACTTGACACTATCGGCATAAGAATAAATAATACTACATAGAACGGAATCTCCTTTGACCGCCATCGATATGCCGCAATTTATATACCTACTTCCCTCTTCACCCCGTTACGCCCCTCTGTCGCCCAGGCGTGCTGCCAGGGCTGTGAACTGTTAGTAATGCCTATGTCTAAAGATAATATCGCAAAAATATAAGTTTTTCTTTACTTAAAAATCATTATTTTAGTTTAGTATTACAAAATATGAGAATGATAAATACTTACCTACTCTATAAATACTTATAAATAATATTACTTAATAAGTTATAAGTACCATACCAAATGAAGCCATTTAAGTAAGTATTACTTACCTACATAGGTGTAAGTACTTACGTAGTGTAGGTTTAAAATAAACGAATTACATATTAAGTATAACGTGCGTGCGCCAGTGCCGCGGCGCCGCAATCGCGAGGCAAAACAATCGAGAAAGGTTCAATGACCGATGGCGGGGGCTATTAAAAATATTTTGGCGACATGTTAAAATGCTGTAGTTATCTAACATTTTTTTTTATAATTGAGTGAAAGTGAAACAATTGGCTACACAAAAAGAACTGGTCATATCCTTTTGATAAATTAGGTACGGAAAAGGAATAATATTTAAAAATATTACTTATCTCGCATCATCTTTGGGCAAACTAAAAAAACTTAAGTTTGGCATTGTTTTAGAATTGTTTGTACAACCAAACACACCACATTAACTTGGCGCCATTATTGTAATTGACGCGCCCGCCCGAGACAGCCCGTCTTCAGTAGTCGGTTTAGCCGAAATTAACGTGTAGGCTAATATCGTGACCTTGAGCCCGTTCGGAGCGGGAGTTTCCGTTCTACGTAGTATTATTTATTCTTATGCTATCGGCCGAATTGACACACGCACAAAGACAACTGTCATTACACGGCCGCTCAGTAATATTAAGGTAATAGTACGCACTTACGCAGTGCGACATTGCGCTATGGACTGAAAATCGAGTTTCATAAATTCATCTTTTGGAACGAAGTTCCTTATCGCGCGTTGCGAAAGGGGGCTAGACGGAAAAAATTAAGACGAAAAGTTACAACTATAGCAACCGCACTCAACATTGCTTTACTTTGTTGACTCCCATCTTTCTTATGACCGCACACCACCCAAACCCACCGCAAAGTAAAAAAAATACAACTTCGTTCAATCCTGGTGTCCCTTGACACCTCAGTTTTTTCTTAAATTTTCAAGTGCCGTTTTTTACCATAGTCTTTTTTCACCATTATTATTAGACTGATGAATTATTATTATACTATTACCAGACCATTATTATTAGACTGATCTGATCTGATCTGACTGGCAACTACAGGGGAGCCTTCTGAGCATTGCTGCCTCTGAAGGAGAGCTTTTTTATGAATATTATTATGTCGTGTAAGTTTATTTAGTAGTAAAATGGATGATTTATGATTTTTTAAAGGTATATATAGACCAACCGCAGAATTATTTATTTGTTATTGACCTGTTTTTATTTATTTATTTTTTAAGGTTTTATTATTATTTTCTTGATATATTTTTGAGTTATGTTATAAAAAAGAGCTATCTAACATTGTGTGGTAATGGCAAACTTGATCGGATTTTAATTGTTTTTATGGCTAAAAGCGCGCGTGGCTCGGCGGCTAGCGTAGAACGCAAACGGTCTACGCAGCTAAGCCAAACGGGCGCGGTCGGTTGTGAGATGGGTGACCGCTAGTGGCAAAAATTTCATGCGCGTTTCCGTGCTTCGGAGGGCACGTTAAGCCGTCGGTCCCGGTTGTTTACGATAGATAACAGTCGTTAAATCTTGTCGGAGGCCTTATGGGCGGTTTGAAAACATCCGACAGCGGGTTGGCCACTAACCCGCATCTCCACCAACCCGCATTGGAGCAGCGTGGTGGAGTAAGCTCCAGGCCTCCTCAATAAGGGGGAGAGACCCGTGCCCAGCAGTGGGACGCAAAAGGGTTGCAGCCATGGCTAGTTGTAATCTACTAGGTAAGCGATTTGACACCATATCGTATGGTATTCTGCAAGTTAGTCGCTTTTATTGATATAGGTGTTGGGTGTATATTGTATAAAAATAAGCAACCCATCAATTTGTAGGTACCAACCCTAGCACTACTCGCAGTCATTTGTTCAAATTTTAAAAATCGGGCTGAGTTACGCTACTGTCTAGAAAGGCAGGCGCTCCTTGTATTGTGCCTATAGTTAGCAAAACCTAGTAAAAAGTAGCGCCATCTAGACTGTTTTATTCAAACTTATTGCTATTAGAGCATTTCTCAAAAAAATTGTATCACAGATATTGTATTTTCTAAGCAAGAAAATAATATGTTAAAATGAAAATATTGAAATATACCTGATTTCTTTAATTTAAGCTATGGATAAAGGTCTAAAGATTATAAATATAAGGTTTGTTTTGAGATACAAAACGTAAATAAATAGCAAAATCTATTAAAACAAACAAAGGGTTAGTTATTTTGTTACCTTTACTAGTATACGTAAATTTAATGTTGAAACCTATTACTGGAAGCTTTATTTAATTAAATGTGATATTAAAACAAAATATAATTGTTTAAAAAAACAGTCTATATTAACTGAAAAATCTTAAAATATAGGCGGTAATGTTTCCTTTACATGTTTACGTTACTATTCGGCCACAAGCCTGGATGAACTTTACATTATTGAGTCTGTTTTACTTTTTATTAAAAATTTGTATACATATAAAAATCCATGTAGTGATCGCCAGCCTGGCTTTAAAATATCTACTTAGTAACTTCCTTTTTTAAATTTCGCGCATGTTTTAATAGGTATTCGCAGTTTTTAAACTGAAACATTATTTTACTCCTGACCTTTCTAATCATTATGTACAAAAATGTTTAAAATGCACACAGTAATTATTGTTAAAGATTTTAGGTAAGTATCCTCATAAAAATAAATGAAATCAGTCGTTTACATACGTTTTTATGATGCATGCTTAGTAATCGGTGTGGCTGCTACACACATTTACCTCATTTTCGGGAAATATTTTTGTAACATGAAATTAATTTCAAAAAGACATATTAAGTCTCATTCTGATCATTTAAATTAAAATAACTATAAGTTCTTACAATTAAGTTAGCCGGGCACTCCAGACAAGAGTCTTTACCACTCGGCTATCACAGCTTTGAAAGGAGAAAAAACCTTTTTAACAAACTTTTTTTTTTATTGTTATATAAGAATACTCTTTAAAAACATTTAAATGTATTTTAAAATTCTGTCTGTCTTTTCTATTCTGTCATTGGGGAGAGTAAAAAAAATCATGATTTTCATGTGGTGTAAAAATGTATTAAAAAGCAAACCCTACCCTGGTTTCGGGGGTGATAAATCGATCCAGCTAGGTTTTATTTTTAGAAATTTTACATTATAAAAAATATTTTCAGCGATAATCAACTTAAATAAAACTGAAAAATATGACTCTTCTTGACATCTATTGGCGAGTATTAATAATAATATTGTGGTGTAGAACGCCGTCAAACGCCATCCTGCAATCCAACGTTCAAAGCGATGACAATATTTAGAAAGAGCTCTATAAAAAATTTGTTCGTTGAATTAAAGCTTCTATAGCCAAATGGTTGCGTGGGCTGACTGCAGAACTAGGGGCCCGGGTTCAAATCTCAGTGAAAACCTTATTGCCTTTATTTTTAATTTGAGCTATTTCAGATAACGTTATTAAGTATCACTAAGCAAATGAGTATTTCATTTGAAATTAAACCAAGAAAATAAATTGTTTTTAGCAACGCTCGGTGGTTCAGCTACTAAATAATTACATCAGTATATTTTTTATCGATAACGTGAAAAATAATTCGATTCGAATTCGAATAATCCCGAATTAACATGTGTGGAGGAAAAGGGGAGATCGAGAGGCGATGTTACTGCCTGGGGACCGCGGTCCAAATGCTAACTTCGGATCATTTGTATATATACTGAGAATCTAAGAATCTTTGATAGCGTGATTCAGGATAAGTCTTCTGATTATACGTAGTACTCTATTATTTTACAATGTTCGATGTTTTCGTCGTCTTGCATAGTCAGCATTTCATGTGAGGCGCGTGGTCATGTTGCTGTAGGTATCGCGCTGCTACATCACTCCCATCACGTCGGGGTCAGCCACTGTTGAGTGACTCTCGGGTGTATATGTGTGTGTTAAGTGTGTAGGGACAAAGGTTAAACCAAACAACTAAAGAAGAAAGAATTATATATATTATTTAAATCACAATCACACAATAAATATATTATTATGTAGATGGAAATATATAATAAACGTATATAGACAATAGAAACAATAGAAAGGTAAGTACATGGAACTATGCTAGGCCGCGGAACGGAATACAATAACAATTAATAAATAATAATATCTACCTACCTAACATGATAGGACCTAACATGTGTGTCTGTACCCGTGCTGTGCAGTGTCCCAGAGTCACTACCGGGCTGGGGGAGGTGCTGGCGCAAGGCGGTGAGCCTATCGCCGAGTCAGATCCCACACAAGTTTTAGCACTGTTATTTATTATCAATCAAAATTACACTAACTTTATTCGATTTAACTTGGAAATAGACAAGATAATGAGTTTAAATAAAAAATAATAATAAATGTGGCAAATAACAAAACATATACTGGCAACATTTGTGTCAGGCAACGATATTTGCCGAGCGTTTTTCTATTGGAGCCCGAGAATATCCGAGCGTCTGATTAGGTCACGTGGTACTTTTGGAGTCTTCGTGGCGTAGCTTGTTCAGCTGCTCGTCGAAGCGGCTGTCGGACGGTCGCCTCTCAGCGAGTTTGAACGATGTAGCGGCCATTTTAGTTCTTAGTTCATAATAGCGTGCGCATATTTTAATGTATTTAGGATATATAGGAAATATTTCAGGATGACTATCATAGTCTTTTTAATAGATACATCAGCTTCTATGAACCAAAGAGCTTATTTGGGCGGACGCCCAACATTGCTCGATGTAGCCAAGGGCGCTGTGGAAACGTTCGTAAAGGTACGTGTAGTGTCATCGACTTTTCAACCGTTTTTGTGATCGATTTGTTTATCGCGTCTAATCTGTGAACCCGTTTTTTCCCTAGGTTCGCCAACGATCTCTCGAAAGTAGAGGAGATAGATACATGCTTCTAACTTTCGAAGAGCCACCCGCGAACATCAAGGTTAGTAAATCATAGTGAACACGTTTTTGAAGATATTCCTGTGGCCTGTGCCTAAACAAAAAACATCCATGTTGATGCCGGTTCTGTGGACTTTATTAGAGAAGCACTGCAATCTACAAACCATAACATTTACATACTCAGAAAGTGCGAAATTTACTAAAATATACAGCACGACGTAAACAGGACGAGCCGCCGCCGTCGCTGCCTTCGCGATAGCGCTCGCGACTGCGCTCTCGCCGCTCTCCCATTGGTCCATCGATTACACATAACGAAATGGCGATTTGGGGGGAAATACGAAATTATAATTTATTTACGAGTAGTGCGACATATTTATCATAACGTGTACTTGATCGTAAATTGATTATGTTTAATAAACTTATTAATATGCAAATAATGTTTTTCAGGCTGGTTGGAAGGAGAATTTAGCTACGTTTATAAATGAATTGAAGAATTTGCAGTGCCTTGGTTTGACAACGATGGGTGCTGCTTTGAAGCATGCATTTGATGTGTTGAATATTAATCGGATGCAGACTGGAATAGATACGTACGGACAAGGCAGATGTCCTTTCTACCTTGAACCATCTGTGATAGTTGTGATTACTGATGGTGGGAAGCTGTCAAGCAATGCTGGCATCCAGGAAGAAGTAAGTCCTTTATGTTTTATTATTTTAGTGTATGCAATTACTGGTAAATAAAATCCTTTTTTGACATGTTTTACTTTCTTATTGGAAGTAAATATTTTACTTACAATGGTAGGTAACTATTGCTGATTCCTATTATTAGAACTTGTGGGGATCACTTTTTTATTTTGTAAATGTATATGACTAAAATAAAATAAAAACAATGGATTGCACTCCTGTAGTGCCGGCAGAAGTGAAAACTTGAACATTAATGTTGTGCATTTTTGATATTTTTTTGTTTTATTTAAATACAAATTGCTTTTATTTTTATATTATTTTATATTATTTGTCATCTTGTATTTTCAGTAGGTTTTCATCTAGTATTTTAATAACGTATTCACTCATTTTCTGTCACTATTTTCTTCGTCACTTTTTACATTAACAGATGCACTTTGTTCAATGTCCATATTTTAAATACTTGATATAAACAAATTTTACAAGTATAGACAGTCGAGCCATCATCAGCTGTCACCCCTACGTCTTACAAATATTCAATCAGGCCATGTGTCCTGTGAGAGTCTAACATTTTTTACCCATCCCAAAAAAAAGTGCACAACGCAGCTAAAGAAGTTTTCACTTCAAAAATCTTTGGAATTACTTTGCATTGTTTAGGGCAAAACTGTTGAACTAATAAGATCTTTTTATTTACACAAACATAACATGCATATTATATTGTACTGCAAGTGGTGCCTGTGTCTCTCTAAATCATGTACTAGTGATCCACCCTGGGTTTGCTCTGGTGATTTGAGTTTATGTGATTATACTTATCTTGTATCCCACAGGAATAGTACATTTTCTGGGATATAAAGTAGCCTACGTGCTATTCCAAACGATCTGTGAAATTTCATGCCAATCCATTCTGTTTTTATTGCACATTTAAGCACTAAACATCCATTCATACATCATTCTACTATCCCTACTAATATTATAAATTAATCCAATAAATTAATCCAGTACTGTACCAATTTTAATGAAATTCGGCGCACAGATAGTGGACCTTGGAAAAGGACAGAGGATAGTTTTTATCCTACAGGATCCTATAAAACAGGTCAATGTGGGCAAAGCTGCTGGCGGAAGGCTAGTTATAGATAGATACTAAAAATCATTAGGCAAAGCACATAGTGTGTGGTCATTGTATTCCCAATACATTTTTATTTTACCAAAAAGACAATTGCTATTTAAAGTTTTAATCTGCCCCCTGATTTTTAACAACAAAATAACAAAATCAGCCCACTATTGGCTGATTTTTAATTCTGAAAGAAGTTATTTCAATCTACTTTGATGAAGTAATTTCTTTCAGAATTACAAAATCTGCCCTCTGATGTGTTGCTGTTTCTGTATCATGTTTATTGTATCACTATGTTTAAAGAGAAACACAGTGATACAATAGATTTTTGTTGATATTTATATGTAATAGGTATTTTATATATTAAAGAAGTCTACATAAAGCAATTAAATAAAAATCTCTTGTATCACTATATTTATAGAGAAACACAGTGATACAATAGATTTTTGTTGATATTTATATATAAATGGTATTTTATTTTAACATAGTCATACAAGAAATTTTTATATAATTACTTTATATGAGCTTATTTAATTTACAAAATACCTATTATATTTTCTTAAATAACACTGTCAACATGGTTATGCTGGCATTGTTATTTTCATTCAGAGGTGTGACAGCCTCAACATTTTCTACCTTATGGAAAAATAATTTAGCTCCAATAATTTCAAAGTTTCCAAAGTTATAAAATCCTGCAGATTAGGCATAGTAAAAATTTTTGGTAGTTTTATAATGTGAAGTTTTTCTCAAAGTGCTTTAGAAAAAAAGCTAGGTCCTTGAAGTGGAATTTTTCTTCTGCTGGTAGGGGAGTTATCCCCTATATAGGTACTATACTTAAGGGGTTACCCTTAAGTATAGTACCTAACTAAAAATAACTTTGTTTTTCATAGTGTTTGTATGAACGACAAAGTTATATTTGCGGTTTTTAAAAATGTACTATATCTCAAAAACTGCGTATTAGGGGGGGGGGGGGGGGGGGACACATTTAACCACTTTGGAATTGTCTATCTTTTAAACGATTAACTTTAAGAAAAAATGATTTTAGGAACCTCAATGTCATTTTAAAAGACCTATCTATAGACACCCTACACGAATAGGTTTGATGAAAAAAAATTTTTTTTTGTTTGAGTGGGGGCTCTCCATACATGGATGTATAGAGCCCCCCTTATTATTATTTTTTATTTTTGTATAAAAATCGTAAAGCGGTTCAGAGATTACATCTACCTACCAAGTTTCAACTTTGAAGTCCTAATAGTTTTGGAATGAAGTGGCTGTGACATACGGACGGACAGACAGACATGACGAATCTATAAGGGTTCCGTTTTTTTGCCATTTTGGCTACGGAACCCTAAAAATTAAATAACTGGTTAGGTAGCCTTTAGTGTAGATTAGAGAACAATAATAATAATTTTAAAGGTAATATCAGAATAGCCGTTGTCGTTCAGGCTTGAAGTAGGATTGTAAAAGAATAGTATATTGTGTAGCAAGGGGTGAAACAAAACCATTTCTGACGAGGGCGAGTGTCATCACCCTGGTCTGAAATCGTCTTTGTTTCATCCCGAGCCACACACTGTATTTTTCATATCACATGTAATGAACCGAGTTTTGATTTCTGTAGCCAGTCGAAGTAAGACTATTTCAGACAAATAGCGCAGTAATATCTTTTAACAACGATTTGACGACAGTTGTCAATGCTATTCTGACAGACTTGAAATAAAGACGTAAATTATAAACAACTGAAGGTGCCGGGTAGAAACAACGTTGTTTCTCCCCTAGGGCAGAAACAACGTTGTTTCTGACTGACACATTCGCATTGGTTTGAAATTGTCTTGTTTCGACTGGCAAAACAGAAATCAAAACTCGTAGTTTCATTACATGTGATATGACAAATTATTTCTCCTCTTGATTTAAAAATAGGTAGGAGACAGAATGATAATTAATAAGTATAGGAATGTTTTGTCTTCCTTTGACATTTGAAAAAAAAAACGTGTAAGTATGGTTTTTTTTTCTTTTTGGACTAAAGAAGGCACAGAATGATAATTAATATAGGAATGTTTTGTCTTCCTTTGACATTTGAAAAAAAACGTGTAAGTATGGTTTTTTTCTTTTTGGATTAAAGAAGGCACTAAATTATACTATCACTAATTATTTTTAAATATGACTGTGATCAATAATGATACTTATAATCCAAGACATATCATTTTTTTTCTTTAATCTATATTGTAGAGCATTTTGTATATATGCTTAAAGCATACATATTGCATTTGAATGAATCTCTTGCGTCCAGTAAATGCTCCACTATGACATAAGTCTGATTTTGGACTCATGTAGGATTATATAGCCTTATTTAGACTATTAAATAAATAGATAGCCATTATTGTTTCGAAAAATTTTTTTTTTTCAAAAACATCAAATTTCAAATGTTGTGAATTCAGTCAATTTCAGCTTTTTAGTCCTTTTTCAGTCAGATGTACACTACAGAAAGTAAACAAATCATTAATATTTTAATGTTTTATCAGGTAAAGCCTATAGATAAATAAAAAACATATTTTTTTAAATCCTTTGTCAAAAGGATATTATAACACTCAAATTTCATACAATTCCACAAATCGTTGAACTTGTTGGTCTTAGACACTTATCAACTTAAACATGGTTTCCCATATCTTATCTGCATACTGTGGTTTCAAATGTGATTACTAATGGTGTTTTGACACTCAAATTTCCCAGGTTACAAAAACATACTTTCACTATATTCTACCTGGTACAAAATTAATATCTTGACAAGGATAACACAGAATATATTATTATCAATGTAATTATTATAACACAGCTGTGATAAATCCATATTTATAAATCAATAATTTCTAAGGAGTAACATACATTATACATACATATAATAATGCAACATTTGAATTGAAAATTTTACATTCATTAGTAATGAAATCCATAGTCGATTTAGAGCTGGACTCTGACTGACATAAAAAAAAACCAATGGGATTTCAGCATACATTATCTAGTAGAAACCAGATAAAATCAATAAATAACGCTACACACTCATTCATAAACCCACACTAGGATTCTCTGTGTCGTGGGTACCATGGACATGCACAAAAACAGAAACACAAACTAAACCCAGGCAGAGACCAGAAATCTAAATTATTCATTCATATTTATTCTCTTCCTCGTCGGGAATCGAACCCGGGTCCCTCCGATCGGCGATTGCCGAGTCACCATACCAGACTGGCATGGCTGGTTACCATTGCGCCACACGAGTCGTCAACGATTGTATTGTTTCTACAAATTCTTGAAACGAACCTAGCATCTAGAAATATAATTTAAAGCCATAGCTTCAGTGTTAGTAGTTTTCATTCCTAGCTTCCTTAACTGCCCCTAATTGTTTTATTATTCATAAAAAAATATACAGTATGGAGTATCTAATCCTTTCTCCTATCATTTTGTCATAAGTAATTATACGCTTCTCCGACACTATAAAATTATACATAGGAAATTAAATTATGAAGTTTCTAGGAAAGAGCACATTTTATTCATGTATACAAATACATAAAATTGGAGTGTCTGTAATATTAAAATATCCGCTTTTTTCTACATGCATATGAATGTAGATACGGTACATAATAATATATCAAAACATCAGTTTTTATAATTTTTGTCTGTCTGTTTGTTCTGGCTAATCTCTGAAACGGCTGGACCGATTTTGACGGGACTTTCACTGGCAGGTAGCTGATATAATAAAGAGTAACTTAGGCTACTTTTATTTAAGAAAAAATTTAAAACCAAAGTCCACGCGGACGAAGTCGCGAGCGGCTACTAGTTATGTTATAAAAGAAGATTGAAAAAAATTAGTACCTACTTACACTAGAACATTTGTCGTGGGTAGCATAAAAAAGACTAAAAAGCGAGTCGGACACGCGCTTAGTGGGTTTCGTACCACTATCTATATTACCATTCTATTTTCCGCAACGAACTATATTTTGTATTTATTTTTTCAAAATTTTAGGCTTAGTAGTTTCTGAGGTCAAGTGGATCAGGGTTAAAGGTAGTTTTCGCAAAAATATTTATTTAACAATAATAACATTAATTACAAAAATATATTTGAGATCCTCATAACCAGCCTCTACCATTTGATACAAATATGACAGTCATTTGTCCCCTGAAAATGATTAAAAAAACTTTGCATATCTGTGTTTGGGTTTATAGGATATGATATATGATTACACTGTCCCACCAAATTTCACCTGTTTTGGTCCAGTAGTGGACGGACAGACATACAGATGCACAAGTGATGTGATCCTGTAAGGGTTCCGCTTTTTTAGTACGGGACCCTAAAAAAAACGGAATACAAACAGAGAAATTTAAACTTATTATTCAAATTCTGGGTACTAGATCGGCAGTCAGGTAACAAAGTAATCATATAGCACTATAAATAGACACATCTAATAATTTATTTAAATTCTATTTTTACTGTAACAGCAATCTATTGATACCAAGTACAAATTTTAAATTCTAATAAAATCACACTTAACCAAGGGCTGTTAGTTATGTTTAAATATCTAGATCAGAATTAAATACCTATAGTTTAAACCAATAAAAACAGCAATTGACTTAACAGATGCTACTATGATGTCATACTATAGAGCGCAGGTATACAATTTTAATCAATAATTGTGACCAGAAATTTGGGGATGGATATATTATTATTTTCTTAATTTAAATTTCTAACCCGTATTTTTAATTTTTAACTAGATAATATGATTTCAACAATTAAATACTGACATCTAAAGGAGTTTCGTCCCCGATAGTAATACTATAAAAGGGGATTTGATGATGTTGCTACTTTTGTCTGCAGAGAATAAAAGAATGTTCAAGTTCAAGAAATTTTTAGCCCTACTATAGAGATATCTATTTTTATCTTTACCTTGTCACAGTTTAGGAACCCATGGCTGGAAAGTCTTTCTCCAGTATAATTGTATAAAGTTGTTTTGTAAATGTACGCAAAAACAAACAAATAAAACTAAAGCAATTCCGAATCCTTAAAATTTAATGTCGAATGTTTTTGTTTCCAGTTCAATCTGCCTATGAATTGTCCCATCCCCGGATCGGAGTTGACCCGAGAGCCGTTCCGCTGGGACCAGCGGCTGTTCTCGCTGGTACTGCGGCTGGCTGGTACACCTGCTGTGGAGAGGGACACGGGCCTAGTGCCCTCGGACTCTTCGCCTATTGACGCCATGTGTGAAGTAACTGGAGGTGAATATTTTCTCTACTATAGTTCCATTTGTCCCATTGTTTTTGAACTGCTCCATTACCAGATCAGAGGTGACCTGAAAGCCATTCTGCTGGGACCAGCGGCTGTTCTTGCTGGTGCTGTGGCTGGCTGGCTGGCTGGTAAGCCTACTCTGAAGAGAGACTAAGGACTACTGCCCTCGGACTCTGTGCCTGTTGACACCGTGTGTAAAGATCTCCAAAGCGATCATTTATGTCTTTTTTAACTTAGGATTTACTGATATGGAAAAAACTTGAGTCTCTACGTGACGACTTAAGCGATGTACAAACTAAACAATTTTTCTAACTACCGTTAATGGGGCAGATGACCATAAGTGGCAACCATTTCATGCTTCTGAGGGCAAGGTAAGTCGATGGTCCCTCCTATCTACAGATATTTACTAGAGTCTAATATTTTTGGAGGCCTTCTGGTAAGGCTATCAAATCCTCTGACTGCAGTTTGGTTGCTTATCTATATCATCATCAATGTACATGCTGAGTAGCTTGGTGGTAAACCCAAAAATGGTACACAGAAAGGATAGAAGTTATCAAAACAGAGCCCTACACGAAAATAATAATTATTGTCTCAATTTATGGATGGTATGTGTAAGTAAAAGTAAAGTATGATGTAAGTGTCAGACTCAGGAGACTGATACTGGGTTATGAGAGATGTATATCGCACTAAAACCTCCTCTGTAGCCTGCCTCTGTGCTCAGAGGACTCCAATATCTCCAGTAGAACGTGCTGATGACCTCCATTCGCGGTGCTCCAAACCGCCGCCCACAAATCCAGAAGTTCACATTTATCTTACGATTAGGTACCTATCTGATCTGTTTTTACTATATCTAGTCTAATTGTAGCTCATATTCATAACTTCCACCTACGGAGAGCAATCCCGAGCTAGCCAGCTTAGTTTCTTTGAGAAACTACCTACATTGTACAGAAACCCACAACAAATGTATGAAGAGAATTTTTTAAGTATTTTATCTATGAAATTTTTAGGTTACTGTCCTATAAACTGTCATGGAAGAAAATAAAATAATGACAGATCTCGTTTTAACGTTTCATTCCGAGAGCTATTTCGAGAGGTAAGCGACGAAAAAGGACAAAAATTTTCTAATAGCATTTTTTTATATTCTATCAAATTGGTGGAGTATAGAAATATTTTTTCTCAGTCAGCAGGATTTCTTAACATTTGGCGCAGAAGGTTTTTACCTCAATTAATAAATCAATAAAAGAAATATTTACTGCAACAACTTTTCTAAAACCAAAAAAAAAAAGACGCAAGCAGTCAATTAATGACAATTTTTACAGTGTTCAGTCATCCAAAACTTCTAACTCGGCGTAACAAGTATGAAAGTCGTTAAAAATAGTAACCAACATTTTGTTTTCATAAAAAAAACCATTCACAACTTTCACCATTCCTGAAATATTTCCATAACTGATGAATTTTTTTAATACCGTGCAACAGTTCATCATGGATTTCAAACACTAAGAAATTTAGCTGATGTGACGTAATTAAAACAAAATATTAGAAAATGGTTGCAAGTTTTCATTGTTTAGCTCTCTGAATATTTCATGTGTGTCAAATTTTTGAAGGACGTTGTCCTGTCTTAAATGTGTATATTGCATTCGAATTGGATAGTGTATAAGTATTTTTTTAATTTTCTAATTTTTCGTGCAATTTCCTTAATGTTTTCTTACATATGTACATTCTTCTGCCAATAACAAACACAACAAAAGAAGAATTAGCGGAATCGGTCCAGCCGTTCACGCGTGATGTCGTGACCAAGGGAAAATGGGATTCATTTTTATTAATCTGAAGAGTTTCTTTGTTTGAACGCGCTAACCTCAGGAACTACTGGTTCTAATTGAAAAATGATTTTTGTGTTGAATAGTTCATGTAGTATTTCATATTTTGTGTACGTGTCTTCGTGTAACATTTTGTAACAGTTTGAAAAAAGCCCTCCCCCCACCAAGAACCTGCTCCTTCCGCCCCGTTGTTGCCCCCCCCTTACCAAGTACTTGCCCCCCCCCCCCCCCCCGACCAAAAACCTGGGTACGCCCATGAGTACAACCAATTCTAGTAATACTGACTAAATAAATATGCATACTGTTTAGCACCTTTTTATGCACGTGAAAAGATATTTTAGAAATAGTAAAAGCAAAAATATTGAACCCTGATTGACTTGAATGTACAACATTTGTTTATTTGTATGTGATTTGATTTGTGCCTTAAATAAACAAAAAAATTACTAGTTAATTAATTAATTAATTAATAGGAGAGCCGAAGAGGAGATTTTTTGGATTTACTTGAGGATGCAAATAATAATAGGAGAGCCGAAGAGGAGATTTTTTGGATTTACAGATTAATATATGGTACCTTGCATCATGTTAAGTACCCTAAAAAGCCATCTATATAGGAATGCCAAAGTTTTTATACATTTTCTGTTACTTCCGGTTGTCAAAATCTTCAGATTAGAATATGACGTTATCGTTTTATGATTTGTTTTTGAATAGCAATGTAATAACAATGCGAACTCGACCAAGAGTGCTGAAATGTAATTTTTTGTTTTTTATTTTTGTTTCTAATACTTAAACCCCTTTATTTCTAAAAAAATCGTCTTATTACTGAAATATTGCTTTTAGCATTAAATATTTTTTCATTTTAAATTGTCGAGCTCAAAATTTTCCGCCCTCCCACCAAATTTTTGGTTCTTCAATTTTCGAAAACATGTAGATGCTTTCTCCACCGGTTAAACGGAAAATATTATATAACCTTTTTGTTCTTGCCGCCCTATGTTCACATTTAGCATCGTCGGCTCCCCTACTATTTCGAACTAGCACCGATTTGTAATATTACACGAACTACTTGGTGCCACTTTTGGCCCTTCTATTTATTTAACGTAAAAACATAAAACTTCGTGTGTTTAATTATATCCATAAGGACATCTAGAAGCCCAAATTTCATGAAGTTAGCTCAAACGGTTATAAAGATATGAAGGTCAAAAAGTCGTAAATTTTAGCACTGACTGACATATAGTACCTAAACCTAACCTACTTCCAGATGACCTAGAAGGATGAAATTTGGAATCCAGCTTGGTAATTGTGTGTAAGCGTAGGAAAAAATAAAAAAAAGTTACAATATAGGGGGGTCCCCATACGAATTATTTTTTTAATTGTAGCGTTGGAACCGTTACAAGCAGATATTTGAAACTATCCCAATACATTTTCAAATATGCCCACTATTATCTCTAACATTCAAGAGAATTAGACAATAGCATAAAAAAAGAAAACAACGCAGCGAAAACGCAAGAAAAAACATTTAATCTCAACACCTAAAACTCAAGAAAAAAAAACGGCAAATTGTTTGTAAAGTAGGTTTACGATCGAGATGTTTACGTGATAACGTCCGCACGAGAAAATCTCCATTCGTTTGTATGCCGCTAGAGTGAGAGAGACGGAAGATCGGTCCACTCACTCGAACGCTATGCCAGCCTCCGCTCGTGAGGATTCCGCGTGACAAGTTTCACGGAATGACTGGCAGCGCTCGAGATGAGACGGGAGATCGGTCCGTCTCTCTCTCGTTATACCTGCGATCGCGCTCGTGAGGTTTTGGTGTGACACAAGTTTCTGAACATGTCACCCGACTAAAACGATTTTAAAGACGTTATCACGTCAAAAACATTTAATCTCAACACCTGCCTAGCACAAAAAGTAATGATACCAAAAACATAAATGTAAAAAAGGAGAGCCAAGTTCAATACAAAAATTATGCTTGGCTGTGGGCTTCGCTGCAAAAAGAATGGAGATCTAAATGAGTGCCAAGTTCTATGCAAAATCCAAATACTCGTATGTATTTATAGGAACAAAATAACATTATGAACAAGTATTAAACTCTGTTTCTTGCTTTATTGGATACCTATAACATTGTTATTTAAAAATGTGAGATCTTAAAGTAAGTTAGATTTGACTTTGGCCAGTTTTTATCAGAATTAAAATATAAATATGTTGAATAACTTTATAAAATGGCTGATGTAATGAAAACTGAGCTGAAATTTTGTAGGCACATTAAATATGTCGATGACCAAAAATAGTCAAAAATCCTTAATTAAAAAAACCTTGATTATAAGCAGAAAATACATGAAAAAAAAACTTTTGTGAAAAAAAGCGTGGGGCCCTCTGTGCCATATTATACCGAGCAACCAATATTTTTTTCACAATTATACTAGTATTTTTTGTTCAATATTATTCTCTGCATATATTAACTTATTATTTCTTTTGTATACATGTTAGGCAAGGTAGAATGTGTGATTTGGCTGGGAAAAGTTCAAATCTGCGCCTATTTCTGTTAAGCAATTTGGTAGTTTCAATGAAATTCATGAATCGATTTTAATGATACTTTTTTTATTTCAAAGCTGATTCTTTCCCATTGGTCCAACTTAAATATCATCCAGATTTTAGTTTTTGAGTTATCCTTAATAATACCCTAAAATACCTTACGTGTTTTTTTTTGTAGGTTTATGTAAGTACATATTATATAACTGAATTCTTTGGAATTACAACAAAAATATGGTGATGATCTTTTGCAGTACTGAACGAAACTGTCTCCCAAGATAGAGTTATCTATTTGTAGGATGTTTAAACATTTTTTTGTTTGTGAACCCTCTATTCTCTTTGTGTTGGGGTTGTATCAGTTGTATGTGAAAAGACGACGATGGACTGCTACAGACAGATCTTCATAATAATGAATAGAATCATTTTAAAAATCATTTTACTTATATTTTATTATACATGAAGCACATAGATAGTTTTTATTTGACCAATTCATAAAACGATACTATCTTATAGAAAGCTTTAAAAGTAATAAAATAAGTTGGTTTCTATTTATAAATGATAGTATTTTAATAAATTAATTAACTAAACTATAAGCTATTTGCAATTTAAGTAAAAACTAATGGTACATTATCATATAATGTAATGTTTGAATAAAAAAAATGTCTTATAAATAATTTTACATTCTTTACCAATAAAAAATCTTGTAAAAAACAGTATTTGTGGCCGCTCTCTTTCTAAACGGCTCGACCGACATAAAATTTATGTTAGTTATATTTGTTCTGGCCGTGTGGTTGCCGGCGTTAGAATAGCACCACTCCGATTCTTCCCAGGAGGTCGTAGGAGGCGACCAAGGGACATATTCCAGGAGACGGGCAGCAGCGTCTTCCTGTGTATAACAACATCCACTGCGGTCACCAACCCGCAATGCCAAGCGTGGTGACTATGGCAATAAACCCCCTTATGGCAGTCACAAGTAAACCTCGGCCCCCAGTCCCCGGCGGCCCCGCTATCCCTGGTTACGACAGCGGCCATGGTAACGGCGGGGCAGGGGGTGCTAAGAATCTCCGGCAGAGATTCGGCTGTCACAAAAGAAAACGACCTCTGCACCTGGCAACATACAACACCAGGACACTGAGAACCGACGAGAAGATACATGAGCTGGAAGCAGAGATAGATAAGTTACGCTGGAGTATCATAGGATTATCCGAAGTCCGAAGAGAGGGGGAGGACACGGTAATCCTTAAATCCGGTAACTTATTCTATCACCGGGAGGGCGAACATCTGTCCCAAGGTGGTGTCGGGTTTCTCGTCCACAAGTCCCTCGTCAACAACGTGACGAAAGTCGAAAGTGTGTCAGCAAGGGTAGCGTACCTTATACTCAGAATATCAAAACGGTATTCGCTGAAGGTCATACAGGTATACGCACCGACCGCGACACACCCAGACGATGAGGTTGAGGCTATGTATGAGGACGTCAGTAGAGCCATACATGCCTCTAAGACTCATTTCACGGTGGTGATGGGGGATTTCAATGCAAGACTGGGCACGCGAGACGGCGACGAGCAGAGAGTAGGGCCCTTTGGGTTTGGACAACGGAACCACCGAGGCCACTTGCTTGCTAACTTCTTGGAGAAGGAGAGCCTCTTTATGATGAACTCCTTCTTCAAGAAGAAGCCACAGCGCAAGTGGACTTGGATAAGCCCTACTGGTTCCACGAAAAGCGAGATAGACTTCATTTTGGCAGACAAACGGCACATATTTAATGATGTCTCCGTGATCAACAGGTTCAAAACCGGAAGTGATCACCGAATGGTACGAGGCACATTAAATATCAACATCAAGCTGGAACGGTCACGCCTGATGAAGTCTACGCTCCGACCAACACCTGTCCAAATTGAGGGCTCCGAGAACTTTCAGCTCGAGTTGCGAAATCGTTTCGCAGGCCTGGAAGAATGCGAGTCTGTGGACGAATACAACACCAGGATGGTACAAACCGTCCACGAGGTAGGGTCCAAGTTCTTTAAGGCCCCCTCCAGTGGTAGACCTCAAGTGCTCTCTGAACACACCCTCGGTCTTATAAAGGAAAGGCGTGAACTATGCATCCGGTCTCCGTCTTCAATGTTGAAATACAGGCAGCTAAATAAACAGATCTCTTGCAGCAGACGACGCGATCTGCGTGCTCATAACACAAAGCGCGTCAAAAACACTATAGAGCAGAACCAAGGCACTAAAGTGTTCTCAAGGGATCTGAGTATTGGGCAAAGCCAGTTGACAAGATTGAAGACGGAGTCTGGCGCTATAGTTTCGTCTAAGCCTGAAGTTCAGAGAGAAATTGAGGGGTACTACGGACGGTTGTACAGCTCCTCAAATGCTCCCGTCACCAATGTGGTGAACGATAAGAGAGCCAAATTGACCCGACACTATACCGAAGATATCCCGGACGTCAGCCTGTACGAAATTAGAAGGGCCCTAAATCAGCTTAAAAACAACAAAGCACCGGGCGATGACGGTATCACATCTGAGCTGCTGAAAGCTGGAGGGAAACCCCTCCTAGTGGCGCTCCAAAAACTGTTCGATACCGTCATCAGTAGCGGAACTGTCCCGGAGGCGTGGAGCAGAAGCGTGGTGGTACTGTTCTACAAAAAGGGCGACAAAGCCCTTTTAAAGAACTATAGACCCATCGCGCTTCTGAGCCACGTCTATAAGCTGTTCTCAAGGGTTCTTACTAATCGCATTGCGCGCAGGCTAGACGACTTCCAGCCTCCCGAACAAGCCGGATTCCGAAAAGGCTATAGTACCATGGACCACATACACACGCTGCGACAGGTTATACAAAAGACCGAGGAGTATAATCTGCCGCTATGTATTGCGTATGTGGACTATGAGAAAGCCTTCGATTCTATCGAGACCTGGGCGGTGCTAGAGTCTCTCCAGCGATGCCAGATTGACTATCGGTACATCGAGGTGTTGAAGTGTTTGTACAAAGCCGCAACCATGACAGTCCGAGTCCACGACGGAAGCACTGGACCTATTCCAGTGCAGCGCGGAGTACGACAAGGGGATGTTATATCCCCGAAGCTGTTTACCGCTGCACTGGAAGACGTGTTCAAGCTGATGGAGTGGAACGGGCTGGGTATTAACATCAATGGCGAACACCTCACACACCTTCGATTTGCCGATGACATAGTAATCTTGGCGGAGAACCTGGAAGAGCTCAGCACTATGCTAGGTGACCTCCATAGCGCCTCACAAAGGGTGGGTCTTAAGATGAACATGGACAAGACGAAGATCATGTCTAACGTCCATGTCACACCTATACCGGTTGTTGTTGATGGCGCTACTCTCGAAGTTGTTGACGAGTACATCTACCTGGGACAAGCGATCCGTATGGGTAAGTCCAACTTCGAGAGAGAGGTAACTCGTAGAATCCAACTCGGTTGGGCAGCGTTCGGGAAATTACAAAGTGTCTTCTCGTCCAGAATACCTCAGTGCCTGAAGTCGAAAGTTTTCGAGCAGTGTGTGTTGCCAGTGATGACCTACGGCGCTGAGACGTGGTCTTTTACAGTTAGCCTTTTCCACAAGCTCAAGGTCGCTCAGCGAGCGATGGAGAGGGCTATGCTTGGTATTTCTCTACGCGACAGAATTCGTAATGATGAAATCCGTAGAAGAACTAAGGTTACCGACATAGCTCTCAAAATCTGCAAGCTGAAGTGGCAATGGGCAGGCCATATAGTTAGGAGGACCGACAACCGATGGGGAAGAAAGGTCCTTGAATGGAGACCACGTCTCGGCAAAAGGAGTACAGGCCGCCCTCCAACCAGGTGGACTGACGACCTGAAGAAGACAGCGGGTAGTCGCTGGATTCAGAAGGCCCAGGACCGGGAGGAGTGGCGAACGTTAGGGGAGGCCTATGTCCAGCAGTGGACAGTAAAAGGCTGATGGATGGATGGATGGATATTTGTTCGACATTGAAAAACTTCACATAATGGTACAGATCATTTTGAGATGCGAGCGAAACCCCTTTATACTTATTAATTTTATTTTTTATTTTATTGAACACAAAAACAGTAATACAAAAACATAATTATCGTAAACAACTACAATATTTAATTAATTAACTGTGCTGCAGCAGTTTACGCCTGCCCCAAAACACAGACAATAATTGTTCAACTATGTAACTATACATATAATCAATTCTACTACTAAAAGTCTATACAAGCTAAACAAAAAGTAGCGAAAATTATAAGCTGTTACAAACTGTGAAACCTTATATTAAAATAATATAAAAGAAGAAAACAGTGATTGTAGGTATGTGTGTGTGTGTGTGTGCATGCGCGCGTACTATATATTAGTATTCCAATCCAAAGTTTAATTAATTGCTCGTTAAGAATAAATCTTTACTTGTAAGTACTTGTTATTAATCTCTAGTTAAAATTATTGGTTCTTAAACATTTTAATGATTGTAAACAAAACTTGTTTTGAAGACACAACAGTATGCCCGCATCCCCCATGCGTGTTTTCGTTAAAAATGAGATGAATACATTGTACACTATAAAAAGGGTTCACTTTTTATTGGATGCAGTAAATCGTGAGGGTGTCCGCATGAAAAACTATGATGAGCTGATCAAGATCTTCATGATAGTTTAGTGCTTATGTTCTACAATACTTTATTATTCACGATACTTAAATAAACACGAAGTATCGTATCAAAGGAATCAACATGTAAACGATACTGAAACCAGAACCGTACCGGTCCTAAAAACAAGTAACATTTTAGGGCCAAAAAATTAGATGGGCCCTGACCTGAATTCACTAGGGACTGTCTAAATTTTCATTTAAGGGTCTCGTTCACCATCTCCAAGTAAAGTGTTGATTAGTTACGTCTTAAGTAAAGTTAATTGGCAAGTAAAAGCTATGAGTACGGGTCAGTTTATCATATGATTAGTACTCGTTACTCGAAAATGGTGAAATTGAAATTGAAGTTATGGGTGACTTTAACCGACAATTAGCGTACTTGTCACTTTACTTGAAGGTGGTGAAAGAGGTCCTAACTCAGATTAATATCTAATATATTTATGTAGCTATGATAATTTTAGCAACTCACTGCTGTGCATGGGTCTCTTCCGATAATTGGGAAGACATACAAGGCCATGCACGCTTCAAATACCTAAGTTAGTAGCTTGAAAATGATTTTATTCTTTAAAAAATATCATTTAATATTTCTTCCAAGGTCGGTCCTACTGCATCACCTCCCATCGCATGCTGATGCAGTGCATCGACAGCCTAGTGCAGAAGGTTCAGAGTGGGGTGGTGATCAACTTCGAGAAGATCGGGCCAGACCCGCCGCCTATCGACGGAGGGAACGTCAGGGAGGGAGAGACCGTCGAGGACATCAGCGCAGACGGTGACAAGGAGATCGATGGAGATGAACGGAATGGAGTGAGTTTCGGTCTTGGAAAAGTACTACCTCAAAACTTCTAAATTCAATATTTTTTCTTGAGACTTTGTTACTCTGATAGCATGAGATATATTCGTTAAAGCAAAATTGGATTTGCTTTAAAAAATTGTTAGTTAATTGACAACCCGCATGGCGCAATGGTTACCTTGCCGGACTGCCAATCGAAGGGTCCCGGGTTCGATTCCCGGTGAAACAGAAATTTGAATGATGAGTTTAAATTGCTGTTCTCGGTCTGAGTGTTTGTGTTCCTGTCTTTGTATGTGTACATGGTACCCACGACACAGGGTATTAATTACCTTACTGTGGGGCTTGATTGTGTAACGTTTAAAAAAAATAGTGCATAGCTTGTTGATGCACTTTTACGAGTCAGAGACATCAGAGAAGACAAATGGTTTTAATATGAGCCAAGGATTTTAAACAGGCATTAATTGGATCTGGGAATCAGAGAGACATTTTTAATTAAATAATCAATCTTCACAGCTTTCTTTCCACTGGGCTTCTTCTCCACGACTTCTTGTTACTGGCTTCTTGTTATGAGTTGACAGCATTTAGATCCTGCTGCACCATCAAAGAAGTTTCTTTTCGTTTGTCTTTTGCACTCAAGCTTACATACTTTTACTATGGTGGATTTAAGCTTTTATTAAGAAGGAAAATGGAGAGTAGACAAAAATCGAGACTGATTTTTTTTTTCAATTACAAAGTGCGCCTTTTAAATAAATGTATATTATTTCAGCGGTGGAATGGCGGCTCTTACCAAACAGGAATGGCTTCGAACCAAAGCTCTGGCGCACCTCAGGCGTGGCACTCTTGTCGACGTCTCATATACGTTCCCCGGACAGTGTCTCAGAAAGGTTTCGCCGTTGGTTTCTGGCCCATACCCGAATCATTTCGGCCTGACCCTAATGCTCCGACTCTGGTAAATATATTTATTTACATATTTTTTATTTTTATGCTAGGTTCTAACAACTCAATAACATGTCGTCCGTTGTTTTTTTTTCGACCTGACTCCTATCTACTATGCTCTGACTCTTAATAAGTGTGACATTATACTTATTTTCGTGTCAATGTGTTTCAACAACCGAAACACTGAAACTGCGCAAGTTGTCAATGAAATTTCGTTTGGTCATAATTGGACTCAATGTAGGGGAGTTTATATAGGTTTGTGACTGCGTGTAGCTTAGTTTCTACTAAATTATACAGTTGCCTACGGTTTCTTTTTATATAGGTACCATTATTTATTTAGATATCAGCTCAGTGTTGCGTGATCGATTCACGATGTTTTTGTACCTTGTCTCAATTAAAAAGAAATCTAGAACGGCTGCAAACATAAATTATATTTAATAATAATAATAAATTACATATAATATATTTAGGCAACTTTAAGAAAAAATATGTAAAAATATTATAGGTATTTAAGTTTCATTGAAATTATTTTATTCAAAAAATTATAAATAAAGGAAAATAATTATGAAAATTTTAATTGTATAGACTTTGTTTATTTTTTTACTTTAAATAACTAATTTCCACGATAATATTGAATTTGTGTATGTAGGATCTTGCAAAAACAAAACATTAAAATAATTCTCTAGCTAGGAAGCAAGAAAAAATATGTACAATAAATAGGCATACACGTAGTAAAAACCACACGTTATTATTATAAAACTTAAACATGGTATGATATTACGACCCCAAATAAGTAATGATACTAATGATGTATGTATTATTGTAGGTACTAATTTAAATTAGTATGAATTTAAGATCACTAAACAAAATGAATTCATGAAAAGTAGCTTGCATACAAATGATTGCCAAGTCTGCGTTACCTACATATTTTTTACACTACACTTTTATTTGTACATAGATACATAATATGCTATTTGGTTAAATGAGTTTTGAAAGTCTTAAAAATTGGGATGTTTTATCTTCAAATAAATTAGCATACCTACTTGTTAAGTGAAAGTTAAATAAGGTCAAATCGTAAAGTAATATTTTGGTTTCAAATTTTCCTTAATAAATAACGTCTTCTGCAACCGAAAAATGTGCTTTGGTGTTTTCAAGTTTTGCTAATATACCGCCTTGTGCTATGAGAAATGGATACAAAAATAAGAAAAATAACAAGAATATGAAAAATAAGATATATAGATAAATTATTATGTTAAAAATATAATTATATAAGTTCATTCTAACTATACGTTTTTTTATAAACACTGATTTAACTTACACAGACTTAACATATCCATTTAAATTTATTCTGTGAGAAAATTTTGTGTTTCGTAAAATTCTCCAATTAATCTTCAATGCTTGGCTACATTGTTGTAATCTGATACAGAAGGGCAAGTTTGTCACATATGATTCATCGCATCACAAAGGACTTACTCAATTACTACGCTTTAGCCTTTATCTTGCTGGCTTCAAGCACTCTTCCTTAAACTTGATATTTAATTAATATTATCTTTGTGACCTACATTTTTATAATTGTTTTTTGCTTCACCAATAAACAAAGAGGTCATAAATAATGGAATTAAGTAATATGAAGTAAATTGTGCAAATCTTGTCCAACGTGTCCAAATATGGGTTATGCTTATGCAATTCAATCAGGTGTATGTACGAATACGTTATACAAATGATTCATTAGCAAACGATTGGATGTGATAATGATAAACATAATAAAACGAGAAAACTAAACCTTTTGAACCTGCTATTGTATGCTATGTACGTGCTATCACAAAATTTTGCGCAGAGAAGCTTGAAGATTTGACTTGGTATTTTACTACCGTTATAGCTACGAGAAGAATATTTAATTTTGTACATCGCGCACTTTGCGTGACTTACGTTATATTATAACACATCCTATGACTAATTGAGCAATGCAATGCAAACAGGTGGTCTAACTTTCATAGTTCGGGGAAGTGAACGATCCCTGCTCTTATTTCATCCTACGTATCTCTGCAATTCTATTGTTTAGTAAAAACCAGAATTGCAACAGACCGTGCGGTTGCCAGCCAGACATACATTCCTGCACACGGCTTCAAGCCTTAGTCGTTTGCTTAAGTTTGTGTGCAGATATCCATGGGGCGCAACAGACTGCAGCAATTACTCAAAACTCCATGGCCTGCATGATCGTTTGACATTTAAATAAAGAAATTTGCACACAGACTATGTGTAGCATTAAAATGAACATTGCAACTAATACAAATCAACATCCAACTTCAATAACAAATCGAATCTTGTATATGGTCATTCACATTTGCTGTTCTAAAAACAGTGGGGCTCTAGCAATCGCCCCATTTATTCAACAAACAGAGCAGCGATGTCAGAGTGGTAAAAAGCTGAGGTCTTCGACGCGACCGATCCCGATATCAAATCCTCGGCGCGCACCTCTGACAAAGAAATTTGTAATGTGCGCATTTATCGTTGCTCCACGGAGATGGAAATTATCGTGACATTTAATTGATTACGATATTCTCCATCGCCGTGCATGCCTGAAAGAAATTCATATTTCTCGAAGGCATGACGTCCACCAATCCGCACTTGGCTAGCGGTGGATTATGGCCAAATCCCTCTTAATTGTGAGAGGAGACCTGTGCCCAACAGTGGGACATAAACAAAAGGTTGAAAAAAAAATTCAACAAACCTAAAATAATTGCTTCATTTCAGTAAAGTACAGTTGGTTTCACTAACTTGTCTTTTACTCCCCAGCCGCCGAGATCAGCGCACCCCGTGGTGAAGTTTACCTGCTCCAGTCAAGAGCCCATGGTGATTGACAATCTGCCGTTTGACAAGTACGAGCTCGAACCTAGCCCGCTCACGCAGTTCATACTGGCGAGGAAACAACCCACAATTTGTTGGCAGGTGTGTATTGATTGTGTGTTTATGTTTACAAATCAATCTTTTATTCGATTTATTATAAAGTTGTCCGTCCTTAAAAACAATCTAACTCTGATTGTTGCGTCATGTTAAAAGATAATCCAGAAGTTCCATAGTCATCAGGAAGGGTCTAGATAAAAATTTAAATCGTTTGGGGTATGTATTGAACCTACACAAATAATTTTATCCAAGTCTACCTAGCTGAAAAAATCCACGACATACCTACATATCAGAGATGTTAAGTGTGTATTATTATCAACGTGTATACATAGTTCACAATGGATACCAGGCGCGGTCCCGGGGGGGGGGGGGGTCACAGGGGACTTGACCCCCTCAAAATCCATCATTCATGTGTAAATGGAAGGCGAAACAAGCCAATTTGGGACACCTCTTCCCCCAAATTTCTTAGTGACCACCCACAAAATTTCTTGACGACCCTAAACCCCCCCTCTAAATTGAAGGCTGCGACCGCGCTTGATGGATACACAATTGATTATTTATTACCAAGGCCCTCGAACGCCAATACTCTGTACTCACTACTACACTATACTGGTTGATATATGATTGATTTAATAAAATGTCTATTAAAAGATAATTTACTGAAGCAATTTAAATTACAGTCTGTCGTTATAATCAGTATAATAACATAATTTTTCATATATCAATGCTGAGCTGATAGAAGTTACCCTACTTCTTGAACTTGTTTTCTGTGTTATTTCAGGTGTTTGTTGCAAACAGCGGGTGCAAGAATTCTGAAGTGAGCCAGCCATTTGGTTACTTGAAGGCCTCCACTAACCTTACCTGCGTCAATCTATTCGTGTTACCGTACAACTACCCTGTGCTTCTGCCGTTACTCGACGACCTGTTCAAGGTCCACCGATGCAAACCGCCTGCCGAGTGGAAGGCAGCGTTTCAACAATACCTGGACAGGATGCCGTCGTATTATGTAGCTGTAAGTTCCATTTGAAGCTTTCCCATTTTTCTTACAGAAAGCGCTTGTTAGTTTTCTCAAAATCGAGAGGCATTTAAGAATAGGGAATTGTGAACTTGGCTTCGAATTGCTGGTATCTTAGATTTATACTTGTGCAAATCTTGCTATCAGCCTACTATTACTCTGCCAATGTAGTCCTATTGACTTTCAAAAGTAACTTATCTCTGTCTATATTTAAGGACTCAAAATATGGAGTCCTAAATTATATATATATATATTATATGAATCAAAGGTTTTAGACCTTGGTTTTGAATTCGCTATTTTTAGGTACTCCATACCCAAAAGATACAATGGAACCAAGTTACTAAGACTTCGCTGTCCGTCTGTCACTGGCCACTAACCTGCATCTCTACCAACCCGCATTGGAGCAGCATGGTGGAGTAAGCTCCAGACCTCCCCAATAATGGAGAGAGACCCGTGCCTAGCAGTGGGACGCAAAAAGGGTTGCAGCCAATACAAGAACGGCTTGTTTCGTGTAAAAAATATCTATGAATCTCGTTGTCGAATTATGCAGTACATTTCATCATTTATTTTCTCATTACAGCCTTTACGCAGAGCACTAACGAAAATGGGAGCGTCCGCGTCACTCGTGCAAAGCCTGATTCCAGACACTCAAGACAACTCTCTTAGCTTCTCCGTACTGAACTACTTGAAAAGACTGAAAAACCAAGCCAAGATCGAGTTTGAGAAGCTTTGCGCTGACGTCATCAATAAAGCTTCTAGTGTCAACAATCAAAAGGTATGTATCAAAAAATTTAACTTGTACTTACAAGAAGTATTTTCTACAAAAAATGTGTTTTATATTCATCATTATATCGAGCAGCGATGGCCGAGTGGTAAAAAACCGCGGTCTTCGATGCGACCGATCCCGGGTACAAATCCTCGGCGTGCACCTCTGACAAAGAAATTTGTAATGTGCGCATTTATCGCTGCTCCACGGTGATGGAAAATATCGTGATATTTAATTGGATGTTCTCCATCACCGTGCATGCCTGAGAGAAATTTATAATTTCTCGAATGCATGATGTTAACCAATCCGCATTTGGCTGGTGTGCCTACATCCCTCTTAATTCCGAGAGGGCAGGCTGTGCCCAGCAGTGAGACATCAAAAAAGAAGATTTTTTTCTTTCTCGTCTTAAATAACATGGAAAAAGTTGAAAAAAAAAACCTTCTCACTTGTGACCTTTGCCCAGCAGTGGGACATAAAAAGGGTTAAAAAAAATTCATCATAAGTGCTGTTTAAATTATAAGAGTTTTTTCCCACTCCTGGGCAAATGGAAGTGAGAGGGATGCACGCCATAGTACCACCACACTGAACAAATGCGGATTGATGGACATCATGCCTTCGAGAAATTATGAGTTGACTCGTAATTAAATATCACAATGTTTTTCCTCGCAATGGAGCAACGATATATACGCACATAACAAATTTCTTTGTTAGAGAGGCTTGAACTCTACATCTACATGTCCAAGACCACGGTCTTCGCCTCTCGGCCATTGCTAGTATAAGTGCTGCTTCTCAATGTTAGATTCCTTTAATATCAATCTAATTTAAAAGTAATCAAATATTATGTAAATGTGTGTAGTTATGTACTATTGTACGTCATGGAAGTGATGAAACAGGAAAATGATGACCACAAATTCGTGACATTAGATAGTGGATTATTTAATTTTTGTAACTGGTTTATAACTAGATAAGAGTATTTAATAAGGAAGGAAATAGGCAATTCACTTGCGTTTTTGGTGAATGACCTGCTCAGAATTTACTGCTGAGTTTTTACAAAAAAAAGTTGTTATATCTTGAGTGTGATTTTTACGAAGTTAGATGTACAGACAAATATTATGAACAGGCGCGGTCATATTTTATTAAGCCAAAATTTGAGAATTTAAGCCCAAAAGGAGATGTGCCCTTTTTGTATGGAGGTTGGAATTTTCTTCCGAAAAATTCCATCCAGCACCAAACCATTGATGATACAGCATAAAAACTAGAAAGGAAAACTAGAAATAAGCAAATTTTAGCCAGCAAATTCCCCCCATTTTCTTAAAATAAACGGTTAAATGTGTTATTATAATCCAGTTTTATTATACGGGAACACAATAAATCTGCAGTCTCATGTCATATTGTCAAAGTCAAAGTGTCAACTCTGACACTCCTCGGTATAATTACAGATTTAAGGACTTAAGTTTGAAATGTTTGACACTGACAACTAGTCATACTTGACATTTTTGTATTTTTTTGACCACTGAACATTATTAAAAGAGGTAGAACGGCAATAATGCGCCGTTCGTATGAAGACTAGTGTCGCCGATCAAGCCCCGCCTTTCACCTTCATTACATCTGTACTTAAATAAATACGAAGCCTACGCACTTATTTGCAATTTCAAATCTAGCCAATCTTAGCGCCGCAAAATCACGCGATTTCAAATGAACGAGTCACACACAAGCACGCACACAAGCACGCATATCGTAGCACGATCGCGTGTTTCTGTAGAGATTTTGGAATTTTGAGCGTTTGCTCAAAATTCCTTGGCGCGTCTGCCCCGCCCACATTACCATTCTACTCTTTTAATATGTTCTGTGTTTTTAACAGATGCATTCAAAATCCAACAAAATATTTTTTTAAATGGGGGGGCTGAAAAATTACACTGTTTATGAAAAAAAAAAAAAAAAACAACAGGTTGCACTCCGGGAGTGCCGGCAGAAGTGAAACCATTAACGTTGTGCATTTTTGATGTCTTGGAATCGTTAGGGAATAATTCCGCACGAATTGCTTGAATTATAAGTATTAACTTCTATCTAGTATTTTTATACTCACTCATTTTCTTTCACTATTTCTTCGTCACTTTTTTCATTAATAGATGCACTTTGTTCAATGTCCATATTTTAAATACTTGATATAAACGAATTTTACAAGTATAGACAGTTGAGCCGTCATCAGCTGTCACCCCCCCGTCTTACGAATACTCGATCAGGCCACGTGTCCTGACGCGAGAACATTTTTTACCCATCCAAAAAAAAAAGTGCACAACGCCGCTAAAGAAGTATTCACTTCATAAATAGTTAGAATTTTTAATGTCTGTCCAGATTATGAATGTCTGTGCGCCTGATTATGAATGTTAGATTTTTTACAGAAACTTAATGTGTCTTAGTGTAAAAGTAGTGGGAAACATAAAGTTATGGATGGTGGGACTTGATTGGTTCAATTGGTGACATCCTCATTGCTTGTGGCGTCAGACTGAAGTTTGTTTCGTGTTCAAACCATGTAAATTATGTCTTTAAGTTCAAGAGCCGCAGTTATTATTAAATATCTTTCTAACTTATTCCTTGCTTTCATTTCTTTGTTTTCGGAGACATGATGTCCACCAAGCCGCATTTGGCTGGTGTGCCTACATCCCTCTCAATTCCGAGAGGGCAGCCTGTAACCAGCAGTGAGACATTAAAAAAGTCGATTTTTTTCTTTCTCGTCTTAAATAACATGGAAAAATTTGAAAAAAAAAACCCTTCTCCTATATAAACAATTTTTCTTACTTACAGATAGCGGAAAGCGTGCGAGTGATGCCTCGATCGCCGCTCAAGAAGGACCTGACGACGCACCCGTGCCTGCAGGACAAGTTCACGGCGCTGCGGGACCAGCTTAACGAGTTCGGTGGCTTCGTCGTGGGACTGTCCCGCGGTCGGCACAAGGCTCAAACGCATACGTATCGGAACCCCTTCGATATACAACGGAGAGATTTGCTGGATCAGGTACTGACAGAGTTTTTACATAATATGTCTTATTTAAAATAAGTAAGAGATATAATATTATTATAATAGATATAGAAGAGATATAATATTATTATATCTCTTACGACGACCCTCTTATGACGTTCAGTAGTGGTAGGAGACCCGTTCAGCGAGTTCGGCGGCTTTGTCGTGGGGCTGTGCCAGCCGCTTGACGCATAATTTATGGGAACCTCTTCGATACTCAATGCAGGGACTTGCTAGTCTAATGAAAGAAATTTTACACATTAAATCTCTTACGACGACACTCTTATGCAGTTCCGTAGCGGTAGTAGACCAGTTCAATGAGTTCGGCGGCTTCATCGTCGTCGTCGTGGCAGGCACAAAGCTCAATCGCACACGTATCAGAACCCACTCAAGTCTTTCATTTAAGTAACTGGTTTTATAAAATATTGAATTGGTTGAATAAAATATTCACAATTTTTTTTATAACTAGTGGCACATTTATCCATCATTTGATTTATTACGCGGTGGTAATGATAGCAATAAAAATAATTTTACGTATAGATAAAAATACATTATAAATAAACTGTGGCTTCTTGATATGAAACTAATAATGTTTATCACATAAACAGAAGTACCTGGGTGAGGAACGTTGCTCGGATAAAAACAATTTATTTTCTTGGTGAAGCCAAATGAAACACTCCTTTGCTTAGTGTTACTTAACTACGCCATCTGAAATAGCTCCCAATAAAAGAAATATTTTCACAAAAAAAAAACATAAATATAATATTGTAACAGACCTATAAATTTTAGTTCCTTCGGCTGACGATAGATGGCGCTGTACCACTTTCTGAAACACGCTAATGTTTGTATCGCGAAGAATATATAAAGGTTGCCGATAAATTTATTTTGTATTCGCTAATTCGCTTACTTCGTCTTAGCGTTAGCGTTGATAAGTGACCTATTGAGTGTATCCTTTCTCAGGATCATTTCTCGGGCCTTGTCAATTTGTTTACCTAAGTCTAAGTAGTATCGCTGTTTAATTAATTGTTCAACTGTACTGTGCAATAGCTTAATAAAGTGCTTAAATCCTACACACTGCTTATTAATCTGCTACATTGGCGCCTCAACTCGTGGCCTTCAAAAGATAGTTCCGGATAACGACGTACTCAATGAAGCGGGAGGAAGAAACACAGCACTGCGAAGCGAAATCATCCTCACCAGCAACAGGACGTCGTAGTTCAGGACCGTCTTTTAAAACGAAGAAAGAACCTATTAAAGTGACTAGGGTTCAAGCATCTAAGATGGCTGTTTCGTTTACCAATGACCAGTTCCAGCAGCTGATTACAGCGATTACCAGTAAAGGCAGTGGCTCATTTTCTTCCTGTACTGCCTATTATGATGGTACACGGACCTCAGAAGCGGTGGAAACCTTTCTGGCAACGGAACATCACATAGACACCGGTACTCACCATCCTATTGCTGTCCCGCCGTATCGATTATCTCCCATGAAGACCGAGATATTACGAAAGGAAGTAGACAAAATGCTTGAAAACGGCATTATAGAGCCTTGCATCTCTCCATGGTCATTCCCCGTTGTAATGGTTCCCAAGAAGGATGAAGGGGTTAGAGTCTGTGTTGATTATAGACAATTAAATGCTGTGACTACTCCAGATCGATATCCACTTCCTCGAATAGACGACCTACTCCATAACGCAAAGCGAACTCCATATATGTCCACTATCGATCTCAGAGCAGGCTATTGGCAAATTAAAGTAAGGTCTGAGGATCAGTTGAAAACAGCATTCATAACTCCCTTTGGCATGTATAAATTTTTGCGAATGCCTTTCGGTTTGAGAAATGCACCAGCGACATTCCAGCGCTTAATGGACAGGTTTAAGGTTAATCTTAATCATGTCAGATTGTTAATATACCTTGATGACCTTATCGTATTATCTCCCACATTTGACCAGCATGTCAAAGATCTTCAAGATGTTTTTCATCGCCTAATAGAATATAATCTTGTGGCAAATAAAGAAAAATGCCAATTCTGCTGCCCTCGTGTTAAATACTTAGGACATTTTATTACACCTAATGGTCTTGAAATGGATCCTGAAAAGATAAGATCTATAACTAACATGGCCGTACCTAGGAATCTGAAACACTTACAGTCATTCCTACAGATGTGCTCTTGGTACCGGCGCTTTATACCTAATTTCTCCAAGATATCGGAACCTCTCACCCGGCTTACGAAAAAAGCAGTTCCTTGGATGTGGCAAGAAGAGCAGAAAGTTGCATTCGATACTCTTCGGCAACTAATGGTTACTGCCCCTGTTTTGGCTCAAGCCGATGATACGCAGCCGTTTATCCTTAAAACGGATGCTAGTAGCTATGCGATCGGAGCAGTTTTAGTCCAGGGGGAGAGAGAACAAGAGCACCCTGTTGAATATGCTAGTCGTTTATTAAAGCCAGCTGAGAGAAATTATTCTACTACGGAGCGAGAGGCACTTGCGGTTGTTTGGGCGATCAATAAATTTCGAGGTTATCTGGAGGGCACTTCTGTAACTGTTCTGACTGATCACCAGGCATTGAAGTGGCTTATGTCATTAAAGTCACCTACTGGTCGTCTGGCCCGATGGGCTTTACAATTGCAGCCTTATGATATCCAGATCAAATACATTAAAGGCATGGTCCGAGTTCTTATGAAGTAGCGTGCCCTGATACTCCAGAATTACCAGTGGGAGTTTATCATGCCTCTGCACTAAAAATATACAGGGGACATGGATCCAAAGATCTACCTGCTCCAGTACAGAAATTGCGCAAGAGGGGGCGCCCACGCAAGCATGCTTCGTGAATGAAGGAATGTTATTATCATCTGTCTTCCTCGTCGGGACGTCTTCGAATACAGAGGGGGAGACTGTAACAGACCTATAAATTTTAGTTCCTTCGGCTGACGATAGATGGCGCTGTACCACTTTCTGAAACACGCTAATGTTTGTATCGCGAAGAATATATAAAGGTTGCCGATAAATTTATTTTGTATTCGCTAATTCGCTTACTTCGTCTTAGCGTTAGCGTTGATAAGTGACCTATTGAGTGTATCCTTTCTCAGGATCATTTCTCGGGCCTTGTCAATTTGTTTACCTAAGTCTAAGTAGTATCGCTGTTTAATTAATTGTTCAACTGTACTGTGCAATAGCTTAATAAAGTGCTTAAATCCTACACACTGCTTATTAATCTGCTACAATATGATTTTAAGGACCCATCTGACATAGATCTACTTCTACGGCTGTATTATACTTGTAGGATCAAGTAGAAGTACAATTTAATAATACTCGTAGTATGTTTTTGTTCGAGTTAATTTTTTACAGTTATTTCTAAACCCATGTGGGGGAAACTACATAACTGTGTTTCAGCATTTCCATAATGAAGGTACTACGAACCACCATAATGTAGACATTCTCTAACAAGGTTTTCAGTAGTTCACAAGAGTAACTGGTCTTCTATCATTTCAGGTAGTCAGAATGCGAGCGAACTTCTTGCAACCCTCACTACTACACACGCGGCTGCTGGACGAAGACAGCATCCATTCAATGCCGGTGGCGCAGATGGGCAACTACCAGGAGTACCTCAAGCGCATGACGCCGCAACTGCGCGAGATCGAGTCGCAGCCGGTGCGCCAGCACATGTTCGGCAACCCCTTCAAGATAGACAAGGTAGCGTTCTTTTGTTTTTGGACAGTATACATAAAGACAGACACGACACAGACACACACAGACAAGACAGTATACATAAAGGTGTGCGTATTGCGTGCGCATCAGAGCAAAAAATCAGATGCAAAGATTCCCCAATACTATTCGTATGCATGTCGCAGTCGGATCGTATCATCCGCCGTATAACATTACAGCTAGCCGGTTCCTAAAACAGGGCCGTTCTGTATTGTGGTGGGTCCACGATTAGCTGGATTGTTATTGCGATACGTTCTACAATATGGCGGCTCACGTTTAGCCTCATTGTAATGTAGCCTCGTAGCCACCCACCCTACTTATGAGTTATGATTATGACCGCACTCGACATTGCTGAGCTTTATTGACACCCATTCTGCTTATGACTGCACTAGATGTTGCTGAATGGCCACCCATCCTACTTTCGACCGCACTCGACATTGCTTATCTTTGTCGACACCCATCCTTCTTTTGACCTCACTAGATGTTGCTGAATGGCCACTTGAACATCCACCCAACTTTTGACCGCACTCGACAATGCTTAGCTTTGTTGACACCCATCCTTCTTATGACCGCTCTAGATGTTGCTGCATAGCCACTATTGGCCACCTATCCTATTTTTGACCGCACTCGACATTGCTTAGCTTTATTGACACCCATCCTGCTTATGACCGCACTAGATGTTGCTGAATGGCCACCCATCCTACTTTTGACCGCACTCGACAATGCTTAGCTTTGTTGACACCCATCCTTCTTTTGACAGCACTAGATGTTGCTGAATGGCCACTTGGCCACCCATCCTACTTTTGACCGCACTCGACATTGCTTAGCATTGTTGACACCCATCCTTCTTATGACCGCACCTGGGTGGCCATTCAGCTAAGCAATGTCGAGTGCGGTCAAAAGTAGGATGGGTGGTCATTAACCAACATGTTGTGCAGTCATAAGAAGTATGGGTGACTTAGGCAACATCTTACGCGGTCATAAAAAGAATGGGTGTCAACAAAGCTAAGCAATGCTGAGTGCTGTCAAAAGTAGGATGGGTGGATATTAAGCAACATCTAATACGGCCATAAGAAGGATAGGTGTCATTGAGCTAAGCAATGTCCCAGAAACATATTTTCACTATAATTATTTACATTCGAAAATTACCCAAACCACATCAGAGCACCCCACTATCCACGTGGTCTTGTCTGTACTACCCCTAAAGTGTATATAAAATCCGAAGGTGGTCTTCCCGCAGCGCCGGAGATGTCTCTGAGCCACTTGTTTTATTACATTATCCAAGCCTTGGAAGATATTATATAAAATTGCTAGTTAATGTGATTCATTCATTGTCAATTATCACTTTATCTAAATAAAAAAAATAATGGCTAGATAATATATAATATCCGGATTTATTACTTTGGCTGTAACATATAGACAATTGGGCGGTACGATATTACGCCGCTTTGACGAACGCGAAGAGCTCATACAATACAACGTTCGCTAATTTAGCTGAATTGCATTCCGGCTGAACGAGAGTGCGCCCCATTACAATACAGCCATGTTTTAGGAAATAACTAGCCAGAATGTAATACGGCGGAATATACAATCGGACTGCGACATACATATTAAATACTAATGACCTTATCTTCTATTTGACGACCCGGGTGGCGCAATTGTTACCATGCCGGACTGACAATCGAGGGGTCCCGGGTTCGATTCCCGGCGAAACAGAAATTTGAATGATGAGTTTAAATTTCTGTTCTCAGTCTGGGTGTTTGTGTTCCTGTCTTTGTATGTGTCCATGGTACCCACGACACAGGGTATTAATTACATTACAGTGGGACTATGAGTGTGTATCGTTTATTTTTATTTTCTATTCCGCAGCGGATGATGGTAGACGAGGCGGACATCGACCCGCTGGGAGCGGTGCGCGGCAGCGGCGGCGGGGGCGGCAAGCAGCGGGGCTCGGAGCCGCCGCGCGCCGCACCACCTAAACGCCGCGCCGGACCTCTGCCGCACCACGTGGTCGCGCGCCGGCCCTCCACGCCCACGCTGTCCCCCCCGGTGTCCCCCTCGCCGCCGCTGTCCCCCCTGCCCAGTGCGGCGCCCCCGCCGGCCGCGCCCCTCTCGCCGGTTACGACGAGACGCCCCGCTTCGCCCCTTGCGCCTGTGCCCTCGGACCTACCTTCTGGACGACCGCCGGAGGTGAGTTTGAATGTTGTGTCCACATCTGAATCTTTTTATAAGACAACTTCGTTGATGAGCGCGATTGGAACAAGAATGTTAGTAAATGTGTCCTAGGTACAATTCCGATTTAAATTGATTAATGATTTTATATACCTCACGATATTTAGTCACCTACACAGATCCATCTATAATTCTACACCTACACACACCTACACCTTCTAAATCTACCTAGACTGTAAGGTATCCTTGTGTGGGTGTATGAGTGTGAAGCGTTCATTTTTAAAAAGGAAGGTACTTCCTTAAAAGTTACCTCTGCATTAAAATTCTCAGATATTTCTTTGATATGACCATGAAAAAATTGCAAATCATTAGTTGTTAGATTTTACAGTCATATTTTCACAGATAGTGAAGGTACATTTTTATGGTCGAAACCTAGTTTTAAATAATGCTCGAGTAGGTTGAGTTGGGAGGAACCAGAGATATCTTACATTTTTTGACTTGAAGACAATGATGGTCGGAAAGTTGGTTTAACTATCAACTTACCGAGAGTCGTAGAGATATTATATGACTATAGAAAGTTATTTTAAAGTTGCAGGAGCCGCCTAACGTCGATACAGGAGGATCTAATGTTCCAGCTTCGCCCGTATCTGCCGTGCCTGCCTCTGCGCCACCGAACCTACCGCCTGTCGTCAAACCATTTCTCAATGGAGGTAATTGTAAACTTCAAAATGATGTTTTAATTCTTCAATCACTATTAATACGTAACGCGGTAGCTGTAACGATAAATTTTAATGTATCTTTACCAAGTTTTGACGCGATAACGTCTTTAAAATCGTTTTAGTCGGGTGACATGTTCAGAAACTTGTGTCACACCAAAACCTCACGAGCGCGATCGCAGGTATAACGAGAGAGAGACGGACCGATCTCCCGACTCATCTCGAGCGCTGCCAGTCATTCCGTGAAACTTGTCAATAATAATTTACCAGAATCCCTCAAATCCAAAACATATTGTGATATCAAACGAGCACTTAAAACGTTCTTATATACAAAAGTGTACTATTCGGTTTCTGAATTTCTAGACGATGACAATTAAGTTGTGAGGGATTACGGAACTAAAAACCTGGGAGGTTTTTTTTCCCGCCGGCTTTTTTTCCTCTCAGCGTATAAAAACCCAGTGAATTGGGTGCCCAAAGCCGACGACGTGGGAAAAACACCGTCTAAATAAATTCATAACTACTAAATAAAAAAAACGCAAAATATGGGATAAATAAATAAATAACATGGTTTGTAAACATAATAAATAAATTTGTTATTTAGATTTAAGTCAATTAGTTATATAGATATATTTAAGTATATTTTGATTTCTTTAATATAAAAATAGTATTTTTTTTATTTCTTTAAAAATATTTGCATACCTTACTGAGGTAAATATGGCGGACTTTAAATATATAAAACAACTTCTGTAATACCCATATTTGCGCTAATAAATCATTTTTCTTTCATTCTTTAAAAAAAATGCTTTTCATAAAATATTTTGCCTTTATTTTACATACATACATTTAAAAAAAAATATGAACTTTTACAAACGCAGTGAATTCGTAGGTCGCCAAATATGTCAGATAGGGAAGAGAGGGGTATGAGAATCAATACCTTTTTGTTATTGGAGATTACGTTCATTTTTTACCAGAGGTTTCACCCGCGTTAGAAAGGGGCAGTAAATTATCAATTTTTATTGTAGTAATGGTTCACTATCTCTGCTATAATGGCTTACACATGAGATTTAGATATATACTGTGGCAGGCTTGGACTATTGAAGATAAATATTTCCAATGTTTATCCACCAAATCTAGCGGTTTTGGCAGCGCTCGCCAGAATAGCTCGCAGATACTAGATTCTTTCCTACTTACTTGACACTTATCATCATATTTTGGACAATTCACACAATATCTTTATAAATTGTAGCCTATGTGTTATTCTGATGTATAAGCTATATATTATTGTTAAGTTTCATAAAATCCATTGAGTAGTTTTTACGTGAAAGAGTAACAATCATCCATACTTTATTATTAGCATGATTATTTCCATTCTATCTTTGTAACAAAAGTGAAAATGGATTTCTTAAATTAGCTGTTGTTTCATATTATGATGTGCAGTTTCACTTTAGTATGCAATGCAAAGGGTTTTTGATTCATGATTAGGGGGAATGCTTGTGGTGGCTATTAGACCTTATTACAAACGCCAAAATATGGTCACACCATTCCAGTGTTATATTGTATTTTTCTGGTTTTGATTTCAAGTTTTTGTGTTTTTCAGTGATATCTGCCATACAGGGACTCTGTCGAGTGTAACATGTACCTTATTTCAATCAACAGATGCATACACGACAATGGGTGGCAAACGCGCGCGGTCGCCATCACCACCGATCGAAGCGGTGTTGCCAGTGCAGCCGGCCGCCGCGCCTCCAGACACGCAGGAGTTGCAGATCAACGCAATCCTGCAGGGCGTCGCGGCCGAGAACAACTCTGTCTCCAAGGACAAGAAGAAGAAACGGAAGGTATGTACACTAGCACAAAAAAATTGTATACTCCACCGATCGACCGGCTGCCAGCGCAGCCGGTCGCCGCGCTCCAAGACACTATAGAATGAAATGATTAAAAAAATTACGTTGTCCAAGTCACAGCATACATTGTTCTCCTAAAAAGGTATTATTCTATACTTTATAAAAATACAACCACTGTATTTAATAGCATAATAAATAAATAACATACTATTTTTTTACAAAATTAATATTGCAGTTTTAATAGAACTTTAAATTGTGTTTAGTTATTTTCACTGTAAAATCAACAAATGCAGCACACTTTGGCAAGACCAAACATCCAGGGACAATATGAGTTTTCGAGTGATATATTAAAAGATAGGCCTTAATTAAAACTGTTACTAATGGATATATTTTCTCAATTTAATAACTGAAATCAGCGAGCTGCTACGGTATTTTATGAGACAATATTCCAATAAGATAACCGTCATAATTTCTTTTTTTTTCAACACGACAGGTGGAAAGATTGCCGCCACCGCCGCCGCCGATCCTGCCACCGCAGCCGTCGCGAGCGGAACTCGCCAAGATCAAACGACATAACCTCGATGTACGGGCTGAAGTGTTCCGAGCAGTGCGTAGACCTGGAAGAGGTAATTATCATTTATGTTAATGGAACACTGAAATGTAATGAAATGAAATATGAAATAGTTTATTAACATCCTGGGTAATAATATGATGATGTTTGTCATTGTTGTACGGCCATCGGCTGACCGTCATCCGCTTTGGGTGCGCTAAGGCTTATATGGGCTAGAAGAAATAGCGGGCGGAAAAGCAAGCAAGCGCACTATACGATACGACCTATTTTTTATTACTTAAGCACAGTATGTGTTTACTGCCAGTCATTAATAAGTAGAAGTATTTTAAGCTATATTTTTTTTTTCAAGAAGATTATTATTATTATTATTATTTTTTACAAGTAATGGTTCGTGATTTACGTGAATTGAAAAGGTGTGTGAATTGCTACTAAAATATGAGTATATTTATATTACAAAAGACATTCAAACATGTCAACAGTAAAACTCTATACAACTCTATAAAACTCTAACAAGATTTTTCTTTAACAGATTTCACGAAGCTGTTCGAATCATTAAAACTACTAAAGGGTACTGTGGAGATGCGAAAAGAAGTGGTACGGGAAGTGATAACAGAAGCACTGAGGTTCAAGAGGAAGGGCCTCGCTCAACTTCTAGAGAATTTCCTAGCAGCCCTCGAAAAGAACGGAAACAGTGCCTCCGTCAGTGTGAATAACTTGACGAACATTTATGGCCACTCCAGCAGTCTTAGCTAATAGTCTATAAAATTCTAGTGAATGTTGTTGATTTTCTAGAATAATTATATTATTGTTCACCATTGAAACGTCAACCTAATGTTAACTTGAAACACTTAACTAATTTATCTTCGTTAAATTACTGTTAGTATTATCGTTTATCAATCTCAATGTGGTAGTTTGTCTGACTTAAATGTGACTTAAATAACCCCTATCTGAACATTGTCCTGCCATTTTCCCCTTATTATAAGTGCAGCGGTCTTATAGGTTTGATCTGGTTAAATGATTCTTGTAATGTTACAGTCAGCATAGTCTTAACATCCGCCTTATTAGAGGTAAATTGTGTGTATAAGTACCAAACAATATTCTTTGTAAATTAATAGATACTTAAAAATATTAATTCTAAACATTTAGTTTTCTTTTAGTCTTCTCGATTATACTTTCAAGGCATTTATAATTTTGGATTACATTATTATTCTTCTCATAAGGTAATTCTCAAATTCATAACTTTTTAATTTGCTGTAGATACTGTTATGATTCCATTGTCTGGTTGAACGGACCATTATCTGTCATTTTATGCTGTTGAAAACGAGGGATTTATTAATATGAGCAATAAATTATAAAAATGTATATGTGTTTTACAGAGAAATGACAGTCAAACTGAAATAAAATGTAAATAGCAGGTGTAAATATTAGATTTTATTATTATTACCAATGAGATGGATGTAGGATGCTATATGCATCTGTAAATATGGTGGTTAGTTTGATGGGACACTGTAGAATCTTTGAACTATTTTGTGATGTTTAGTGTAGTAAATCAAGTCATGGGCTTTTATTTTGTATTTGTATTGCGTTTGAGTATTATTTTGTATTATACACACAAAGTACGAATGAATTTCATGATTTGATATAATTTTATTGGTACAATTTGGGCACAAGTGTTAATATATTTATGTTCCATGATGGATTCTATGCGGAGCCCATCAAGCTAATGCCGAAGGGTCAATTTGTAAAGTGTATATATCATTTTATAAATAAATTATGATCCTTATTGGATTTTTTATTTTGTGTTTTATTTTGTCTCCCAATATTGAAATACCCTGAAAACACTATATATAAAACTCGTTGACTGCCTGTAAGACACTGTCATTATTAGTTATAGACAGGAGAGTGACTGCACATTGGGGAATAAAAAATTCCCCACCGTACAACAGTTGTACGGCTGGAGATACGGTGTACGCCTGTGTCGTGGGTACTATGAACACATTAAGGCCTGGTCCAGAATGTGTGAATTCACCGCGAAACAAGTATTGCGCGAATTAAAAATGCTCGCGTAAATCGCCTGCACTACGCCAGAATCTCGATTCGCGCGTACGCACTTATTGCGCGCGAGTAGAGATACTAGAAACGCCTTGTTGCGTCCAACAAACGCGCGAACTCCACGTATCGAGCATTACTATTTTGATACAGAAATATTATTCGACCCCAAATGCTCGCGCGTTTTTTTTTTTAATATCTTTGGACAATTCACACAACACCATCTGATGGGAATCGAACCCACGACCTCACGCTTCGCAGTTGGCTCATCACCCACTACGCCACGGCAAATTGAGATTCTTCTTTATGCCTTAAAACAAAATTTAAACAATTAAAACATGCACTTTTTATCTAATGAGCGTAAATAATTTTAATTACATAAGTACATACATTCCGTTGATGTCCGATCTATAACGATTCATGCGTCAAGCGAACTTCGCGGGAGTCACATGCCCAGATGTTAACATAATCTAATTTTATTGTATCTAGGGTTGCCATCTCTAAAATTTGTAAACCAGGACAAGACGCGTTAAAACCCCGGATTTTAGAACCCAAAGCCAGGACATTTCAACAGCGGGGGGACGGTGAATTTACCGAGTCGGTTCTTTGGTTGATTGCGATGTGCGGGCACAGTGTATGTGTCATTTTTTTAAAACCCGGACTACAAATGAAGTCCGGCCCGGACGCTCCCCGGACGCCCTCTAAACTAGGACAAATCCGGGGAAACCCGGACGGATGGCAACCCTAATTGTATCTATTAAACATACATACCCCTACTACTTACAATACCTACTTGTATAGGTCATGAAGGAATTTTTTGTCCCAATGGAGAGATAACGCTCACACTAGCCGCGTCGTAACTACCTTCGACACACATGCCTCACAACAAGAACAGAAGCCATCTCTGTAATATCGTGTGTCTTTAAGTTCTGTCCCGCTGGGAATTGATCCTGAACAGAACATATTAATGTTCACAGAACCTGGGAACCCTTTGGTCGGTAGTCCGATGTAGCAACCTCCGAAGAAAAAGCGCTGATAGGAACTCTGCACGACCTACACATTTAATTTTGACGCAAGATCAAAGCGAGATCGGGTCGTCTTCAAGATTGTTTGGTTTTTCATAAATCCATACCTACTATAATATTATAAATTTGAAAGTAACTCTGTCTGTCTGTCTGTCTGTCTGCTACTCTTTCACGCTTAAACCACTGAACCGATTTTGATGAAATTTGGCATAAACATAGAAAGGACGTTGAGAAAGAACATAGGCTACTTTTTACCGCGGGAATATATCTCATTCCCACGGGAGGCTAATGAAATGCGCCGTGTAGTGTTATAAATACACTATATGTTATTACCTACATAATTCACGTCGATTATCATATTTTATAACTTATATCCGTTTGTTTTATTCGTATACTTTGCTGTCCCTTTATTATTTCTTTACAAAATTATTTACTTTCTCTGTTTGTTTATTTACATTTTGACGCAGCTATCAAAATTGTCATGTATGTCTTTTATGTTTCTTATTTTTTTTTATTCGTTTTACGGCATTGTATAAAAATCCTTTTAGCCATTCAATATTAAAAGAAAAGAAAAATTGTATGTTTCTTATTTCATTTCATAGATTAATAAAGTATAGTATTGTCTTTGGCTTATTTATGTTTTTTATATTAGCCCGTTAATCAATATTTTAATTTATACATAAAGCTGAAGAGTTCGTTCGTTCGTTTGTATCATTGTATGTTTGTTTGAACGAACTAATCTCAGGAACTACTGGTTCCAATTGAAAAAATCTTTTTGTGTTGGATAGTCCATTTATCGGAAAAGCTTTTTTTTAAAGGCACACGGGCCGCGTGGTGTAAGCTATCACCGTCGCCTATGGACACGGGCAACCCCAGGGGAGCCACCAGAGGGCTTTAGGCTATTTAACATCATGCTATGACTAATACCAAAGTCCACGCGGACGAAGTCGCGGGCGGCCACTAGTAGATACATAAAACGTCAACTGTCCACAGAAAAAAAAATATTCGATTTCAAAACTCGCAAATGTCATCTAGTTCATTCAAAATTTTAATAGTCATTTGACTTAGCCAGAATTTGCATAGAGCTGAAAATTGGGAGAGACTTTCATTTATTATACATAAAATGACTAAAATCCCCTTCAATCCTTCTTCTGCAAAATAAATATTCAAGGTCAAACGTACAAAAAAAATTGTTTTATTTTTATTTTTCTCCAAAACGGTAAGTTTAATGGTTCAGTCACTTTTTCTCTTACGACGGACCATTCGTGAGATATGGCGGTTTTAATAATTAGAAAATTCATACTTTACTTTGTACTTGAAGCATTTTATTAGACGTGGTTTCCCCAGTAGCTATACTCCACGATCAAGTAATAAAGTTTGATTTTCTTAATATATTAGATCCTATTTTGAATTGGGGGCAAAACCTTCAAAAGTCGTCATCTTGGGAAAGATACCGGGGCATGTGGGCACTAAAAACCATCTAAAAACCCATTGGTGCCCTGCCTCGGTGCTTCAGGAGGATGCCGGAAACTCCAAACAAATAAAAATAATCCAAGAGACGCGCGATGAAAATTGCAACCATTTTAAAATATTTATTTTTGAAATTATTTTATATTGGTTAAGTAGATAATTTTGGTCGCTTCGATCGCCTCTTGTCCGAGGTCTCATTTCTGTTTAGCCTACAATCATACATACCTTTCCACAGCAACACAATAGAATTCCTTCGCGGCGCTAATGTACATATGGACTTGTAGTATATCACCAGATTTGCGAGTTAGGATTTGAACCCGTCCCCGTAGTGCCGGCGTTAATACCTAAATACTCTATGTATATTATTGTCTTAACCACTCGGCTATCAAGGGTCATTATTAAAAAAAAATACAGCATTTATAATTCCTACGTCTTTACTTTATTTTTAGTAGTTAGTGATACCTAACATTATTTAGTCGTACTTTAGATTTCAATTTGATCCGTTTTCACCAAAAACATTCAACACTCAAACACAGATTTACATACACGGGTATAGTAGCGTGTAGAAGCTTTTAATTAGTGAGTTTGAGTAAGATCTGCATAGCTCTTTTACCTGTACCTCTATCAAAGACCTGCAATACGGTTTCGGTTGAAAGATACAGTGAACTCGGTGTAATCACTGGCACAGAAACAGTTTAATCCTCTCAATTCTCGGACTCTCCGACGGAGCTTTCAATAGCTTTGTCAATATTTTGCAAATTTGTGCCAACTGAAGCATAGCTCTCTACGTTTCTCGAATTATCGGCTGCCATTGTTATTGTAAGGCACTACACTACACTTAATAGTTTTCAAGTAATTAAACTAGTTATAAGGAAGGGAGGGTGGGACTTAAGCGTATAGGAACACAGTATTATGGAAGAGCCTAGTGTAATTTAAAGTGTAATTTGTAAGAACAGCCATAACCGAGCAATTAGGTCAAAGCATCGGTATTGGACACGGAGGTCGAACAAAATGCCATCAACTTTATCCGATATAACTCAAAACATAATAAAACAGGAGCACAACATGTCCTTCTGACTTCCCGTCAAAAATCCCTACAGAACAGTTAAATTTTATTAAATTTTTATGTTCATAAACCTATTAGTGAACATACCTAATAAGTAACCTAATAGACTAAGGAAAGTTGGTACAGAAACCTGGTATCGTAAATGTATTACCGTGTATGAAGCCAGTTGACTGAGCCACTAACCCTTACCTACGTATGTAGGAATTTGTGTAGAAATGGAGCTTATTATGAGAACAAATTACATAGCGCGTAACAAATTGGGTCGCAGTAAGATAAAAAAATAATTTTTGGCGCTATAGCTTGTTAAAAACAAAGCAACTAGCCGTGACCTTTGGTGAAATATTAAAAAATCTGAGTAGGTATGCATATAAAACGAAACACGATACTAGGTAAGAAAACGGCAAATAGCGCTTCCGTTCCCATATCTATTCTCTTTCTGAACAGAGTCAGCAGCACTACTATTATAATGTCCAGTAGAGATAGTAAAACTTTTAATTAATTAAAAGAAAACCTTAAACCAAAAACGAACCGATATTTGATAAATTATTTTTTATCGATTAAATCACCCTTATAATTGTTTAAAACGTTTCTAACGGAAGTGTGGTAAAGCCACATAGAACTCGCAATAAAGTAATAACCCATTGAAGATCAACCGCGGAATCCCTTGGGCCGGAATCTCCGGGAAATCGCTAGATTGACAAAGGAAGCGATCATATCCCTCAGTTTTATTGACCATTACATGCGTATTGCCGCCAATTGATTCGAGGACGTGACATTTTTCTTTGATTTCGATATTTATCAAACCAAATACTTAGTGGTAAATAATGCTACTAGAAGACAATTTTCGGCGGATGGGCAACTAGTCCGTACGTATGTATCTTCACCAATAACCATTGTAGCAATGTGGTAGAGAAGGCTGATAAATAATTGAGATTAACAAGAAAGCCGTTCAAGCGCTGGGATTAAGAAAAGAGCTACGATATCCCCTGCCTTATCATAAGAGGCGACTAAAAGGGGGCTTTTGGGGTTGTGGGCGGTGAGAGTGGGAGCTCGATCCCTCCAGCCAGCAGCCCCGGAAGGACGGAGGTGTATGCGTGGCCGCATGCCGCCGTAAGCATCTGAAGGTGCAGGAGAGCACATCTGCTCTCCCGAAGATGGGCCCGCTCTGGGGCGCTGCCTGCGCGTGGAGGACACCGGTGCGTTCCATTGGAGATCCCGGAGTCCTCCCCAAGCGCAGAGGTAGGCCACCGAGGGGGTTTTAGTGCGGTACAAATCCCTCATAACCCAGTATCCTCCCCCAAGTTGCTGGGTAACTTTTGAAGGTTTCCCCCCGATACAAAAAAAGTTAGTTAATATTGTTGTAAGATAAAAACTACTTAGGCTGATGGTCAGTAATTCCTAAATCCCTCTCATTTTCATAGGAGACTCGAACCGTACCCACGACGATAAAAAAGAACTCTTACTTCAGTCAGAGCTGAATTTTCTGTGTTTCGGTTACTCTGTAAACTTTTCAGATAAATAAAATTTTGCACACATAAACATGGCATTTACTTGATCCACATAGCATAGTTGTTGAGCATCAGCTGCTATAAGTACTCTGCCCCGGTGCGATTCCGTCGTGAAATTTGGAACTTTAGACTTACGAGATCCGTGCTGGACTAAAACTACTTAGTTATCTACTGGTTTGAATTAGCTATCTACATAAATACTTATGTGTAGTAAAAATAAACCTAAATTTAAATACGTAATAACTGCCTATAATAGAATTTGAGAGTTTGTCAGAAATTCTTTCACCTTGGAAGTATTGTCTTTTCAATGAAAGAATATTTTATTTAAAAAAATTAATTAACATGTGACGGAGAAATCGCTGGACATTGCGTACATAAAATGTAGGCATTAAATGTAGAACCTGCTTCTTTTTTTGAAGCGGGTAAAAAGCCACTTTATCCCTGTTTTTGTTTAAAAAGTGCCACGATCGATTCAGCCTTTTTCGAATGACCACTCTTACCATTAGTTACTATCATTAGTTACTTATTACTGTACCATTTTAATCTAGAACATCACGACGCTTTCCTCCGCCGTAGGCCCGTAGAGCAAACAAAAAACTTGGTATTTTTTAAAATCCAGAACATCTCGTCATTTTTCTCCCCTTCTTCGTTATATCAAGCAAGAGTAGTGCATTACAAGTTGAAAATAAGCTCCTAACGAATTTTTAGTCAAAGGTTCTGAACTCAGTTCTGAACCAGCATAATAGTCAGGGGTCCGAAGCACAAGGTACATACTTCTTATACATAAAGAGTGAAGCGTTTAAGTGGCTTTTTATTAAACAATTAACTCCCCCTTACTTAATACCCCTACTGAAGTCATACTAAAATGTATGAAAGACAGAGGCATTGACAACACCATTACCGACTGGGTGGAACATATGCTTAACAACAGAATAGTTCGTACCACGTTATTCGACATCACAACCGAAATCAAAATTAATAAAGGTTGCCCACAAGGCGGACTCCTTTCGCCCCTACTGTGGTCTATCGTGGTCGACAATCTTATCCAGGAGCTCAACGACAATCGACTGGACACACAAGGCTATGCAGATGACTTGGTAATCAACATAGTTGGAAGTTGCCAAAGTACCATTTCTAGCCTCTTGCAGACAGCACTCAAAAGAGTCGAACAATGGTGCATCAAAAACGGTCTAACTGTAAATGCCTGCAAAACCGTCATTGTGCCCTTCACAAGAAGGTATAAGTTGGACAAGCTTGAACCCATTAAGCTTTTTGGCACAACTATCCCGTTCTCGAAAGAAGTTAAGTATTTAGGAATCATATTAGACCAAAGACTTAACTGGAACGCACACCTTGACAAGGTTGTCAAGAAAGCAAAGATTGCTCTGGGAACATGTTGTAGGCTTACAAGCCGGAAATGGGGGCTAAAACCAAAATACGTAGCGTGGATCTATGAGGCGATTGTCAGACCCATAATCACCTACGGCTGCGTATGCTGGTACAAGAAGACAAAGCAAACAACATGTATTAAGACACTAAACAGTGTCCAAGGATTGGCCTGTCGTATTATAACCGGGGCCCTGCCATCAACCCCAATTGCAGCAATGGAAGCCATACTTAACATCTACCCTCTACACATTCATGTGCAGAAAGAGGCCAAATGTGGTATTCTCCGTGCTGCTGAAAAAGGCAAGGCAAACTGGAAATCACCTGTCATGAGGGAACTCTACAGAAACCTCACTGAATGCAAAATTATGGCGATGCCGAGTGACGTCATTAACAAGCAATATAGTTTCAACAAACTATACAAAATACTTATACCGTCTAGAGAAATGTGGGCGGATAAGGCATCAAACTCCCTCATAAGCGGAGATATCATCTGGTACACGGATGGATCGAAAAAAGAGGGACGGACAGGGGCAGGAGTATATGGTCGGAAACCTAGTACGAAGTTCTACACAAACCTAGGCACCTATACAACTGTCTTCCAGGCTGAAATGTTTGCAATAATACAATGCGTGTACAAAAGCCTGGACAGAAATTATACCAACAAACATATAACAATACTATCGGACAGTCAGGCTGCTCTTCAGGCACTACAGTCCGATAAAACTCAGTCAAAATTGACCCTAGAATGTATCCACGCACTCAACAAACTGGGCGCACAAAACAGTGTAACTCTCGGGTGGGTGCCAGGACACGTAGGTATCTGCGGTAATGAAGTAGCTGACAAACTAGCCAAAAAAGGTGCTGCGTTGCCCTTCATTGGACCTCAGCCAACGGTGGGCATTGCAAAAACCGCTTCCCGAACCATGCTTCATGTCTGGTCTATGAACCAGGGCAAAGGCCTATGGGCGTCCGCTCCAGGCATGACGCATGCAAGGGCTTTGGTGGCTGGCTACTCTAGCAAATACTCAAAACAAGTGATCAATCTACAGCGCAACGAAGTACGTCTGCTTGTAAGGACTCTTACTGGTCACTGCAAACTAAACAAGCATATGCTCAAACTAAACCTAAGTTCCACTGCTATATGCAGATTCTGCAATAGCGAAGAGGAATCGGGTATACACATCCTCTGTGACTGTGTTGCACTTACACACAGCAGAAGTCGGATACTGGGCGGCAGCCTAGTCACATCGGAAGATGTCAAACTTCTAGATCCCAAGCGCATCGTACGGTTCCTAATAACCGTCGGCCTTGGGAATCAGATATAAACATGGGGCCAGGCTACAATAGATCATTTACTGGTCGCAGTGGCCTTAGGGTTGTACCCTTCCCCACCAACTCAAATAATAATAAGCAATTAACTCAGTACAAGACTGTGTTAATAGCAAAACCATGTTCTGTAATAATAATACCTTCATTAGCAATTATTTCTCTCGTCAATATTACGTGTCAAAACCACCGCCAGCCCAAGCTTCCACTTTGACTTTTACCACAAACTTAATTGGAATTTGGCCGCAGAAAACGGTTACCAGCCCGCACTGTTATTACTTCCGAACTTATAATGATAAAATTTGTTGTGTAATCGCATTATAAAATTATGTCATAAATGTATCTTTCGATTTTCCACCTATTTGTGGCTTCACATAAGGTACTTGATACAAATAAAGCCTGTGCTCGAATTAGGCCTACCCTTAAAAAAACAAAGATAAATAACTCTAGCTTCCAAAATACTATGCGTACATATACATACACGCATTTTAACTCCGCTGGGAGCGCGAGCGTCGCGTCCCGCACTCCCTGCGCGAGTAGCACGTATCGGTCGAACGTAGTGGACGTTTTTGTGCTGTCTTATAAAAATCCCGCGCTTTCGAGGTAAGATTTCACTTAAAATGACTATTTTTTTTTCAAGTTTCTCTTGGTTGTTGTTTCTTAATGTGTTTAAGTTACCTAATCATTACCTTAATATGTACTATTAGCTTGTAACGATTAATTATAGGTTTTTAAAGTAAGATTGGGTATGATCACGAATAAGGCCTAGGCCTTATTTATGCATGGTAGGCTTTATTAGTAACATAGCTCTTACGAAGTATACAGTAACATACCTTATTACCCATTATTACAGAAATTTGACTTTTTTCAGCTTACAGTCAAAAACGATACCCAATGTCGCTCCCAAAACAAAAACGTGCTACTTGGACGGAGGATAGCTTGGCAGCGGCTGTTCTGTCGATTCGGAATGGATTGTCTACATATAAAGCATCGGAGCAATATGGAATTCCTCGTAGAACCCTCAGAAATCATGTACAAAAAGGAAATTTAGTAAAAAGATTAGGAAGGCACACAATATTCACTCCAGATCAAGAAAAAGATTTTGTCAGGCGTATTATAAGATTTTCTGATTTAGGCATACCAATGACGCCAAAAATGATTAGAATTCAAGCATTTGCTTTTTGTCAGAAATTTGATATTCCCCATATCTTTAATAAAGAATCGGGAATCGCAGGTAAAGGATGGCTGAGGCTGTTGAGTTGGCAAAGCGCAAGGCACAATTTTTGAATCCAGCCAGGGCACAAAATCTGAATAAACCAATTGTGTCCAAACATTTTCAAGAAGTAAGAAAACTGTATGACGAACTAGGCCTAGATGACCATCCGGAAAGAATTTTTAATATAGATGAAAAGGGGTGCAGACTCACTTTGCATCACCAGCAAAAAGTGATCTCACACAAAGGTGCGAAAAGAGTGCACATGCAAGTGGCTGAACATGGAGAGAATGTAACAGTGGTCGGATGTGCTATGCCAATGCATTTGGTAATCCTGTCCCACCTATGGTTCTATTTAAAGGAAAGAAGAAGAAGCCAGAGTTCGATGAAAATTTGCCACCGGGATCAGTTGTACACATGGCTGCAAAAGGTAGCATGACAACGGAATTATTTGTCGTCTTCATACAGCATTTAGCTAAATTCAAGCCGTTCGGTAAGTGTCTGCTCATTTTTGATGGCGCAAAGAGCCATTTAGATTTTCGCATCGTGGAAGAAGCTGACAAACACGACATAGTGCTCTACTGCTTGTCGTCTAATACGACCCATGAACTCCAACCTATGAACAAATCGTGTTTTAAGCCCTTCGAATCGTATTGGGACCAAGAAGTTTTACAATTTCTAAAACTATCTTAAAACGACATTTCAATGAAATTTTAACACGGGTGTGGCTCTAATGCATGACCCCTGCGAATATTACAAGTGGTTCAGAGCTACCGGCTTATACCCACTTAACCCAAATGCAATATCCGAATCTGCCTTTGCGCCTTCATTTCTAAAGTATCTCTAATTTTACAATGTCGAATAATAATGAAGAATTTATAGAGCCTTCACCAAATATGCCCCAAAGATCACACTCAGATACTGCTACAGACACTGATAACGACTCCCGTTCCTCTTCACCGATCGCCACTTTACAAAAACTTCGCCATCTAATTTCCACGGAATCGTTGCCAACAACTCCTATTACACCCGACATTCATGTATTGCAAAATTGTTCATCTGCATGCCATTCGCCAACAAGCATTCTAAATATTACACATCAAGAACCTGGAACTAGTGGTTTATTCAATACTCGCCCTCTTGTAGATAGCGATACAGACGAAGACATATTGTTGGAAAATAAAATTATCAAAAAGATAATAAACAAGCCTGTTCAAGTTCGATCTTTTAGGATATATTCTTCTTCTGACTCAGATACTGATTTAGCCAATAATGGCTCCAAAATGATGGGTATATCTCAGTATTCTGGAAAAAATCTTACAATGGAAATCTCCAGGAACGTGCCTGATCTCCATAATAAAGTAGTCAATCTGGTGAATGCAAACTCAAAAAAAAAATCAGCCTCAAGTATTACCAGCAAACCATTATCTAAGTCCCACTACAAGCCAAAAAAATATGGTTCAGGACAGGATCAAACATCATCAGAAGAAGATAATATACCTCTAGCACTACTAAGTTCGAAATCAGACTTTTAAAAATTTATGCCTACACCTGATTACGGAGAAATCAAAAGAGTAAGAAAGGATTTATTTAATAGAAAATATACAGGCGATAAAAAAAAGACGAAGACATTGGGGTCGAAAAAAAAAACTAAAGCTGTAAGAAAATCCACCAATTACAAACGAACTCAAAATAAAAAGAAAGCAGAAAGCAGAAAAGGAAGAAAGCTGGTATTGTCATGCTTATCAGAAAAATGAGGTAGCAGATATGCATCCTTGTAAAGACTGCTTTAAGTGGTATCATGAGGATTGCATTGGTATAACTAAATACGACTTTGAAGCCTTTGTTTGCCCTGATTGCGACAAAAATTAAGATCTCGATTTGTTATTAAGAATTAAAGACTGATTTCACTGCCTAAAATGATTAAAAAGATAATTTTGTTTTGGGGCCTTATTCAAGCATGGTGTTTTGATAAGGCCTATCCAAAAAATTATACTTTTGTTAATTTTGATTGTTTTTTGAAAAATTTATGTTAGTTATGTTTAGTTTATTATAATGAATGTTTAATTTTGTTGATTGTTTATGTGTATTTCTTAATAAAAAGAATTAAAATTTCAGTGGAGATTTAAAAGGCATTTAATTTTATTTTGGTTCAAAACATAATATTAAGTAAACTAATTAAGCTACTAAACGCTATGGATCTATGTGTTTTAGCATAAAACCACCGTTTCTACATATTTTTCATATTGAATCATACAGGCCTTATTATATGTACGACATTTATTATGGCCAAAATGTATGATTCAGGAATTCGATTAGTTTGATTATATTTAGTTAGAAATTTACACTTTTTTCAAAGATATATAACATTTTAGAACAAATGCTAGTAAATATCTACGTTTTTTATTTAAAGACCTTAATATTTAATGAAATAAAAGCATCTAAAATTAGGTAGGCTTTATTTGTATCAAATACCTTAAGTGACATTTTAATTAATGGTTATTAAAATTGGCACACTACACATACGAGTACATACGCACATAGTGAACATCGTTGCTTCGTCTAGGAGTGACGACCAGTGCTGGATTTACCAAAAGGCTGAGTAGACTGGAGCCTAGGGCGGCAGATTTTGGAGGGCACAAATTTGGCCCAAAATGTTTTGGTTTGAAGAAATTAAAAGACAACCTGACTGCGTAAAAACTACATTCAATATGAACTTGTTAAAGCTTGCTAGTTTATTTAGAGAATCGAATTTCGTAAAGGGGAAAGGAGTACACAAATTGAACAGCCTACTAGCGGCTAATTTCTAAATCCGCCGCTGGTGACGACGATCTTTTTGAAGCTTAAAGGGAAATAATGAATGATGCTGATACTGTAGCTATAGATCTATATTAATGTCAATCTAGTACGTGTAAGTACATTATTCTTAGTCTAAGCAGTCGTTAGAGCCGTTAAAGATAAAAAATATGAATTTCGTATTATGAATATGAACGCGGCGATGGCCGAGCTGTAAAAACCGCGGCGTATTTATCGCTGATTCACGGTGAGGGAAAATAGTGCTAGTATATATATATATATATATATATATATATATATATATATATATATATATATATATACTAATAACGATGTATATATATTTATACTAACTAACGAGTAGTATATATATTTATACTAACTAATAACGATGTTTGATTCTAAACTGTGCATGACCGAGTAATTCATAATTTCCCGGGTGCATGATGTTCACTTTGTAAAAAGATGAAGACTGCAAGTACCTACAAACAAGCTTTTATAAGAAATCTTAAATAAAATAATATAAAGTGAAATTTTGTCGTATGTTTGTCATCATCGTGACCTTCTTATTAAGTCCGCAATTACTGGGCTTCGTATTCTTTATTTATTATTGAATTTTTATTTTATTATTTATTTATTCTTTATTGTAACAACTTTAAACAGTGTTGTACAAAGGGCGGACTTAATGCCTAGAGGCATTCTCTACCAGTCAACCCCGGCTGATAGTGAGAACTTTTAAGTAGGTGGTAGGGGTAGTAGGTACTTAATACTATTCAACTATTTTTGTGGGATTACGCAAATTTTCCGGTCTATGCAGACAAACACTAGATTGCTGCCAAGGCCAACATAATCTGCTTAATTTATGAAAATTGCACCTACACGAAATTTAATTTCAGCGAACTTACCTGAATACTATTTATTAAGCGGTACCACTGAGACCATTAGCTCGAAATCGTAATCCATACAAAATTTCATTTAAAGAAAACAATAGCGTATTACCTACATTGGAAATGTTTCAATTCAATCATAAGGTGTCAATATAATACTAAAAAAATACACTAAAATTTACATTTTCAAATTTCGCGCGTAATTTGACAAAAACAATGGATATCATTTTTTCTCTGTGGTGCGGTCACTCGGTCGGTCATGTAATCAAATACAATACACTGATATTGGTATATTAGCTTTACGGTAAATTTTTATTACAGTCACCTGAGTCACCATTTTATTTACGTAGTATGACTGCCCATCATGGTGGTTACTGTTTCGCTTAGAAAATGCATATTCTATGAAAAAGTGAAAACTACGATATTAATTAAAATTAATCTTGTTTTAGGAACTAAAGAACTTTTCCTAAGCCATGTAGGTGGTATATTTTTTTTCTCATATCGTGGGCAAGAAATAATATTTACAAAATATTATTTCTTTTAGAAAATCTATCAAATTTTTACTAGGCTTTAATATTTGCCTGTAACACAAGCTTTATTAAACATCAACTAACTTTTTTGTGTAGGTAAGCTCTTTACGAAGAGACCATACTTAATACTTATCCGATATCGAAACGATAAAAGTTTTGTTTATAAGAATCACATCTTTATCTTTTGATATCCTATAAAAATGTTTTTTTTGTTAAAGCTATGACACGGTAATAGCAGCCCCGGTTCCATAGCAGGTAATGCTATGCAATCGTTTTTACAACAATTTATTCCTTAAATTTATGAAGTTGGTCTTTGACGTTCCTCAGCATTGTTTGAAGTAAAAATAGATCTACATATTTATACATAAAAAATGAAAATTAAATTCTAAAAGGTTTTGTTTTCAACGTTTTTAAATCCCGTGCCGTACTGAGCATAGCTCTCGGAGACCTTCGCCATAATCGTCACCAACCTGCATTGAAACAGTGTGGTGGAGTAAGCTCTAGACCTCCCCAATAATAGGGAGAGCCCAACAGCGGGACGCAAAAAGGGTTGCAGCCGGTTTAGTGTGATTTATAACATAGTTACACATACGTGAGTAGCGAGTGGTAAGAAACCTCTCAGTCTTCAACGCGAACGATTCTGGGTTCAAATCCACGGCGTGCACTGACAAAGAAATTTCTAATGTGCGCATTTATCGCTGCTCCGCGGTGATGGAAAATATCATGATATTTAATTGATGGCGATGTTCTCCATCGCCGTGCATACCTGAGAGGAATTCGTAATTTCTCGGAAGCATGACGTCCACCAATCCGCACTTGGCCAGCGTGGTGGACTATGGCCAAAATCCCTCTCACTTGTGAGAAGAGACCTGTGCCCAGCAGTGGGAAATAAAAAGGTTGAAAAAAAAACCATAGTTTAGTAGCTGTGGTTAACAGTTCGATCATCTTTATAATTAAAATCCTTCTCTCACATATCCATATTCATTTACATATTCCAAATATAATCTAGAACCAGCTTTTAGTTTATGTTTCGATAAAAATCTTCAGCCATTTTCGTCGTTGCAGCTACGAATGGCGTGAAATTTTCATAGGCAACTGCCGTGAAAGTCTATGCTGAAATATAAATTGTAGGTATGTTAATACACTGGAGATGTAAGAAGTATGTAGCGCGAGCTGTTTGGCTGTGGAAAATAATAATAAAAGTGCGATTTTCGTAGAGATTTTCGTAGAGATTTTTCGGTAAATTGGGAGACACATTTCTTTATAGCATGAAATCTAATCAATTGTGTGTGAATGCTTTTATTGCGTTACGAATGTAAATAAGTATCGCTACACGATCGTAGTCCCATACTAGGATTCCCTGTGAAGTTATCGTGAGTACCATGGAAACACACAAAAACAAGAACACAAATACCGCTTTGGGTGCCATCCCCGGTTCTATCATGTAATTTACGTTTTCAAAGACAAAGACTTTAATTTACACAAATGGGTGTTTATAAAAGGTGTTTTTATACATTTGGTTCGCCATATTTACATTCATGATGTATGCAAATATTACAATAGGTAATTAAAAACTAAATTAATTAATTAAGTTTTTAACAAAAAAATAGAACCGACTTCAAACGGTAAAAAATAAAATTGTTCAGTACCTACTTCTTCTTGCTTATGGTAATGACTCTTAAAACTATTTCTGGAGTCGGACCCTTAGTAAATGTCGTATCATTCGTTCTAAATTGGCACCGACAGTACAGACAGTGGGACAGTACCTACTTCTTCTTGCTTATGGTAATGACTGTTAAAACTATATTGGAGTCGGTGCCCATTCAGAACGAAAGGTACACTATATTTACTAAGACAGGACATTTCACTAAGGGCCCGACTTCAAAAATAGTTTTAAGAGTCATTACCATAAGCAAGAAGAAGTAGGTACTGAACAATTTTATTTTTTACCGTTTGAAGTCGGTTCTATTTTTTTGTTAAAAACTTAATTTATTTCACTCTTTTTAGTAATTTTAATAATTCTGTATGTATTTGCATAATTGTAAAAAATTTCACTTAACTTCTAAACTTTAAACAGATTTACCTTTTATAATCATGTTTATCTAATAGCCATCTAAAAATCTGAAAGAAAACTACTATCAGTCCACCTGAACGTATAAATTAAAGAAAGAATTTGCTCTCAGCTCCTAACCGCTGAGGAGTTGTACCTTCAATCATCAGTTAACTGTTGGCAGGTGATAATTACCAGACATAAATATTTGTATTATGTTAAAAATATGAATAAAAGAATGTGTGAGCCTATTACGTTTCAGTGTTTCCCTCGATTTCCCTAATATCACATCCATCATCAGATTTTGACATGGTGACAGTTGGACCACCTCAGGAATGTAAGATTTCCAACAAAAAACCATTTATTGAAAGAATTTGCTCTCAACTCCTAACCGTCGTAGTACCTCCCATCATCAGTTCAGCAACATGATATGACGGTAATTATACACAAATGTCTGTTTTTCTTTGTAAAAATATGAAAATCATTTGTTGTGCTTTAAAATTTTAATGTCCCCTTCGATTTCTCTGGGATGCCCTCATCAGACTTTGACTTGGTGACAGTTGGACCACCTTGGGAATGTAAGATTTAGAATAAAAAACTATTTATTGAAAGAATCTGCTCTCAACTCCTCACTGTCGCAGTACCTTCCATCATCAGCTCAGCAACATGAGATGATGATTTCTATGCGTAAATATCTCTTATGCTTCAGAAACTATAAGAAAATCAATGTGTATGCCTATAAAATTTGAGAGTTCCCCTCGATTTCCCTGAGATCCCATCATCAGATCCTGATTTGGTGACAATGGGACCACCTCGGGAGTATAAGCATACGAACAAAAAAAGAATTTTGAAAATCGGTCCACAAACGGCGGAGTAATCGGTGAACATATATAAAAAAAAAATACATACAGCCGAATACAGTAGGTACCTCCTCCTTTTGGAAGTCGGTAAAAATATAAAAATGAACATTAAAATAAATTCTAAAGGAACATAACAATAGTTTCATTTTTGCGTGAAATCGAAACCAAGGTATATAATATCAAGATTTATAGTGGCGTAGACTGTTATGGACAATTTTCGCCTGTATGCTTCAAGCATTCTTAAAAATGTTCTTGGCGTGTGTAATGTGCTAATGGAGGTATGGCATAATAATATATGCTGTAACGTGTTACTGTGTGCTGTAACAAGATGATGCTATAGTTTTAGGAAACTTTCCACAAAATTTAATGCGACACCATTTCTGCACCTTACCATACATATGTATGTATGTAGGTGAAATGTTTTTTACTTACCGTACTTAACCGTAGTACTTAAACGTGAAATAATAGCAACTCTATATAAATATCACGGTCCTAATACCTAAGTAATAAATAGCAGGACCATTTTCGGGACGCGGCAATAAATATGATAACAAAGAGCGGAGGGTCCTTAAAGCGCCACCTAAGCTGCACACTGGCTCAGCTCGTGACGCTCAGCTCACTATTCATACGTAGTGCCAATATATGACAAACTTTTAGATGTATTTTATTTAGAAGAACTAGCTGTACACCGCGGTTTCAGAGCTATTAGTTTATTCGAAATCTTCTTGTGTGTACACAGTATTATAATCTGCCCACAAGCACGAAAGCTCTCTCAGAATAATTTTGAAAATGACTTACTTGTAATATATTTGGAGGATTTTTTTATCTGTCGATGTTGTAAGAACGAACCTCGCGGAATGGAAAATAATAATACGAGTATACAAAATCCAATTTTTTACTTACCCCTTAGTGTGTACAATTTTTATTTCATTCAATTGTTCAAAAATGTTGTTAGAAATTACCTGCTATAAATAATATTTATATTACGTGTAGATGCATTATCTCCATAAGGATGCCAGGTAGCAAGAAAACTCTAAAAACCAATGGGGAGGTACCTACTTTAATGGTAACGATGAAACGTTTTTGCTACAGTGGAGTTCTTCCGAATCCATGTAGTCTGACAATCATATCAAAAATCCTAAAAAGAGTGAACCTAAAAGGATGTTAGCGACAATTTTTCGGCTGTAGACGCATACGTCTTCGTTGCGAATTCTGTCTAATGAGATTCTTAGCATAGCTCTCTACATGCCTCTACAAGCCTGTAGCAGTGTCATTAATAGGGTCGTATGTAGGAAGATAGCTTCCTTTTAAAGTTTATTTGAGCGAAGATATAGACTTCTAAAACTAATTAACACAAAATACATGAGGTTAGCAAAATTCGCAGTAACTTATGTCATAATTAGGGTATCTTTATTGACCTTTTTATATTTGGTAATATAGGCATTTAAAACGTTCACCAAATGTAAATATTTATTTATTTTATTGACACACCAACAGCATCACATACAATATTACATAATTACTTCTAGACATAATGTACTAGCACAATACAAGGAGCGCGTACATCAATCACCAGTACGATATATTACTGCTACTCATGTGGTTCTTATAAATATACAAATAAACAATAGAAGTCAAAAGAATGAAAAGTGTGACAACAAAGTAGGTATTTATTAATATCTATTGGATAGTTAATGTGTGTTGAGAATGGAATTTATTGATCTATGATTCTATGTTTGTATACAGTAAGTGATACGAAATTCCCATTAAAAAAAGGAACATATGATAGAATTTAAATGTAGATAGAGGTTTAATGTGTACGAATTTAAAATTATAATCGAGTTTTGGCAGGAAGTTGAAACAGACATGTAGTAGGTACTATTGTTTTATTATCATTCTCTTGATGTTTGTTGAGTTCAATTGGACAAAGTTAATGGCATTTTGTTTGATAAAGAGTAATTACAGTGTACAAGTATAGTAAAGTAAAATAATAGTGCAAAAAGACATTTTTTTTGCTTGTCTCCAAAACTCCGTCGAAAACGTTCTGGTAAAGAAGCCATCGCTTTACTGACATCCGACAAACTTGACTAGCTGATTGCGGATGTCTGATTTGACTTTGATTATTATACTAACACAAGTTTCAAGGAACCGAGCAAGGAAATTAGGTATATATTATATATGTTCTATTTCACGAAGTACATTTGGCTATGAAGGTTGTGAGGCGTGTATATACACATTTTTTACACATACACAGTTTGTAGGTAAACGTAATAGTTGAAATGAAATGGTTTACTAACATCCTGAGTAATAATATACACTTGATGTTTGTAATTGTTGTACCGCCATCGGCTAACCGTCATCCGCTTTGGGTGCGCTAAGGCATGGGCTAGAAGAAAAAAGCGAGCGGAAAAAAACTCCAGCCCTGTTTTAAATAAATTTTCAGGTACAATGGTATTTATTATGCAGCATGACTGTGGGGCGACAAGGAGCTCACGAGACAGTTATCGTGTGTGTCAATGCTATCTTAACGCTAAAACAACCGTAAAAAAAGAAGAATTCAAACTCCTTAGTTTACAAAATTCTTAGAATAATGAAGATGATTTAATACATGGCTGGCTGCAACCCTTTTTTACGTCCCAATGCTGGGCACGGGTCACTCCTCATTATTGGGGAGGCCTGGAGCTTACTCCACCACGCTGCTCCAATGCGGGTTGGTGGAGATGCGGGTTAGTGGCCGACCTGCTGCTGATGTTTTCAAACCGCCGATAAGGCCTTCGACAAGATATAACGTTATCTATCGAAAACAACCGGGACCGACGGCTTAACGTGCCCTCCGAAGCACGGAAACGCGCATGAAATTTTTTGCCACTAGCGGTCACCCATCTCACAAACGACCGTCCCGTTTGGCTTAGTTGCATAGATCGCTTGCGTTCTACGCTAACCACCGGGCTATGCGCGCTTTATGTCCTTCATGTGATTTAATACATAAATTTTATGAACTAATAATGAATAAAGTAAAAGGTTTTTACTGCTCTAAAACAAAACAAAAGTCGTAGCAAGATCGTCATTAATGCACTCGTCGATTCTGCTTCCACTGTTTCAGATTTTTTACTATCTTTTATTTCTGTTCAGCAGGATATTTTTCACTTTATAGAGATAACAGAAAATAGTCTTTTTACAAAATAAAGAAAGATTTTAAGAGCTTAGAGTGAATGATTAATTATTGCGGAAAGTAAGACATAAAAATAATGTAGTTTAAAAAACTAAAAACACGCTTTTGTGAAAATACGAACTAAAAAGTAAAAAAATAAGAAGAAAATGTATTTTACTGTAAAAAAAAGCGTGGGGTGCATGGTGTCAACAGTAACAGTGGTAAAAACCACCCCCCGCTTTTTTTTACAGTAAAATACATTTTCTTCTTATTTTTTTACTTTTTAGTTCGTATTTTCACAAAAGCGTGTTTTTAGTTTTTTAAACTACATTATTTATTTTTAATTTTTTAGTTGGATTTTTATTCTCAAATTATTGCATTATCATCGGCCCTTGACCCCTATGCAAATTTTCAAGTTAACCAGACGCTTAGACGTGTTAAAGTACCTTAGGCCACGAACTTATCAGCCGCCCCTCGTATATTTTATTTTATCCTGATGATCCTAGTTACGACTTTAACATAAAGTTATGAGATTATTGTATTGTCATCGGTCCTCAATAAATCTACAAAGTTTGAACGAAATCTGGCCGTTTAAAGTGGGTCAAAATCGCACCCAAAGAAGTCGGTTACAAACATACAAACATACAAACATACAGGTGAAGCTAATAAAAAGCGTGTAAAAAGATCAAGATATCTCTATTACCTATATAATTTTTATTTTCAATAATGGTATTATATCATTTGTGCCATTTAAAAACATTTGCCAACGGGCAAAGAATCTTTGAAACTATGTGGCATTATAATAGTGAAAAATAATAATTCTTCAGTAAACTGTCTGTCCAGTAAGTTAGATCGTACATGGATGATATCTAAATAGCTACTTTACCAGAACGCTTCTTATAGAGTGTTGCAGGCATCTGCAAAAATCATGTTTTCGCACTGTTATATTCATTCACAACACCCGGGTTCTGATCGAACTATATCTAACCATCAGGTCAAAATACAACAAGAAAAAAAAGAGAACAACATGATTATTTCAACTTCCCGCCAAACCTATATTACGAAGGTTTTATTTATCTCTATGCGGTTAGTTTTCAAATGGCTGCAATTCTTTTTGCGACCCACTGCTGGGCACGAGTATCTCCCCATATTGGAGAGGCCTGGAACTTACTCCACCACGCTGCTCCAATGCGGGTTGGCGGAAATGCGGGTTAGTGGCCAACCCGCCGTCGGATTTTATTCAAACCGCCCCTTATAGCCTCCGACAAGGTTTAACGACTGTTATCTATCGACAAAAACAGGGACCGACGGCTTAAAGTGCCCTCCCAAGCACGGAAACGCGCATGAATTTTTTTGCCACTAGCGGCCACCGATCTCACAAGTCACACCCGACCTTAGGCTTTTGGCTTAGTTGCATAGATCACTTGCGTTCTACGCTAACCGCCGGGCCATGCGCGCTTTGGTTAGTTTTCAACTATTACACATTAATATCCAGCATCCAATGTGTACACATCAAAATTTTGAAAATCAGAAAAATAGAATGCACCTTACATCAATGCGGTTTGACTAAAATGAAATCAAAATTTCACCCCATTTGCCTCTTAAAGTAATTGCTCGTTTAAGTAATATTTCAGTAAAATACAACAACGCAAAACGTGTTTATTGCCTTTAATACACCTGAAGTAATATGTCCTTAGAACGAAATAAAAAACGTAGAGCGAAAGTTCATTAATGTACGCGACGATTCTGTTTTTCCTTGTTTCCGTTTTCATACCGTCTTTTATTTCTACTCGTATCATTCAGTTCAACAAGATTTTTAGAGCACATTTTACGAAGTTGCCAACTATCCGTTGTTTTACACTAGATATCATGATCTTAAAGAGCAACGTGTGGTTTGTTCTGTGATTTATTTAGCCCTGTGTATTGTAATAGGTTAGATTAAAAATGAACAACTGCTAGGAGTTTCTATAAATACAAAATAAGAATAAATAACGCTTTAATCTCATTACACCATAGTATGATTTCATGTCTCGTGGGTGCCATGGACATATAAAAAGACAACTTAAGGACACAAACACGCAAAAAGAAACACATCTTAATTCATCATTTAGATATCCTCGAGCAAAAAGCAAAGCAAAAGGTACCTACTCCTCTCGCACGACACACCCACGTTGTCAAGTAAAAAGAAGAAACCCAGTATTGAGCATGTGAGTTGAATGAAATATGTACCAAAATAATTATATGGTTTTATTATATATTTGATTAAAAGCTTGGCCTCATTGGCGATGGCCAAGTGTAAGAAAATTGTAAAATCCGATTTAAGAGTTAAGTGTTAAAAATGATTTAAAGATACAATGTTTTTGTGCTGCTTATAATGGATACTTAGTTTTTAATTTTTTAAGATGAATTCTATACAAAAAATAATGTTATTAATCAAATAATTGCAATAATTAACTAAAATAATTTAATTGTACCGATTAACTTGCACATAATATATCCTTAATCTATTAGGATATTATTATCCTAAGGGATTATATTGTGTCTATACACATAAGCAAATACACATAGCAAAGGTCATAAAGTGACTAACAATAATACGAAACGAGTACGAAAATAAAATATATAACATGTCATTTATACGAGTATGATATTGTCAGAATGAAGTATAGGGATTATGTGTCTATACACACATAATCCCTATACTTGTGTCTATACACACATAATCCCTATACTTGTGTCTATACACACATTATATGTGTGTATAGACACTTAGATACACATTATAGATAGTACTCTTTATTGTACACCAACAAATAAAAAATACATACACAGATTTTGTACATAGTATTAATGTACATTGGCGGTCTTATCACTAAAAGTGATCTCTTCCAGACAACCAAAAAACATATTGAAAGAATTATTAATAAAAGTACATAACATCGGGTTCAGGTGCACAAATTAACAACAATTCAGTTCAGTAGACTAATAGAGCAAACATACGTTTTTAGGAAAAAAGGAAATAATAATGACAATAACAATAGCAAAGTCAGGAAAAGAAGTGATGAAAACAAAAAATAATGAAGAGGTTAGAGAAAATAGAGAAAGCGCTATTTATTTTGAGCTAATTAATAATCCTTCACTTGTGCTTTGAAAGATTCCAGTGACTGTGCCCGCCTTATTTCTTCAGGTAAATTATTCCACAAGCGCACAGCCACTGCAGCAAAGGAATATTTGTAGAAAGTGGAAGAGAATCTAGGGACAGAAAGAGACAGATTATGGTTAGAGCGTAAAACATGAGTTGCATGAGAGAGGTGCATGTATTGGAATCGCTCTCTCAAATAATTGGGATAATTTGAATTAAACAGGATGCAGTATAATACCGACAGAATGTGAGTATTCCGACGAAAACGAATTGGGAGCCACTTGAGCTTTTGACGATATTCAGATATATGATCATATTTGCGAATACCAAATATAAATCTAATACAAACGTTCTGAAGCCGCTCAAGTTTATTAAGTTGCTGCTCAGTTAGATCCAGATAGCAAATATCAGCGTAGTCGAGAATAGGAAGAAGAAGGGTGTTGCAAAGCGCAATTTTGGTGGGAATGGGTAAAAAATTCCGGAGCCTCCGCAGGGAGCCCATAGCAGAGAATAATCTCTTGCTAACATCTATGACTTGAGGGTTCCACGAGAGAGAGCTGTCCAGTAATAATCCTAAGCTCTTGACCCTATCAGTAACTGGTACATGGACGCCGTCTAATTTAATCAATGGTAACTCTAACAGGTTGACCTTTGATAGTAATCTAGAGCTTCTAATGATGATCGCCTGAGTCTTAAGTGGATTTATTTTTAAGCCATGCGCAGAACAGCATGATATATGACTCAGGTCGGTGTTTATAATGTTTATGGCAGTACTAAGTTCTTCAATTGGACACTGCGAGTAGATTTGCAAATCGTCTGCATAAAGGTGGTAAAGAGAAGATAGTTGATGACTGATCGAATTTATAAAAATAGAAAAAAGAAGTGGAGACAGCACGCTACCTTGCGGTACGCCGGCAGCAACGTTTAGCCATGATGACTTATTATCTTGGACCACTACACGTTGGCGGCGTCCATACAAGTAACTATGAAACCAGTCAATGACATTTGGAGATATGTTGAGAGAACGTAAAGTAGCGAGAAGGATATCGAAGTCAACGGTATTGAAGGCGTTGCTAAAATCAAGTAAGATTAAGACGGTAACCTCCTTCTGTGTCTATACACACATAATCCCTATACTTGTGTCTATACACACATTATATGTGTGTATAGACACATAATCCCTATACATACAAGTATAGGGATTAGGTATGTGTCTATACACACATAATCCCTATACTTGTGTCTATACACACATAATCCCTATACTTCATTCTGACAATGTCATACTCGTATAAATGACATCTTATGTGTTTCATTTTCGTACTCGTTTCGTATTATTGTTAATCACTTTATGACCTTTGCTAGAATACGTGAATACAACAGTATTCTGGCTGAACACTGCTTGAACATTGGCTACTTCTGTTGACCATAGCTATAATGATAGTTGGATCATCTGTTGTTTATGTATGCTAAGTTCACTACTAATTCGATAATTCTTCTTCAAATTCTTCAAAAGGTACGTTTTATTTACTCAATACCATGAATAACCCAAAATATTGCATATGCAATGGCCAAATTGCAGATATTCTTAAAAATTGTGCACATAAACCTAATTCATAAATCTAATTCTATGCAATCTAGACCAATTCGTAGAAACGATTACCGTACAAGATTTGACACTGGTCTATTACTTTAGTTGAGCCTAGAGCTTACTAAAGTATGAAAATCTTACAGCTGTAAATATTTCTAATAAAAAACAAAGATTTTTTAATTTATGGAATTTTTTCTACACTTTTTTAGATTTATTATTTTAAATAAAAAAAGCGTTTTCGATTTCCTGTTTCTGAGGCAAATTGGCAGAAAATTTCCATTAAGAATAATTTATTTAAAAACAAAATGTTATTTGATTGTAATAAAAAGAAGTCAGGGTTTTTGTGCCCGAGAATTTTAAAACCCAGTTACGTAATACTTAGGTAGATGAATCTAATAAATTACCTCTTAATTAGCTCAAAATATTTTGAAGACTCTCTTTTACGATTTCAAGCAAGAGTATACATAATAATATGTATTTTTGTATTACGTTAATATTAAAACGAACGGAATCATAAAATGCTTGTCTCCAATTAATTAAATTGATGTTACAAATTTTAGGTGGAGCTCTAAATATCTAAATTCAGGAAGACGCTCCTGTATATATAAAGTGCGAGCATATGTATGCCGCGACACATTTCAATTAAGGCGGCGGAGAATTATTTCGCGTCTGTCCCGTGAAGTGGCGTTTGTTAAAGGATTATAAATTTAACTCAATAGGAGTCATACTTTCAGATTACACTGCTTTTTATGGTTTACATCATTTATTTAAATCAAGCCTGATGGAATTTAGAATATATGTCATGCATTATGTATGAGAGATTTATAAGAAACATTATAAAAGATTACAACATTTACATTATATTGAAGAAACATACAGTATTACCTGTGGTATTACATAATGTAAGTGAAAAAACCCTTCAGTAAAATTAATTGCAATACTTTTAGTTCTTAAATATTGATTGATTGATTGATAGAAATGGAAAAGCTGAAAACAGATGTTCTCTGATTGATGCTACTAGACATCAGAAACTGGTGAAAACCTATGTAATTAATTGACTTTGTGTTACGAATTTGGGCTCTTATCTTATTATATATCTAAAATCTCTGAAGACGCTCCTGTTACATATAAGTGCGGGCACATATAGGTATGCCGCGGCCCGCGCGCGACACATTTCAATTAAGTTCGCGACTGTCCTAGGTGACGTATGGGAAACGATTATAAATTTGCTTCCAGCCGATTACGCTCATAGAATAGGATAAGGCCAGGATATTTTGGTTTATTAGCAATTATTTTAGTAATTTTTGTAATTAATAAAGACATGATGACATTTGCTTAATAATCAATAAAAATTTGCCCATCGACAAGGTCGGTAAAACCCGCAGAAACTATGTTGTTAAACTTATATCTTTAAGTATGCCGTGTTTTATGCAAATAAACTTTACATTTCATTTCATTTCATATCTTGGTATGGTTAGTTTTAAGTTCAAATTGTACTAATATAGTGGCAGCTAAGTCGCTGAAGGATATTATTTTAACCATTGAATTTCTTGATCTGAAAGCATTTTTTTGAGTTAAATTATTATTTAAGCAAAGGAAATACGCTGTTCAATCTAAATAATTCAATGCGTGCTATTAATTGTACTTGCCTACAAACTCTAGATTCTTTGAAGACGTTCTTGTTACATATAAAGATCGGGCACATGAATACCGCGACTCGCGACACATTTCAATTAAGGCGAAGCAGAATTAGTTCGCGTCTGTCCCGCACAGTGACGTTTGAGAAAGGATTATAAATGTAATTCAAAGTGGAGTCATCTTTTCAGATTACACTGCTTGCTACATTTCATTCAATTAAAATCTGCCAACAATTTTTAATCTGATTTTTACCGTTTAGGGTTAGCCCTGACCAAATGCTTGCATACCCATAAAAAGAACTTAGAAGAAATCAGATTTTTGTTAATTTTTTAACCCCCGACGCAAAAACGACGGGGTGTTATAAGTTTGACGTGTCTGTGTGTGTATGTAAATGTGTATGTGTCCGTGTTTGTTTGTGGCATCGTAGCTCCCAAACGGATGATCCGATTTTAATGATGTTTTTTTTATTGAAAGGTATATCAGTCGAGAGTGTTCTTAGCTATGTTTGGTGGAAATCGGTTCAGGTCTTCAAGGTCATCCGGTCGTTTGTTAGGTGTGATAGGAATGTTACACGCTCAGTTTACTTGCAAGCATATGTGGGATCTGACATTTGAAACACTAATGTCTTCTGGAACCAATGAGCTGGTATGCTGTTAGGGCTCGAAGATAGGAGACGTAACCCTGGACTGCCTTTTAGTAAACCCATCGAGTTTGGGCTCGTTGGATTTGTCTTAACTAGTTCTCTTTATGTTTCTAATTTACAAGGACCTGATGCTGGAAATCTGGAATCTCTGAGCTGGTCTGATGATAGGGCTCGAAGGTAGGAGACGTAACCCTGAATCAGATCAGGGTCCCTGATATACCTTTTAGTAAGCCCATCGAGTTTGGGCTCGTTGAATTTGCCTTGACTAGTTCTCTTCATGTTTTTAATTGACGAGGACGAATGAAACGGATAAACCGATTTATATTTTTGCTTAAAATCTAGAAGGACCGAAGTTTAATCTTTATTGTTTCTCAATCTGTGCAATTCTCCCAGAGCCAGTTTGTCATGAGTATTGTTAAAGAGCTTCCTTTGGTCGAGATCGCATATAGCGACCCCATCTAAACTTTTTACCTATGCGGCTTAAAGCCGCGTAGGCTTGTCCTTTTGCAAAAGTTTTTTTGCTCAAATATACTACAGCCTTTTCAACTGTGGTTCCTTGTAACTTATGTACAGTTACGTTTAAAAAGATTGAAATAAATTAAATTTAAAAATTTTAAAACCCCCGACTAAAGAAATAAACTCTAAAAACTAACAAATAAAATTTTGAAACCTATTATAATTATCATCGTCATATATATTATGTCAGTTCAAGTATTTTTATTTTCCAAGCGTCGTCGCGTTGGGGGAAATATTATTTGTCAGTTTTTAGAGTTTATTTCTTTAGTCGGGGGTTTTTAAATTTTCCATTAATAATTCTAAAGTGACAAAGAACTGTTTTCTAAAACAAATTAGCGCCCACCGTTGAGGTTTTATATTTTAATACAATAATAATAATAATATTAACGCGTCGCCTACACTGATATAAGAGTTGTACCTACATGGTACCTACTGTTAGGGCCTATTACACCACCTTCAAGTAAGTGACAAGTACGCTAATTGTCGTTTAAAGTCACCCGTAACTTCAATTTCAATTTCACGATGTTCGAGTAGCACTAAGCATATGATAAACTGACCCGTACTCATAGCTTTTACTTGCCAATTAACTTTACTTGGGACGTAACTAATCAACACTTTACTTGGAGATGGTGAAAGAGGCCCTTAGTAAGTATTAGTTTTGTTATAGAAGATAAACTATGAGCCACTCTGAATAATATTAAATTTGAAAGGGATACTCTTTCTTAGCTATTTTGCGTTTGATATAAAATATTCATCACAGAAAATGACTATACTAACTAATCTAATTGCCAATAAGTGCGGGCAAATTACAAAAACTAATTTTTGGTTTGTATAATGTAACAAAATTACGAGTTTATACTGATAGTAAATAAAAAATACATTATTTTTATGATCGGTCTATCTTGCTGAAATACCTTTCAAGGGAAATCAACAAAGTGATTTGTAATATGAATAAAATTTACATACAGTATGTGATTTCAAAAATTCTTAAAATTAGCTTAATATTTTATTATTTTTTTTCTACCAGTTTCATACCCAAAATTATTAGAGTAGGATTATAAAGTAAATTCTTTCCATGTTTCACGAACCATGACAGTTCCATGACGCTCTCATTCATTTTAATTTATTATTTACCTGTTATTTTTGTCCTTCAAATGCACTTATGTATATTATGAGGAACCACAAATAAACGGAAAAAATGTTTTGAAATTGATGGATGGATTTATTATCCCAAGAAGAATATTTAAATTTTGTAAAGCTTCGAATATTGAGGTATTTTCTACCTTCATTCGACAAAATTTATATCTTCAGCATTTTATGGTGAAGCAATAAAGATGTTGTTTTTAATTTAACGGCTTCCTAAAATTCTACCGGATTTTAGGTAACCTTTGCTGAAATTTTAATAGAATCTTTTTACAAGCCCTAGCGAAATGCAAATTTAAAACCGTTTTGGGGCCACGATAGCACCTTGTCTAGAAGCATTTCGCCGTATTTCAAACACTTAATTTTGATTTGGCTAATGCTAAAGAGCTCAAAGTGTGCCAAGTCTGAAGCACCTAGCCTAGAACGCAAGCGGTTTACAAAGCTAAGTCAAACGGGCGCGGTCGGGTGTGAGATAGGTGACCGCTACTGATAAAATTTAAAAATTTCATGACCATTTCCGTGCGTTGGAGGGCACGATCCAAGATCCCGGTTATTACTAGGATTTACGCTAGCCCTCGTCTGCACTAATCTGCATTTGAGCAGCATGGCGGAGTTGCAAAGAAGATGAAGTACCTAAGAAGAAGAACAAGAAGAAGAGTCTCTGACCAATTATAGAAAAACCCACTATATCTGAATTGTTACTTACGGGATATATACCACGATTTGCTTTGCTTTTGAGCTCCCGATATTTCGGCGCAGTTGCATGCACCATGATCACGGATGAACTGGATATTGCGGGTGCATGTAAAAAAAGTCTAAGGACAGCCGTTACGGTCTACCCTCTTCCTCACTCGTTTGCTACGGCTACTACCGGTACTCGTGATAGTCTCAAACAGAAAAACCCACTGCTCAGCAGTAAGCCGTAAAAAAGGTTCTAGAATCAAAGCATTGTTTTTTGTAAGTTGTAGGGTTTCTAGAATTACTTTAAGCTTGTAGAGTTGGAGGCTTGACTGTTCATTTGATCTGATATGTTTTTATCACTGAATGTTTGTGGATCTAATGAACATGGAATGTTTTTGCTGAGATTGGTTTTTACATTTTCTGATATAATCATAATAATAATAGGTAAAATAATTTCTTAATCATATGAAATCTGAAATTATATGAAGACGAGGAATGCTCTCCATCGCCACTGCTAATTGGACATCATTAAACGATATAACAATGTTAATATTATCACAATCTAATTATTGTTTGAGAACCGACGCGGACACCGCATAATTGGATGATAATATTGATATTTGTGGCATTCAAACACACGGTTATGGCGTCTCTATTATCTACCATTTAGTACGGCTGAAATTTATGAAATACGAGCTTATTGCAATGATGATCTTAACATCTCTACCTTTCCAAGGAATAGTGAAATCTTTACTTTAGAAATTTCATTTACTGTAGGAACGGCCGTATAAACGACCATGTACCTTTTTTTTGGTATCGGGAAGAAACCTTCAAAAGGTACCCAGCACCTTGGGAGGGGATACCGGGGTATGTGGGATTTGTACCGCACTAAAACCCCCACGGTGCCGGTGGCCTGCCTCTGCGCTTGGGGAGGACTCCGGGATCTAAATTGTAACGCACCGGTGTCCTCCAGAAGGGCCCATCTCGGGAGAGATCGCGTGTTTCTGTAGAGATATGAGTGTTGCTCATATCCTTGGCGCGTCTGCCCCACCCACAATTCCATTCTAACCTCTTTAATATGTTCTGTAGGCAGGGCATATAACCGCTAGCAGAACTGACAGCCGATGGAGAAGACAGAAAGGAATGCACACCACGTCTCAGCAAAAGGAGCACAGGACGCCCTCCTGCCAGGTCCGGACCGGTCCGGGTCCAATCTGAAGAAGTTCATAGGGCGAACGTTAGGCGAAGCCTATGTCCAGCAGTGAACTTTTAAAGGCTGATGGATGGACTAATTCACAAACTAACAACGCTTATTACCAGACTCCATTGTCCTGTAATTAGATTATGAGCGTGTTTTCTTTTTCCCTTTTGTTTAAAAGAACTTTTAAAATGGAAAATGACTGTAAAGTTTAGCTCGTATACTTTTTGCTTTGAATGCTACTCCTAAAGCTATTAGGTACGAAGTTTGATTCAAATAAACGTCAACATTATTTATGTTTTAGTGAGTTTACTAAGCGAGTTTCCAATTAACTCGCCGTGGATAATGTGATTGTGTTTGCATTTCCTTTATTCATTGTCGTTAATTATGTATTTTGTTGTCTTTTGTGACCTAACAGTGTAAATATTTATTATTTTTCAATATTTTTTTACAAGTCTGTTCTATAGTCAATGACGATCCCTCTGGCGCAATGGTTACCATGCCGGACTGCCGATCGGAGGGTCCTGGGTTCAATTCCCAGCGAAGAAGAATATGGAATGATGAGTTTAAAATTTCTGTCCTCGGTCTGGGTGTTTGTGCTTCTGTCTTTGTTGTGTCCATGGCACCCACGACATAGAGTATGTCTACCTTACTGGGGGCTATGAGTGTGAAACTTTAAAAAAAATGGTTACATATCACGCTGGTACGGGATGGTTAAAGTGATGTGACATGCCTTTTAAAAAAATCTGCTTTTTTCCTCAACTTCTCAGGCATTCACTGTGATGTGATGTAAGGTGAACATCGAATAAAATATTTTTCTTTACGATAGTAGGGGCAAATTTTATGTGCTAAAAAGACTTAATTCAATTTAAATTTCAAGAATTTTAATTTGCAAGATAAGATTAAACAGTTGTTACAGGTAGTGAATACAGTAGTCTTATCCTAACCAAAAAAGGTATGCAAATTTATAGACATAGATTGATTTCTTTACAATTATAATAAATAATAAATAAATATCTTTGGACTATTACATAATACTATTATGCATTTACATAATAATATGTTACTCATGCAAATATTAATTAAAAACTGATATTGAATAAAATAAATATTTATTATAATAATATATTAAATAAGTGGAAGCTATTTTAACAATGTGGAAAATTCTGTGGATGGCTAGCACCGGTCGGTCACGCGTACAGCAAGAGAAAAAGAAAGAACGACGAGCGGTAAAGGAAGTGGTGACATCTACATAAACGGGCACGTTCACGATTTAGTTAAATTATCTGTTGAAGCTGCGTTCACAATTCTTTAAATATAAATCATCACTGAGTTTAATTACATTTAATTTACATATATGTAATTTTGATTTATTAGTTTATTAGTAACCTTAAGTCACCAACGCCGGCTTCTTAAGAACATCGAGGTGGACTTTGGTATACTTTCCTCTTAATTTCTGCAAAATGTGTTTCTCGCAGTGGATATTAATAAGGTATGAAAAAAATATACCAACAGGCACTGTGCTTCGTTAATTTCGTAAAATAATGTTTATTAGTTTTCTTGAAATAATCAAACAGACATAGATGGGACTACAATGCCGTATAGCCTGCATTCCACGACCAAATAGCCTAGGCAAGTTAACGGTAACTTAACGGCCATTGATAAGATGCCTTCGTCCAGTATGAGACATGAATAGCCCATAAAGATAAGACGCTCTTCCGCATAATGTGAATCCCATACCTAACAATGTGTGTATACAATGGGGAACAAAGGTATCATTATGTGTGTAACCATTTTTAGGGTTCCGTAGCCAAATAGCAAAAAATGGAACCCTTATGGATTCGTGATGTCTGTCTGTCTGTCTGTCCGTCCGGTCCGTATGTCACAGCCACTTTTTTCAGAAACTATAAGAACTACACTGTTGAAACTCGGTACTTACTCGGTACACATTAGGATTTTTACACAAAAATAGAAAAATGAAATAAATTTTGAGGGTTCCCCATACTTAGAACTGAAAATCAAAAATTTTTTTTCATCAAATCCATACGTGTGGGGTATCTATGAATAGGTCTTCAAAAACGATGTTGAGGTTTTTTACTATAATTTTTTTAAACTGAATAATTTGCGCGAGAGACACTTCCAAAGTGGTAAAATGTGTGTCCCCCCCTCTGTAACTTCTAAAGTAAAAGAATGATAAAACTAAAAAAAATATATTATGTACATTATGATGCAAATCTCCACCGAAAATTGATTTGAACGAGATCTAGTAAGTAGTTTTTTTAATACGTCATAAACTGTAAACCACAATTTACCTTTCATTCAATCTTAATGCAATGATTTCTATGGATAATCAAAGGCAATGATGTATTTCTGTTGCCGCTATTGTTATACAAATACTAAAAATAGAATAAAATAAATATTTAAGGGGGCTCCCATACAATAAACGTAATTTTTTATAGATAATGGTACGGAACCCTTCGTCTGAGTCCGACTCGCACTTGGCCGGTTTTTGAAGTAGTGTTATATCGTGTGTTTCTTGCACGCACGTGCTAAAATGTCTCACAGTTAAGTTAGGATAGAAGGTGACGTCAGTTTCAGCAGTAGAAAATGGTAAAGCTTCGTATAGCTTGACAATAAAATCTTTAAAGCTTATAAATCTGCTTTTTTTATCCAAAATTTCTTTTTATTTGAATTTATGGGATGGGAGGAAAACTATACTTACTTATTTATATTTTTTTAATAAATACCACATGCAGGTGTAACAAACGTGTTTCGGCCTACGGTAATGTCTAAATAGGCCTCTATTCGGCGACCCACATTACTCAAGTGTAACTAACGGCCAGTGATAAGATGCCTTCGTCCAGTAGGAGACATAAATACCCCATAAAGATAAGTCCATCGTATAACCTGTCTCTAATACTTGACAACAATGTGATTGATACCTTACATAAAATGCATATTGAATTCCACCGGGTTGCAATGAGATATTAAGGTAATTGATTTTACATTTATCATAGTGTAAACATTATTTTCTAGCTTATTGAGCAGTGATGGCCTAGCAAAGTTCTTCTGACGAAGAAATGTGTAATGTGTGTATTTATCGCTGCTCCACGATGATGGAAAATAGTTCGTTGTTTAATTAGTAACGATGTTTTTCATCACCATACCATGCATACCTGAGAGAAACTCATATCTTCTTGAGGGTATTATGCCCATCAATCCGCAGTTGGCTAACGTGGTGGACTATGGCCTTAAACTCTCTCACTTATGAGCTGTGTCCAGCAGTGGGTCAAACAAGGTGAAAATAAAAACAATATTTTCATGACATAGTTTTATGGTTTGTGTTTGTGGTGCAATGGTTACCATACCGGACAGCCAATTAAGGGTCCCGGGTTCGATTCCCGGCGAAGCGGAATTTAGAATGACGAGTTAAAATTTCTGTTCTCGGTCTGGGAGTTTGTGTTTCTGTCTCTGTGTGTGTCCATGGTACGACACAGGGTTTTTCTACCTTACTGTGGAGCAATGAGTGTGGAAAGTTATTTTATTTATTTCACGTTACAGCAAAATGTCTCAGAATAAATGGCATTATTCGCGCGTTAAGAGTAAAGCGTAAACTTATGTTATTCGTTTATATTGACGTAGACTATACAATAGTTTTGTATTTGATAGGTGTCTATTTGGAAATAATTTCAACATATTTGGGCCTATGATAATATCCAAATAGGCCTATGACCAAACAGCAATAACGTGGAATCTTAACGGCCATTGATAAGATGTCTTCGACCACTACTAGACATGAACAGCCTATAAAGATAAGACGCTCTTTCGCATAATATGACTCTATTGCCTTACAACTTACAACAATGTGTCTTAGAATCGCATACCCTTACAACAGGTTACGTTGAGGTGTTATAACAATATATGTTGTAATTACTCAATTTGTTGTATTTTAGGAACTCATTTTTTGTATGTTCTTTCGGCAATCACACAAAAAAAATTCCATGCATTTGTAAATACTCGTAATTTAGTTCATTTATAAACTTTACACTACTAAACGGTACACTTTGTGGTCACTAACGGCATGTGATAAGATGCGTCGGAAGGTTAAAGCACATCGCTGCCCTTCCCGGGGCCACTAGCTCAACGTTCGAGCTCCCTTCCACAGGCGAGGGATTACGATATCCCCTATTCTGAATCCCGAAGCTACAGGGACTAAAAATATGTACCTAAGTAAGTATGTATATGTTCCCCGAGCTGCAAATAACTTCTAGTATATGTATAGTGTAAATATAAACAGTGGTTGCAGCGCATGACTCAAACTTACTCCCGAACAATACTCGCGGGAGCTGTTTTAATTACTTTAACTCGGTTTTATCTGTATAAATGTGCGATATCGCTAATTAAATTGTCGTACAGAAAACGCTGTTAATATTGCAGTTTAAATTGTAAAATATTTTAACATATATTACAAAGACAAACCTAATATTAAAAGAAAGTAACAAGTGAAAGTAACTTATACGAGTTTTATGTAGGTGATAACTAATGCTAACGGTTGATTTTTTCAATATTTTTACGTCCCACTCCTCTCGGAAGTGAGAGCGATGTTTGTATGCCGTAGTGCGGATTAGTGGCCATCATTACTTTGAGAAATTATGAGTAACTACCAGACAAGCACGGTGATGGAAAACATTGATATTAAATACCGCAATATTTTTATCACCATACAGCGATAAATACGAACAATCCAGCCGGCAGCCTCGGGAAGGACGGCGCTGTATGCGTCGCTGCATACCGCCGTAAGCATCGGAAGGTGCAGGAGAGCACTGCACATCTGCTCTCCCAAAGATGGGCCGGTCCCATGACGCCGCGCGCGGAGGACACCGGTGCGTTCCACTGGAGATCCCGGAGTCCTCCCCAAGCGCAGAGGCTGGCCACCGAGGGCTTTACAAATCCCACAACACCCGGTATCCTCTCCCAAAGTGCCGGGTACCTTATGAAGGTTTCCCCCCGATACAAAATAAAAAAGATACCACTACTTTTTTCAAATTACCTAAAATGTGAAGGCATTGAAGTAGTATAATATCATTATGTGTTTGTATTGTGTAAATATGCACAGCGGCTGCAACGACTGTGACACATAGTCACTTGCCGAATAAAACTCTCGGGAGTTGATTTAATTATCCTGATTAGGTTTCACAAAGTACATGTACAATTATTCACAAACTTAATTTTTTAAGCAGTACTTTAAATATAATTTAAAGTTTTTAGGTGGGATACGTAGCACGTATTCAATCTATATATTGACAATAAAATATTCTTTTTTAATCAATCCATACTTAACCCAAAGAAAGTTATTTGAGAATGTTGATATAAAAATTCTTGTGAAACAGAATTTTGTGTGTTCTCTATGTTGTGGGTGCCCCATACTCACACAGAGTGTGAGTCCATACTCACACAGACCGAGAAACAAGAAAATATTTTTTTTCCAATTTTTGCCTCGCCGGGTGTCGAAACCGGTACCGTTGGTTGGCAGTCCGACAAAGTAGCCATTGTGTCACACAGGTCGTTATAATAATAAAACCCAAATAACAAAAAAAAGCCGGAGTAACAATGTATGTTTCAAAGTAAAACCTGCCCTGAAAGCCTCGTCGTATCAGTGCGTCGCAGCTGTGGAAATACTGTGGGAGGATTTAGAGTATTTTTGTTTATATTTTTATTCGTAAAATAGATATTATAATAACAGAGAGGCTTGAAAATTATTAATATACAGAACATTTTGGACTTGAAGACATACATAAAATTATGAATTTGGATTTCTTAGAAACAAAAACGTACTAAGTGAAAAATCTTTATTATTGAGTCTTGATTATCAAATAATTTGATCTGAGATTATCGATACAAAAATTGTTCTAAAACGGAATTTTTACACACTTTTTTGGCACACTAGGATTCCCTATGTTGATGGTATCATGATTACATACAAAGGCACTTCTTCTTGGCACCCTTGACCCTTGATTGGCAGTCCGGCATGGTACTCGTAACCGTTGCACCACAGGATTGTAATATGAGATTTTTTTTAAATTTGCGATGTGATAAAATTACCTCCACGTTCAATGAGGGTGGTCAATTCCTGTTTTACTGATTCAGTACTTTTTATCGATTTTTACGTTTCTGAACATATTTTAATAATTTCTGACACATTTATTTCTTCTACCAGATACTGTAGTATTAGTCTCCCTGATCGTAAGAGGTGACTAAAAGGGCGCTTCCGGGGTTGCGGGCGGTGAAACTGGGAGCTCGACCCGTCCAGCCAGCGGCCCCGGGAAGGACGGTGGTGTGTGCGTGGCCGCACGCTGCCGTAAGCATCGAAGGTGCAGGAGAGCACATTTGCTCTCCCGAAGATAGGCCCGTACGGGGCGGCGCGCGCGGAGGATACCGATGCGTTCCACTGGAGATCCCGGAGGCCTTACCAAGCGCAGAAGCAGGCGACCGAGGGGGTTTTAGTGCGGTACAAATCCCACATCACTCGTTATCCTATCCCAACGTGCCCGGTACCTTATGAAGGTTTCCCTCCGATAAAAAATAAAAAGATCCAGTGGTATTGTGAGCCGAACAGTTGTAGAAGATCGTCCGATATCTCGGTTATTATTTTTCATTTACAATGTACATCTCAAAATCCATTCTAATTCAATTCGCAGCTGCACTGCGGCGATACGATGAAACTTTCATACCGGGCTTTGCTGGACGAAACAAGAATTGTTTTCCATCGCAGTTTCACAAGTGAAAACTTCCTTTTTTATGTATTTGCCTATCTTTTACAAATTTCAGCTTAGTGAATTAGTAGCCTTCCAATAGAGATGGATATGTGAAACGAAAGTGTGATGCATTCTTAATCTTACTTTAAAGTCACAAAATAAAAAAATAAGTTTTAGAGCAACGTCTAATTTTAATTGTATGTAGAAACTGTTTTTGCGGTATAACTAGGAACTTAAAATCTATCTATTTTTTTCCAGTTATAATAAACAGCACTAAATCTATTTTAATACAAGCATTAATTCATTTTAATAAATTGTAGCAGACTTTGTTGGACGAAACTAAAATTGTTTTTAATCGATGTTTTTAATGGTATAAATTACGACTTGCTATAGTAGCATCCACATTCCAGAGAACATACTTAATTATATGAAAAAATAAATAAAATCATTAAACATTTACTCGTATTTTTTTTTTATTTGAATGGAGTAGCAGACGAGCATGCCGGCCACGTGGTGTTAAGTAGTAGCTGCAGCCCATGGACATCTACATACAACCTCAAGCAAGCATAGGTAAGTCTTGTCTGAGGTCGTATGCAGTTGCGCTGCTACTCCGGAGGCTGGTGGTCGCCTCATGTAAGTATGGCCGGCAACTGCACCTTTCCAGCGAAAAACAATAGAATTGGTTCACGGCAGAAGTGGGTGCAGCGGTGGTACCTCCCCGGGGAACCATAATGGTTATACCACCTACTAAATTCAGTCGATAGCCCCATCATTTTTTTGTATAGAAGTGTAGACATGTAATATGTGGTTTCATTTGTTCTACGGTGTTTTGCGATTGTATTATTTATACTTAAAACTAGGAGCTCGAATACAATTTCTCACCTGCAATGTGGTGATACAACAAAACATTCCCCTGCCTTGCCGGACGAACCATACATTGCTCTACAACTCAATTTCCGAGTAGGAATTTTATCACTTTATTTTTTAATTTTTTTTATATAGTAAAGTGACCTCTACCTTACTAATATTATAAATTCGAAAGTAACTCTGTCTACCTCTCTGTCTGTCTGTCTGCTACGCTTTCCCGCTAAAACTACTGAACCAATTTTAATAGAAATTGGAACACAAATAGAGTGGACCTTGGAAAAGGACATAGGATGGTTTTTATCCTACGGGAATGTATAAGACGAGTCCACGCGGGCGAAGCCGCTGGCGGAAGGCTAGTATTGAATATGTATGAGTGACAAATTTTTACTGCATTTAAATAAAGTGTTGTTTGTTGTTTTATGTTACACAGGCGCAGGTCTCCTTCTCATAAGTGAGAGAGATCTAGGCCACAGTCCACCACGCTGGCCAAATGCGGATTGGTGACGGCATGCTTTCGAGAAATTATGAATTTCTCTCAGGCATGCACAGCGTTGGAGAACATCGTAATCAATTAAATATCACGATATTCTCCATCACCGTGGAGCAGCAATAAATGCGCACCATCACCGTGGAGCAGCAATAAATGCGCACCTTTTGTCAGAGGTGCGCGCCGAGGATTTGAACCCGGTCGCGTCGAAAACCGTTTTTTTTTACCAGTCAGCCATCGCTGCTGAATAAATAAATAAAATAATAACTATAATTTAAATAAAATATTAACGTAAAATAAAACAAATAGCTTTATAAAATGTTCAGTGACAATCCAGAATATTAGAAATGAAACCCCCTATTATTATGATTTATTATAAAAGGTAGCCTGACTATCAGCATGTTGCATTTAAAATTGTGATTACAGTTTAAAAAAAATGAGATATGTTATTTAAAAATGTTATCATCATAACTATATTTTAATGTTTCGGGTTTTGGGTATGTTCTGGTTATTTCCTATGGCTAAATGAATAAAAGTACCGTTTGAATAAAATCATAAAAATACAGATCATCCAGTAAAATAGGTTTTGTTTTATTACTCTGTAAAAACTGTTCCCGACAGGACTGGCTGAGTAATTGGGATAGTTACGAAAACATGTTTATGCGGCGAAAAAACTTCTGTATTCAATTTGCATTTTTATCAACTAAGTTATTTATAGAGCAGAGGTGTTGTTTTGTTGGTTATTGGCTGCAACCCTTTTTGCGTTGCCACTACTGGGGACAGGTCTCTCCCTCTTATTGGGGAGGCCTGGAGCTTACTCCACCACACTGATCTATTGCGGGTTGGTGGAGATGCGGGTTAGTGGCCAACCCGCTGTCGGATGTTTTCAAACCGCCCATAAGGCCTCCGACAAGGTTGAACGACTGTTATCTATCGACAACAACCGAGACCGATGGCTTAACGTGCCATCCGAAGCACGGAAATGCGCATGATTTTTTTCCCCTAGCGGTCACCCATCTCACACTCGACCGCGCCCGTTTTAGGCTTAGTTGCATAGATCGTTTGCGTTCTACGCTAACCGCCGGGCCATGCGGGCTTCGCCGGGCTATGCGCCGTTGGTTATTAACCTACATAAATAAAGGTTATTAATTCGACACGTGTGTAACATAAAGTCATAATGGCATGGTGACCATTACGCCACACGGGTCGTCGAATACATTTACATTGTAATATTACATAAGAATATAATATTATCTAAATCATTTTATTTTCACACATGGTATATTCTTTGAAGTATTCTGAACAAATATGGTATTTGTTTGTAGGTATATTGTTAAAGTCTACGAATTTCACCGAAGCCACTGGTCGCATTTTGACGGTTGTGAGTGGTCGCTTTTTTGTTAGATTACATTTAACTTAATGACCATTGCGAGAGTTCATTAAAATCAGTTCAGAAATATTCAAGATTTAGATTATTTGTCAAAATCTCAAGACTTTAAAAACAAGAATATTTTTTTTAAATTTTAAATAAATAAAACTAAATTTTAGCACAGAGATAGTAGAAATTCTACGTAGGTGTACAGTGACATTCGCCAGTACATACGAGTATCTAACAATATTGGGATGTGACGACGAATGAACAGAATATTTTTGTTGTAACAATTATTTTATAAAAACGAACTGACGTGGGCCAAGTCCAGTTGTTATATGCCTGTGTGATCCTCCACAGCTGTTGAATATACGTGTTCTATTATCGTTAATATTTTAACCGCACTAACTCCTATTTCGTAAATGTATTCTGAAAAATCTGAGCAACAATAGCCGAGCGGTAAAGACCGCGGTCTCCGATACGGAGGGTTCAAATCCTCGGCGCGCATCTCTTACTGAGAAATTTGTAACGCGATTGCTCTACAGAACTCTTCAGTGAAATGAAATGAAATGAAATAATGAAATAAAATAGTTTATTAACATCCTGGGTAATTGTTGTACGGCCATCGGCTAACCTCCGCTTTCGTCTGTCGAGTCCGACTTGCACTTGGCCGCTTTTTTTGAGTTTCAACAGTTTAACTGTACACATTTTTTGGCCAAATTTTATAATCTTCTCCAATAATTAATAATTCTGCCCCCGGTGCTGTGCATCGAAATAAAATGTCGGCATTCAGGCGACGCGTTCATGCGAGAGACGCGATAAAAATGGGGTGTCATTGTTCCTGATACACTTTTTCTTAGACAATCGTCTTCAATGGGTACTTGTTGCTATTTATTTTTATATTCTAAGAATTAAGTAAAAATAGCTTAGCACTGGTTTTGATACTTTTCTTACGATACGATGGACATTTGTGGCTATTTTCACTGGTTTGGCTGGCCTATTAAAATTATTTTTTCTGTTCTCTTTTGTCCTAAATTTATTAAAATAGACATATAAGATTCTAAAAATCATGAGATACAGCTAGTTCTAAATGTAGAATTTATACAGCTGCCAGAAAAATACATAATAATTTAATTGGTTTATCCGTGCTAATTAATTAAATTAAATTAATATTTTCTGATTTATCCAGTGATAGTGGATTCGTCAAACGAAACTAGAGAGAAGAGGTAGATGAAATTAATGATAATATATATAGGTAACAAAGTACTATACGTCATACTATGTATCATTTATCTAGTAATAGAAATTCCGTTTAGTTGTCTTTATATAATGAAAATTGATTGCCGTTTGGTTGTTAGAAAGGCTACACTGATGTGGCTAATTTTATAAACGACATCAATAAAATTATTAATTGATGGTGCTTTTGTGCATATGTATTTATATTTCAAATTTATTTTTAAGGTCAAAATCTATATATATTATTTTAATAAAGTGTTACTAAAATACGTGTCGTGGAAGTGAGGAATGTTTTTTTTTAATTAAATGCTGTCTATACTGCTTGTTCTGACGCTACACATCTCAATAAACTGTCTGCATTCACACGACGCATTCACCCAAAAGACGCGATAAAAATGCGATAACTCTGCTTCTGACACTGTTTCTCTCAGACAATTGTCTTGAACGGATACTTGTGGCTATTGTCTTTGGCTTAGACAGACTATTAAAATTGCGGAACGTCACGAACGGACGTCTTCTTATTTGTATTCGGTAAAGTAAAGTTTTATTCTTCAAATTCAAATTTGTAACGCTTTTTGCATTCCACTGGTGGGCACGGGTTTCTTTCCAATAATGGGGAAACCTGGAGCTTACTCCACCACTTTGCTCTATTGCGAGTTGGTGGATTAAAGACCAACACGCAGCTTCATATACCTACATAGGTCTTCTTCTTCTCTTCTTATTATAAAATGTATGTTAAAAATTAAGGGCCCCGCAAATGATGTTTTTAAAATCAATATGAATCAGTCAAAAATTGACGTGAAATTCTGAAAAAATATATGTTTCAGTTGAGGATCTTACAGAGTACAATTCGCTTACAGTTACACAATCAGACGAATTTCGCTCTTTAGAAAGAAATCCAAAGTTGCCTCTTTTTTTTAAATATTTTCAATACTGTGTCTAAAATAATAAACTTATTAACATTATTTTTACACCAATATTTAGATAAATCATTTTTGTAGTACATTTCGCTGAGGTGGATTTGATAATGTTATTCTGTGGCGTTCTCGCCCGCCGAATAAGGTCTCCGGAGTTCATATCCAGTCGGCTCCCGCGAAACGCAGATACAAGTCTACTGGGTGAGTGAGTGAAATGCCAAATCTTCGGAACAAGGTGCCCTTAAATGTTGTCAAATCTGCATGTTCCGATGCTAGCCATCTCAATAAACTGTCGGCATTCACACGACGCATCTATGCGATAAAAATGCGATAATAATAAATGCGATAAAAATATAATAATACTGCTTCTGACGCGATTTCTCTCAGACAATCGTCTTGAACGAATACTTATGGCAATTGTCTGTGGCTAAGACTCGTTTTTAAATTTTGTTTATTGCTAGAGCTTTGTATTTTTTTTTACTTTTAAACACCGGCCATCCTAACGTACCTATATCTAAACCGTACCCGTCTATCTTAGTTGTACAATATTTGGTTCTTACATATGAAATTACCGGTACTCAAAACTGGCAACTTTAAAATTAACTTATATCTTACGTTTGATCAGGAATTCCAAATTCATTTCGAAATAAAGACAGACAAATATTGTTTTAAAATTCGTATTTTATTTGTTTTCACATCATTTGTTTGAGCTTCAACATTGCTATAACAACAAATATGGACAAATTGAAAATTCGGGATATTTATGAAAACGAGTTCGACAGTTGCACCAGTGCTTCAGAAACAACTTGAAGGATTAACGACGTGTACGGATCAGGCACCGCTAACGAACGAACAGCGTGTTTTTGGTTTCAATATTTCCTTTCTTCTCACTTCTGAATTAGCAGCAGCCTTCGGCGTGAGTGAAAAAACGTACTTATCCATTTGCGCCTAATCGGAAAAGTCAAAAAACTCGAAAAGCACGAATTGTCTGAAGCAAATCAAACAAACACGCACCGCTTGCTGCGTTTCTTTGCTTAATTGTCACAATAATGAGAGAGGTTTTTAAACGAGTAATGAGTAAATGAGTACGACGATCGGAAGTGATCATCACAATGGTTTAATTATGGAGAACCGGCAAAACTTTGTTCCAAGCTTTTTAGCTTAAAAAGAAGATTCTGGGTAGTGTTTGATAGACCAGGGCTGATGTTATCCACTACAGCTTCTTGAGATTAGGTCAGACGGTTAGGTGTTTTGCCAATAATTGCTAACAAATAACGCTAGACTACACATTGCACATCAAATGGTCGCCAAGTTACAGGAGCTGTGACTGTAACTTCTGCGTCACTCACCATACTCTCCAGATCTTGCCCCAACCAATTACCATTTTTTTCAAAATAAGGATAACTTTTTGCAAGAAAAACAATTCAAATCTCATGAGGCAGTCAAAACCGCCTTCAAACAGTTCATAGACTCTCGCTCCCAGGATTTTTTTTCCAATGTGATCAATGACCTACCTATAAAATGGCAGCAGTGTATAGATAAGAACGGGGAATAAGATATACTTACTGGGTTTTAACCAACAACCTTACTTACTAAGTAATGGTTACAGTTTACTAATTTATCATCACACATGAACTGAACGGCAATTTCATATGTATACAAAATTATAAGTAAAATAAAAAGGAAAACGATTTAAAAATGTATTTGTAGCGCCTCTGATCTCCGGTACTCACTACAAAGAGAAATGTAACAAAATCCTTCATAACACTGATGCTTAAATAAAAGGCTTAATAGTTAATTCATTCAGACAGTGCAGCGAGAATTCTGGAAGGTTTCATTTAAAGGCGAAATACCTATTTATGTAACAGACGAACGAAACGCGGAGCTCGCGTGGTTTTCCGCAAACGTCGCTTAAAAATTCAAACGAGGTGTAGACTCCTTTCAGTACGAATTTCATGCGTTTTGTAGAATATTAATAAGTGTGCCAAAATCCTTTCGCGATTCATATGACGAACCATTGTTGTTAAATCATAATGATTTTTACATTGTTACGCTCTCGTAAATAAGTAAAAATATCTTTTTACCCATTACGCTAAACGAATCTTTTGATGAAATCTGAGGACCTAGAGTCTAGACGCGATTTTTAGGTTCAGTAATTGGTGGGTACACTTTTAAAAATATCATTCGATTTTTCACTAGCTTCGTATTAATTTGATAGTAGATATTATTTTTCATTCATAGCCCAAAAGAAAACTATTTTTTTTCCTTAGGATGGTAACCGGGGTGCCTCAACACCCCACGCGAGCAATCAAGCGGCAAATTTAATTTGTAGCGCCTCTGATCTCGGGAACTCACTACAAAGAGAAATGTAACAAAATCCTTCATAACACTGATGCTTAAATAAAAGGCTTAATAGTTAATTCATTCAGACAGTGCAGCGAGAATTCTGGAAGGTTTCATTTAAAGGCGAAATACCTATTTATGTAACAGACGAACGAAACGCGGAGCTCGCGTGGTTTTCCGCAAACGTCGCTTAAAAATTCAAACGCGGTGTAGACTCCTTTCAGTACGAATTTCATGCGTTTTGTAGAATATTAATAAGTGTGCCAAAATCCTTTCGCGATTCATATGACGAACCATTGTTGTTAAATCATAATGATTTTTACATTGTTACGCTCTCGTAAATAAGTAAAAATATCTTTTTACCCATTACGCTAAACGAATCTTTTGATGAAATCTGAGGATCTGTCTAGACACGATTTTTACGTTCAGTAATTGGTGGGTACACTTTTAAAATTATCATTCGATTTTTCACTAGCTTCGTAATAATTTGATAGTAGATATTATTTTTCATTCATAGCCCAAAAGAAAACTATTTTTTTTCCTTAGGATGGTAACCGGGGTGCCTCAACACCCCACGCGAGCAATCAAGCGGCAAATTTAATTTGTAGCGCCTCTGATCTCGGGAACTCACTACAAAGAGAAATGTAACAAAATCCTTCATAACACTGATGCTTAAATAAAAGGCTTAATAGTTAATTCATTCAGACAGTGCAGCGAGAATTCTGGAAGGTTTCATTTAAAGGCGAAATACCTATTTATGTAACAGACGAACGAAACGCGGAGCTCGCGTGGTTTTCCGCAAACGTCGCTTAAAAATTCAAACGCGGTGTAGACTCCTTTCAGTACGAATTTCATGCGTTTTGTAGAATATTAATAAGTGTGCCAAAATCCTTTCGCGATTCATATGACGAACCATTGTTGTTAAATCATAATGATTTTTACATTGTTACGCTCTCGTAAATAAGTAAAAATATCTTTTTACCCATTACGCTAAACGAATCTTTTGATGAAATCTGAGGATCTAGAGTCTAGACGCGATTTTTAGGTTCAGTAATTGGTGGGTACACTTTTAAAAATATCATTCGATTTTTCACTAGCTTCGTATTAATTTGATAGTAGATATTATTTTTCATTCATAGCCCAAAAGAAAACTATTTTTTTTCCTTAGGATGGTAACCGGGGTGCCTCAACACCCCACGCGAGCAATCAAGCGGCAAATTTAATTTCCAGTAATACTGGAAATATTCGCTATCTCGATCTAGTATTTTGTGTATTTTTTTGTTTTATAGTGCGTCATAGAGGTGAGACGTACTAGGCAAAACGCGTACTGAGTCTTGCGAGTACGCGTCCACAAAAATACTAGATTCAAAAACTAGGTCCACGAGTATTTACGAGTACGGGATTCAACACGTACACAAGTGATTCCCGTAAATGCGGGTCTTGCACTTCTAATTTTTGTAATTTGAAGAGTATCGAAATTGTACGACACGCTAATGTCGGATGTAGCGAGTGTTCCAAAGCAAGTTTGGTCTAAAAAGGTACATACATTGGTAGGTACATACCTAAATATTGACACTTTAATTCTGTTTCTTACGATACGATACGACTAAACATTAACATTTCCACTTCCCTTCGTACTTCATATGGATGGTCTACAAATTTAAATATGGATAAATGGGAATATACATTTATGTACGTAACGTAACAAGAAAATGTATACACGAGAATACTTAACAAATTGGATAAAACGACTTCGGTATATAAGTATATAGATTTTTACATTTTCTTTTTTTATTCTAATATAAATAATGATCAAAAACTTCCCAGGACTGCCAGCAGTTTCTGTTCTAAAAAATACTTTAAAGCACATTTTTTATGAAACTAACATCAAATCAAAACAAATAATTTTGTCAAAGAATACAGAGCCTTATTGCGTTTTATCTAAGTGTTATTTACGCAAACAATAACTCGCCCCTAATTACCGGAATCCATCGCGACTCGACGACTCGCATTACCCGAAGTGCGGCCTGTGGTGCGGCGACGTCTTCCGATTACTTCCGAACGCGCGTAGGCAGAGTCGTCGTACTCCTAAAGACTCGATACGCTAAAAGACGCGCGGGCGGGAACGCGTACTTACGCGTCCAGGCCAAAACCTATTCCAAAAACCTATTCCAGTAAATACCTCACCTCTAGTGCGTCATCACTCATCAGTAGCCATTGCGCGGTGGGAGCGGCAACACGTCAATTTCGTTCTGCAGGTATGTGTGGGGTATTGCGTCACCCCTGTTACTATTAATTTCGGGCAATATAAGGGCCATTCGAAATATCCCCCAAGAAGTTACAACAAATGAACCGCCGCAAAATTACAAAAGCAAGTTTGATGTTCATTTTACCCTCGGAAGAATGGCAGAAAAGTGAAGATTTTTGTGCAAAATGCAAAAGACCTGCATGCTCAGAACATCGTAAAGAATTTTGTCTCAATTGTGTTTAAGTTACCAAAAAATATATTTTTTAATCAAATGTCATTTAGTTCCTGATTGATCTTCAAACGAGTGCTTTTTTAGTTTGTTTCAAGAATAAAAGGTTTTATTTTTCACACACAAACACAAGTTTTTTATTCATTTTATTACCATAGGGTGACTATATTTCAAAACAAATTAATATGCACTAAAAATAAATATCGCGTATTCTTCTACAATTTAATAGACAACTTACATTTTCTACTCATCAACATGTAGGTACGATCTGTGTTTACCATATGATGAGTACTAAGCTGCCACTGATCGCCCTTACTGTAAGCCGTTCAGGAGTTTCATTGATCATCATCTTCAACTACGACCATTATTTGGATATAACGACGTTACGGTAGATGACTCAAATATAGATATAATATCAAATATAGATAGCCTATAGAAGATTCGGTCGAGTATCGTTAATTTGTTCCTAAGAATTGAAGAGTTCCGTTATTTTTCCATGGATACCATATTCAAAACCTAACCAAACTCTTATTAAGCTAACCTTGAATAAATATTATTTACAATAAAAAAGATCATCGAAATCGGTTGGCAAGATATTAAGTTTATCGTCCATTTGTCGCGCAGCTACTTCATGCTAATTTAAGACTTATATGGTTTTCTCATGGATGCCACTGTCAGAAGTGGACCAAATTGAAATGGGACCACACGGGAAATATTAGCTTTCAAATAAAAAAAGAATCATAATATCTGTTCACCCAGGCGAAAGTTCTGAGGTAACAAACATAAAAAAAATACATTCGAATTGATAACCTCCTCGTTTTTTATAGAAGTCGGTTAAAAATTTAACTTAATTTAAAATATTTTTCTAATAAATCATTCCTAGTGCAAAGAAGTTAAATCTCCGAAATTATGAATGTTTTATTACCAATGCAAAATAAACGAGGCTAAAACAAGCCGAAACACGCATGGCTCGGCGGCTAGCGTAGAACTCGAGTAGAGGTTTATGCAGCTAAGCCAAACGGGCGCGGTCGGGTGTGAGATGGGTGATCACTAGTGGCAAAAAATTTCATGCCCGTTTCCGTGCTTCAGAGGGCATGCTAAGCCGTCGGCCCATAGTCATCGATAACAACCTATCGATAGATAACAGTTGTTAAACCTTGTCGGAGGCCTTATGGGCGGTTTGAAAACATCCGACTGCGGGTTGGCCACTAACCTGCATCTCCACCAACCCGCATTGGAGCACCGTGGTGGAGTAAGCTCCAGGCCACCCACTAAGGAGGAGAGACTCGTGCCCAGCAGTGGGACGCAAAAAGGGTTGCAGCCAAAATAAGCCGTCTCTCTGATTCGGCTCTCGGCTCTAACACAGCCGAAGGAACATCCCATGGCCCTATTAACCTTCAGGTTAAGGGAGTGGAATGAAGGAAGATTAGCGATCCGTCCGTAACGTCAAAGCGCAGTGGCGGGAACGATAAATCTCATCAGTTTCTTCCGCTAGCCGTTACTAAAGAGTAGCATGTAATTAATTACAGTTCTAACACACTCTTAGAGATTTTTGTTTTCTTTTTCATTTATTTTATTTTATATTTAGTAGCGAATCAAATAGAATTACATATACAAATGCGCCATAAATAGTAGAACACGTGATAAATAAAAAACTAATTTAGCATAGGTATGTTCACACGTAATAATTATGCAAATGTAGATGCTATAATTTCTACGAATGTTTTGTTAGTGATGAGAAAATACTAATCTTCTTTAATAAATAGATTAGTAAGTTAAGTATGTTAGTTTAAGAAGATAAATATTTTTTGCAATACGAGCTACTAATCTACCATTCATCTTCTCATTTTGATCGTGAAAACGAGCCTTATCACCGCTACTATGATTACTTTATGAGCATTGTAATATAAACGAGGCTGAAACGAGCAGTCCCTCTGATCCGGCTCACGGCGCTATTATAGCTGAAGGAACAAGGGAGCGGAATTAAGGCAGATTAGCGATCCGTCCGCGACGTCAGAGCGGAGTGGCGAGAACGATAAATCTCAGCCGTTCCTTCCGCCGGCCAAAACAGTAACACGTTATTTATTGTAGTAATTGCACATTTGTAGAGAGTTCTATTTTATTTTCTATATCTATATCATTTTATAAATATTGCTTTGATAAAAACAAAGTAATTAAAAATTCTACTTGATTTTAAAATTCACTCTATTTATCATTACTTTATGATAATTTGAACAGCATACACTTGAATGAAGCACGATTTCTAATGAAGCTCGCGGTAAAGTCACATTTGGAGTTAAATAACAATTTATCTCACACATAAGAAAAAGATACGAGTGAAAACTGGAACCTGAAAATTAGTTTCACCTGTCCCGTTATCTATCTGTCGGTCTGTAATCAAATCTTGATAGTTAAATTTGATCCACTTACCGGGTTATTCATGTAATTTAGCATGCATGTATAAATTAGATGACTATGCAATATTATTATGACATGGAACTGAAGGCTGGAAGGTGGCCATAGGTACTCCTTAATTAAACGACACAACCCCATCGAGTTTGGGCTTGTATGATTCGTCTTGACGAGTACTTTGATACTAGATGGTAATCAGGGTCTGATAATGGAGCTGGAAAGTGGCTCTCGGGCTGGAAAATAGGAACTCAGTAATTAAAACAACCCCGTAGTCAAACTAGCATCAAAAATACTAAAAAAAAAACTAATAAAAAAATCGTATTACATTGTGTTTGCAAAAGAAAAATAATGAAGATGTAATATGCTAAAATTAAATGTTCTTTAATGTTCCAAGAAAATGTTTAACACGTTTGAACACGCTTTTATTTATAAAATTGTCAGGTTTAAACTATTATCGGATTTAAATTATTTTTAACTTTTTAGTTCTTTTTTTAATTAAAGCATATTTTTAAAAAGTTTTTTTCTTTTAATTTCCACTGAGCCTGTGTTCTGCTACTAAAAACCAATGAGACTGTGAAGATCATTAGGAAAAATAAGTAACTTCAAACTAAGGGATAAATTAAATAAACTGTACCACCTGATATAAGATTGGTTATAAAATAATATTTTGTCATCCGATAGTTTCCAAACATAAGATTAACAAACCCATTTCAGTGATACAGCAATGAAGTGGCTCGAACAATAAATCTCGGCTGCTCCTTCCGCCGGCCATTGCACAAACAGACACTTGTAATTAATTACCGCGTTCGGCCTCCGCTGAGTTGTGTCTCATTTGAGAGTTATTTCAATTTTGATAATACTGTTTCTCTTTTATTCCATTATATATCACACTTAAGCAGTGAATGCTAACCGGTAAAGACATCAGTCTACGTCACAGCGGTCTCAAATTTAAGTTTAGGGCGTAACTCTGATTAAAAAATTGCTTATAACTATGTAAAGAGTTATCGCTGCTACACGGTGATGGAAAATTAAATTTCGTGGTTTTCCATCACCGTGCTCCCCTGAATTAACATATTTTGTGCATAAAACTCTATAACTCTCTACAACCATACGTTTTATACCCATAATGTCTACAAATCCGCACAAGGCTAATGTAGCGGTTTGTGCCTGATATACCTGTCAATTCTGCTAGGATAACTTCACCCAGTGAAAAATTAAAAGAGCATGAATCCTAGATCCCCACACGGGAGACTAATGTCTTAACCACTTCGATAGTGAAGTAAATCGAGAGCTTTTAGTATTATGATATTTTAACTAATAGTATTAGTTAGATAAAAACATGCGTAATATGTGTACAAAGTGAATTTTCCAAGCGTCTTTATCTCAGAATTTAGTCTTGCTGAAAAATAACAGCATTCCAACATTGCGTTAAGGCCCAGCACCTTTTACGGAACAGCAGATAAGCTGCCGTATTTCCGCACTAAGTCGCCGGCCGGAAGCTTCAGACTTCCTTCTAAAAGGAACGAAAACAATTTCAAAGCAATCCTAAGTCCCGATGAACGTAATACCATCTTCGTATTACGCAATACTTAAATTTAGTTTATTTCTGAATGTTGTGTCTTAGTAAAATGATTATTTATACGTAATAAAATTATTACGATAACTCAAAATTGTATGCAAGTTTTAAAATTTGTATTTTCCCCCTCATTTAAGTACCTTTATTAAATTAACTTTTGTGTAGTTAGTCCAGGGTAGAAGCCTTTAAAAATAATGAAAAGTGAAAAAAAATTATAATAGAATGAAACCCATTAGAAAAGGAGGGAAATATGATAAAAATGAAAGGAAAAATAATTTACGGGCGATCTGAGGTTGGGAAGGGGATGGGGGTGAGTTTTTAAGGGTAAAAAACGGTTTTTCTCGATTTCCGGCAAAACTAAAAGTCCTATCGAAAAAAGTCAAATGGAAAAGTTGTAGATAATAAAAAGATCTAAAACTTTTGTATTTACACTTTTTTCACATAACCTCAAAATTTATGTGAAAAATTCAAAAAACCAAGTTTTTGGTTTTTTATTTTTATCTTTTACAAAAATTTTTTGTTTTTAACGAAATTTTGTGAAAACTTACCTTTTTATGTCCCAAATACGCTGTAATTTATTTAATTAAAAATATTTATTTTTTCACCTTATTTTGAATTAATATCGAAAAAACAGCCTAATTTTCAATCGAAAATTCACCCGTCAAAATATCAGCTTTTTTCAAAAAGTTGGTGTGGTTTCTGTTCGTTGGAATCTCTACTTTCCGATGGTAAAAAAAAATATATGTTACTATGGTAAATCTTCTCAGAAAATGCAAAAATTCAAAATTTTTTTTATTGCATACACTTGCTTATCATCTGCCTTATTGCAAAATGATACAAACAGATTCATCCATACTGATAATCTGAAAAGACAAAATCGAATTAATAATGTCTTCACTATTTAATCGTGAATAAACTCCCATGAAAAAAAAAATATTAAAGAAATCAATGTCAAAATGTATAAATAATATATTTAAAATCTATAAAAAATATATAAAATATATATCGTAAATATATTTCTAATAAAACAAACTTTTGGCCGATTTTCATATATATTTTATACTTTTTTATTGATTTATAATATATTATTTATACATTTTGACATTGATTTCTTTAATATTTTTTTTTTCATGGGAGTTTATTCACGATTAAATAGTGAAGACATTATTAATTCGATTTTGTCTTTTCAGATTATCAGTATGGATGAATCTGTTTGTATCATTTGCAATAAGGCAGATGATAAGCAAGTGTATGCAATAAAAAAAAAATTGAATTTTTGCATTTTCTGAGAAGATTTACCATCGTAACATATATATTTTTTTTTTACCATCGGAAAGTAGAGATTCCAACGAACAGAAACCACACCAACTTTTTGAAAAAAGCTGATATTTTGACGGGTGAATTTTCGATTGAAAATTAGGCTGTTTTTTCGATATTAATTCAAAATAAGGTGAAAAAATAAATATTTTTAATTAAATAAATTACAGCGTATTTGGGACATAAAAAGGTAAGTTTTCACAAAATTTCGTTAAAAACAAAAATTTTTTGTAAAAGATAAAAATAAAAAACCAAAAACTTGGTTTTTTGAATTTTTCACATAAATTTTGAGGTTATGTGAAAAAAGTGTAAATACAAAAGTTTTAGATCTTTTTATTATCTACAACTTTTCCATTTGACTTTTTTCGATAGGACTTTTAGTTTTGCCGGAAATCGAGAAAACCCGTTTTTCACCCTTAAAAACTCACCCCCATCCCCTTCCCAACCTCAGATCGCCCGTAAATTATTTTTCCTTTCATTTTTATCATATTTCCCTCCTTTTCTAATGGGTTTCATCCTATTATGATTTTTTTTGGTTTTAAAAATTATCGACACTGGTCTAAGCGTGAGCAGGCATTAAGTCTTTATATATGTCGCAGCTATCTGGTTAAATCAGTCACTCAATCAAAAGGCTAGCCTGTTCATTGTACGCGGGCATTGAATTCATTGCTGATGCCGATAGTTGATTGAACTTGCATCACTCAACGTTCAACAAGTTGGCTTAATGTAAGCTAGTTCTTTGAAGATGGCTGACGCAAAATAAGGCAGGTGATTTAAATTTAGGTCATATTTTATCACTACGGCACTGGTAACTTCAGAAAGTTCGCAAAGCAGTCAATGTCTTTGAGTTTCTTAAAATATAAGGGTATTTATTATACTGTAAAATACAAGAAAGTGTGATAGATAACATGGCCGTCCAATATTACGCCGTCGGCTATAAGTTTTTCAGTAGCTTAAAAGTTTATATTGATTTTTTTAAATTAAGTTTTTATTAAAGTTTTATGTCTTATTATATAAATCTAATTTTAAATAGATAGTTACCTTATTTAGCCAAGTAATCATTTAAGTTGCCAGTTGACGGTCAGTCACCCTAGCCAAACATTACAAAGTTGTCTATATTCCATTTAACAAAACGGCTTAAGTGACGTTCAGCCAAGTCGTTTAAGTTACGAATGTTACATTCAACAAATTGGCTGGTTGTTATTTAGTCACTTTATTGAATGCCAGCGTTAAATGAACCAGCTAGCCTTTAATGAGTAGCTGATTTAAACAGATGGCTGCGACATATATATCATATGCGTCTAATGTAATACAATATCTGGTATATTATTGATCATATTATTATATAGCTTGCGCTTCAACAATTCTCTTTAGTAGTGTTGGAGCAATTAAGTTACGTAATTTTTAGAATTATTTGGTCGAGTACTTCTTAGCTTTAATAGATGTAAAATAGTTGTTAACAGTTTAAACAATAGTCCTCATAAAAAATTTACAAAATATTAAAAATATAATCCTTTAAAAAAACAGCTTTTAGAAAAGTTGTCCGTGAATTGGTATCTTAGTTTTAATGATATGCTCATGGAAATAGAGTTAAAACAAATTGAAAGCTAATTTTTTGCCTTGCAAATCAATGCAAAACCTTTAAAATTCTACCGGGCTTTCAGTTTTTATACAGCTCGGCACAGTTCATGGTAGGCCTTTTTTTTTTTTTGTTGTCGGGGGGGAAACCTTCAAAAGGTACCCGGCACCTTGGGAGAGAGTACCGGATTATGTGGGATTTGACCGCACTAAAACCCCCTCGGTGGCTGCAACTGCGCTTGGGGAGGACTCCGGGATCTCCGGCGGAACGCACCGGTGTCCTCCACGCGCGACGCCCCAGAACGGGCCCATCTTCGGGAGAGCAGCTTTGCTCTCCTGCACCTTCCGATGCTTACGGCGACATGCGGCCACGCACACATCGCCGCCCTTCCCGGGGCTGCTGGTTGGATGGATCAAGCTCCCACTCACACCGTCCACAACCCCGGAAGCCCCCATTAGTCGCCTCTTACGATCAGGCAGGGGATACCGTAGCTCGATTCTTAATCCCGAAGCTACAGGGACTAGCGCCGGGAGACGTTATCTACGTCTGCCCCGGCGGCTCCTTCGCCGAGCGGGATCTGCACGCTCCCGAGCTCGCTCGGCTTCCTCCTTTGCGCACATGACAGTCTCGCAGAAGGAGGTCACCGACTCCCACGCGTCCCTGGAGCGCACCATCGCTTCAACGACGGCCGCCGGGGACAAGTTCGGTCCGATCTTTTGGACCAGGATCCGCCGCTCGGACTCCCAAGCTGGGCAGTCCTCGAGCGTGTGCTGCGCGGAATCCTGGTCGTGTCTGCAGTGGTAACACCGTGCAGACACCTCCCGTCCAATGCGGTTCAGATACTCACCGAAGCAGCCATGTCCGGTGAGTATCTGAGTCAGTCGGTAGGTGACTCGACTCTCCCTTTTTAGCCAGGCCCGGAAGCTGGGCAGAATGGCGCCGATGACTCTTTGCCGCGCGCTCTGCGGCTCACGAAGTCTGTCGCGCCAGCGCGTCAGAGCCCGCCATCTGGCTCTCCGACGCAGCTCCACGATCGCCTCGTTTGAAGGTTCAGTCCCCTGGCGGAGGACGCGGATCTTATTAAAGACCTCGGTGTCCATATCCGCCAGGATGTCTAGGGGCGGAAACCGCGCCAAGACAGTGGCCGCCTCATACGATATCTTCCGATATCCTCGTGCGACATCGTACGAGGCGGCCACTGTCTTGGCTCGGTTTCCGCCCCTAGACATCCGCAGGCCTGGGATACCAATTAATATTTTATTTTGTGATAGGTAAAGTAAAGTTATAAACATTTCTACAACTAATTCATGCATTTTCATAAAAGCTTCCATGATAGTTATAGTGCATGAAACGTAAAGCACATATAAATACATGAGTATCTAACTCGTGATAACTTAATAAACTATGACCTACGAACCTAAAAATTAATTAAACTATTTAAAGTAAGCATCTACCGGACTGAAGTCAATTGCACTTTCATTTATATAATTCAAAACGGACAAAAGCATTGGATTTTCCAAAGCTGACCAGCCAAGTGCGGCAATTAATTACGCGTAACAGTTTTTACAGACTCACGGAAGAAATGGCCGAGATTTATTATTTTCAGCTCTTCATTGTGATTTCCTTGGGAAGCTATAAATAATAAAAAAATCGTTTATATAAAAATGTATATAGTAGATAAACTAATATGAGGCTTTTATCTATACTACTATTATAAAGAGGAAAGATTTGTATTTTTATATTTATGTTTTTTTGTATGTTTGTGATGAATAAACTAAAAAAAGAATGTTCCGATTTCAAAAATTCTTTCACCGTTAAAAAGCTACATTCACCTTGAGTAATATAAACTACTTTTTACAGCGGGAAAATGCTTCATTCCTACGTGAAAACGGGTAATAGGGTCAACGCGGTTGAAGCAACTGGCTAAACGCCTATGATTTTAATATAGCAGTGAAGTCTGGAATAGCACATAGGCTATTTTTATCCTACGGGGACCCATTAACGCGGGCGAAGCCGCTGGCGGAAGGCTAGTGACTTATGAAAGTAAACAGGACTAAGATTAAGCTGCATGCATTTTAAAATACCAATAATTGAAGAAGCTTAATTGTACCATCATAATATACAAATACAAAAAAACATAAAATCGTTGGATTTTATCAATAGCTAACAATAATTTACTGTTGCCAACAAATTAGGCGTAACTGTTTTTACAGTTGTTGTTGGAGGAATTGGCCGGGTTTAATTATTTTCACCACTTCATACTGAGGGTCTATTGGTCTATAATTTCTATAATATTGTACAAAATGATGTACTTAACGAGAAATAATGCAAGTTCATAAAACTGTACGAGAATGGAGCTGGGATAAAGTATTACAAAAAATAAGAACCTAAGAAAATAAGAAAAAAATAAGCTTACAAAAGTAAATAATAATAAAATTATAGTATATAAATGGCTCGTTTAGGTGTATAAGCTTTATTGTATGTCATATACGTAATTCAAGCTGTACAAAAACGTTGAATTTATCCATAGATGATCAGCCAAGTGTGGTAATTAATTACGCGTAACAGTTTTTACAGGGGCTGTTGGAAGAAATGGCTGGGATTTATTATTCTCAGCACTTCATTCTAACCGTAACTGGGAAGTATTTGCTATAACAATACAATCCCTTATTAGTTTCACTTAACACAGAAATGGCTTTTAAAAGGCTCATTTTCTATTTTAGAAAGAAAATGGAAGAGGCCATATCTAAATGTTGTAGATACAAAATAATTTAAGAAGATACTTTAATGGATACAAGAAAACATCTATCTTCTTAAAAAATAAAGATATTTTAATGAAGTTCTCTGTTTCTTTAAACATTAGAACATTTATAGCGTTTACGACTGTATGAAAGCACGCGTTTACACTTAAGTTATTTATGACGCTGATGATAAATACATATAAACGTAACATTTACACGCAAGTACTACTTACACTTTGTTTAAATATGTTTTTGGGGAGGCCTAGAGCTTACTTTGCGACTCTGCTCTAATACGGGTTGATGGAGTTGTGGGTCACCCGCTGTCAGATGTCTTCAAATCACCCATATGGTCTCCGATAATGTTTAACGACTATTTATCTATGTAACGTTTATCTATCGGTAACAACCGAGACAGACGTCTTAACGTACCCTCCAAAGCACGGAAACGCGCATAATTTTTTTGCCACTAGCAGTGAACCATCACACAGCGTCCGGCCCCATCAAAATAAAAAAATATAAAAACGAGTAAGTAAATAAAAATCTCCACAAATATGTAAGTACTATTATTAATTACTTGTTACTGTTCTGTAATGGCCGGCGGCGGAAGGAACGGATGAGATTTATCGCTCTCGCCACTCCGCTCTGACATCATAGACGGATCGCTAATCTTCTTTCATTCCGCTCCCTTGTTCCTTCAGCTGTGATAGAGCCCAGCCCGATCACAGGGACTGCTCGTTTTAGCCTCGTTTATATTGCATTTCCTGTAAAGGAATCGTTATAGCGAGGATATCTGCTCGGATTTGGAAATTATTTCGAGTATTACTTATGAGTAATGAATGGCACAGACATGTATCGATACATTAATTTAATTAAAGTTGTGCTCAGAATAAATTTATATACACAGAAAATTCTCGTCTCCGAAACGGTTAGACCGATTTTTATGGCGATTTAGGTATAAGACAGAAAATAGGTTGTAAATTATTTTTCATATCATTAGGATACTATTTCGCGGTCAGCTAGTTTTGATATAAAAAAAATGTTTCTAAATTAGAGACAATATCTACTTGAATAAGTCAATAGTTAATAAATGGAATAAATGACTAAAACTGTGAAAGATTGATTGCCACAAGATATTTGCTTACGTAAGTAAAGATTATGGCATAGCACATATTCCAAGAGGCTACCACGTATTAGCAGTTGTTAAAAATCATTTTTTTAGTTTAAAAATGTAAGAAAATTTCTCAAACCTAAAAGTGCAGGAACTCCAAGGAAACTTGCTTTGGGTATTATTGCGCTCCATTTAAACAACAATGAGAGACAGTATCTACTCGAATAACATCGTCATCTAAATAGGAGCCCGCATTGCAGCTCTAAATTGCACAATGAAATTTCCCCAGAGCTCAGAATAGTTTTTTTTAATAGTCCGAAATACGGGAATGTCTCAGTCAGGGCCGGATTTAGAAATTTGCCGCCAGTAGGCTATTCAATTTTTGCACAATTTTTGCCCCCCTAGTAACCTCTGAATTCGATTTCCTAAAATAAAATAAAAAGTTTAACAAGTTCATATTGAACGCACGCAGTTAGGTTGTCCTTTAATTTTGATAAACAAAAAAAAAAAATTTGGACAAAGTTGCCGCCCCCCAAAATTTGCCGCCTTAGGCTCCATCCTACTTTTGGTAAATCCAGCACTGGCCCCAGTCTCTTAGATGTAATAATAGGCAACAAAACGTTCATAGTTCGACGGAAAAAGTACAACCGCTTTACCTATTATACGTATTACGTTTCTGTCGAAAGGTGCGCTTACCGGCAAGAGATTTACATCCGATTACGGCGATAAGTCTCCAGAGAAGCAGCGCGATTGCGGGCGACCTCCGGCAAGACAGATACATACTTGAGCTTCAGTAGATGTTGGTTGAGTTGAGGGTTGCTTGGTCAAGGTGCAAAATTTCTACCACCTGCCAAAACAAAGACCGAAATGTTGTAAAATGTGTGAAAATGCGTAGTGAAAACCCTGTAAAGCAGTGATAAGTACAGAGTTGACAGCCTCCGTGGCGTAGTGGGTGATGAGCCGACTGCGAAGCCTGAGGTCGTGGGTTCGGTTCTCACTCAGGACAAATATTTGTGTGATGAACTATTTGTTCTGTGTCTGGGTGTTAATTAATCTATTTAAGTATGTATTTAGAATAATATAAGTAGGTATGTTTATCAGCTTTCTGATTACCTTAGAACAAGCTCTGCTTAGTTTGGAATCAGAGGGCGTTGTGTGAATTGTCCAAAGATATTTATTTATTTATTATTATAAGTAGTAATAACCTGATTAAATTTCCATTTCATTCTGCTAATAAAATTTCAATATTGCGCAGAGGTCGCGAATTTGTCCTTCCATTTATTATAATGCCCTACGGACAGATACCCAAATAAACTTGTACACAACTAAATTGGGTTGTTCCCGTAAGGGTTTACCTTGTTATGTGATTGAGATTGCCTGCGTTATACCATGGAGGTTTTGGCAAATTATTGTAAAACTTCAAATTAGGTATACTACGTTTCGTTGAACGCAAATATTTGAATGTGTACGCGATGTCGATACTATAAGTTGAAGTAATACCTATCAGTAATAAGGGATCCATGCGTAGGTATATTATGAAGTTTGTTAGTTAGTAGTCTACCACTTCCTAACACCTAGGAAGTGGTAGACCTTAGTTCCTGTAACTTCGGGATTAAGTGATACAGTATTCGCTAAAGGAGTTTCCGGGATTTCGGTCGGTGAAAGTGGGAGCCAACTGTCCAGTCCAGTCCAGTCCATATCCTGTCCAATCCAGTCCATGCAAGCACTGGAAGGTGCAGTACAGCACCATCGCACTCTGGATAATGGGCTCGTTTTGAGGCGCACAGCGTGGAGTACACCAGTGTGTAATTCTGGAGATCCTGAAGTTGTCTCTAAGCGTCTTCATGGGCTGTAGTGAGTAGTGTAGACAATTATTACGTGGCCTTCGAACTCATTTGATACATATATTATTTAAAAAAAAAATTGTTTGTAAAGTAGGTTTACGATCGAGATGTTTACGTGATAACGTCCGCACGAGAAAATCTCCATTCGTTTGTATGCCGCTAGAGTGAGAGACACGGAAGATCGGTCCACTCACTCGAACGCTATGCCAGCCTCCGCTCGTGCGGATTCCGCGTGACAAGTTTCACGGAATGACTGGCAGCGCTCGAGATGAGACGGGAGATCGGTCCGTCTCTCTCTCGTTATACCTGCGATCGCGCTCGTGAGGTTTTGGTGTGACACAAGTTTCTGAACATGTCACCCGACTAATAAAGACGTTATCACGTCAAAAAAATGTTGCTGTATCACATATTGTCTAGAAGGGCGTTAATCGGCCATTAGAACTTATTTACTTAAGTGATTGACAATGATTATTCGAAGAAACAGTAGTGTTTCATTGCGATGTTTTTCTTAATCTATGTTCAAAAACGCCGTTAGTAAAATTTTGATACGTTTGTCAACAACAAAATAGTTGAATATGTCTCCTACATAAAATCTGTCTGTGGTAATATTTTAGTAGGAGACGCTAGTTTCTAGGGTAAACAACGAGAACATGATTGCAATGTCCGAAAGTGCCTTAGTACTTGCAAACGAGCTAGCACAGGATATATATGTAATGTGGGAAGAGTGGGTTGTGAGGTTCGTAATTATTTACTAAGTGAAGTTATGTACAACTAGTGGACCCCGCAGAAGTTGTCCTGCCTTAAATATATTGAAAGAGGATTAGTTTCTTTATCATCTCAAATAGTTTTTATGTTACTGCCAAATAAAAAATATAAAACAAATAGTGACACATGTATTGTTATTCAGACAATGTCAAACTTCGCGACGATGGCACGAAGAATCAATGTTTGACAGTTACTAACTGAGCGAGTCCGGTAGACGTTGTCCTGTCTTAAAAATATCAGAAATAAAATAAATTTGCGACTATAAATTGACATGTAACCTAGGGTAGGTTACATGTCAATTTATAGTCAATTTATGTCAATTTATAATCTTTCAAGTTGGATCAAACTGCACACGGTGTGCAAATTTTATTAAAATCGGTTAAGTACTTTAGGAGTCCATCGCGGACAAACACGTAACACGTAATTTATATATATATTAAGATTAGAGGAACATTATATTTTTTATTAAAAAATAACAATTTATAATAATTATAATACAAAAAACAAGATATAGCCAAATACAATAGGTACTATACTTTATTAATATATGAAATGAAATAAGAAACATACAATTTTTCTTTTCATTTATTTAATATTGAATGGCTAAAAGGATTTTTATACAATGCCGTAAAACGAATAAAAAAAATAAGAAACATAAAAGACAGACATAACAATTTTGATAGCTGCGTCAAAATGTAAATAAACAAACACAGAAAGTAAATAATTTTGTAAAGAAATAATAAAGGAAAAGTAAAGTATAAGAATAAAACAAATGGATATAGGTAAGTTATAAAATATGATGATGGACGTGAATGAAGTAAGTAACATACAGTGTATTTATAACACTACACGGCGCATTTCATTAATTTCATTTGCTTCCCGTGGGAATGACATATTTTCCTGCGGTAAAAAGTAGCCTATGTCCTTTCTCAACGACCTTTCTATGTTTATGCCAAATTTGATCAAAATCGGTTCAGTGGTTTAAGCGTGAAAGAGTAGCAGACAGACACACAGACAGACAGACGGACAGAGTTACTTTCAAATTTATAATATTAGTATGGATGAAATAAATTTCCTTTTAGTAATTTCACAATGCAACTAGAATATTTATGACACTATTCTTTTCTTTGGTAGGTAGGTGGTATAGTCCGTACAATATACCTCCAGGATTTTGACAGATGTCGTTTTGTCGGATGACGCGACTTTGACACGAGCGACGCCTAAATAACGAAAATATTGCAAATGTTGAAAATAAACTTAAAATATAAAAGATTATAATTTCATTTGAGTATAATAATATGTTCATTGACTTTAATTTAATATTTTTTCAACTACATGAAATTCAGACACAACAATCTTCTTAGCCGGCCTAGAATTTTAAAACTATTAAACCACACATATGTGACATACCATTTCCGTAATATTTTTTTAGTCATTTGTTTGCAAAATAAATGGAAATACATACCTACTTCTAAAAACAGTAATCAAAGATGCGTCGCTGACAATTTAAAAAGCATATCTATTTACCTTAAAAAAATATTTCTAATTCAATTCATATCGAACATAAAAAAAGAATTAAATATAAAATTGGCAATAAATCTTACAAAATTGTATTTATGATGAACTAAAAATATTTTTTAAAATTAACAGAACTTAATGATAATTAATATTAGAAAAAAGTACACAAACAATATGAAACCTTCAACATAAATGCATTAATCAAAATTAAATGTGCCTGTCACATCAGGAATTTCTTCCTTCCTTTTTCTAACTTCCGATCTTTATTAATGTACGGACATTAATTCCTGGCAACCCGCATTGGAGCAGCGTGGTGGAGTAAGCTCCAGGCCTCCCCAATATTGGGGAGAGACCCGTGCCCAGCAGTGGGACGCAAAAAGGGTTGCAGCCAATCCTTACACTCCTTCCGCTTCCTTTAAATTTTTCTATCTAATCTACATCACACGATCGCACAAAGCCGTGTGATTGGCTGATCGCGAGGTGCGCGGGAGACAGCTTCACCCCTGCGCGCCATCTATGTCATTCGCGGTTCGCGGTGATTCTCGTATGAATGAAGAAAAAATATGGCCGAATCTTCTTAACAGCGCGCAGGCGGTCAAATAAAATAAAAAACTTTCTGGCGTAATAACTGACCGATCGTCAATCCCGTACAAGATTTCCATAGCTGAAGTCTAGGACTCAGTGTATCGAGAGTGACAACAAGTAAAACAGCAAAAAAGAAGAACCGTCGGTCGGCCGGCCGGCACGTGTCCCGTAGGCGGTATCCTTCGAGTCCTGCCTGTCCCCTTGGATCCAGGTCCAGGTTAGTGCTGTGTGTTTTTTCTCTGCTGAAGTTCTAGGGGTTAATCGGATAATGCAGTAGCGTAGCCTCTCCAGGAAGTTCACCCAATTAAAATTTGTGAATTTTGTCATGTCATGTCAACTAGGCACTTGGCTAATATCGATTATGGCTTTATTCCTCACAATTCCGAGAGGATACTTGTGCCCACCAAGAGGACATAAAGTCTGAAAAAAGTTTATAACTTATAAATTATAAGTAACTTAAATCATTGTATGTGCAGGGTAAATAGTTTCTCAAAGTTCAGTGAGTGCTGACCGTAAAGTGGATTGAATGGCTCGTAAGAGAGGTTTACCTTAAATAAACCGGTAGACCATGACGGCCTGGAGTGAAATGAAATTCCCGCTACATTTACTACGTGTTTAAAACTCACAATTAAGTGCTTATTTATATTTATTGACTTACTGGCTACTTTTATCATACTAATATTATAAACGCGAAAGTTTGTAATATTTGGATTGATGTTTGTTACTCTTTTACGTAAAAACTACTGAATGGATTTTAATGAAACTTTACAATAATATAGCTTATGCATCATAATAACATATAGGCTACAATTTATAAAGATATTGTGTGAATTGTCCAAAATATATGACGATAAGTCAAGTAAGTAGGAAAAAATCTACCATCTGCGAGACTGGCGTGTGCTGCCAAAACCGCTAGAGTTACACAAATATGATATATTGAAATGTTTATCTTAAATAATCCTACAAAACAGCCAGCCACAGTATATATCTATATCTCATGTGTAAGCCATTAGGTATAACCAAAATAGTGAACCATAACTATAATAAAAATTGATAATTTATTTCATCTGCACATTTGGTAATAAATTAAGTTTTTAACAAAAAAATAGAACCGACTTCAAACGGTAAAAAATAAAATTGTTCAGTACCTACTTCTTCTTGCTTATGGTAATGACTCTTAAAACTATTTCTGGAGTCGGGCCCTTAGTAAATGTCGTACCATTCGTTCTAAATTGGCACCGACAGTACAGACAGTGGGACAGTAGGTACCTACTTCTTCTTGCTTATGGTAATGACTGTTAAAACTATATTGGAGTCGGTGCCCATTCAGAACGAAAGGTACACTATATTTACTAAGACAGGACATTTCACTAAGGGCCCGACTTCAAAAATAGTTTTAAGAGTCATTACCATAAGCAAGAAGAAGTAGGTACTGAACAATTTTATTTTTTACCGTTTGAAGTCGGTTCTATTTTTTTGTTAAAAACTTAATTTATTTCACTCTTTTTAGTAATTTTAATAATTCTGTATGTATTAGCATAATTGGAAAAATTTTCACTTAACTTCTAAACTTTAAACAGATTTACCTTTTATAATCATGTTTATCTAATAATCATCTAAAAGTCTGAAAGACATACTATCAGTCCACCTGAACGTATAAATTAAAGAAAGAATTTGCTCTCAGCTCCTAAACGTTGAGGAGTTGTACCTTCAATCATCAGTTAAGCAACAGCAGGTGATAATTACCAGACATAAATATTTGTATTATGTTAAAAATATGACTAAAAGCATGTGTGTGCCTATTAAGTTTCAGTGTTTCCCTCGATTTCCCTAATATCACATCATCAGATTTTGACATGGTGACAGTTGGACCACCTCAGGAATGTAAGATTTCGAACAAAAAACCAATTATTGAAAGAATTTGCTCTCAACTCCTAACCGTCGTAGTACCTTCCATCATCAGTTCAGCAACATGATATGACGATAATTATACACAAAAGTCTGTTTTGCTTTGTAAAAATATGAAAATCATTTGTTGTGCTATAAAATTTGAATGTTCCCTTCGATTTCTCTGGGATCCCCTCTTCAGACTTTGACTTGGTGACAGTTGGACCATCTCGGGAATGTAAGATTTCGAATAAAAAACTATTTATTGAAAGAATTTGCTCTCAACTCCTCACTGTCGCAGTACCTTCCATCATCAGCTCAGCAACATGAGATGATGATTTCTATGCGTAAATATCTCTTATGCTTCAGAAACTATAAGAAAATCAATGTGTGTGCCTATAAAATTTGAGAGTTCCCCTCGATTTCCCTGGGATCCCATCATCAGATCCTGATTTGGTGACAATGGGACCACCTCGGGAGTATAAGCATACGAACAAAAAAATAATTTTGAAAATCGGTCCACAAACGGCGGAGTAATCGGTGAACATATATAAAAAAAAAATACATACAGCCGAATACAGTACCTCCTTCTTTTGGAAGTCGGTAAAAAAATACATACAGCCGAATACAGTACCTCCTCCTTTTGGAAGTCGGTAAAAATAAATTGATTGAAAATATATACTTTTATCGCTTCTCGCATTTAAAGTAAGTAGATAAAATATGTACGTCTTTCACGCTTGCCGATTGGATGCCGAGTTGTTGGACAACCGCTAACCAGTTTATTATATAAGTATGAAGCGCGCATGGCCTGGCTGTTAGATTGAACGCAAACGATCTATGCAACTAAGCCAAACGGGCGCGGTCGGGTGTGAGATAGATGACCGCTAGTGGCAAAAATTTCATGCGCGTGTTTGGCAGGGCATGTTAAGCCGTCGGCCCCGGTTGTTTTTGATAGATAACAGTCGTTAAACCTTGTCGCAGGCGGCCTTATGGGCGGTTTGAAAACGTCCGACAGCGGTTTGGCCACTAACCCGCATCTCCACCAACCCGCATTGGAGCAGCGTGGTGGAGTAAGCTCCAGGCCTCCCCAATAATGGGAGGCCCAAGGAGTGCCAAGGAGTGGGACGCAAAAAAAGGTTTGCAGCCAACCAGTTTATCAAAACAGGTTGATTAAAAAAAATGTAAATTTAAAAAATTCTATTATCAACGGCAGTCATCTGTTATTATTATTATTTAAATTTGTATCGTATGCCGTGTATGGTGTAGCAGTAGTTCCAACTTTGCTCATTAATATGGCGTCGACACGTGCGGTCTGGAGTTGAGCGGCGGGTCCCAGGTGAAAACGCATTAGGCACTCGTATACCAAAATGTACTTATGTAAATGCAATAGTTACGCAAATATACAATGTTTCGGAGTAACAAACTTTATCTTTAGCGGAACTAAGGTTATTTTTACTTTACGCCACGGTATATTTTTATTTGTCACGTCGTTTTAATACATTAAGGGTCCTCTTTCACCACCTTCAAGTAAAGTGACAAAAACGTAAACGTTAAAGTCACGCGTAGCTTCAATTTCAATTTTACGATGATCGAGTAGCACTAATCATATGATAAACTGACCCGTACTGACCCGGCTTTTACTTGCCAATTAACTTTACTTGGGACGTAACTAATCAACACTTTACTTAGAGGTGGTGAACGAGGCCCAAAATCTAATGTAATGCACGCATTCGTACGGTAAAAGTTTACCTAACTCTTGTACATATGGTATCAACAATCTAGTAGGAAATTCGACGTGATCGAAAATTAATAAAAATGTACCTAATGTCAAAAAAATGTCAGGCTTAAACTCTTTTCTCTTTACTTGAACTGCTTTACTGGAACACATACAGCTATAAATTACAAGAGTTACATTCCTCTTTTTATGTACAAAACAATCATTTGATATAAGTACCTATATAAAATAACACTACGATAATGCGGAAACGCTAGTTTAGTGTATAAAGAACGCCTTTAGATTCAACGTTAACTATTATTATAGATTTAAGCACCCATATGGAGTGATGACCATAAGGTTATCACTCAACTTGGGAAAAATGTTCTGGCTACTCTATTCGACCTCTTATGGATCCCAGTGGGTGGTCGAACGAGCGCTAATGGCTCGTCAGTAAGGCCCCTTACCAGCCATCTCAAGATTCTAGATTAACAATTTGAGCCAGTTATTGTAAGGTTTGTGTGGTCATTTTATTATTATTATTATTGGAGCAAAGTAGTATTAAAAATGAAATCCTTTACTACAACGACCAAAACAAATCAATGTAGGTACATCCATGTATAAGCTTTTACAGATTCACTGCTGAATATAGGCTACCCACAATTTTCGCCACTCCACCAATTCAGGTTCCACTTTGAATGAATTTTGGACCACGTGTAACTTCTTATTAACGTATGAAGTTGGAACATCTGCTTTACCTAAACTTGGTACATTGAAATGCTTATATGAGATACTGCAATATTATATAACTAAAACAAAAACTTAATCAAATTTAAATTCAAATCATTTATTTGTAGAATAAGGTGAACAGTTGGATGGACAGTCATTATTTTATACATAGTGCGTTTATTCTGCCACATTAGGCGTACAAATATTTATATTCATAGTAAAATTCAAATTTATAAATCTAGAATTACATGTCACTGATACATCTTTATTATACTGCTCTGATGATAGAAGAACTGTGACGTACCAACATTGTATATACTGTAGTATTAGTATATTAGTTAGTAGTATCTATTTGATTGTAATCCTTGTTGCTTACTACTGCTAGGCACGGATCATGTCCCATTGTTGGGGAGCCTGAGCTCCTGAGCTAACTCCACTATGTTGCTCCAGTGCGGGTTGGTGAAGATGCGGGTTAGTGGCCAAGCCGTTGTTGGATCTCTTCAAACCGCTCATTAGGACTCCGACAAGGATTAACGACGGCTTAATGTGCCCTGAGAATCACGAAAAGCGTATAATGTAGAATATTTGCCACTAGCAGTCTCCCATTTCATTCCCGGCCGCGCTCGCGCGCCTTATCTACTGTGCCCTGTTTGGCGGAGCTGCTTGGATCGCTTGCGTTTAATGCTAGCTGCCGATCCATGTGTGTTTCTAATATTATGAATTGACAGTGCTGCATCTAATTTTAGATTGAAGCAATTGTGTTTCGGTGGAAAAGTGCTGTTGCTGAAGTGCTGTTGCTGGCTTCTCCGACATAATACGACAGCTTATCTTCGAGGTAGCAGCGTAATTAGAAATGACTTTTGAAAATATATGAGCTTGCTTGAAGTAACTGAACACTACACCGACGACCTGCGTGGCGCAATGGTTATCATGCCGGACTGCCAATCGAAGGGTCCCGGTTTGATTCCCGGCGAAACAGAAGTTTGAATGATGTGTTTCTGTCTGTGTGTGTGTCCATGGTACCCATGACCCTACTGTGGGGCTATGCGTGCGAAGCGTTATTTATTTATTTATTTATTTACTAACCACAACGACCAATCAGGATTACCAAAAAAAACTTAAATTTCCGTTGCATTAGTAAAAAATTACTCCATATTCAGTGGTTGTCAGTATCTCACCGTTCCTTGTGTGGGGTTCCCTAAGATTCCCCGTGGGGTGTACGACAGGTAATGGGTAACGACGGGCTTATATTGCATGTAAGTAGCAACCTGTCAATGCCAAGTGTTCTGGTATACTCTGATTATATTATTGGCAATAACGGTAATTGTTAATATCTATGTTCCTGGCATCTAAATCAGGAATAAACGATAATTGGCATATACCTGGTAGTGTTTACACAGATTGTTACCGTCAAGTGATATTATCTTATGTGGTATTTAGTAAGCACGCTTTTCATCATTTTAGGTTCACTTCCAAAACTGAACTGTCCGCAAGTTTTTTTGTGCCTAGAAGATGGGAAAAGGCTATCTTCCGGAGATACACGCGAGGGTTGTCTTTGTCTTTGTCAACACCTTGCTGACTTTAGTCTGTCTAGTTAACACTGAAGATGCTGCCGGAATGAGCCTTGCTTCATCGGAAGTATTAGTACTATCGGAGGTGTCTAATTTTTTAGACTGGACTGACGACATTTACCCCGTCAGTGGAAAAACAGGTTTCAGTAAAACTCTTGGTCAAAGACTCGAATCCTCCAATTAGTTGTATTGTAAATAACTGTCGCGTTTAATTTCAAAACAGATAATATTTAAAGTCAATAAACTGTACTCTGAAACTAATAGAACCTTAAAAGATACCTAAAATGTAAGTTTACACCCACGGCTCTTTATGAATAACTAATATTAAATTTGCAATTTCCAGTTTGTTTGTTTTAATTACGTCTTTAAGAAATGCTCAAATTTTAACAGGGGTGAACGGACGTTTAGTGTGACGTTAACAGACGTCAACGTAACAAATAAGTATTTAACAAACATTAAAAAGCAGATCGCAAAGCTATGTATGTAACCACTCTAAAAAAATAACACTGAGATGCTTTAAATTAAGGTAATAAATGTACAAAAATGTACCCTAAATATGATATTGCATTATATTTAATATCTTGACAGTTTTGTTTCTACCTTTTTCCTAACCTTCCGGCAACTCCAGAGGTTTTTCTGAGCGCAATAATTTTCTTTGCTCACGACTCGCCCAAGCGAAAAGAGAGATAAAAAAAGCGATTTCAGCTCTTTGTCCTCGACCTCTGTAATAAGAGGAACTCTGATTTGTTACATATGGAGGTAACTAATTCCATTAACATTGATGACCTCATACAGCTTTTGGTGAAACAGATTTATATTTAGTAGGAATGTGTCTTTTGTTTTCCTTGTCTAATAAGTCTGTTGTATAAAACCTGGTAGTTAGCTTTGATGTAAGGTTACGTACTAATCTAGACCAATATAATAAATGTTAAAGTTTGGATGTTTGGATTAACTGAACGGACCGGGATGACATTTAACATAGAGATAGATTATAGTCTGCAATGGCACAATGTCTACTTTTTATCTCGGGAAGAATGTACTACTCCCGTGGAACAAAACACCCGAGCGAAACCGGGCTAGATCACTTAGTGATTACTTATAAATGTTTACCATATTTCTAGATTAGCCATTCAGAAATGATGAAATTCAAAGAATCAAAATTTATAAGCTGAAGTGGCAATGATTATGCCCTATCGTAAGGAGGACCGATTCCGCTGGGTCAAAAAGTCCTAGAGCGGTAAGAATATCCCAAAAGATGTAAAGGAGCACTAAGGGTCTTCTTATAACCACGTAGAGTGACGGTCTGAACAAGATAGCATTAAACCGTTTAATTCAGAAGGCACAGGACAGAGTGACGAAGATATTGGAAGCCTATGTTGCATTTCTCTGTATGACTTGTATGCAATTTACAGCAGACCAGATAGAGACTGTTTTTATGATGATGGGCAGCAGCAATGACTTCACACCAAGTGGACTGCTTGCTCATTTGCTACACCTTTAGAAATAAACAACAAAAAATATCAAATGAATTTAAAGTAAATCTTGTCTCTTTCTTAACCGCCTTCAAATTTCTTGCACTCCCTTAGGTAAACTGGTAGATAATGGCACTTGGCATTAAGCTCGCCTATTGTACCACATTTTTATGGGTTCAATAAAGTTTGTTAAAAAAAATTGGATGCAATAAAATTATGCGACCTCATAGTAAATATCAGTTTCGTCCTTCGTACGCATTAAACAGCGTCATATTACACTTACCACTTAAAAAATAGAGCTATTCGAAAAATGTTATGATAAAACATTGAATCCTACTTCTTGCCTATTTAAAATGGTACACATCAGAAAAAGCATTTCTAATATTTACTATTAACATTTAAATCGAAAAAGTAAAATAATTTATTTAAATCTTGTTTTAAATACGATTCTTGTGTTAAGTTCCTACACAAAAGCGGAAATGCCTCGCAAATTTCCTAATACAATCTCATGTAACCGTCGTCTCATATTTGGTTTCAGACCCCTGAATTTTGCACCTTCGAACACATATCCTCCATAATTACTCGTTCGCAGGTGTCGGCAACATTTTCTGGTAATTACTCGTGTTCTATTTTACCCTTCGTTCTTGAGAAGTTCCCACGTTTCATCGGGAAATGGTCACCCCACTTAGCTTGTGGTAATTCTGCTTAAATATGGATAGATATTAGCACCCTAAATAATTAATTTTCTCTCATAACTACAGTAGATCTAAGTATTGCTAAGGCCTAAAAGAGGAATATTAAATCATGTAGGTCTATGAGTGTGTTCATATCTTGACACAAAGCCGCGTAAGCTACGTTTTTTAACCGACCTCAATCAAAAAAGGAGGAAGTTATCAATTCGACTGTGTTTTATTATGTTTGTTACCTCAGAACTTTCGACTGGGTGAACAGATTTTGATTATTCTTTTTTATTTGAAAGCTGATGCTTCCCGTGTGGTCCCATTTCAATTTGGTCCAGTTCTGACAATGGCATCCACGAAAAACCCATATAAGTCTTAAATTCGCATTAAGTAGCTGCGCGACAAATGGACGATAACTCAATATCACGGCAACGGATTTCGATGATTCTTTTTTTGTTGGAAAGGATTGAAGTACTCAAGGGTAGTTTGATATGAGTTTGGCTAGGTTTTGACTATGGGATTAATGAAAAAATAAGGGAACTCTTCAATTCTTAGGAGCAAATTAACGATACTCGACCCCTCGTCCCTACATTATATTGTTACGACTTTGAGTACCTATATCTCGAAAACAAAGCGTCGTACAGCAGAACCCCAAAAACGCATAAACAGGTATTAGGTCTACTATCGAACAGTGAAGAAAGTTCTCGAAAAATCAGTCATAAGAAAAACATCGATTTCTACGAGTAAACAAATTCGGGATCCGCAGCGAGTACGTACCTATATATAGCGTACATGTATAGGTTGTTTACATCGCGGGTCGCGGCTATTGTTTATGACTACATAAGCTGTACATAGGTGCGTAATAACATAAAGGAAGGTTCGGGACGGGTCTATTGTATTTGGTGGTTCGGGAAATTTCTAGAGAACCATGGCCGTATATAAGGCACGCGCCGAGCCGCGACTGGGCAGTTTATTTCCGGAAGTGAAGCCGAAGCGATCTCTACCAAGCGACAAGGAAGAATTATTTCAACGACTCAAGCGAAGATATTGGACTATAGTGACTGTGCATTGTGATTCGGACTCTATTAAGTGGATTTTTGTGGAAGCTGACAATAAACGCCTTCTACGTTACCAACGGCATTTTCATTACCCATAGCGCGTAACAATTGGTGTCAGAAGGGGAATGCCGTTAGTACAACGAGACGAAGAGGGGCGCACTCCGAGGACCAGGAGACAGGTCGGTATGGATGCTGCGCGACAACTTGCGGCTGAAGGGGAGGACGAGACCGCTGCGCCGGGGTCGTCGTCAGGGGCAACCGCAGCACCGGCTCCCACAATGGATATGGCAGCGCTACTGTCCGCCATACAGGGGATGCAAGAAAAGATGCAGGCCAATCTAGAAGCTAGACTAGAAGCTAGCCAACGGGAACAGGAAGCCATCCGCCGCGAACAGGAAGCCAGCCGCCACGAGATCCAGGAACAGATCCAGGCCAGTCTAGAAGCCAGCCGCCGTGAACAGGAAGCCAGCGTTCGACAAATCCAGGATCAAATCCAGACCAGTCAAGATGCCAGCCGTCGAGAGATCATAGAGAAAATTGACAGTGGACTTACTGGCCTTGGCGAGAAAGTTAAGGAAGTGGAGCATGAGGTTAAGGGAGTCACGCTAAGAACCGACCAATTGGAAGAGCGGGTGGAAGAGCTAAGCAAGGAGGTCGTAAAACTGAAGATCCGTGAACCGATTTCAGTACCTTCTGCGTCATCCGCGAGGCTCGACCTACCACACTTTGACGGAAGCTCTTCCTGGGCAGCTTTCCGGTACCAGTTCGAGACGCTTGCGAAAGCAAATGCTTGGGGACAGGATTACTCCTTTACCGCTTTAACCCTGGCCTTAAGAGGGGACGCCTTAATGACAATCGAAAACCTACCGAAGGAAGGCAGGACACTGGAAACTCTAATGGAAGCGTTAGAAACTCGCTATGGCGAGAAACACCTGGAGTATGTGTACCGAGCTCAGCTTCGAGAGAGAACACAAAAGCCCAATGAGAGCCTCCAGCAGTGGGCAACAGAGGTTGAAAGACTTGTAAGGCGTGCCTACTCTTCGACACCAGGGAATATAGAAGTGTACTTACTGCAGGCATTTGTCGACGGGATACGAGACCTAGAGGTCAGGGCTGCTGTGCGTCTGGGCCATCACCAGACTCTGAAGAGTGCTTTGGCCCATGCCATGGAAGTCGAAGCCGTGAGACAAGATACAAGGTACCATAAAGTAAGGGAAGTGGTAACGGAGGAAAAGAAACCACGTTATGGCCCCACATGCTACGGTTGCGGCGAAAAGGGGCATATTCGGTTGGAGTGTCCCAAGAAGAAAAGAAGATGGGTTTCTGACTCGGAAACCCAAGTGGACGACTTACCGTTAAACTAGATGTCGCCAGGGCCGCGGGGCGGGCGCTGGTTGGTCAAATTAATGCCCCCTGTGTTACAATTAACCAAGTTTGCAACGGAAACAGTTTAACAATTGAGGGTATTGTGAATAACCGGACTTGCCAATTCACTGTGGATACTGGAGCCTCTTGTTCAATTGTGAAGCCTGAGCTACTTCCGCGAACCATTCAGTGGACCAAGCGATCGCCAGCATACCGTCTTCAAACAGCAACCGGCCAACCAGTTTCCGTCCTCGGCAATATAGACGTTGATTTGAAGATTGGTGACCGTGTATATCGACATCCAGTATTAATTGCCAGTATCACCGATGATTGCATATTGGGACTGGACTTCTTAAGGAAAGAACAGTGCGTTGTTGACGTACGGAAAGGGGTTTTGAGGTTCCCTGATCGAGAAGTATGTCTTAATGGATCTGAACCATGCAATCTTTACTGCTTGAAGGACACTGTACTAGCACCCAGATCGGAGTCTCTAGTGAAAGTGAAATTCCCCTCGGAGGTTAATGTAAGAAGATGCGTGATTGTTGAGGACACCGGAAGTAACAATAGCTTGATTACTGCGAGAACTCTGCTCATGTCCAAAGGAGTATCGACGATTCGGGTTCTCAATATGAGTAACGAGGAAGTTCATTTAAAGAAGAACAGCTTAATGGGAAGATGCGAGGAAGTGAAACTTCTTAGACAGCTGAGAAATATCAGAGCAGTACAGCCAGAGAGACAAAGTAGTGCTGATATTGTCTGTCAACTTCTTGAAGCTTCTAAGGAAAACTTATCTACTTCCGAGCGACAGCAGGCATGGGAACTCCTATCAAAATTTAAAAACATTTTTGCAAAGGACTGTGATTTCGGACGAACGGGACTCGTCAAGCACCAAATCGACACCGGCAACGCTAGGCCCATTAAACAAAGACCTCGAAGGATACCATGGGCAAAAGAAAAAGAAGTCACTGAACTCGTCAAAGACATGGCTTGTAACGGAATTATCGAACCTTCTACAAGTCCGTGGTCTTCACCAGTTGTCTTAGTAAAGAAAAAGGACGGCAGCACAAGGTTCTGTGTAGATTACCGGATGTTGAATAACGTTACCAAAAAGGATAGTTATCCCCTGCCTCAAATAGATGACACGCTGGACATGCTCAGTGGTATGAAGTGGTTCTCTACCATTGATCTGAAGAGTGGATATTGGCAGGTGGAGATAGATCCGAAAGATAAGGAAAAGACAGCATTCAGTACAGGAATAGGTAACGGTCTATGGCAATTTAAAGTTATGCCATTCGGCTTATGTAATGCACCGGCAACCTTCGAACGTCTCATGGAAAGGGTAATGGTCGGCCTTCTTGGAGACGTATGTTTGGTCTACCTTGATGACATCATCATCATGGGGCGTACTTTTAAGGAACACCTGCAGAATATGGAGAAGGTTTTTACACGGCTTCGGAACGCCAACCTTAAGCTAAGCCCGAAGAAATGTGCCCTCTTCAAGAAAGAAGTGAGCTACCTTGGACACATTATTTCCCCGGAAGGAGTTAAAACCGACCCAGAGAAGATTAAGGCTGTGCAGGACTGGCCTACTCCGAGGAATAAATCTGAAGTACGTTCATTTCTGGGTCTGTGTACGTATTACAGACGTTTTGTAAAGAAATTTTCAGATATAGCCAGGCCATTACATCGTCTTACGGAAGAAAAACGAGATTTTGTTTGGGATTCCACTTGTGAAGATGCTTTCAGAGAGCTAAAACGTTGTTTGTGTGAAACGCCTATATTAGGATATCCAAGTCGCGACGGGAGGTTCGTCGTGGATACGGACGCGAGTAATACTGGAATCGGCGGCGTTTTATCACAGATACAAGGCGAGCACACGGTAGTGATAGCATACTTCAGCAAATCACTCTCGAAACCAGAAAGAAATTACTGCGTTACTCGTAGAGAGTTACTTGCCGTAGTCAAGGTCTTGCAACATTTTTCGAAGTACCTTATTGGTCGCCAGTTTACACTACGGACAGATCACGCAGCGTTACAATGGCTCCTGCAGTTTAAAAATCCTGAAGGTCAAGTGGCACGATGGCTCGAGCAACTGCAAGAGTTTCATTTTGTTACGGAACACCGGAGTGGAAAAGGACACAGCAACGCCGATGCCTTATCACGAAGACCTTGTCCTGAAGATTGCAAACACTGTCAGAAACAGGAAACCATAGGACATGTTAAATTAATAAGGACGCAAGGTTTAGACGATGAATGGACCAACGAAAACATGAAAAAGGCGCAAGAAGAAGATGATGATCTACGGTTAATACTGGACTGGAAGCGAAGTGAGAACAAACCCAGCTGGAATGATGTGTCAGCATGTAGTCCAGTCACTAAAAGCTATTGGGCTCAATGGGACAGCTTAGTCTTGGAAAATGATGTCTTACATAGAAGATGGGAGTCTAACACCGGAAAGGAAGTAACCCTACAGATCGTAGTACCAAGAAGTATGGTGTCGTCCGTCCTAAGGCACATTCATGATGGAACTTCTGGTGGGAACCTTGGCGTGAAGAAAACACTAGTAAAGCTGCGAAAAAGATTTTATTGGGTACATTGTCGCGAAGATGTGGAAGACTGGTGCCGAAAATGTACAGCTTGCGCTTCAGTCAGTTGTATAACGTTGGAGCACCTTGGGAGCGTATAGCTATTGACGTAGCTGGGCCATTTCCAGTAACCGAAGATGGAAACCGATACATCGTAGTTGTGCAGGACTATTTCACTAAGTGGCCTGAAGTGTTTGCCACTCCCAATCAAGAAGCACACACCGTGGCTAAAAAGCTCGTGCAAGAAGTAGTCTGCCGATATGGTGTACCTATGGAAATCCATTCGGACCAAGGACGTAATTTCGAGTCGGGACTATTCCAAGAAATGTGTAGTTTGCTGGGCATGCATAAGACGCGCACGACTCCTGCTCATCCACAGTCAGACGGTATGGTCGAGAGATTCAACCAAACGTTGGAAAATCACTTGGCTAAGGTAGTGGATGAACATCAAAAAGATTGGGACCAATACATACCTCTGTTCCTTATGTCGTATCGTTCGGCAATCCACGACAGTACAGGATTTACGCCAGCAAAGGTAAACTTTGGAAGAGAAATGAGGCTTCCGATAGACGCCATTACTGGAACTCCACCGGATGGTCCCAAGATTGTGACGGAGTACGTAAGTGATCTTCAATACCAGCTAAATGAGGTACACAAGATGGTTCGGGAGAACAGCTTGAAAACCAGCACAAGCATGAAAACCCGATATGACAGGAAAGCCAATTCCAAGGGATTTGAAGAAGGAGCTCTAGTGTGGTTTCACAATCCGCAGAGGAAAAAGGGGAAGTCCCCGAAATTACAACCTCGCTGGGAAGGACCTTACACTGTTGTCACAAAGATTAACGACATCACGTACCGGATTAAGAAGGGGCCCCGCGGCAAGCTAAAAGTAGTACATGTAGACCGACTAGCAAAATACTACGGAAAGAATCATGCTCGGGACGAGCATGACTAAGGAGGGGGTAATGTTACGACTTTGAGTACCTATATCTCGAAAACAAAGCGTCGTACAGCAGAACCCCAAAAACGCATAAACAGGTATTAGGTCTACTATCGAACAGTGAAGAAAGTTCTCGAAAAATCAGTCATAAGAAAAACATCGATTTCTACGAGTAAACAAATTCGGGATCCGCAGCGAGTACGTACCTATATATAGCGTACATGTATAGGTTGTTTACATCGCGGGTCGCGGCTATTGTTTATGACTACATAAGCTGTACATAGGTGCGTAATAACATAAAGGAAGGTTCGGGACGGGTCTATTGTATTTGGTGGTTCGGGAAATTTCTAGAGAACCATGGCCGTATATAAGGCACGCGCCGAGCCGCGACTGGGCAGTTTATTTCCGGAAGTGAAACCGAAGCGATCTCTACCAAGCGACAAGGAAGAATTATTTCAACGACTCAAGCGAAGATATTGGACTATAGTGACTGTGCATTGTGATTCGGACTCTATTAAGTGGATTTTTGTGGAAGCTGACAATAAACGCCTTCTACGTTACCAACGGCATTTTCATTACCCATAGCGCGTAACAATATGGTTAATACAGATCGTACCTACATATTGATCAGTAGAATGAAATAGAAAATGTAAGTTGACTATTAAATTGTAGAAGAATACGCATTTTTTTTACTTTTTAGTGCATATTAATTAGTTTCGGAATAATTTTCTTTTGAAGTCCGTTTTATAATTTGCTAAAGTTTTTGTTTATTACGTATTGGAGTGCCACAGTCTATACTTGATGCAATACTAAGATCAAAATAAAAAATAAAAAACAGTTTAAAAAGGGACTTTTATAAAATTTATCTTATAATAATTCTTATAATAATAATAATGCTCGTATTTCAAATTTTTTATATTCTTAAAATGTATTTAACATTGATCTTGACAGATTTAATATGACTCTATGTTAAAACGAGTGGACCCCGCAGACTTTGTCCTGCCTTAAAAGTAATAAAAGAGGATTTGTTTTCTTATTATCTTAAAGAGACTTCATGTTACTATCAAACAAAAATATAAAACAAATAATGACATACGAACTGTCCAGTTATTCTGACTGTGTCAAAGTTTAGAACGACACGGCACGAAATACAAAACGTTTGACAGGCAGGAACAATTTATATGGGAAAACTAAATAAGTAAAAAAGTAATTAAAAAACATTTCCAGTGGCCCAAATTGTCAAATCTAAACCATCCTCGAATCCATTTGAATACACACAAAAAAAATCATTAAAATCTGTCCAGCCGTTAAGGAGGAGTTCAGTGACATACACACTCACACAAGAATTATATATATTATAAGATGAGCCAAGTACAAAATATGAAGGTTGATAGCCTATTTGCAATATCTTAACGCATTCGAATTCTTTTGTCGACGTAACGGATTCTCTATCCCTACTTATCTTAATTTTATTGAAGGAAACGCACTTTTTTGCCGGTTTACAAATCGCCTGGGATCGTATTATTTCGTGCGTAGATTTATCGGTGCAAGATCGGCCTTCGCTGGGTTCCAATATAAATCTTCTGCCTATTTAAACGGTTATTAGGACCCCAGCGATTGATGTCCGATGAGGTTTAACCAGGAAACCGAATAAGGATAACATATGAAAACAATTGTATTTTTAAATACGCTGGAAATGATAAAACACCTCTTTTCGGTAATTATAGCTCTATAAATAGTTTCAAATATAATTTTCCATAAACGAATTTTTTTTCTTTTAGTAAATGTGTCCCATCAGTGTATATTACAAATGTCAGATAAACATGTTATTGTGTATCCAGCCTTTGCTCATGTCGTATCAGGTGATACAAGTACCATAGACTTAGGATATACTCACGTATCTAACATACACTAACGTATCCTAAGTCTATGGGTGATAACTGATAATATATATATATTTTTCAGTTATGGCATCGCAAACTCTGTGTATACTGCCAGCGTCAAGTATAATTTTTGCATCAATTTTTTGCCAGTTTCAATAAAACTGGACGAAGTAATAACAAAGTCAGTAAGTAAGTCGTCAGTAATCAGTCAGTCTAGCCAGTCCAACATTCAAGTAAAGCGATGGCTACTTTACTAGAACGTGTTCGATGGAATTTTGGAGGCAAGTAGAAAAAACATATTTTAGCACTGTTATTCTATTTCTCAAACACTCGTGCACTGTAATTAACCTATATCAAACAAAATGCCATCACTTTTATCCGATATAACTCAAAAATACACCAAGAAAATGAAAATAAAACAAGAGCACATTATGTATTTTTCGACTTCCCGCCAAAACTCAACTGATAATATTAATTAAAGTCATATTAGGTGTCAGTCATCAGTCGGAAGCCAGTTAAATACTCAAGTAAAGCGACGGATACTTTAACTGAACGTGTCTGATGGAGTTTTAGAGGCGAGCTGGTAAACATATTAGCACTGTAATTTTATTTGGCAACACTGGTGCGCTGAAATTAACCTATATCACCTAAAATATTCGTATCATCAACTTTATCCGATATTACTTAAAAATAAACCAAGAAAATTAAAATAAAATACGAGCTCAAAATATGTATGTCTTTTTAACTTTCGTCTCGCAGGACCGACACATAAATCTTACATAATTTTATTGAAAGCCTAAGAATAATTATTATTCACCTTAATACCCGAGCTTATTAAATGATTTTTTGACTCTTTGAATGTCTCACTTGAGACTAAATTTTCGGTTTATGAATCCGGTGTGATATCATCCACTACGAGTATGATACCGCTAATAATAACGTTAAATACATAATTATATGTTTACGCGTAATCCCCTATTAACAAGGATACTAGTTAGGGGAATAGTATATCCGATGTAAAGGAAAATAAGTAAAGAAGATTCCTGTTAAGAAGCCCCTTATTAGCTCTAATTACTGCTAGTTTGGAGATGTTTTCTTTCTTTTAGATTGTAGCAATACTATTTTATTAGATCGATTATACTTCAGTATAGATTAATAGGCTATGTTTCTAAGGGCTCGACTTTTGGCTTAAAATCGTTAGTGAAAATCATACAAAAACTCTCAGCAGTGTTCATGTGAATATCACAATACTTATATTATTACTAGCTGACCCCGCGAACTCCGTATCGCGTTTAAATATTAAATAATAATAATAATGGATAGCATATAAACCTTCTCCGTAAAAAAAATACATATACATACCAATTTTCATAATAATCGGTCGAATAGTTTCTGAGTTTTGCGATGTCATATATACAAACATCCTCTTTTATATGTATATAGTGGACCCCGCAGACGTTGTCCTGCCTTAAAAGTAATAAAAGAGGATTTGTTTTCTTATTATCTTAAAGAGACTTCATGTTACTATCAAACAAAAATATAAAACAAATAATGACATACGAACTGTCCTGTTATTCTGAATGTGTCAAAGTTTAGAACGGCACGGCACGAAATACAAACGTTTGACAGATAGGAACAATTTATATGGGAAAACTACTTATAAATAAAAAAATTATTAAAAAACATTTCCAGTGGCCCAAATTGTGAATCTAAACCATCCTCGAATCCATTTGAATACACACAAAAAATTCATTAAAATCTGTCCAGCCGTTAAGGAGGAGTTCAGTGACATACACACTCTATAGAAGATAAAACTTGGTTACTTTAAGAGTGATTCGGTAAAATACATTCAAAAAGCATGGAATGATGGTTGGTGGATAACAGTATCGTCGTTGCTAAAATTGTAACAATTTACTTGTGTATTAATCTCTTGTATACTTATCTCAATTAGTAGGTGATACATCATCTATCCCATAAATTTTGTTTTAAAATATTATCTGATACCGTAATTCTTTCAATTGTACTTTATAAATAAGCCCATAAATGTACCCAGCACCTTGGGAGAGGATACCGGGTTACGTGGGATTTGTACCGCACTAAAATCCCTTCGGTGGCCTGCCTCTGCACTTGGAGAGGACTCCGGGATCTCCATTGGAACGCACCGGTGTCCTCCACGCGCGGCGACCCAGAACGGGCCCATCTTCGGGAGAGCAGATGCACCCTCCTGCATTCTCAGGCGCTCACAGCGGCATGTGGTCACGCCCACACCGCCGTCGTTCCCAGAGCTGCTGGCTGGACGGCGCCCACTCTCACCGTCCGCAACCTCGGAAGCCCTCTTTTAGTCACCTCTTACGATCAGGCATGGGGTAAGGTAGCTCTATTCTTAATCCTGAAGCTACAGGGTCATGAATGCTTGACACAGGTATCCATTATTGTCCTGCTTAGAGCACTCAGAAGAATTTATCTTAGCGGATTGCTCTGCTTGTAACAATGGCCAGGCGTAGGAAAGTAAACAAAATTCTGCCACGCACGCCTTCTCTACTTTCTTCGCGAAAAATTAAAAGAAAAAATATTATAAATTAAGTTACGCGTTACCGCAATGTTCCTGTTCATTTGGTAAAATATAAAATTTTGTTGAAATGAAAATAGGACAACATTTTGCGGCCGCACCGTTGGAGGCTACTAACGACTGTCTGATAAGAAATAACTTGTAGCTGACTCCGTTGTATTGGAGTTTTAGCGAAAATAGTATAAATAATTAACCTTAATAATAATGTACTGATTAAGACACTGAATTGTGCAGCGAGACAAGCCGAAGAGGACTGATTTCTATTTCCAGGCAATATGGATGAAAAATAGCAAACAGATAGTCTTGTGGTGATAGCAGCGGGCTTACAATACAGATTATTATCCAATATAGATTATTATTTCGAGCATTTCCTAAAATATAACAAAGGGATTAAAAAAATTAGTACATGTGTCATGGACGGTTAAGAAGTCCTACCGAGAACACTCAGAAGGAATAAATTCACTGTTAATTTATCTTTAGCGGATTGCTGCGCTTGTTACAACGTCCATAAGTGAGAAACTCTACAAAAAGTATATTATTACAGCGCTTTCTCTACTCTCCCCGGGAACCATTCCACAAGACATTATTACAAATTACGATCCGTCTTACTGTTATGTTCCTGTTCATTTGATAAAATATAAAGTTCAGTTAAAATGAAACTAGGGCAAAATTTTCGCGGTTGCTCCGTTAGAGGCAATTACTAACGACACTCTGATAAGAAATAGCTTCTTAATGCCGCCATTGTAAAGAAGTTTTAGGAAAATTTATTATAAACTGGACCACGAGTTCTAGACCAGTGTCGTACTTTGACTAATAAAATAAGAGTTAATAAGCACAATACAGTATCTAAAGTATTTTCCAAAAGGGAACAAAGGACGAATACGAAAATGGATGAATACCTGTGTCATGGACACTTAAATATATCTGTCCTGCTGAGAGCACTTAGAAGCAACAAATTCTCTCTCAATTTATCTTTAGCGGATTGCTGTGCTTGTAACAACGGCCGGGCGTGGGAAACTGGACAAAAAGCCTACCGCGCCTTCTCTACTTTCCCCGGGAACCATTACGCAAAACATTATTCTAAATTACGTGCCGCGTTGCCGTGATGTTCCTGTTCATTTGATAAAAAATAAAATTCAGTTTAAATGAAAATAAAGCAACATTTTTGCGTCAGTTGTGAACGACTCATAACTTCTAGAATCTAGAGTAGCGATCGTTGAACTGAAGTTTAGATGAAAATGGAGTCGTTGTTTTCTTTTTAAAATAGGTACATAATGTTCGCTTCAAAAACACTATTATGTGGACTACTGGTGTATATGCTAGGGATTCGACTTGAAGTGTTAAGTAAGACACCGTGTCAAGCCGAATCGAAGGTCTACATACAATTTCCCATTCGATTTGTCTAAAACAACAGAAACATTTACTTGATTACATAAGGCAAACCTATATATAAACTTAAATTTAATATTTTTCGCTCGATCTTCATTATTAAATTGCAAAACGAGTGCATCTGACATGCTTTTGGAACAATTTAAGTACTCACTCATTTTATTTCACTATTTCTTCGTCATTTTTTCATTAATAGATGCACTTTGTTCAATGTCCATATTTTAAATACTTGATATAACGAATTTTACAAGTACAGACCGTCGAGCCGTCAACAACTGTCACCCCTCCGTCTTACGAATTTTTGATCAGGCCACGTGTCCTGACGCGAGTTTAACATTTTTTTACCAATCCCAAAAAAGTGCACAACGCCGCTAAAGAAGTTTTTTTCTGTCTTCACAGTTACACTAGCATCTTTGGAAACGAAAAAAAAAATTCACAAGGAGAAGCACTTGTTCTTGAGAAGTCTTTAAAAGTTTAGCAGAAGCTAGTTTCGATCACTCCAGTTGGACAGGCGTTAAGCTTGCCTCCAAGTGTTGGTTCGTGGCCAAATACCCAAAGGAAACGAATATCTAAAGCCATTGATGAAATCTGGCACGAGAATTTCAACTCTGATTTAGAAACACATAAAATTGTTTTCAACAATTTTAAACGGTCTCTTAAATATCGAGTTGCGCGTCGTGAAATAAATTTATTTGTTGATTTGTTTTTATTTTTATGGTAATTTATGTTTTTCCGTGTTTATTGACAATGGCATTTAATTCTCATTCATATCCTAGTTCTGGACATACAAAATGGCAAAGCAAAAAGGTAGAGACGTAGAAATCGTTGATTGTATTTTGGTTAAAATAATTACTTTAAACAAACTATATTTTAGGCAGACTGCAACCTTTTTTACGTCCCACAGCTTAGCACGGGTCTCTCCCCGTTATTGGGGAGGCTTGGAATTTACTCCACCATGCTTCTCCAATGCGGGTTGGTGGAGATGCGGGTTAGAGGCCTATCTACTGTCGGATGTTTTCAAACCGCCCATAAGGCTTCCGACAAGGTTTAACGACTGTTATCTATCCACAACAACCGGGTCCGATGGCTTAACGTGCCCTCAGAAGCACGGAAACGCGCATGAAATTTGTGTAACTACGAGTAGCAATCACCCATCTAACATCCGACCGCACCCGTTTGGATTAGGTGAGTAGATTCCTTGCGTTCTACGTCGACGGGCCTTTTGGCCTTGCATTTATAAAACACAGCTATTTGTGTGCTTCATACATCGGGTTGCGGCTTTTACCTGCAAGAATCTATATGAGCAAAATCTCTACAGGCCTTAAAACTGTAATATATAGGTCGTTTTCGTACTATGTAGTATATTGTAGATATCAAATATTTTATACTCTCACAACCTGTTACATTACGAGCTTTTTGGGTAAAGCGTAACATACGGTTTGTTTTATGGATTGCATCCCAATACTTCATAAAATTTTGTTTACAATTGGATGTTGCGTACCTTCATTGTAAGCATACTAGTTCCACTTGTGTAAAGTACAAAGTGTAAAAATGTATGAGTATGTCGCGTTTTGACTACTCATTAAAATATCTATATCAATTATTTTGTACTGAACTGCCATAACAAAGAGAAACAAAAACACTAAATAATGCTACTTATTGATATTTGGACCTATATTTATTATTTTGCTTTTGTGCTCCCCAATAGGTAATTACTGTAAATTTATGCCTATCTACCTTATAACCGCCATAAGTAAAAGCTTTCTTCGGACCATCTGGACAGTTTGAAGTTTAAACAAAACATGGCCGTTAAAGTTACAAATTCAAGATTCGAAATCGTCTACAAATTATCTGCGACAAATTGATTTATTCGTGAGTAAAGGACGTAACTTGAGTTGTTAATCTGTTTACAATTTTTGGCGGCTCTTATGTAATTTTTTTCTTAAAAGCTACTTTACTTACCTATTATGGTGACCGAGTCAACCGAGTCAAAGTCATCATTTCAGTCTCTAGTTCACCTGGAACCCGGGACGTGGGAGTCCACGCCACACGGGTCGTCAACTTTGAGGTATTCCCTAGATAAGCAGCTGCCAGTGTGACCATCTCAAAATTGGGGAATTTGCCACAAGCTGGGCCAAAATTCTGCCAAATCTGCCACAGGCTGGGCAAAATTCTGCCAAATCTGCCACTCTTGAGTTTTTCGGGCTATTACAGGGGAGGGTTGGGAGGGAGGGAGGTTTTCAATAGAATAAAATTAAAGTCAGTGATAATAATATGATTGAAATAAACGTTACACACTCATAGCCCCACAGTAAGGTAATTAATACCCTGTGTCGTGGGTACCATGGACATGTTCAAAGACAGGAACAAAAACACCCAGACAAAGAACAGAAATTTAAACTCATCATTCAAGTTTCTGTTCCGCCGGGAATCGGACCCGGAACCCTTCGATTGGCAGTCCGGCATGGTAACCATTGCGCCACACGGGTCGTCATAAAATGAATTTTGCACAATTTATATTGTCTTCATCCATGACATGCTCCTCAGACAATCAACACTCTGCTCATTTCAGACTACGATATACTATTGTACTATATAGAATGGCAAAGAAAAGCCTAATGCTATAATATATAGCATGGCGTTCATATTACGCGATATTGTCGCTAGCATTTATAGTAGGGAATACCGGGGCAAGATGAGATAGCTAAGAAAAAACTCGTTATACAAGGAAAATTAAACTCTTTAATGAAATTCTTTAACTAAAGAGGATACAATTATACATTGGTCTCTTATAATTAAACGTTGTGCATGCAAAATGATGCAAAATCATAGAACTTTTCTGGGAAATAATTTTAATGAGGTAGGCTGCGTTCACAAATATATATCTCTTCGTCTTCCTCATCTACTCCGGCACATGAATTATGTGCCCAACCATGGCACACCTGCAGATCACAAAACCTTCGGTAGACTCTAAGTGTAAGTACCCACAATATGTAGATGCAGGCACAGTTATCATCCTCTTTTTACCGACTTCCAAAAGAAGGAGGTACTGTATTCGGCTGTATGTATTTTTTTTTTATATATGTTCACCGATTACTCCGCCGTTTGTGGACCGATTTTCGAAATTCTTTTTTTGTTCGTATGCTTATACTCCCGAGGTGGTCCCATTGTCACCAAATCAGGATCTGATGATGGGATCCCAGGGAAATCGAGGGGAACTCTCAAATTTTATAGGCACACACATTGATTTTCTTATACTTTCTGAAGCATAAGAGATATTTGTGCATAGTAATCATCATCTCATGTTGCTGAGCTGATGATGGAAGGTACTGCAACAGTGAGGAGTTGAAAGCAAATTCTTTCAATAAATAGTTTTTTATTCCAAATCTTACATTCCTGAGGTGTTCCAACTGTCACCAAGTCAAAGTCTGTTGAGGGGATCCCAGAGAAATCGAAGGGAACATTAAAATTTTATAGCACAACAAATGATTTTCATATTTTTACTAAAGCAAAACAGGCATTTTTGTATAATTATCATCATAGCATGTTGCTGAACTGATGATGGAAGGTACTACGAAGATTAGGAGTTGAGAGCAAATTCTTTCAATAAATGGTTTTTTGTTCGAAATCTTACATTTCTGAGGTAGTCCAACTGTCACCAAGTCAAAGTCTGATGATGGTATCCCAGAGAAATCGAATGGAACATTCAAATTTTATAGCACAACAAATGATTTTCATATTTTTACTAAAGCAAAACAGGCATTTTTTTATAATTATCATCATAGCATGTTGCTGAGCTGATGATGGAAGGTACTACGAAGGTTAGGAGTTGAGAGAAAATTCTTTCAATAAATGGTTTTTTGTTCGAAATCTTACATTTCTGAGGTAGTCCAACTGTCACCAAGTCAAAGTCTGATGATGGTATCCCAGAGAAATCGAAAGGAACATTCAAATTTTATAGCACAACAAATGATTTTCATATTTTTACTAAAGCAAAACAGGCAGTTTTGTATAATTGTCATCATATCATGTTGCAGAGCTGATGATGGAAGGTACTATGACGGTTAGGAGTTGAGAGTAAATTCTTTCAATAAATGGTTTTTTGTTGGAAATCTTACATTTCTGAGGTGGTCCAACTGTCACCATGGCAAAATCTGATGATGTGATACTAGGGAAATCGAGGGAAACACTGAAATATAATAGGCACACACATTCTTTTAGTCATATTTTTTAACATAATACAAATATTTGTGTCCGGTAATTATCACCTCATGTTGCTAAGCTGATGATTGAAGGTACAACTCCTCAACGGTTAGGAGCTGAGAGCAAATTCTTTCATTAATTTATACGTTCAGGTGGACTTATAGTAGTATTCTTTCAGGGTATAAGATGGCTATTAGATAAACATGATTATAAAAGGTTTCTCTTTAACGTTTAGAAATTAACTGAAAAAAATTCCAATTATGCTTATACATATTAAAATTACTAAAAAGAGTGAAATAAATTAAGTTTTTAACAAAAAAATAGAACCGACTTCAAACGGTAAAAAATAAAATTGTTCAGTACCTACTTCTTCTTGCTTATGGTAATGACTCTTAAAACTATTTTTGAAGTCGGGCCCTTAGTAAAATGTCCTGTCTTAGTAAATATAGTGTACCTTTCGTTCTGAATGGGCACCGACTCCAATATAGTTTTAACAGTCATTACCATAATCAAGAAGAAGTAGGTACTGTCCCACTGTCTGTACTGTCGTTGCCCATTTAGAACGAATGGTACGACATTTTAGTAAGGGCCCGACTCCAAAAATAGTTTTAAGAGTCATTACCATAAGCAAGAAGAAGTAGGTACTGAACAATTTTATTTTTTACCGTTTGAAGTCGGTTCTATTTTTTTGTTAAAAACTTAATTTATTGGGATGAACTATCTTCCGATCCAGTTTCTTTTTTACGTTTTTTGGTTTGACGCTTCTCCTTGTCATTCATTTCAATTTCTTTCCAAGGTTTCTTCTTTTGTGTTTAACCTTTTTCAGTCTTTTGATTATTTGTCTTTTTCTTGTTTTATACCTTCTTTAATACTTGTATCTTTCATGCACACAAGCTTACTTCCCGTCCTGCCCTGAACTTCATCTTGCTCCGGTCTCCCCTACGTAGCAAGAGATTTTATAGCACAGCATGAACTTACATTAGATTTATATCGTAGTGTAAACCAATAATATTTAGTACAGCATAGTATGAACGTGTCCATAACAATGTATGGTGTGCGATATTGTTGTGCTATGGTATAATAATATACTATAATAATATGTTGTTATATTATTGCCGTGCTTTTAGTATAACATAGGTGAAAAACACGATCAATTTTACACGACACGTCATTTTGTGTAGGTTTGTTTCATTGTTTTAAAACCAAAATGCATAAAGCAATTTTTGCATAAGTAATGTTTTTAAAACGTAGGCATAATTTTACTTTTCGTCGTGATTTTATGCAAAAAGCATACTGTTTTTAAAAGTAAAATCACGACTTATAACATTAACTAACTTTTAAACTAGAACATGAGTTACGTTCTAAGCTTTTGTGAACTTTATTTCTACTTTACAGATTTAAAAGCTTATTAAATATGAGGAATACTCTAAAACGTAATTTTCATATTAAATTTACCCAAAGAGATCCAAGTAATCTTGAATATAATTCGGCAAATTTTCAGACCTAACCGATCCATTTATAATCTGCTAAGTTAGTATTCCAGTATTCGGTGTACAAATAAAGACGTTCGACGGAACCTAATGGCGCGTTAATAATTCGCGCAAGTCTTCCTATTCATTGGGAGTCCCGAAGATTTATCACTACAGGGGGCTGGCAAGATGCCTTTTGGCACCGCCTGATTATACACTTTTTAAATATTCCCATTCGATGACAATTGAGTGTGATGCCGACGTTAAGTGAAGTATAAGAACGTTATCTTCGAAGGCAATTTAAAGGCGTCATTAATACTTTTTCTTGGCAGAAGATTCACGAAGAAGCTAAGTGTAATGCGGCTGTCTACTTATTAAGAAACTGTACGTTTTTACTGGGCTTCTACGGGAAATAAGAAAATAGGACATTCTGAAACACTTTCAAATACCATTTAATATTTTAAAATTATAATTTTGAATATTTTTAAGGTTGATCAGGCTTGAAAATACGGATATTTGGTTAAATTTTCAATTTGAAATAATTTCCTTTTCTTCATATACTTAATAAAATATAATTGATTTTAAAATTTATTGATTAATGAAGAAATGTTGAAATGAAGAATTTTAAAGATTTAAATATTTTCTGTGGCTCATAAAGCAAAAATAAATTGTTCATCAATTTATTTTAAGTATAGATGTACTCCACGTCCACCAATCCGCACTTGGCCAGCGTGGTGGACTATGGCCTAAATCCCTCTCACTTGTGAGTAGGAGACCTGTGCCCAGCAGTGGGACATAAAAAAGGTTGAAAAAAAAATAGATGTACTATTTATTTGCTTTTCATGCTTTCAAATACATCTCTATAGAGTTCCAATTAGAAAAAAGATTCGTTTTAAGGAACGTAGAAATTGAAGACAATATTTAGGTGATGACTATAAAAACCTTCAAAGACAAAGATGACTACTTATGAAAGTAACTGCGATAAGGAATTCTTCACAGTTATACCACAACTCAAGAGAGACATAAATGTACATAAAATTCTAAAGATTGGACACTGTAAATTTACATTTGCTTAACTTGTTTATGAACTTACCGGGACAGAAGCGTAAAGTTTGATATCGCAAGGAAAGTTGCTTCGCAGGAAGATCGTAACATTAAATTTTACAACGACTCCGGACGTAACACCACTGCAGTATTTTGATGTCTTGTCGTTTGTGATAAAAAAAAATCTTTGAATACCGTATCGTTTGCGTTAATATTGACTTTATACCTTTATTGATAATTCGGATATTATATCTAAAAACACTATAAATATTAACATGGTATCAAAATTTACCGTACATTTTTTGAGGTAAATTCTTTTGTTTCTTGGCCGAAAAGTAGGAAAGCTTATTTTAACGACTACTCAACACCATGCGGCTTGTAGGCTCATTCGTTACATTATTATGTAAAGAAAACATACTCGTAATTATAACGATTTTTTAGGAAATGTTGTTACGCACTAAGCCTCACCTTTTCAAAATTTCAGTTCATACATGAAACTAGATTTTAAATAATGATTTGTCTTGCTTTGATATATTGTAAAATGTTGAAAAGTGGGAAGTAACTTCAGAGACAAAAAACTCTCTTTGCTGTTTTAACAAAGCTAAGAGACATATGTACTTAAAATTCTAAAATTGGACACTATAAATTTACATTTGCTTAGCTTGTTTATGAACTTACCGGGACAGAAGCGTAAAGTTTGATATCGCAAGGAAAGTTGCTTCGCAGGAAGATCGTAACATTAAATTTTACAACGACTCCGGACGTAACATCACTGCAGTATTTTGATATCTTGTCGTTTGTGATAAAAATATATTCTTTGAATACCGTATCGTTTGCGTTAATATTGACTTTATACCTTTATTGATAATTCGGATATTATATCTAAAAACACTATAAATATTAACATGGTATCAAAATTTACCGTACATTTTTTGAGATAAATTCTTTTGTTTCTTGGCCGAAAAGTAGGAAAGCTTATTTTAACGACTACTCAACACCATGCGGCTTGTAGGCTCATTCGTTACATTATTATGTAAAGAAAACATACTCGTAATTATAACGATTTTTTAGGAAATGTTGTTACGCACTAAGCCTCACCTTTTCAAAATTTCAGTTCATACATGAAACTAGATTTTAAATAATGATTTGTTTTGCTTTGATATATTGTAAAATGTTGAAAAGTGGGAAGTAACTTCAGAGACAAAAAACTCTCTTTGCTGTTTTAACAAAGCTAAGAGACATTTGTACTTAAAATTCTAAAATTGGACACTATAAATTTACATTTGCTTAGCTTGTTTATGAACTTACCGGGACAGAAGCGTAAAGTTTGATATCGCAAGGAAAGTTGCTTCGCAGGAAGATCGTAGCATAAATTTTTACAACGACTTCGGACGTAACGCCGCTGCAGTATTTTGATATCTTGTCGTTTGTGATAAAAAGATATTCCGTAAATGCCATATCTTTTGCACTAATGTTGAATATCCGTTATACCTTTATTGGTATTTTGGATTTTATATCTAAGAACTACCATCGTTATGATAAAATGGTAGATGGTAAAATTGTATGGTTTGATTATCTTTGATAGTCAAACTGCCATACAATTTTTGGGATAAATACTTTTGTGTTTTGGTCTAAAACATTCTCATTCACTCAGCAACATGTGGTGTGTAGGTCTATTTGCTACACCTTATAATTTATATATTTAATATTTTTTTATATATTTAATCTTTTCAGGGTTTTTTTATGGCTGCAACTCTTTTATTATTGGGGAGTCATGCAGCTACTCCACCACACTGCTCCAATGCGGGTTGGTAGAGATGGGGGTTAGTGGCTAAACCCCTGTCACTGCTTCGCAACTTTATTATACTTACATTGAATAGGAAGTGTTCTTTACGAATATATTTAATTTTCATTGTTCTATTTTAACCGTAATACATAGTATTTGTGCTTTCACTAGCTAAAATAGGTACTTATTGGTTATTAAAGTGAAGATGGTCATCAATATCTTCAAATTCCAATTCAAATTCAAAATATTGTATGCACTTTTGGAAATAGTTATTCTCTTAATGAACGTCAATCTTTTCGAGGTCATCAAATGTTTTTGTAGCAAAACTCTTCATGTTTTTTTCCGCAATTTAATTTAGAAAGAGCTTTTTTATGAGTTACACCTACAATTCAGAATAGAAATAAGTCTCAGAGGGTTAAAAAAGCTAAACCGTACTCATTTGACAACATAGCACGTTTAGAAGGATACGTACTATTATCTACCCTCTCGTTACGTGGGCGCGGGGGAGACCTTAGCATTTTATTGGGTAAGTGAAAACTCTAGAATTTTTACCGATGTAATAAAGCTGAGTGATTCAATAAACTTCTTTTAAACCACTTTTGCGTCCCATTGCTGGGCACGGATCTCTCCATTATTGGAGAGGCCTGGAGCTTACTCCACCACGCTGCTCCAATGCAGGTTGGTCGAGATGTGGGTTAGTGGCCAACCCGCTGCCGGATGTTATCAAACCGCCCATAAAGTCTCCGAAAAGGTTTAACGACTGTTATCTATCGATAAAAACTGTGGCCGACGGGTTAATGTGCCCTCCGAAGCACGGAAACGCGCATGAAATGTTTTGCCACTAGCAGTCACCCATCTCACACCCGGCCGTGCCCGTTTGGCTTAGTTGCATAGATCGTTTGCGTTATGCGCAACAATCACTTAATATCATGAAAAAAGAGGATTTGTTAAAGTATATTCTATCAGGAGAAGGTCGAGTGGTAAAGACCGGGGTCTCTGACACGGAGATACCGAGTTACAAACCCCGGCGCGCACCTCTGTCTAAGACATTTGCTATGTACGTATTTATGTTTATTGTCGACCCGAGTGGCGCAATGGTTACCATGTCGGACTGCTGATCGGAGGGTATCTGGTTCGATTCTCGGCGAGGCAGAAATTTAAATGATGAGTTTTAATTTTTGTATTTTGTCTGGGTGTTTATGTTTTTGTATTTGTGTCTGTCCATGGTACCCACGACACAAGGAATCCTAACGTGAGGCAATGAGTGTGTAGCGTTATTTATCACTGCTCTACGGTGAAGGAAATAGGGGAATCTTTATTTTTACAATTATACTATAGGTAATAGGAAAAGGCAATAGGCAACATGCAACAGGCAACTTGCAATACGCAATAGGCAATATGTGTGGCCTTTTGCAATATTCGTGCATTCTATTTGATATTTCATTTGAATTTTGGACTACTTCACTTTTTGCCTCTCTCATATAAAAATATTGGTAAAAAAACATTGAACTTAGTCAAGTTTGAGAGAAAATGGGCTAGAAATAAGTAGCATTTAATTTCGGAAAATTGGGATATTCTTTCATTAAATTTAAAATTTATTAGACATAAATACACTGTAGCACATTATCATACATTTTATGAAAAAAAAAAAAACAAATTATTAACCAAAATTTGGCATTAACAATCTTTTAGAATAACCTAAAACTCTCAATATGTCAGAACGCATTTTACTAAATATAGGTCGGCGAGCAAGACTTATAAATACAAGCCGATACGATGTTATTGCTTGTAAATTTAACGTTTAATATTAATTGCTTTTGAAGGACTTTTCCTTCTCATATGAGCACGTCTAAATCATAATAAAGTACAAGTTTTATGGCCATCCGTCGCCATATTGTATCGGTAAATCAATTTTAGTTTGCACAAGCTTAGTTTGACATTTTAAGTATAAAGCTTAGTTTAATAACAAAACAATCTGGTCCGGGTGAACCGGAGGCCGGTAATAAAATTTACTTACTCCGGTTTTATTATACCTACGACACGAGTTGACGATAGTTCACTAGGGACTAGGTCAATGGTCCACGGAGATCAAAGTTTTCTATCGCTGTTTTTATTTTGATCGGTTTAGTAGTAGATACGTATCGATGTTGAGTCCCTGTAGGATTGGGATTAAGAAAAGGGCTACGGTATCCAGCCTAATCTTAAGAGGCGGCGAAAAGGGGGCTTTCGAAGTTGCGGGAGGTGAGAGTGGGAGCTCCAATCGTCCACTTAGCAGCCTCGAAAACACGAGTAATATTAAAAACAATGGGTTGCACTCCGGGAGTGCCGGCAGAAGTGAAAACATTAACGTTGTGCATTTTTGATGTCTTGGAATCGTTAGGGAATAATTCCGCACGAATTGCTTGAATTATCAGTACCTATTAATTTCTATCTAGTATTTTTACAAAGTACTCTCTCATTTTCTTTCACTATTTCTTCGTCACTTTTTTCATTAATAGATGCACTTTGTTCAATGTCCATATTTTAAATACTTGATATAAACGAATTTTAAGATAAAATTATACTTGACGCTGGCAATATGCAGAGTTTGCGATGCCATAACTGAAGAAAAAAAGTATAGACAGCCGTCAGATGAGCCCACATCAGCTGTCACCCCTCCGTCTTGGTCTAAGAGCCGGTGAAGATATTCACTCGTTCGGTTGTTACAAGAGTGAAGGTGATATGAAAGAAAATTGATTAAAATTAATTAAATTAAAAATAGCTATGAACACTTTTCGTCAAGTCAAGTTATCATAGGCATATATGTTTATAAATTATATTTGGTAAACAATATGTCTCATCGAATTATCAGATCGGTGAAGGTCGATCTTCCTCGTCTCCTCTACTATCTTACGAAATTTTGCGATCAGCACACGTGACCTCGCGCGAGTTTCATAGTTTTTCCCATCCCACAAAAAGTTCTCAACGCCGCTAAAGAAGTTTTCACTTCAAAAATTAGTGACCACATGCAGTCGCCGCAAGTACTGGATATTGCAGGACAGTACCAGCGCTCTTCGGATAATGGGCCCCTTTTTGCGACGCCATGCGTGGAGTACACCGCTGCATTGCTTTGGAGATCCCGGATTCGGATTCTTCATAAGCGCTGAGGCAGGCAATCAAAAAAGTAACATAACCTTGAATCTCTCCCATGTTGTCATTTACCCGTACTTTTTGAAGGTAGCCTCCCCCCCCACATTAGTGAAAAAAATATCAATGTTTATTTGTTTCGTGCACTTTATGGGTACTCTTGTTATGGAAGTCAAAACTCTTTCTCTCTGGGGAGCATCTCCTCCATAACACAGTGTAAACTAAAATGGCGGGCAGGGTTCCCAATTTTGTAATGGTCTAAAATACATGTTTCCATACATGGTAATACATGTTTGAAAGTGTTAAAACAAACTGAGTTAGAGTAAAGCAGAATTTTTTTTTTAATTCGTGCATACATTCTTTTCAGTTAGTATGCAAAGCAATGATAAGAGCCTTAAACATAACCGCAGAAGTAACTTTAAAGCGTTTAAATCGCAACTAAAATGAAATAAACAAATGCAGAAATACAGTGAGAAAGAAAACATTGTTATCAAAACATTAGGTGGATACTATTCTGTAGTGTGTGTACCTAAGACATGCATTACTTATAATATATGTACGTTAGGCTTAGACGTTAAGTGCAGTTATAATAAAGTAATCTTCAAGTAAAGACGCCTTTCCTTACCACCGAGCCTGCTACGTCACTATAATTCTAACTGGAATACGTTAAGTAAATGTGTATTTTAAAATCGCACTCGTTTAGGGGCCGTCCATTAATCACGTGAGGTCGTTTTTCTCATTTTTTGACCCCCCCTCCCCCTGGTGATATTTGGTGAGGTTTGGGACCACCCCTCCCCCCTCCCCCCTGGATCACGTGAATTTTTTTGGAAGTCTATGTAAAGGCTATTTGTGACTGGATTTTTTAAAAAAAAATGGCGTTTTGATTCGAAAAACATTTATATGTATTTGCAATAAAATTAATGAATAATTAATTAATGTTGTCTTCGTCCCACGGAGTTGCAAGACTTTCATTTAAGGTTACAACTGGTAAAGCTTCTTCTTCACTGGCAGTTGAAGAGGTTTGTGACATATTAACTTCGGTTTCGTCAAGCCACTCGGCATCATCATCCTCGCGCACTACGCAGAGAACCTCCCTCCCTCGGCGGGCGAGTCAATCAAGGTCATACTACAAATCGTTCAAATTTTTGCGCCGTTCAAAATTTCGGTTCAGAAATAGCGCTTTTTGACAAAAAATAAATAAAATTAATACACGTGATGTCTAACGAGACCCCCCCTCCCCCCTCGTGATGTTTCGTGATGTTTTCCGTACCCCCTCCCCCCCTTTTGAGCCTCACGTGATTAATGGACGGCCCCTTATGAGTGAGTACTCTCATGCAAAATTATTTAATTTAACTTAAGATTAATATGGTTAGACAGCAAATACAAGATGCAGATTGAAATTGTTTTTATACGACGATAAGGAAACCTGTTATCAATATCAACATTGTGCTTTCAGGCATTTTCGAAGAAGTTCTTAAACACAATCTTAAATACAGTGAGATAAATCAACAAACAGACTAAGGGTCGATTTTTCCATTCCCGGAGAATTAATGTTAGAACAGTCAACGTCTCTCATTATATGAAAAGGATAGCGATAATATTGACTCACTAATAACTTTCAATATAGCAATGCGGCTGATAATGAATCAATTTCTATTTTGCAGAAAAGGGCTATTCGCGCGATTTATAACTTAGGTGCTAGAGAATCTCTTAGAGAAAAATTTAAAGAGATAAATATTCTTACATTTGCTTCGCAACATATTTACGAAAACGTAATGTATGTACGTAAAAATAAAGAGAAATTCACTACCATATTGGACTTGCATAGTCCTAACTGTGTCTCAACTAGGAATGGCCACAAGCTGGCATTTCCGAAATGCCGGCTCCATAAAAAAGCTCATCTGGGATGTCCATCAGGATATATAATAAAATCCCAATAAAGATTCAATCCCTGCCTTTAAAACCTTTTAAGAAGACAGTTAAACAAGTCCTCTGCCGCAAGGTTACTCGCATCTCTGAGCAGGTGGAAGTGGGTTTATAGTGTCTCATACGATCAGCTGTCACGTGTGCCCCTTATGGATCCACAGCCATACTGTTACTTCAATTATATATGTACTTTTTTTAAAAGAATGCTGCTCTCTCAGCTCAACATCTAGCCCAAACGAGGTGCTCGTTTGGGCTAGATGTTGAGAAGAGAGCGTAAAGGCGATAACCGGGAAAAAATGACATTCATTAAGTGAATATTTTGTATTCGTAATATGAAATAAATATTTTTGATTTGATTTGATTTTATCTAAGGATTGAGTTTAACGAAAAGATATTTCCTTGTACTATACACAACGCATAAATACCATATTTTTTGAGAATTTACTTTGCGATGTTTTGTTTTGAGAAAAACTATACGTATGTAAATATTATAAGAAACCTCCTTCTATTAACAACATTTGAGAGATAGTCTGAAACCACTAGCTTAACATTTCAATTGATTTGTCTCTGTTTGTACATCTGGAGAGCATCTTTGATCTAATACATCCACAATAGTTCTGTTGTTGCAAAATTAATTTGATGAGAAACTTGGAACTACGCTTTACTGAGGTCTATTATAGATTAGACATTTGTGTCGGAGCTATTCAGTTATACAAACAGTAATACATTATGTGCAGGTTATGAACCGTTAACCTGCACATAATGGTTTTTATTCTTTTTACCTATGTACACTCAAGCCGTTAATATTAAATTGCGCATAAATTAAAGACTTGCTTAGAATAATTACAATTACATTATGGAAACCAATTTCGCGCGCCCAAATTGAAGCATGTTGATTGGTGCCACCAAACGCATTTTATCTCAACACTTTTTAAAAACAAAAGAAATCTAATAATATAACTTCTCACAGTGTTTTCAATACTTTGTAGTAGGTGTTTTATAGTTAATTTGGTCAAAATAAAAATATTTTGTTTGTCAGATGTGACAGCTGTAGGAATATATTTAGTGCTTCAATTTTGACAGCGCGCTTGTATGAAACTGACGACTGATGAAGACTGACGTTCTTAACGTTATTATTCTAAGGTTTAGTGATTTACACAGCGAAACAAAATGGGCGGGAGTAGAGATGTACTAGTGCATGTAGCACTCTTCAGAGCGGTGGGTGCCCTCGGAAGTACCATCACTTTTATAAAATAACTGTGTGGAGAAAAATATTTGGCTATCCAAGGCAATGTATCTTCAGTTGGTGGTTGAGTGGTTTAGAGCGGCGTATTATACGTTCGTAAAAACGAATTTTAAATTTGGAAGCGCGTGTAGGCACGAATCGGAGAGCTTTTTACACGCATGTACCAACGTTGACACGCTCAGTAGTTCTCATTTCAGCGGTGAAAGATGCTACATTACACTTCGAGTGCAAAGATAACGGAATAAGCAAGTAAACCCGCGTGTGGTTTTTTGAAGTGCAAATAGAAAGTGCGTGTAATCGCCTTTGCCGAAACGACCGTACATGCGCAGAAAAATGCGCTGGTTTGGAACCTCTCTCAATAACAATGCGTAACACTACAGCCTAATTGGCATTGAAGTGCGCATGACCCGGCGACAAGCATAGAACGTAAGCGATCTTTGCAGGTAAAGCCAGATGGGCGCGGTCGGGTGTGAGATGGGTGACCGTTAGTGGCAAAAATTTCATGCGCGTTTCCGTGCTTCGGAGGGCACGTTAACCGTCGGTCTCGGTTGTTATCGAAAGATAACAGTCGTTAAACCTAGTCGGAGGCCTTATGGGCGGTTTGAAAACATCCGACAGTGGGTTGGCCACTTACCCGCATCTCCACCAATTTGTATTGGAGCAGCGTGGTGGAGTAAGATCCAGACCTCCCAATAATGGGGAGAGACCCGTGCCCAGCAGTGGGACTCAAAAAAGGATTGCAGCCTACACTGCAGCCGCACCGAATAACTATGATTGTATTTTTTTCGCTAAATAACAATCAATGTGTATTCCATATTACACATAGCGTTTTGTTTTAAATACATCCAGCAAAATAAAGCCCTTAACAAATTTTGAAGATTGAAATATTTCATTAACAATCGATATCGAAGGCTGAAAGTGACTGCAGGTCACACTCCGAATCTCAGATTCGTGCATGTCATATTTTCCATTAGAGTTCACCTATATTGCTCTGGACTATGCTCGTTTTGCCTATCTGTGTAAATCACTTGCATTCTATTCGCACTGAAAGGTTAAATACACAGATTTTCAAATTAATTAAAGTAACACTGCCTGAACAATATCAAACATTCACAAACTTACAAAGCGAATGAGTGAATAACAATGGTTCTATTTTGTACTCTGAATAACAATAAACCTAGCGTACCTACATCAATGCCCTGCAAGTCCATCGGAAGTCCTGAGCCGTGACAAATTTAGATTTGTATGAACACAACACTATTCTAAGGAATTTTAATCAATGTTGAATTGAATATTTTAAAAAATTGGCGTTCATAAACGTTGTCTTATTAAATAGTAATTTAATTTGAATCGAATTTTATTTTATTTAATTATATTATTTTAATTTTAATCTCAATTTTATTAATTTATATGTTTTAATTTTAATGTTTAATTTTATTGATACTTATTGTAATGGGTTCTGTTACCTGATTGATAAATAAATAATAAAACATCTCTTTTATCTGTGCCTTAAATAACTAATAAAATAACCTTCTTTTTTTTTAAAAAAACTGCTTAAGAGCTAATTAATCAAATAAGTAAATAATACTTTAGAAGCAATTTAAAGAGTTTGTTTATGAATAAAATCTATAAGATTTATTTCTATGGTATAAAACATGAATGCATGAAAGCCGTTTAGCTTCACTTAGTGGGTCAATCTTACTCTACAATAGCTTTAAGGCTATTTAAGGCTTCGCTCGTTTACAGGACAATACACACAAATTTTCATATCAATTCGTAACACTATGCTAATAGTACCAAACTTCGCACAAATCTGCATAGCATATAAATGCCGGCAACGCATATGTGAGCACGTGAACGGCAAAAGCGTACACCAAATGTTCGCGGAGTAGACTTTACAAAAAAAAATGTGAGTTGCCATATTGCAAACTAGTCACTTGGCCAGCGTGGTGGACTATGGCCTTAGTCCCTCTTACTTGTGAGAGGAACCTGTGCCCAGTAGTGGGATATAAAAAAAGGTCGGAAAAAAATTCCAAAGAAAGTTCAGTGCTCCTACTTAACTTTTTTTTAAAACTCTATATTGTAGGCCTGGAGCTTACTAAACTAACAAAATAAACGTAACACACTCATAGCCCCACAGTAAGGTAATTTATACCCTGTGTCGTGGGTACCATAGACACGTACAAAGACAGGAACACAAACACCCAGACCGAGAACAGAAATTTAAACTAGTCATTCTCTGTTTCGCCGGGAATCGAACCCGGGACTCCTCGATTGGCAGTCCGGCAAATTTACCATTGTGCCACGCGGGACGTCAAAAGACCATGCCTCACATCATTTGCGCTCTACTAAGACTACACGCAAATAAACAGTTCATATCAATTCGTAACATTGCCCTAACAATATCAAACTTCGCAGCAACCTGCATAGTGTATGAGTGAACTGCGACAGCCACGCGAATAACTATGATTGCATTTTGTACTTTGAATAACGTCAAAAGCGTACACCATATGTTCGCGGAGTAGAAGCGACACATTTTTGTTAGTTGCGACATTGCAAACTAGTTTGGCAAAATAGTCAAAAGTAATGTTCAGTTTTCTTCATTTAAATACGAGTAACTATATTATCATCTTTCTATTTCTAAAGTTTTTATTGAGGCTTAGATCTTATTCTACTACGCTTCTCCAAAGATTTTGGCTGCAACCCTTTTTGCGTCCCACTGCTGGGCACGGGTCTCCTCTCACAAGTGAGAGGGATCTAGCCCATTGTTCACCACGCTGGCCGAGTGTGAATTGGCGAAAACTTATGAGTTTTCTCAGGCATGCAGGGCGAGTAAAACATCGTAATTAATTAAATATCATATTTGCCATCCATGCCACGCTGCTCTACGGCAGCGATAAAATGCACATTAAAAATTTCTTTATCACAGGTGCCTGCCGAGGATTTGAACCTGGTATATCCAGATGTATGAGCAGCGATGGCCGAGTGGTAAAAAACCGCGGTCTTTGACGCGACCGATCCCGGGTTCAAATCCTCGGCGCGCACCTCTGACAAAGAAATTTGTTGTGTGCGCATTTATCGCTGCTTGACGGTGTTGGAAAATATCGTGATATTTAATTGATAGCGATGTTCTCCATCGCCGTGCATGCCTGACAGAAATTCATAATTTCTCGAAAGCATGACGTCCACCGATCCGCACTTGGCCAGCGTGGTGGACTATGGCCTAAATCCCTCTCACTTGTGAGAAGGTGACCTGTGCCCAGCAGTGAGACATAAAAAAGGTTGGGAAAAAAATATATCCGGATTTGAACCTGGTATCGGAGACCGGGGGTTTTAACGGTCGGCCATCGCTGCTCGAGCACCGCAAATAAACCATAATATTTATCAATATGATACTTATAAAATGAATACTTTTTGAGCTTTAGCAAAAATCGGTCATCATCCAAGAACATGGTTTCGTTGATGAAATTTGCAGATGCAGGAACTGACTCCTAACGGCTAAAGCAGAAGGCAGGGTCTTTACACAGTGTGTGTATGTATTTGAAAATAAAGAATCTTTGAATCTTTTAAATCTTTAGTTTATAACATAGTACGACATCAATGGTTTAAAACCATCGGATTAATTATAATATAATACTCATATAATACTCGGCTAGCCACCCACTGCTGAAGCTTAATTCAGCTTTTGATTTATAGTTTGTACCGAGTTGTTTCCTCGCACGATGTTAGTGCCAGGAATAATAATATTCACCTATGAATTTGTAGTTTTATTTTTAGTTTATTATGTGAGTATTTAGCGATCGCTAAATATGTCACTTTTGAGACACTGGAGCTGGATCCAGATGCTCAATAAAAGATGTTGTAGATCTAAAAGTCTGTATTCAATTCCTCCAACAATTCCAACAATGTCATTTTATACACTTCAGGGCGTGAAACACGAGCTGTCTAAGAGCGGAATACGTGTTCGTATTTTAGGACAATCTTGACAACAATAATTACAACGAGGGGGTGGTTGTGCAAAAATGCAGTGGCAAGCAGAAAAAGTACCCGATATATTAAATAAAGCACCTGTAAGAATTGATTGATTGAGCAGCGATGGCAGAGTGGTAAAAAACTGCGGTGTTCGACGCGACCGATCCCGGGCTCAAATCCTCGGCACGCACATCTGACAAAGAAATTTGTAATGTGCGCATTTATCGCTGATCCACGGTGATGGAAAATATCGTGATGTTCTCCATCGCCGTGCATGCCTGAGAGAAATTAATAATTTCTCGAAAGCATGACGTCCACCAATCCGCACTTGGCCAGCGTGGTGGAGTATGGCCTAAATCCCTCTCAGTTGTGTGTGGAGACCTGTGCCCAGCAGTGGTACATAAAAAAATGGTTAAAAAAAAGAATTGATTAGCTAATATGGGATAATACTGAGTAAATCTAAGGAAATAATAGGCGGGAACATTTTTTAAGGCTTGAAGGACCCGAAGAATAAAAATTCATACAAAATTTTAATGCGGCCGCATACTTAGCTTTGCTAACGTGTCGGTTAAGTTATTGAAATTTTACTTTAAAACATGTTCTAGAAATATTCTTTACTACTTAAAATGAGAAGCCGTACATGTATAGATTTAGGTTTATATCATTATATCTATACATATATAGATATAGATTTAGGTTTAAATATTTTTTATTTCTCACACAAAATTTACAATACTTACAACGATATCTTCTATAATCATTTATAATAATTTGTTTATTTCTCACCCACAATATAGCTTATAAATACTAAATTTTACATAGGTATTTATTTTCTTAATTATACATAAATGTTATAACTTATATATAATAAACTAGTACATACCAAAACTTTTGACCTGAATATATAAATATTTATTTTATCATTAAATTTAAAAAAAATGAACAAAAAAAAAAATCACAATCTTCTTATATTTTAACTTCAAATCAGTTTCTTAGCAAAATCTTTAATAGTAAGAAATTAAAAAATGAGTCCTGGATTAGAAAAACTAACTGATGATTACATAAATTAATGTTGTAATGTTATTTTATTGTTTATGAGACACATCTAAACCAAAGTAACATTTTAAGCCTCTGGAGCTTTGTTCCAGTTAATGATACATTTATTAATTATATTTTGTTCATGATACGCTCTATATGTCCTTGTTTTAGATACTGTTTGTATCAGGTCGCTAAATAATATCAGGTTATATATAAAAAAAAATTGCACTCTTTTCATCGCTTGCAAATTCTACATTCTAAGGGCACTTTGTGTTCTGTTACTGGGTATCTTATTTTATATTTTCTCAACCATGCTGCAGATTATAATATTTGATGAACCTAAACTTATGATGTTATAAAAATGTACATAAATGGCAAATTCAACAAATTGTTACGTACGACGACGTCAAGAACGTAATGAATTAAATATAACACAACAAAGAAATGCCTCGATTCAAATGAAAGGGGAAAGAGTTGAAACGACTGCAACGGCAAACAGATTAGGCAAATTTATAAAGGCTTCCGCTTGTTTATAAGCGGACCCTACAAATGGGCTATGCGGTCGTCAATGACGTCGATCCCTGATGGTGTTTGTTGTTTGAACAAATATTACATTTTACTGTACAGAATGGTCGGTCGCTGAATATGTTTAGAGTTCAGTGCCTTGTTTCTAAAAATGAGTTTCTTAATCTAATAATTTAATACATTTAAACGAGCAATTCTTGTATATACCTAAATATATTTTTTTGAATCTCGGAAACGGCTCCAACGATTTTGATGAAATTTCGTACTCTGGTTTCGGGGGTGCTAAATCAATCCAGTTAAGTTTCATTTTCAGAAATTATAATTATAAAAAAAATATTTTTATCAATAATTTACATAAGTAAATATTAACTGAAAAATATGACGTTTCCTGACATCTATTGGATTCATGACATCTATTCGATTAATACTCAATAATATTGTGACGTAGAATTATTGTCTAAAAATAATTTAGAGCGTCCAAGGCACTAGTCAATATCACCTGTGCGTTCCGTAGGAGAACAAGGGGTCCTTCTTAAGCGCCGAGAGAGGTTACCGAGGGGATTTCAGTGAGGTCAAATCTCACATAGCGTCTCTCTCAAATTGCCCGGGTATCTTTTGATGGTTTTCCCTTTTTAAAAAGGCGCTACCTACATGCTCTCATCCACCGTTCCTAAATGGTATATATAAAATCCCGTCATGCCATTCAAATACCACTTGGGTTGTTTCTTTTTTTACCGACTTCCAAAAGAAGGAGGTACTGTATTCGGCTGTATGTATTTTTTTTTTTATATATGTTCACCGATTACTCCGCCGTTTGTGGACCGATTTTCAAAATTCTTTTTTTGTTCGTATGCTTATACTCCCGAGGTGGTCCCATTGTCACCAAATCAGGATCTGATGATGGGATCCCAGGGAAATCGAGGGGAACTCTCAAATTTTATAGGCACACACATTGATTTTCTTATAGTTTCTGAAGCATAATAGATATTTGTGCATTGTAATAATCATCTCGTGTTGCTGAGCTGATGATGGAAGGTACTGCGACGGTGAGGAGTTGAGAGCAAATTCTTTCAATAAATGGTTTTTTGATCGAAATCTTACATTCTTGAGGTGGTCCAGCTTTCACCAAGTCAAACTCTGATGATGGGATCCCAGAGAAATCGAAGGGAACATTCAAATTTTATAGTACAACAAATGATTTTTATATTTTTACTAAAGCAAAACAGGTATTTGTGTATAATTATCATCATATCATGTTGCTGAGCTGATGATGGAAGGTACTACGACGGTTAGGAGTTGAGAGCAAATTCTTTCAATAAATGGTTTTTTGTTCGAAATCTTACATTCCTGAGGTAGTCCAACTGTCACCAAGTCAAAGTCTGATGATGGGATCCCAGAGAAATCGAGGGGAACATTCAAATTTTATAACACAACAATTGATTTTCATATTCTTATTAAAGCAAAACAGGCATTTGTGTATAATTATCATCATATCAAGTTGCTGAGCTGATGATGGAAGGTACTACGACGGTTAGGAGTTGAGAGCAAATTCTTTCAATATATATTTTTTTGTTCTAAAACTTAAACTCCTAAGCTGGTCCAGCTGTCACTATGTCATAATCTGATGATGTGATACTAGGGAAATCGAGGGAAACACTGAAACTTAATAAGCACACACATTTTTTAAGTCATATTTTTTAACATAATGCAAATATGCCAGGTAATTATCACCTGATATTGCTAAGCTCATGATTGAAGGTACCACTCCTCAACGGTTAGGATCTGAGAGCATATTCTTTCAATAATTTATAGGTTCAGGTGGACTGATAGTAGTTTCAGGCTATAAGATGGCTATTAGATAAATATGATTATAAAAGGTAAATACCTAAATCTCTTTAACATTAAGAAGTTTAGTGAAATTTTTTCCAACTATGCTTATACATATATATAGGATTATTAAAGTTAAAAAAAGAGTGAAATAAATTAAGTTTTTAACAAAAAAAATAGAACCGACTTCAAACGGTAAAAAATAAAATTATTCAGTACCTACTTCTTCTTGCTTATGGTAATTACTCTTAAAACTATTTTTGGAGTCGGGCCCTTAGTAAAATGTCCTGTTATAGTAAATATAGTGTACCTTTCGTTCTGAATGGGCACCGACTCCAATATAGTTTTAGCAGTCATTACCATAAGCAAGAAGATGTAGGTACTGTCCCACTGTATGTACTGTCGGTGCCCATTTAGAACGAATTGTACGACATTTTAGTAAGGGCCCGACTCCAAAAATAGTTTTAAGAGTAATTACCATAAGCAAGAAGAAGTAGGTACTGAATAATTTTATTTTTTACCGTTTGAAGTCGGTTCTATTTTTTTTGTTAAAAACTTAATTTATTCATATTGTTATTATAACGTTTAATTAACACATTATCAATAAAGTTATTTTGATTTATGTTGATTTGTATCTTTTATTCTAGACTATCCCATCTGTGAGCCTTATTGAACATTTCGTTTTGGTAAAATCGTTTCGCCCGACTGTTTGTCATATCGATATTTCCAGCATATAAACATCAAGTGGGGTTCGCTCTTAAGGTTATTGCTGTACGGGTGAATACTTATTGATGAGTATTGGATGGGATACAGAAAAACAAATAATTCAGATTACGGGATAACGGCGCCATGAAGAAAGCGTTTGTTTTGTTTTTCGAAGATGTTTGTTTTTGTTTTCCTTTTAAGTATACTTTAATTAGTATTGGAATCTTCTATAATAAACAAAGTGATTTGCTTTCAAAACACATCTTGTAGTTGTAGAATTCTACATTTCCGTTACCACAGAGGTCTAGTTATTCAGGCATTGTCTAAAATAAGAAGAATTGGTACTTTATTTTAATATTTTAAGCAAATAAGACAATTCTGTATATTGGAGAATAAAAAAGGTGCTACAGTCCTATGAGTCCATAGTATTGAATAAAGAAAATGGAAATGGAAGTGGAAACCAACTAGTAAATAAAATAAGGGTCCCCAATGAGCATTTTTGTCCTCGAAGTTGCGGAGGATCGCGGAATGAGCAAAAACAAGTGCAAGTAAAATGAACACATTGTTATGCTCGTGTGAGTTGTTAGCATACCCTCACAGAACCGTAGCTTGTATGAGGTGCCGTAATTGTTAAATTTTAACACAAACTAAATTGTCTTTTGTAGAAGCGCGCATGGCCCAGCGGTTAGCGTAGAACGCAAACGATCTATGCAACTAAGCCAAACGGGCGCGGTCGAGTGTGAGATGGGTGACCGCTAGTGGCAAAAAAAAATTTCTAGCGCGTTTCCGTGCTTCGGAGGGCACGTTAAGCCGTCGGTCCCGGTTGTTGTCGATAGATAACAGTCGTTAAACCTTGTCGGAGGCCTTATGGGCGGTTTGTAAACATCCGACAGAGCGGGATGGCCACTAACCCGCATCTCCACCAACCCGCATTGGAGCAGCGTGGTGGAGTAAGCTCCAGGCCTTCCCAGTAATGGGAAGAGACCCGTGCCCAGCAGTGGGACGCAAAAAGGATTGCGGCCAAATTGTCTTCGTCTTTTTCTGTTTAGTAGCTTTCTGACCGCAGCTCACGAATTCACGTTGTTTAGGGTTCCGTCCCTCGAAAGGAAAAAACGGAACCCTTATAGGATCATTTTGTTGTCCGTCCGTCTGTCTGTCAAGACCCTTTTTCTCAGGAACGCGTAGAGGCAAGCTGGTATTTATATAAAATACTCAAGTCTACTGTCCCTTGGAGCTGTGAAAAAACCAAACTTCTAAGCCTGCGCAATCATAAGATACAGCCTTTTATGCCGCAAATTTCCTCAAATTTTCGACACTTGCAAGGGAAACAAAACCTACATGGTATTTCCCGTGAACTCAGAACCTTGAAATTTGGTAAAAAGCAACGTCTTATAGCACAGATAAAGGAAAAATTACGAAAACCGAAAGTTACACAAGTCTACAATTACAAATCAGTCAATCAGTTCAATAATAGCACGATCATGTCCATAGGATGTGAAAAAAGACGAATAAGCACACTTTTATACTTATAACATTATTTTGGATTTAAGTGCGCTTTGTGTTGGTATCCCAAATATTATTAAGGACCGCTAATGAATCTCGAAACGAATTGCCTATTCGAACGGCGACCGGATCTTGACCAAAGATGCTAACTGGCAGTGGACGGTCAACCTAAGGTTTATCTGTGCTCAGTTTCTTTTAATTGTAGAAAATAAGTTCAAAACAATGGCAATAAAGAACTTTTTATGAAAGCTAATTCATACTAAACATAAGATAGAAGTCAATTTACTTAATAAGCTTGAAGTTTTTTATAGAGCACTTTTGATACAAAACTATAGTGTTAGTTTTGAGTTAGAATATATAAAAATCAACAATATTTATTCATACATTTTTCCACCTTTTTATGCCCCACTGCTGGGCACATGTCTCCTCTATAGTTCTGAAATAAATAAATAATGGGATGAAACTTGTTCCCAACAGTGGAACGGAAAAAGGGTTGCAGGGTACTGTGACATTCATTATATATGTTGACAGAGGAAGCTAAGTATTTAGTTGTTCAATAGTGTACCTATTGCGAAACAAGTTTTACTATTACGACCGCAAGTATCATGCTTACAATAGACGAGATATAATATCATGAAGAACATTGTATGATCTTGACATGCTATTAGCTGCAAGATTGAAGTGAAAACATTATAAGTACAATGTTATCTTAATATATATAAATCTCGTGTCACAATGTTTGTCCTCAATGGACTCCTAAACCACTTAACCGATTATAATAAAATTCGCACACCATGTGCAGTTCGATCCAACTTGAGAGATAGGATAGCTTACATCTCAATTAATAGTCGCAATATTATTTTATTTCTGATATTTTAAGGCAGAACAACGTCTGCCGGATTCGCTCTGTTAGTAACTGTCAAACATTGATTTTGCGCCATCGTCCAGAAGTTTGACATTGTCTGAATAACAATACATCTGTCACTATTTGTTTTATATTTTTTATTTGGCAGTAACATAAAAATTCTTTGAGATGATAAAGAAACTAATCCTCTTTCAATATATTTAAGGCAGGACAACGTCTGCCTGGTTCACTAGTATTATTATATTAATTACTTTACTTATATTTTATTACATAATATCAAAAAGGAAGTATTATTTATTTATACTAGGGGTAAAGTCCGGCCTTGCTCGGGTGATCTGAGTTCATATGATTATACCAATCTATTCCACGGGAACAGTATATATTTCCTTAATAAAAATTATCCAATATCTTTTGCCAAATGACGGGACTTGGTCTAGTAGATTCGGAGCAAATTAGCATTGTCAGACGGATGGACAGACTGATAGACATACAAATGCTCATATAAGGGTTCCGCTTCTTTTTGGAACGAACCTAACAAATAAATATCGTTATCTGGACTTGGAAAACAAAATATCTTGGTAATGTGACAAAGCGATATTGTGTGATACATAGCTAAACAAGACGTGAGTAATAAAAAAAACATTTTTGTTCATCGGAAAATAAATTAAACCATCGGCGTAAGTATAAATAATAATTACACCATCGGCTCTGGTTTTTACAGAGGCATATAAACCTTTAAAATTAAGTAATGCTTATATATGGGAGGTTTGAGAAACATCCATCAGCAGATAACCAAAAGCCAGTATCTCCACTAACCCAACCAGCATCTATTATGCAAATATTTATTAAAAGTATCAAAATCCATTAATTTTAAAGTATTTTAATTCATTCAATTAGTATTAAAATTCATTAGTAGCGACCTTCCGCTACTCATCACGTTGATGGCGTCACGGGTATTCCTGAATCACCATATCGAAGTTTTCTGAATATCCGACCATATATGCAAGCTCCGAATTGAGTCAGTCGGACGACGCACAACCATCTCGCCCGGTGGTAGATCCCCCTTTGCTAAACATTTTTCACACGAGACGGTACTCGTAAAGAAATTGAAATTTTTTAAATAAAACAGGCACTGAACTCTAAATATATTCAGGACGCGATTTGGTACAGTAAAATACAATATTTGTTCAAACAACAAACACCATCAGGGTTCGACATCATTGACGGCCGCATAACCCATTTGTAGGGTCCGCTTATAAACAAGCGTACATATGCCTAATCTGTTTGCTATTGCAGCCTTTTTAACTTTTATTTCGTGAGGTGAGCGACCAAAAACTGCAAAAATTTTCTAAACGCACATTTTTACATTAAGTACATAAACAATAAACTAATAATAGTGAAGATAAATAAATGATATTTCGTCAACCAGCTGAATTCTCAAGCAGTTATCACGGAGTGAACTTTTTAATTTCATATCGGCAACATCTTTCGAAAACTTAAAATTAAGTAACAAAAAGTATGATAATTTAAGATCAGTTTTACGGAGTTGACTTTGTTACGGAGTTACGTTAAGAGTTGTGCAAGTCCAATATGTAATCTAAAATTAATTCTACGAGTATTCTAATGATACGATACCTTAAAATTATTTATAAGTACTCAATTAAAATTATCTCTACGCCAAATGCACAAGAATGTATAAGATAGACGCAAATTAATTTCTATACCCCACTAATTATGTCGTTTTTTTCAGAAATTTTGTCTTTAGACAATAGTTGTAATATTTGGTCGATCTGCTCTCGGTACGTTTCATTTGAATTGAGGAATGCCTTCAAAATTACTTTTTTGATGTTCCTTTGGGAATAAAGTTCATCATTTCAAAATTAAGTAACAAAAAGTATGATAATTTAAGATCAGTTTTACGGAGTTGACTTTGTTACGGAGTTACGTTAAGAGTTGTGCAAGTCCAATATGTAATCTAAAATTAATTCTACGAGTATTCTAATGATACGATACCTTAAAATAATTTATAAGTACTCAATTAAAATTTATCTCTACGCCAAATGCACAAGAATGTATAAGATAGACGCAAATTAATTTCTATACTCCACTAATTATGTCGTTTTTTTCAGAAATTTTGTTTTTAGACAATAGTTGTAATATTTGGTCGATCTGCTCTCGGTACGTTTCATTTGAATTGAGGAATGCCTTCAAAATTACTTTTTTGATGTTCCTTTGGGAATAAAGTTTCATTTCATATTTCATTTCTTATTTTGTTGGAAAATCGATGCTGTTATATTTGTACTCGTAAGTGTGAGCAAAGTTATTTAATGTTAAGACTAGGGACTGCCTCATTGTGCACCTGGATACAATTCTCGGCTCAAAAAGTGTTATGTATACACAAAGAGCAATCGCCGGAAGTGTTGTGTATTTATGAGGAAAATTTAAAAGAAAAATAAACGATATTATATTCTAAATAGCTCGGTATTCTCAATAAATTCTATATAAAGTTAAGTTTCTATAAACTGAAAAGTCAGAAAAGGCTCAAAATTTACATTAATTAGCAAATATTCGGACAGTTACGTTGCGCTTAGAGTTCTTCTGAAGTTTAGAAACCCGGATTTACTTTTGTAAGGCAATAAAACTTCAGAGACGCATCGTAATTACGTATGATGCAGACAGAACTGAAGCTCGTTTAATATTTAGATGTGGATGTCCATAGATTGGTGTGACCACTAAACAACACTATACCATGCTACTCTTTTTGTAAAGAAATATAAGTTACCTTGTTAAAATAGGAATGGCATATAAAAAAGCTGTTTCATCGAACTTATAAACCTAAACTGGGCAACATAAACAGAGTTCCTCAATATCAGTTTTACAGAAAGCTGCTTAAGAGTTTGCACGATTCGAACTCTACCACCGATCTACGATCGCGTCGATCAACTCTGCCGTGAAAAATTTCTATCGTTATTTGGTCGATCATACGATCATACGACTTGCCGGCACTTGAGCCAATTATCGACCGAAAGTCTTACTGTTATCTCCAATATATTAACTTTAAAAAAATGCTTTTGGCAGCTGCTGGAAGTTTTCCCGCCGCTTTTTTTTCTCAGCTTAATATCTAGCCCAAACGGGCACCTAAAGGCGATGACCGGGAAAAAATTACATATATTAAGCGAATGTTTTGTATTCCTAATATGAAATAAATATTTTGACTTTGAATTTATTGCGCTTTCCAGTCAAACTAACATGAGACGATATCAGCCTCCAGAGTTACAGCATTATACGACCTAAGGTAAGTAAAACTGCATCATAATCCCTCCAAAAAAGTAGAACTTATCGTAATTTGAGAGACAAGTTAATTATCTAATCAAAGCTTATCCAATTAATTCTCTATAGTATTCTACCTTTTGTCTTTAATTTAATATCTCCTTTATTATTATTTAGTAAGTCCTTTCCAGGTAAAGTCTAAGAGCTACATTATAACTGTGTAACAAATGTAACTACATATGTTACTACAGTATATTTCTAGTTAGTTGACACCACGGTGACCGCATGCTTGACTGCTAATCCATTTAAATAAAAATGAAAATTAATATAATTGTTCGCGCCAATTAAGTCATTTCACCTCCCTCCCCTTCATCCTCCCTCTCTTTCCCGCAAGCGCACTATTGTATTATATCGGCATCGTTCGCACTTGGGCGCACGCATATGGATCAGGAAGATCTATCAATCACCAGTCTGCCTTCGTCCCGCCGCCGACGCGCACGCCGCCGACGCGCATGCAAGTCCTCTCGTGACAAGTGACAACCGCACCGCAAGCCACCTAACACGTGGTCATTAGACTCGCCGCATCGCCGCCATCACCGCTGTCAATAGTTTGTGATTTAACTGAATAGTGTAGTGTGAGTGTGAAGGACAACACCAGTTCCCGGGCAAGAGAGGATTGATCAGTACACGAGCGTACCATCTGCTCCAGCCCCTGGGATACCCCAAGAAGTAAGTGCGCTTATCCCTTTATCAATCCCTCTAGTTTCCACCCTTTAATTCGACACGCAACTTACAGTCCACAATTCCTATCTCCCGCAACGGGGGACCACCCTCCTTTCCACCCTTTATTCCACCACCATTTTTGGTCATAGCGAACCGGAGGTCCCCCCTTTACCCTACAATATCTGGTCCTTGTCGAGCCGGATTCCAACAATTTTTTGGTCCAGTCGAGCCCGATTTCGAATCAATAGTTTAGTAACTTCACCCGGGTTAATTATTTAATCTCATAAATACGCATACATATGTATTTCATGTAATATATTATAAGTGCCTATTCATATTTATTTTTGCAAATAAGTATTATATCTACGATTATTTTATATCCCGCATATTAATAACGCACCGCTCACGTAGGTATATTATTCTTTTTGCAAAACACACCGCACCATCCGCTATTTATTTTTGCAAATAAGTATTATATCTACGATTATTTTATATCCCGCATATTAATAATGCACCGCTCACGTAGGTATATTATTATTTTTGCAACGCACCGCACCATTCGCACCATTCGCACCATTATTTACCTATATTTGTAATCGAAATTACACCTCATAGGTACGCATTCTATTTTTCATTAATTGAAGTCCGCCATATTGTAACTGGAACCGACGCGACCGGCGCGCGATCGTTGTTTCGCTAATAACTACCTACGTAATCATTCATTCATTACGCCATACATAATTTTTATAATCTTAACTGTTTTAACTGATTTATCTTGTTCACGACAAAATGTCTACTAAAGGCAAAATTGTATCTGAAACGATTTCAAGTGACGAAATTAGTTTGAAAATATTAATTGCAAAACGAAATTCTATTTACGAACGTTTACAACAAATTTATGATTTATCTATAAGTGCATTAAGTTCGTCAGACGCACAGGACGCATTTCTTGACACGGCATCTGACCTTGAATACTTGCGTACTGAGTTCAAGGACACGTTAGAATCTTATAATGTTACAAATTTAAAATTAAATCCGAACGCGCAAGTCGATTTCGGATCGTGGAAATCTTTTCATGATCTATATAGTCGTATTAAAAGTCAAGTGTCCAAATTAAACGCTCCATATTCATCTTCAAGTAAATTACAGAATAGTTTACCTACAAAAATTATACCGTCGCTTCCGCCCATAGAATTACTTTCTTTTAATGGGGACATAGGACACTGGTCTATGTTCTACCAACAATTTAAAACATTAGTTCATGATAATCAGCAATTAACAGATGCTGAACGCGTTTATTATCTTGTTAGTAAACTTAGTGATAAGGCATTATCAGTCTGCTCAGGCTTAATGCCTATAGCGGAAAACTATTCTGTGATATGGAACGCGCTCATACGTAGATATAACGACGAGCGTGCGCTCGCGACTACCTACGTCAGTCAGCTGTTAGAACTGACGAACGTTAACGCTAACACATCCGCTGGTTATCAAATATTTATGGATAAATTTGATGCTTCTATTAACGCTCTTAAGCAACTTAATATTGATGACATATCTGATTTTCTATTTCTAAATATCGCGCTTAGAAAATTAGATAACGATACCGTAAAGTCGTTCGAAATGTCATGTCGCAACGTAAACATACCGAAATATTCCGCTTTGGTTCAGTTTTTACATGACCAGAATAGGGCTTTATGCCATACAATAAATACTTCGCATACGTCTAACAACCATAAAATTAAAGGTAATTTTGTTCCCGCTCCCGCTAAAAATATAAGCAAAACTTTTATTAATACAGATTCGTCTCGGTCATGTATTTTCTGTAAATCGGGTGATCACGAACACCTATTTGTCTGTCCGCATTTTTTAAAAATAAATGCACAGGACAGGTACAATTTTGTAAAACGAAATAAATGTTGCACTAATTGTTTAAGTAATAAACACGCCACTCCTTTTTGTAAGTCACAGCGTAGATGTAGGTATTGCTCCCGCTCGCACCATACGCTACTTCATTTTGTTAGTAGTAGGAATAAGGTCGATCAGCCTTCGGTAGAACAAGGTCCAGGAGAAAAAAATGCATCCACGTCATGTAACGTTTCGCGCGATTGTGGTAATACGCCGCACCGCACTACATTATTGGGAACTGCGAAGATTAAAGTTTGTACTAAATACGGACACCAATATTTGTTGCGTTGTTTAGTGGACCCTGGCTCGCAATGTGATTACATCACGAAACAGTGTTGCAAACGTTTATACCTACCGATCTCAAATAAAACACCAGTTAAAGAGGCGCAAGGAATCGGTGGAATATCGCAGAAGATTTTAGGTGTTACTTCTTTGCAGTTTAGCTCCCGCTTTGATGAAAATAAACTTTATCATATTGAACCGTTAGTCGTTCCCACTATAACTGGACAATTACCCGAGTCGTTAATAGACGTTTCGAAAATTAGTTATATAAATAATTTACGTTTAGCTGACGATCAATTCCATACACCAGGTGACATTGACGTTTTATTAGGGGTTAACACTTATTTACAAATTTTGTTAACTGATAAAATAATTAATTCGCAATCGCCGAGTGCCATAGAAACGTCACTAGGATACATAATAATGGGAGACGCAGATATCGACTTTCCTACTTGCATTCCGCGTTCTTTAGTTTCTTATCCTACTCGTATTGATAAAAGTCAAACGTCGCCAAAGTTAGAGAAGCTGCCGCAAAAACCTTATTTGAGTCCTGATGAACAGGAATGTGAGAATATTTATACTTCCACTACTCGTCGCAGTTTGAACGGACGATGTGTTGTCGCCCTGCCCTTCAAGGACACGCCTGATAAGAGATTCTTTTATAACCGCTAAAAAACGCTTCTCGCTCCTATGACGCTTACAACACCCGCTACAATGACGTAATTCAAGAATACATCAACAAGGGTTTATTATCATTAGTTGTTTCAAATAATTTTACGGAACCTTGCTTTTATCTCCCGCACCACCCTGTCATACGCAATGATAAAAGTACAACTAAATTGCGAATAGTACTCGACGCAAGCGCTAAGTCAGATAATGACATTTCATTAAATGATATTTTACATAGTGGGCAAAATTTACAGTCTGATATTTTTAATATTTTAATAAACGTACGAGTTTATCGCATCGCCTTTTTTGCCGACGTTAGGCAAATGTATTTATGCATTGAAGTACAAAAATCGCACCGCGCGTTTCAACGCATTCTTTATCGCTTTTCTAATGAGGAAGACATACAAACATACGAATTTAATCGCGTGACTTTTGGTTTACGCTCTTCGCCTTTTCTTGCGCTACGCACATTACGTCAGTTGGCTTCCGAGGAGAAGGAGTCCTATCCTCTGGCTGCTTCGGTGGTCGAACGAGATATTTATATGGATGATATCGCATCCTGCGCGCCCTGCGTCAACAGCGCCGTTGACGTAGCCACTCAACTAATACAAATGTTTAAGCGAGGAGGATTTGAATTGGTTAAGTGGATTAGTAACAGTTCAGAGCTTTTACAGCACATCCCCGCAACTGATTGTTTTTCTTTTCTAGTTTCGCCGCCGCCGCTCGCTTGTACCAAGCGTTCTATTTTATCCGCTACCGCTCGCTTGTATGATGTTCTGGGGCTCGTGGGTCCAGTAATTCTTTTCTCTAAGCTTCTCATTAAAACCTTATGGGTTCTCAAACTTGACTGGGACCAGGCTCCACCCGCTCACGTTGTTACTGTATGGCAACAATATATTTCAGAGTTACCTTTGATATCGAAATTAAAGTTTCCTCGCCATATGGGTATAAATAAGAATTCGCAAGTCTCGCTAGTCGCGTTCGCCGACGCCAGTGAAAGGGCGTATGGCTGCGTGATTTATGATTTATTCGCACATCGTTAATGATGATGACTCACTAGTGATAACGCTACTAATTTTATTGCTTCGCGTTCATACTTGAAGGAACTTCATTCCTTTTTTCGTTCAGACGAATATTATAAAGTATTTAATCAGGTCATTTCTGATAACCGCATCACATGGAAACTTAACCCTCCAAACGCTCCACATTTTGGTGGGCTTTGGGAGTCAAATATAAAGATAGTAAAGTATCATTTATTTCGCGTCATAGGTAAGCAAATCCTCACGTACGAGGAATTGCTTACTGTCCTCACTCAGGTCGAACGCATATTAAATTCACGACCGCTTTACGTGTTAAGTAGCGATCCGGCGGAACCTACTGCACTTACGCCCGCGCATTTCCTCGCTGTTAATCCACTTGGATGCTTACCCGCCGCGGATCTTAGTAAAGAACGCATTAATCTTTTATCACGTTTTTCATTGCTTGATTCGATAGTTCAGTCATTCTGGAAGCGCTTCAGATCAGAATACTTACATACACTACAAGCAAGAAAAGTGGAATAAACATTCTATTAATTCCATTTCTGTAGGAACCGTTGTTCTTATCGATATGGATAACGCTCCGCCTCTTCAGTGGCCGCTAGGCGTCGTCACTGAACTGTTTCCTGGTAGGGATGGTGTGGTGCGCGTTGCACAAGTGAAGACTAAGAGCTCCACTTTGCAGCGGCCCATTGTTAGACTTTGCCCTCTACCAACACAATAATATTTCTATATGCCTATGTAGTTTATATTTTATAAGTTATAGTTTAAGTATAAATTCTCATCCCGCTATTATAATATTTTTATTAATTTACTAATTATATTCATCGCATCGCCTCTGTTCACCGCATATATAGTTTTTTCTATATGATATTAACTCCGCTGTATATATTTATGTTTATTTTTTTTTTAATTCGCTATTTGAGGAGACCTCAAGGCCGGGGGGATGTTCGCGCCAATTAAGTCATTTCACCTCCCTCCCCTTCATCCTCCCTCTCTTTCCCGCAAGCGCACTATTGTATTATATCGGCATCGTTCGCACTTGGGCGCACGCATATGGATCAGGAAGATCTATCAATCACCAGTCTGCCTTCGTCCCGCCGCCGACGCGCACGCCGCCGACGCGCATGCAAGTCCTCTCGTGACAAGTGACAACCGCACCGCAAGCCACCTAACACGTGGTCATCAGACTCGCCGCATCGCCGCCATCACCGCTGTCAATAGTTTGTGATTTAACTGAATAGTGTAGTGTGAGTGTGAAGGACAACACCAGTTCCCGGGCAAGAGAGGATTGATCAGTACACGAGCGTACCATCTGCTCCAGCCCCTGGGATACCCCAAGAAGTAAGTGCGCTTATCCCTTTATCAATCCCTCTAGTTTCCACCCTTTAATTCGACACGCAACTTACAGTCCACAATTCCTACACCCGCAGAGGGGGACCATCCTCCTTTCCACCCTTTATTCCACCACCATTTTTGGTCATATCGAACCGGAGGTCCCATCCTTTATCCATCAATAATGATATACGACTATATAGACTCAACTGTAACCAAAAGAAGGCTGTCACTTAAATATGAGTAGAAATGTAGAGGGTGGAATATCAGAACTTTGTAATTAAACAATTTTGTGATCTGTCAGAATGTTTACGTACGCTTTGCTGGAATTGTTAGGAAATTTTTAATGAGTTTTACTATTGTGTAAGTACGTCGTTTGTTTAACAAAGAAGTTATTAAAAATTTACGTCAAAATACTCTTTCTGGAAAGAAGAGAAAAGAATATTAATCCGTAAAGGTTTTGATGTGAAAAATTATACGTCTTATTATGACTAAAAATATGGTCTGTAACCCTTTGAGCGTCGCACAGCTGCGTATGAAAGAAAGAAAGAAAAAATATTTATTTCATATTAGGAATACAAAATATTCGCTTAATGAATGTATTTTTTTTCCGGTCATCGCCTTTAAGTGCCCGTTTGGGCTAGATGTTGAGCTGAGAGAAAAAAGGCGGCGGAAAAAAACTCCCAGCACTCTTTAAAAAAAAAGTACTAAATAATATATTTGAGATAACAGAATGGCTATAGGTTGATAATGGTCACACGTGATAGCTGATCGTGTGAGACACCATCAATATGGTTATAATCGATGGTTATAATGGTTTTCTTCTTATTCCAGGCATATTATTATCTAAACAACACAACGCTGCTCTAATGTAACTAGGCATACACCGGTTCATCCAGTGGAGATACCGGTTAGTAGTTTTCCAATCTGTTGTTGAATAATTTGAAAGTCTATAAGGCTTCCGTCAAAAATATTGCAATGATACTATACTCTGATGTAGCCTGAGAGTCGCTTGAGAGCTTGAGAGCTACCCAAAACCTGATTTGCTGTGCAATACACCACACGAAATATAGAAATGTAAAAAATAGCACAATAAATCCAGGTCAGGCTGAAGAAATCAATAAACACCAGGTTTTCTGTTAATTTGGCCTTCAATGAAAAAAGCAGTTTAAATTAATTATATGATTAGATGAGTATGATCATAAATTTATGTATATAGAACAGCGATTGTCAAAGCGTACTCGTATTTGCAAGTGTAAATGGAATCATGTCGAGAGTTAATTGCGTCTGTCCCGCAAGGGTTAGAGGATCATCTGGAGCTTTCCTAAATGAAGATCAGATATAAACATTCAGTGTAATAAGGTTATAGAAATTTAGAATACAAAAATAATCATCTAAATTTATTTATAGTCTTCCATTGCTTGCACCCGTCCGTTCATAGAAATCGAAGTAGGTGCGTTGCTTGCTCTGGAGATCCTAGGGCGTTTGACAAGCGCCGGAGGCCATCGAGGGGCTTTTAGTGAGGTAAAAATCTCACATAACTCTGTACCTCTTCCCAGGGTACTGGGTAATTTTAAAAGTTTTCCGCCCCATTACCCCTATTATTTGCCTAAAAAGGTCGTATTGCTTGCAATAGGACATTGCTACATATGATGTAGTTCTTTCTTATGATTTAAATGTAATTAAATTAACTGATTAGTGTAACTGGAGCAATCCGTTCTAATTAATGAAAAATAAATAATAATAATAATAATAATCGCCATCATTTTATTTACTCCTTCGCACATTTTTCGAAGTTTGAAGAATTTCCTAAGATGGATAGGTGTGGTAAGATGAATAAGCAAATGTTTGTATATGTAAAATACCCCAAAGGTTTTTAATTCACTGAATGCAACACGTTCTTGTTTTTTTTATAAATATTTTTTAGATTTTTGTTAAATGCTTATATTTTAACCAAGTTCAAACTTATTACTTCTGATATAGTAAAAGATCTCAGAGAGAGAGAGAGAGAGAGAGAGAGATCTAAGACGTTACTTATTTTATGAGAAATAAAATGTATTATAATAACGTAGTACTTACCTATGTATTAGTACATACTATTAGTGTTTGCCTACTTGCTAGTTTGGATCGATAGCCAATTTACAAGTACCAGGTGCAAAAAGTAGGTATTTTTTTTTATTCGCAGTGCAGATTTTTACGTATATGTTAGGAAATGTTATTAGAAATACTGGTATCAACTCGAATACTTTTAAGGCAGTTCTAAGAAAATTTGCCAGATCCGCTAGTAACCTTATAGAAATGCGTAGTTGTGATGTATTTGCGTGTGTAAATTGAAACATGTAGAGAGTTAATAGCGTCCAGTCCGCGGGTTGCTCCCTGGAGTATAATCCGGAACTATCACGACCTTTGCTTTCGTAATAACTACAAACGTTTGAATCTTTTATTTATGTTTAAGTTACCGTATTATTTACTTTTAATGAATACCATGAAGGTTTAAACTAAGCTAAACTTCGGATATATAACGTTTCACACATCGCCCCACAGTAGGGTAGATATACCCTGTGTCGTGGGTACCATGAACACACACAGAGACAGAAACACAAACACCCAGACCGAGAACAGAAATTTAAACTCATCATTCAAATTTCTGCTTCGCCGGAAATCGAACCCGACCCTTAGATTGGCTGTCCGGCATGGTAACCGGCGGGTCGTCATATATGCAAGTGAAATTTAGTTTCCGTTCCTCTTTTATTGATAACTCATTTTAATCAGATTTTTCATTCTTCACTTCTACTTAATACCTTAGATTAAGCATAATGTTAGAGCTTGAGAAATATACTTATATCGAAAAACGTCGTTACAAGATGGCATGTGAGTTTCTCTGATATAATAACGTCATTACATTGTGAAACAATAGGCTTCCGCTTATATTAACAAGATGGCCTGTAACTGTCACTCTTATAATACCGTAATAAAAATGCGTGGATGTCGTGTTGTATTTGCGAGTATAAATTGAAACATGTCGAGAGTTAATTGCGTCCAGTCCGTGGGTTGCTCCCTGGAGGATAATCCGGAACTATTGCAACCTTCGTTCTCATAATACCAACAAACTTTTGTAATTGTTTGTTGGGTGCGATTAGAATAGAAATCGTTTATGTTTTAGTTAGCGTAAGTATAAAACATTTTCAGTGGATACCTTGAATCTTCTTCATCTTGGTGAAATTTACTTTCAGTTTCTCTAATTTTGATAACCCATTTTTAACCGTCGAATGGATTGTAATATGATAACAGATGTTAACTTATGGTTTTAGAAACCCATTGATATTGTACACATGAACGAATTTGGATCACCACAATTGGTTGTTACAGCGAGTAAAAAGTAGCGTTCGCTATCGCTGTGATAGTGAGAAAGGATGCAGACCCAAACACGGATATATATGTATATATAGCGTATACGCAAAAATGGGTTGCAACCATATTTAATTATATTTATATTGGTATTAAAATAATACATACATATCAATATTTTTGATATTTTTTTGTTTGAATTCGTTTAGTTTACCCTATGCGTTGGCGAGCAATATGAGACCACAATAACATAGTATTTATGAATACGGGTGTAAGTTTCAATAATAGTATTTTTTTTATATCAATCTTAAATTGTTAACAACCAACTGAACCAACTGATCTTCGCACTCTCTTTTGTTATTTTTTCATAAGACCGTTCCATTTTCAAAATGCGCAGCATCACTTTATTTTTTTAAATATGAAACATACTTTTTATTAAATTAACTTAATTACACATGCCAGTAACAAAATAGATATAAAATATTGTCAAACATTATGTACTACGCGCGACACTGGGTCATCAAACCAATGGACACGGGCATAACGATGGCATGTGCGGCCACATAAAGGTAGTTTATAGTTATTAAAGTCCGATTAAGAAAGTCTAGCATGTTTATATATTTTTTGTGCTACTTTTAACCTTTGATAATTGGCAGAATTGGCAGATAGTGAGATCAAAGCGAGTAAATTTAGAAGTGGGGATAATCTCAATGCAAACCTGACTGACTATAACGAGTATCAATGCACAGCCGAAAGTACTGTACCTAGAAACTTGAAATTTGGCGTTTCAGTACACGCAGACGAAGTCGCTTGCTAAAGCTATTATAAAATATTTTTATCTGTGGGCTGTGCCGAAAGATACGTGAAATACAATGAAATAAAAAGTAGCAATAATGTATCGTTTCTATTAACAGAAATTTAGATTAAAATGAAAGAATCAGAATCAGAATAGTTCATAATTTACCCTATCACGGCAAAGTCCATTACCCTTAACTTTTCTGCCGCAGGCGACGCATGCATTGTTCTAATTTTGAAAAGGGAATGCCGCCCAAGGCTAGGAATGTATTCGGAATTTGTTACAGTTTTCGTGGCATTGCTTCGCGGCAATTTAAAACTGAAATAATTTGGTGTTTGACGATGTAGCGTTTTATTTAAAGATATTAATTTTACTATTATAAAACTTGTATAACTACAAGCGTAAATTCGTTCTGTATTATTGTTAACCTATTCTATGTTAAAAAAATAAAAACATACTTATGAAATCTGGCCGTGCAGCGATGTTTTGTAAATTTAAATGGCGGAGCGCAGGTTGCGTTGTGATTTCTATCACAATAAAAGACACTTCTTGTTTTATATAATATCATTAAAAAGACAGCGATTTCGTAGTTTACTAGGTACTTACTTTTACTTATGCTTGCTAAGTGCGATCTAAATAAAATAGATTAGAAGCAAAAATAGCAATGTGTGAGCAGCTGGAATAGAATAAATAAGTATATGGGAGCTTGCCCATTAACTTTCACCTTTTTTGCTACCAGCGATGCATGCGATGTTCTAACTCGGAACTGAAAATAGCCGCCTGAGGGCAAGGAATGTATTTCGTACTTACCTTACGTACGAACCTTCGTTAAAATTTTGCCAGTGTTGAAATTAAGATAGGAAATGTTTGAAAGCATTTTCATTCGAAATGAAATTCATAATTCAAATTGATACTACCAAAAAGTCCGTCATGTTTAGTAATCCAATATGACTGGCTGGCTGCAACCCTTTTTTGCGTCCCACTGCTGGGCACGGGTCTCTCTATCTTATTGGGGAGGCCTGGAGCTTACTCCACCACGCTGCTCCAATGCGGGTTGGTGGAGAATCCAATATGACTATCGTGGTGAAATATAGCCTAACTACGGACCTGAGGCCTTAGTGTAAGTTTGTAAACGCGCAAACGTTACTACTGCGTCCGAGTTGAGTTAACATTAGACAGATAGATCTTAACCTGAAAGGAATAAGGTCGATAGTTAAATTCTTAACGTAAAAGCGATAGTAACATTTTTGAGTGTGCGTACTCACACTTAGGCCTCTGTGCAGCAAAAAAAAGTAACACGTTGGCCAAATATGCATTTCGTAGGTATGATAGTATGTTTTTGAGAAACTTTGTGTAATTTTAAGGTATGCACAGTGATGGAAAATATTGTAGTTATGTAGTATGTTATGTAGTATGAAATATTCCAATGTTGTTTTATAATAGCAGCGATAAATAAATACATACATAATTATAGTCATAGTTACACGACAGGGCTTGAACTGGGAAATGGGACAAACTTAATCATTAAAATAATCACTACGCTATCGTTATTTGTATGATCTAAAGTCATATATGCATTATAATAATTTGAAACGAGGTAACAGAAAGATAAAAAATCATTATACTTGCGAAACGGATTAAATAAATTCTATGGATACATCTAAAATTCACCCCATCATGACAAAGCAACATATCCATACCTTTTAGAGAAAATAACTCGACGCCTGAGGGCTAGAAATTGCACTTTCTTATCAGCTATAACTTTTGTTAGAGTTTTTGTTACCTGTGCCGAGTACTAAAAAGTTGTTTTAATTTTATATGCTTTAACGTTTTACATAATAACATAGAATAAAGTCCTGGGGGTAGCTTATGACATGACATGACACTAGCGTGGCAGATATTTGTTATGTAAGTAATTGTTTTTCTTATCAACGAGCTAAAAAGCGATTATTTTTATACGAAAAAAAGAAATGTTATCGTGTAATTTTTTGGGGTTTTCTGTTTTCTGAGTTTAAGATAAGTCAAATAGCGAAAGTTAAATAGCGCTGAGATTTTACTTTCGCTATTTAACTTATCATAATAACATTGAGTCCGTCTATGTACATTATCTTTGTATTTTGAAGAATAAATTAATATCACTGTGTCGTGAACTTATATAGGACACAAATAGTCAACGAAACTCGACTATTATATTGTTATAATTACACTATAAAGGTGGCTTGCTCATCACCCGTATCTTTGCTGCCGGCGATGCATTCTGGAGGAGACCATCAACATTCTGAGTAGCAGTGAAACTGCATATGACCACAGGCAAGACTTGTTTGAGCGTAGTAGCGCATTAGCGACCACTTAACACCACGTGGCCTGCACGCTCATATGTAACTCCATTGAAGTAGAACATATGACAGCATTCTATTTGACAGTATGCTATTAAAGGTGTGTACTGCTTGGTGTCTCGAATCAGACTGATCGCTTCGCACGTCGACTCCTTCAATACGACTCCGTCCATGTCCCAACGCCATTACTAAACTAACATCTGATCGTGACGTCAGCTTTTTCGTTTACACGCTTTGCAAAAAATTATAATAAAAAAATATATAATCAATTGAGAGACAGAGAGAGAGAGAAAGAGAGATCCCCGACATATATTTTTTCCGTTCGGACGATATGATCCAGTAAATGGCTGCAACCCTTTTTTGCGTCCCACTGCTGGGCACGGGTCTCTCCCCATTATTGGGAAGGCCTGGAGCTTACTCCACCACGCTGCTCCAATGCGGGTTGGTGGAGATGCGGGTTAGTGGCCAACCCGCTGTCGGATGTTTTCAAACCGCCCATAAGGCCTCCGACAAGGTTTAACGACTGTTATCTATCGACAACAACCGGGACCGACGGCTTAACGTGCCCTCCGAAGCACGGAAACGCGCATGAAATTTTTTGCCACTAGCGGTCACCCATCTCACACCCGACCGCGCCCGTTTCGCTTAGTTGCATAGATCGTTTGCGTTCTACGCTAACCGCCGGGCCATGCGCGATCCAGTAAATGTAGGTGAATAAGAAAAAATGTAGCTCAATCTGCTGTATCCACAATAGAAAATTATTTCTCTACAATAAACCTATTCCAATTATTATATTAGTAATAATATACTTGAAAGACTTTACAAGAACTTACACATAGATTGTATCTGTGTATTATAGCTGATATTTAATTTTAGAAATGCGAATATGAAAATGTATAACCTTGCGAAAACCTTGTTATAGCAAACGGACGTAAAAAAAAGAGGGACGGAGTTCAAATATGAGCATAATTAACTCTAGCAAGGTAGAATTTGATCATGAACCTTTCATTTTTCATCGCCGGCTACGCAAACGTTTTGTAATATGTTTTTTATACTTTTGTTAACGTTAAAATTAGAATTTGCTTCAGTTTTTCAAATATAAATAGACAATTAACGCAATTCGGTTACAATTTTAGAATATGGAATAAAAATAAACATTTATAAGAACAATAACAATTAAATAGAAATTTGATTTAAAAACAATAAAAAAAGAAAAATTAAGTTTTTAACAAAAAAATAGAACCGACTTCAAACGGTAAAAAATAAAATTGTTCAGTACCTACTTCTTCTTGCTTATGGTAATGACTCTTAAAACTATTTCTGGAGTCGGACCCTTAGTAAATGTCGTACCATTCGTTCTAAATTGGCACCGACAGTACAGACAGTGGGACAGTACCTACTTCTTCTTGCTTATGGAAATGACTGTTAAAACTATATTGGAGTCGGTGCCCATTCATAACGAAAGGTACACTATATTTACTAAGACAGGACATTTCACTAAGGGCCCGACTTCAAAAATAGTTTTAAGAGTCATTACCATAAGCAAGAAGAAGTAGGTACTGAACAATTTTATTTTTTACCGTTTGAAGTCGGTTCTATTTTTTTGTTAAAAACTTAATTTATTTCACTCTTTTTAGTAATTTTAATAATTCTGTATGTATTAGCATAATTGGAAAAATTTTCACTTAACTTCTAAACTTTAAACAGATTTACCTTTTATAATCATGTTTATCTAATAGCCATCTAAAAGTCTGAAAGAATACTACTATCAGTCCACCTGAACGTAAACATTAAAGAAATAATTTGCTCTCAGCTCCTAACCGTTGAAGAGTTGTACCTTCAATCATCAGTTAAGCAACAGCAGGTGATAATTACCAGACATAAATATTTGTATTATGTTAAAAATATGACTAAAAGAATGTGTGTCCCTATTACGTTTCAGTGTTTCCCTCGATTTCCCTAATATCACATCATCAGATTTTGACATGGTGACAGTTGGACCACCTCAGGAATGTAAGATTTCGAACAAAAAACCATTTATTGAAAGAATTTGCTCTCAACTCCTAACCGTCGTAGTACCTTCCATCATCAGTTCAGCAACATGATATGACGATAATTATACACAAATGTCTGTTTTGCTTTGTAAAAATATGAAAATCATTTGTTGTGCTTTAAAATTTGAATGTTCCCTTCGATTTCTCTGGGATCCCCTCATCAGACTTTGACTTGGTGACAGTTGGACCACCTGAGGAATGTAAGATTTCGAATAAAAAACTATTTATTGAAAGAATTTGCTCTCAACTCCTCACTGTCGTAGTACCTTCCATCATCAGCTCAGCAACATGAGATGATGATTTCTATGCGTAAATATCTCTTATGCTTCAGAAACTATAAGAAAATCAATGTGTGTGCCTATAAAATTTGAGAGTTCCCCTCGATTTCCCTGGGATCCCATCATCAGATCCTGATTTGGTGACAATGGGACCACCTCGGGAGTATAAGCATACGAACAAAAAAAGAATTTTGAAAATCGGTCCACAAACGGCGGAGTAATCGGTGAACATATATAAAAAAAAAAAAAAATACATACAGCCGAATACAGTACCTCCTTCTTTTGGAAGTCGGTAAAAACACAGCATTAACGTTATGGAAATGCAAACAATACTTAAACAGGCGTAGTTTCAGATTTTAATTTATTAATGGTGTATCTTTGATCCAATTCAACTTGATGATGGGCAGACTTACGTTAATTAATATTTGGGGTTTCGAGTACCCTTTCCGTGATGGTTATTAACAGTAGCACTGTTGTGTGCATCACTCGTATAATTTGCAAATTAAAAAGGGTAACGGTACATTTATGTTACAGCGAAATTCAATGTAAAATGATACAAATATTCTTAGAGACGTATTTGCATAAACAAACTCAAACTCAAACATTTTATTTGTGAATGAGACAATCGGTGGAATAGTAGTAAATATGTGCTCTTATCCTGCCACAAAAGTGGCTTACAAACATGTGATTTGGTGGCAATTACATTTGCGACATAGTATTTACTACGTATTTAAGGTAGAGACAAAATTTAAAATATAAAAACACCCGCGAAATATTTATAATAAATAAAAAATAAATATTGTTAAAATTATAGTAAAAAGCAAAAAGTTATAAGCTCATTGTCATAATCAAATAAAAAATAAAAGTAAAAAATGTCATCATTGTCATAATAATAAAATAAGATTAATAACAAGCCATAATAGACCGCTTCGTCAAGTTAACTCTTGGAGTTCTGAAGCGTCAGATATGAAACAAAAACAGCAGAATTGAGAACATCTATATTTTAGAAAAAGTTGATCTAAAAAAAATACAATATTTTACATTTGCGTATAAAATGTTGCCAAAAATTAAATACGTGCATATGGGTTACCCTCTGCGAAGGATATTGGATATCATATAGAGTCAAGCCCCTGAATCTGCACGCTCTAACTCTAGCAGCTCTAATTTTCACACACTAATCTCTGTCAAAGTGTGTGGATCGTCTTGGAGGGATCAGAGGAGGGACGGCCCTCCGTCTGGGGCACGGCCCCAATATTTAAACAGCTTAAAAAGCAATTATAAAAGATTAATTAAAAATAGTCTTTTATAAGAAAAAAAAATTAAAATTTGTGACATAATAACTTTTAATTCAAGGTTGAACATATAAGTATCGCAAAATTTTAATTGGATTGTTTGGGATGTACTTACAAACAATAAAAAACCGGCCAAAAGCGAGTCGAACTCACGCACGAAGGGTTCCGGACCATTATCTATAAATATTCACGTTTATTGTATGGGAGGCCCCTTAAATATTTATTTTATTCTATTTTTAGTATTTGTATAACAATAGCGGCAACAGAAATGCATCATTGCCTTTTGATTATCCATAGAATACATTGCATTAAGATCGAATGAAAGGTAAATTGTGGTTTACGATTTATGACGTATTAAAAAAAAACTACTTACCAGATCTCGTTCAAACCAATTTTTGGTGGAAGTTTGCATCGTAATGTACATCATATATTATTTTAAGTTTTATCATTATCTTATTTAAGAAGTTTTTTTTTTATAACTAAACCGAACAAAAAGGCAGACGGGCCGCGTGGTGAAGTTACAGGGGACCAACATTTTACCACTTTGGAAGTGTCTCTCGCGCAAACTATTCAGTTTAGAAAAAAATGATATGTGAAACCTCAATATCATTTTTGAAGACCTATCCATAGACACACGTATGGATGGATGGAAAACTTGGAACTTCCAAGTATGGGGAACCCTCAAAATTTATTGCTTTTTTTTCTATTTTTGTATGAAAATCTTAATGCAGTTCACAGAATACATCTACGTACCGAGTTTAACAGTATAGTTCTTATAGTTTCGGAAAAAAGTGGCTGTGACATACGGACGGACAGACAGACCCACAGACATCACGAATCCATAAGGGTTCCGTTTTTTGCCATTTGGCTACGGAACCCTTAAAATTGGTTTTGAAATAAAAAAATAATTGAATTTTTAAATAACAGAATTCTGATTAAATTATGGAAAACAATCGAGAATCTAACAATCTAAAATTTATTTATTTATTTAGGAAGGACATCAGCTTTTGGTACCTATTGAAGATTCGTCATTGTTATATCGGATATTATTACATTGCGAACGATATTGACATTCGTATGATTATTCCGAAAGGGACATGTAAGGCTTTGCATACAATGTCCTTTATTCTGAAGCCAAAAACGGGAATGATTCAGCAACATAATAGCGATGGGATCCGTATTATATTACTTATGTGTGTAGGCTTTTATCCACTTCAGATAGATATCAGTAGGTAAAATGACATTGTATGACATGCTATTAAGACAATAGGTACTCAGTCTTAATAGCTCAATCAAGGAAATTGTGTCTATAATACCAACATGGCTGAATATGTAAAAATGAAAAATAATATATTTATATAGGTATGATTTCCTCTCTTAGGGGTTTCAGAATAGTTTATTATACGCGCGTATAAGTCAGCCCTGACACATATCACCCCTGCAGCGGTTTGAATACTAGAGAGTGGTGTACGTTTTAAAACGCTCCCAGTCAGTAGTCGGATGGTAAAAATTCTTTTTTAAAATGTTTAAAGGGTTGACCAGGACATAAAGTTCAAATGAGTAAAAAATTATGAACTTCTGATGTATAAACATAAAAAATTATTTGACTTCAAAATCTCCGTTCTATTTGTAAAGTCATTTAAAACATACTCAAGACACTAATATGTAGGAAGGACAACAACCATCGGTACCCATTGAAGATTCGTCATTGCTACATCGGATATTATTACATCGCGAACGATATTGACATTCGTATGATTATTCCGAAAGGGACATGTAAGGCTTTGCATACAATGTCTTTTATTAGACTACTCTGAAGCCAAAAACGGGACTGATTCAGCAACATAATAGCGATGGGATCAGTATTATATTACTTATGTGTGTAGGCTTTTAAACACTTCAGATAGATTGTATGACATGCTATTAAGACAATATGTACTCAGTCTTAATAGCTCAATCAACGAAATTGTGTCTATATTACCAACATGGCTAGATTATGTAAAAAAGCAAAATAATATATTTATATAAGTATGACTGTTAGAGTGGTTTCAGATCAGCTTGTTATACGCGCGTATAAGACACATATCACCCCTGCATTAGTTTGAGTACTTAGAAAGTGGTGAAGGTTTTAAAACATTCCTAGACTGTAATCGGAAGGTAAAAATTCTCTTTTAAAATGTTTATAGAGTTGACCGGGACATATACTTCAAATGAGTAAAAAAATATGAACTTTTGATGTATAATTAATATAAAAATGTATTTGACTACAAAATCTTCTTTATCATTTGCAAAGTCGATTAAAACATACTCAGATACTAATATTTAGGAAGGACATCAGCCATCGGTACCCATTGAAGATTCGTCATTGCTACATCGGATATTATTACATCGCGAACGATATTGACGTTCGTATGATTATTCAGAAAGGGACATAGAAGGGTTTGCATAGAATGTCATTTATTAAACTACTCTGAAGCCAAAAAGGGGACTGATTCTGCAACATAATAGCGATGGGATCCGTATTATATTACTTGTATGTGTAGGCTTTTATCCACTTCAGATAGATATCAGTAAAATAGCATTGAGTACCTATTGTATTTCTAGCTCAATCAAGGAAATTATCAAATACCTTTAAACGATCAATTCTTGTAAATACCTATATATAATTTGAATCTCGGAAATGGCTCTAACGATTTTCATGAAATTTAGTGCCCAGAGTTTTGGGGGTGATAGATTGATCCAGCTAGGTTTTATGTTTAGGATTTGTCGTTTTATTCGAATATTTAGCGATAGTCAACTTAAATATAAACTGAAAAATATGTCTTACTGACTCAACATCTTTATATATACATCTTTATATATGCACTTGCAATATGAACAACTGCTGGAGGGTAGGGTAAGTGGGCAAAGGACATCAGTACAGTTTAAAAGTATTCGAGAGTCCGTTAGTAAGTATTTGGTGTAGATCAGTAACCTCCAGGAGTATAAACTTACGTCTACAACTCTCATACATCAGGGACTGACTGTTTTTCTATTACTGCCGCTGTTCGAGTATTTCTATCTTTTCTATCAGTTTCTTGGTCCATCATAAAAAAGGATAATGACTTTTTTTTTTAATGGAGGCAAGCACGCATGCCACATGGTGGTAAATGTTTCCTGGGACCAATTGACGTCCCACGTGGCGCAATCCCACATGCCGGACTGCCAATCAAAGGGTCCCGGGTTCGATTCCCAGCGAAGCAGAAATTGAATGATGAGTTTTAATTTCTTTTCTCGGTTTGAGTGTTTGTGTTTTAGACTCTGTGTATGTCCATGGTACCCACGACACACGGTATATCTACCCTAGTGTGGAGCTATGAGTGTGAAATGTTATTTATCCCATGCATGGGCGTACCCAGGTTCTTGGTCAGGTGGGCGAGAACTTTGTCAGGGGGGGCAAGTACTTGGTCAGGGGGGGCAAGTTCTTAGTCGGGGCGGGAGGAGCATATTTTTTGATTCATGGGGGGGGATCTTTTTTTCAAACTGGGTACAGTGCGTAAATTTGCCTTGTACGTTACACGAAGACATGTACACAAAATATTTAGTAGTTTTTGCGTGAAAGGCTAACAACAGACAGAGATACAGACAGACAGACAAAAATTTCAAAACTTATATTTTATATATTTTTCATATAAATTCTATACTTACCACCATAGATGTTACCATATATATATAGAAATGAAATATTCAACACAAAAATATTTGTTCAATTTGAACCAGTAGTTCCTGAGATTAGCACGTTCAAACAAACAAACAAACTCTTCAGCTTTATATATTAGTATAGATACAAAGGAAACATTAGGAGGTAGCATATCTAGCTTATTCTTCATAGGTTTGTTTTTTCTTTTAGGAGATCTTTTGAGATTTTTGAATCCCTGAATCTGGACCTTGTTCCAGGAGGGAGGAGGGGCAGTCGCCCCCCCCTGCCCCACCTGGGTACGCCCATGATCCCATGGATATTTGCATGCATTTGCGCTATATTGTTCAGGAAGGACCGTCACATAAGTCAAGCTGAACCGAAACCCTGTGATTTTTCTTCCCGATCGAACCATGCAAGAATACTTCCCCTAAAATTATTTGCCTATTGCTACTTTGGTATTATAATTTTGATATCCTTCTTAATTAGCTACTTTTATACTGAACAACGGAAACACCTTTATATTAACAAATTAATTTCTGCTAGTATTTTTCGGGAAAAATCTCCACTCTGTTTACGGGGCCAATGCTTTTCAGTTCACCGTTACGTACCTTATAAAATTTACAGGTTATGTTGAAATGGGCCTACAGCGTTTGTTTTTTTAAATTTGGACTATAAATGTCTATTTAATTATTTGTAAAATTGTATTGTTATTTTCGAACTGAATAACATTCAGCTTGAAAATTAAATATTTACATGTCCCAAAATTGATAATGTAGGTACTTAGAATTATTTTGAAAATATTACATATAATTATGATAATAGATTTTAAATTTAAAAATTTTAATGATAACCTACCTAATAAAGCTGTGCTCCCTCTCCTATAAGGGACTAATTCACCTAGTATAAATCTTATTGTTATTTATCTGTATAAAGCTTTGTGAATTATTAGCACCGCATTATTAGCCCGCAGGCCACGACCGCGACCCGCGACCTATTAAATAGTTATAGGTTCCCGTACGATAAAACCCATCCTATGTCTTTTCCCAAATTCCACTGTAGCTGTGTTACAAATTTCATTAAAATTGCTTCAGAAGTTAGTAATAGGTCAGTCAAACCAGTCAAATCGACGGCTACTTTACCAGAGCGTGTCCGTAGGGGTTTCGGTGGCAAACTTTCGTTCACTTTAATTATCATATATCAAACAAAATGCAATAAAAATAAAAATATACACTAAGGAAATGAAAATAAAATAAGAACACAATACGAGTATGTCCTTTTCAACTTCCCGCCAAAAGTGCCATGTCATGTTCACATTGTAGTATATCATTTATTTTGTTTTAAAGCTGTTTATTAAGATGGACAGCTACCATATTATGTTACAGTAAATAAATTTCAATTAGTTTCCAATAATCGTTCCAATTGATTAGCCGTCAAACATTCAACAATATTTGATATTTGCGTTCATTTCGAATTAGGTACACATAAATGGAAATTGTTTAGTGAGCAAATTTACATAAATCAAACAATTTCAACTATTTCAAGTATCTAAAACTGGGAATTCCTTACTGAATATTAACTGAGGATTTAGTTGAGAGTGGAAATTGAAACATGTCGAGAGTTAATTGTGACCGGGCCACTGGGCCGGGTCTAAAGCGCAAGTAACGCAATAGAGACGTAAACCGACCGACATATATTATGAAAACAAATATAACACCTAAAGCCAAAAAATTGTTTCGTATAGAGGGTGTAGTTGGATGATTGGAACGATTTTGTTTATATCAAAACTGGGATAAGAAATGAAACCAGGATTGTAAAGTATTTAACCCTCAATCAATTGAAGCATGTCTTGCATACGAGTCTGCTACTTCCATAGATAATTTGACTATACATAGTATATACAATATATAAAAAAATGAAAATTCTCATTGATTTTGTTTGGCGAATACTCTTATAACGAATTATTTCTAAGTAGATGAAATTTTGATGTAGCGAGCATAGCCCGGTGCTACGGTAGGCACGTTAAGCAGTCGGACCTTCTTTGTTGGAGGCCTTATGGGCAGTTTGAATTCATCCGACAGTGAGTGGGCCACTAATCCGCACCTCCAACAACCCGTATTGCCGTATTGGAGCAGCGTGGTGGAGTAACTTCCAGGCCACCCAATAATGGTGAAAGTCCCGTGTCCAACAGTGGAACGCAAAAAAGTTGCAGGCATAATAATATATAAAGAATAAAAAAACAACGGGTTGTACTCCGGTAGTGCCGCCAGAAGTGAAAACTTGAACATTATTGTTGTGCATTTCTGATATTTTGGAATGGTTAGGGAATAATTTCGCACCCATTGTTTTTATTATCAGTATTATTTTTCATCTAGTATTTTCAGGAGGTTTTCATCTAGTATTTTTATAAAGTACTCACTCATTTTTACCGACTTCCAAAAGAAGGAGGTACTGTATTCGGCTGTATGTATTTTTTTTTTTTTTTATATATGTTCACCGATTACTCCGCCGTTTGTGGACCGATTTTCAAAATTCTTTTTTTGTTCGTATGGTTATACTCCCGAGGTGGTCCCATTGTCACCAAATCAGGATCTGATGATGGGATCCCAGGGAAATCGAGGGGAACGCTCAAATTTTATAGGCACACACATTGATTTTCTTATACTTTCTGAAGCATAAGAGATATTTGTGCATAGTAATCATCATCACATGTTGCTGAGCTGATGATGGAAGGTACTGCAACAGTGAGGAGTTGAAAGCAAATTCTTTCAATAAATAGTTTTTTATTCCAAATCTTACATTCCTGAGGTGGTCCAACTGTCACCAAGTCAAAGTCTGATGAGGGGATCTCGGAGAAATCGAAGGGAACATTCAAATTTTACAGCACAACAAATGATTTTCATATTTTTACTAAAGCAAAACAGGCATTTTTGTATAATTATCATCATATTATGTTGCTGAACTGATGATGGAAGGTACTACGAAGGTTAGGAGTTGAGAGCAAATTCTTTCAATAAATGTCTTTTTGTTGGAAATCTTACATTCCTGAGGTGGTCCAACTGTCACCAAGTCAAAGTCTGATGATGGTATCCCAGAGAAATCGAAGGGAACATGCAAATTTTATAGCACAACAAATGATTTTCATATTTTTATTAAAGCAAAATAGGTATTTGTGTATAATTATCATCATATCATGTTGCTGAGCTGATGATGGAAGGTACTATGACGGTTAGGAGTTGAGAGCAAATTCTTTCAATAAATGGTTTTTTGTTAGAAATATTACATTCCTGAGGTGGTCCAACTGTCACCATGGCAAAATTTGATGATGTGATACTAGGGAAATCGAGGGAAACACTGAAACTTAATAGGCACACACATTCTTTTAGTCATATTTTTTAACATAATACAAATAGTTATGGCCGGTAATTATCACCTCATGTTGCTAAGCTGATGATTGAAGGTACAACTCCTCAACGGTTAGGAGCTGAGAGCAAATTCTTTCATTAATTTATACGTTCAGGTGGACTGATAGTAGTATTATTTCAGGCTATAAGATGGCTATTAGATAAACATGATTATAAAAGGTATCTCTTTAACGTTTAGAAGTTAAGTGAAAAAAATTCCAATTATACTTATACATATGTGAAGAATTATTAAAGTTACTAAAAAGAGTGAAATAAATTAAGTTTTTAACAAAAAAATAGAACCGACTTCAAACGGTAAAAAATAAAATTGTGCAGTACCTACTTCTTCTTGCTTATGGTAATGACTTTTAAAACTATTTTTGGAGTCGGGCCCTTAGTAAAATGTCCTGTCTTTGTAAATATAGTGTAGGCTTTCGTTCTGAATGGACACCAACTCCAATATAGTTTTAACAGTCATTACCATAAGCAAAAAGAAGTAGGTACTGTCCCACTGTCTGTACTGTCGGTGCCCATTTAGAAGGAATGGTACGACATTTAGTAGGGGCCCGACTCCAAAAATAGTTTTAAAGGTCATTACCATAAGCAAGAAGAAGTAGGTACTGCACAATTTTATTTTTTACCGTTTGAAGTCGGTTCTATTTTTTTGTTAAAAACTTAATTTATCTTCCACTATTTCTTCGTCACTTTTTTCATTACCAGATGCACTTTGTTCAATTGTCATATTTTAAATACTTGATATAAACGAATTTTACAAGTATCAGTCATCAGCTGTCACCCTTCTGTCTTACGAATATTCGATCAGGCCACGTGTCCTGACGTGAGTTTAACATTTTTTACTCATCCCAAAAAAGTGCACGACGCCGCTAAAGAAGTTTTCACTTCAAAATCTTCTCTTTCTATTGTAAAAAGCCGGGCTGTAGCATTCAAAAATACTCGTATATATATACGCGTCTATGCCTTTCACTGAACGATTTCAACGAAGAATGGCAGTCCCGCGAATTCTGTATTCTGTAAAGTAGGCCCATTTAATAGTAACTTTCGTTTACTTTTGTCTTAGATAACACCTCACTCTTTGTCTTTGCAAAATATATTTTTTCCAAAGAAATTTACTTTAGAACAGATGAAACCGGAAGTTGAGAAGAACATGTTAGTAGGCAATTTGTTGACGGCTATAAATATTAAAACGCTCGTAGACAAGTTTTTTTAAATCATTTAAATCTTATACCAGAAATGCCAACATACACTGTACTCGTTTACAAATAAATGTATGTAATAGTGTTTCAGAAGATTTATTTTAATTGTGTGTAATACTATATTTGACGCAAATAAACCTGAGTTTTACTATTAAACATTGAATAACGTATATACGATCGTACGTGTAAATCTCAAGTGTCAAATAAAGCAATTCCTCTGCTATTCTAGTATTTCAGACAATATTTATTTAGATCTACTTATTTATTAAAAGTAACTGAATTATTTAAACAAATAATATTTTTTTAAAGATTTGAAACAAAACTAATAAAAGTATAATTCATTCTTAAAGCATCAAGGCATTGACAGGTATGACACCCGTCAGCATTCATCTTATGAAATGTTTAAACTTACTGTTTAAAATTTGCATTATGGTAACATCGAAATTTTAATAAAAAAAAAACAATGGGTTGCACTCCGGGAGTGCCGGCAGAAGTGAAAACATTAACGTTGTGCATTTTTGATGTCTTGGAATCGTTAGGGAATAATTCCGCACGAATTGCTTGAATTATCAGTACCTATACTACCTATTAATTTCTATCTAGTATTTTTTACAAAGTACTCTCTCATTTTCTTTCACTATTTCTTCGTCACTTTTTTCATTAATAGATGCACTTTGTTCAATGTCCATATTTTAAATACTTGATATAAACGAATTTTAAGATAAAATTATACTTGACGCTGGCAATATGCAGAGTTTGCGATGCCATAATTGAAGAAAAAAGTATAGACAGCCGTCAGATGAGCCGTCATCAGCTGTCACCCCTCCGTCTTGGTCTAAGAGCCGGTGAAGATATTCACTCGTTCGGTTGTTACAAGAGTGAAGGTGATATGAAAGAAAATTGATTAAAATTAATTAAATTAAAAATAGCTATGAACACTTTTCGATAGTCAAGTTATCATAGGCATATATGTTTATAAATTATATTTGGTAAACAATATGTCTCATCGAATTATCAGATCGGTGAAGGTCGATCTTCCTCGTCTCCTCTACTATCTTACGAAATTTTGCGATCAGCACACGTGACCTCGCGCGAGTTTCGTAGTTTTTACCCATCCCACAAAAAGTGCTCAACGCCGCTAAAGAAGTTTTCACTTCAAAAACGTAAAAAAACTGATACTGAAGCAAGACAAGGCAACTGATACTGAAGAAAATGTTTCTTAATTTAAAAAAGAACATAGACTTCATAAAAAAATATAATGTTCGAAACTTTTAACAGCATTTAGCATAGTCATTAAAAATATCATTGTCTTTACGTTTTTACGTAATTGAAATACTTGTACGTAAAGATTAGTTCTACGTGCACTTTCTAAGAAATAAACCAGCACCAGTAGTTTTAAAACGCACATATTTTATCTTTAATTGTCTAGACCGAAATGGTAAATGTACATCCACTTAGAAATACGGCTGCAGCGCCTGCATTTCGTCGACACCTGCAAATATAATTAGTAAAAAATGTACAGCTGTACTTGCGCTGAATACTTGTTTATACCAGTACCAGGCTGCAATCCTCTTTGCGTTCCACTGCTCGGTACTGTTTATTATTATTGTCCTATTTTCAAACCGCTCACAAGGCCTCCGTCGTGGTTTAATGGTAGCAATATGTAACAACCTGGACTGACGGCTTAGCTAACCCTCTGAAGCGCTGAATCGCGCATGACATTTGTCACTAGCAGTCACCCATCTCACACCCAACCGCTCCCGTTTTGCAAAGCTGTGTAGATCACTTGTATTCTACGCTAGCCACAGCGTGCTTCCACACGAGTACCCAAGACATTAATATTTTTGAAAATAACCATGAACGATTTTATAAACGCCTTTTATCGCCTTTTATCAAGAGCATACAGGCAACGTGGTGTTTAATTTTCGCTGCAGCCAACAAACATCTTCTTCCCAAGGAAGTTTCGAGTCTGATTTTGTATACAATTGTGCTGCTACTCTGAAGGCTTTTCGCTTCATGTACATAAGTAACTGAAGCACAATAGGATCTTGGACACTATGCACAGAAAAATTCAAAATGCATACCTTAAAAAGGTAAACCACACTTGGAAAGCAGTAAAATTGTTAATTTATTTTTATAGGTACATGATTTTTATAGATACTTCAACTCAGTTGTGCGCGCGGCGCTATGTATGGGTAAATCTGTATATACACAGTGACTTTGTGTGCGTGACAAGAGGTACAGTGAAGTTGTTCGGAAAATCACGGCCGCGTCACTGTCACACAAATTAAAGCTGCATAATTACTAGCCCACGCACACATAGCGCCGCGCGCACAACTGAGTTGAAGTATGTATAATACCTTTTAAATTAATAAAAAAATTGTCAATTGACTATAAATAAGTTTTGACGTCACACATCATTTTCTTATATAAAATGTATGAGAATTTCACGTTTTGACAGTTCATTAAAAGTATCTCAATTGATTTGGTAGTCCAAGGCCGGACTACTAAATCAATTGAGTTGCATATATATCTCTTCAAGATTGAAATATATGCAACGGTGGTATTTTCCCGATCGAGCCATGCATGTTATATCAACAATAAAATTATTTTACTCGTTGTTATCGATGCTGTTATTCTAGGAATTTATTCTCTTAAGTGGCCGTATACGAAATTTTGCCGATTTCGCTGATTTACCTGATTTAACACATGAAATTTTGCAGTTAAATTACAGTATTTCCATAAGTTTTATTCCTCAGTAGACAAATCATTTAAATAATAAGCTATTAAATGAGCCACTTCGTCATTTTATTACGTTATTTTGCTTAAAAGACCTTTTTAGCAATATATAGAGCAATCTTAATATACTTTGGTATCTTGTGACTAATAAAAATTGAATCGTCAATTAGGTTTTGTACTCCTAATTTCTTTTATGATTCAGCCAACATGGAAGCCAGAATTGTTTGATCTAAGTTCCATGTAAATAAACTATTAGATCTAAATGCTAGTATACTCGTAACTATGTAGGTAAGAAGCTAAATGCCTTATCATACTTCTCTACCTATGACTTTTGCATATAACAATCTAAAATGAATGAAGTGGTAATGTTTTTAAGCTTATCACCATTCGATTATAATTCGGTTCGCATATCGTAGCGCGTAGTCATCGTAGTAAATAGTCATCGTATACGACGTAGCTGGTAGCAAAATTTTTACCGTAGACGTTGAGTATTTTCTCAAAACCGACACCAATGGGAATAATATGCCTTGAATAATTGGATTTTGTCATTTTGTAGAGTTTGTAAAAGGTTTTTGAGTTTATAAGGACCGTGCAGTAAATAAAATATTTCATTTCTGTATTTCAATTTCTGTGAGCTTTATCTGCTGCTACAAATTTTTGCCGAATTGTATCCTGTCCATCAAAACTGCAGATCACATAGGTACGCTTTGCGCATGTCACACCAGGATGCGTGTCATATCTCTCAGGCGGCCTTCGTGCTGAAATAATCAAGGTACCTAGGATTTAAACATTGTGAATTGTGTCTGCAGTAGTTACATCTATAGTTTATTATAGAATTTTTATTTGCTAAGTTAAAATAATACACTGCAACCGTTTTCACGTTCTACTGCTGGGTACGACACTCTCCCCATTATTCAGGAGGCCTGGAGCTTACTCCATCACGTTGCTGCAATGCGCTTTGATGGATGTGTGGCATGTTAGTTGCCAAAGCACTGTCCGATATTTTAAATTGCCCATAAGGCCTCTGACAAGGTTTAACGAATGTCATCTATCGAAAACTACCGGGACTGACAATGGCTTGACATGCCCTACGAAGCACGGAAATGTGCATGAATTTTGCTACTAGCGGTCACCCATCCCACTATATGAGTAATATAAATATGTATCTCATCCTCAGATGTCACGGGTCAAAGATGGTGTTTGATGATAAAATGACCGGGCATTTGGAAGGCTTGCGTGGAGACATGGGACATGACATAGAGGCCCTTTCGAGACACTTTAATGTTGTAATGTGGTTACACGTGGCGGATACCATCCTCGGCCGTATCATGTAAAAAATTAAATGACCCGAAGATGGTCCCCGCCATGTGCACAGGAGCTATTGCAGGAATAAGAGAAGCTAATATTGGGTCTATGGGGGTGAAATAACGAGGGACTGGTAAATGGGACTACTGCCATTCAGACTGGTAAATAATCTATTATGTTACCTCTATCTGCTACAAAATAGACAAAAACTTGTCCGAATTGTATTCTATCCATCACAACGTATAGGTATGCTTTACGCGTGTCGGACGAGTGGATGAATGTCATATCTCTCAGAGGGCCTTTGTGCTGAAATAATCAAGGTAGCTACCTAGATTGAACATACCGTAATTGTGTAGGCACTAGTTACATCCCTAATTATTAACTTAGTTCAAACTATTGGCAGCAACTCTTTTTGCATCCTACTGGTGGGATCAGGTCTCTCCCCCATTATTGAGGAGGCCTGTAGCTTAGTCCAGCACGCTGCTCAGATGCGGGTTTATTTCTACGAACCTGCTACTAACCCATAGTTCTATGCGGGTTAGTAACCAGTCTGCTGACGGAGGTTTTCCAAACGCCCATAAGGCCTCCGACAAGGTTTCACGACTTTTGTCTATTTTAAACAACCGGGACTTTTGTAAATTGTATAGATACACGTTGTATAGATACGCGTATTCGTGCATGAGCAGCGATGGCTGAGTGGTAAGAATCCGCGGTCTCCGACGGGACCGATACCGGGTTCAAATCCTCGGCGCGCACCTCTGACAAAGAAATTAGTAATGCGCGTATTTATCACTGCTAAATGGTGATGGAAAATATCGTGATATTTTATTGATTTAGATGTTTTCCAGCGCCATGCATGCCTGAGAATAATTCATAATATCTCGAAGGCATGACGTCCACCAATCCGCACTTGGCCAGCGTGGTGGACTATGGCCTAAATCCCTCTCACTTGTGAGAGGAGAACTGTGCCCAGCAGTGGAACGTTCAAAAAAGTGGGAAAAAACACATCCGTATTGTATTACGCGATTCTTTATTTACTGCGTATTTTTTTTTACTGTAACCCTTTTTGCATCTTACTTCTGGCTAAGGGTCTTTCCCCATTATAAGGGAGGCTAACACCTTATTTTACCACGCTGCTTCAATGCGGGTTGGTGGTGACGCGGGTCAGCGGCCAAACTGCTGTTGGGTGTTTTAAACTACCCATAAATCCTCCAACAAGGTTTAACGACGCTTGTCTATCGAAAAAAATTAAAATAATGTTTCATACTTATAGCCCCACAGTAGGGCAGTTTTTCATGTAGTGCCATGGACACACACAAAGACAGAAACACAAACACCCATACTGAGAAAAGAAATTTAAACTCATCATACAAATAACTGCCTCGCCGGGAATGGATCCCTCCGATCGACAATCCGGCATAGTAACCATTGCGTCACATCGTTTTTTTCAAATCGAATAAGGTTTATTTATTTATTTATGTGAAACACTTTAAAAGTAAGATTCACAAAGGGTTAAACCTAATATTGGCATTGTCTCCCGGTCGACCCTGGGTGATGTTGAGAATGTGAGGTAGGCTTTCATAATAAACAAGCTGCAGGAACAAATGATTAAGAAGAAAAAAAAAATTTATGGTAGAGTAATGATGAATTCCAAAATGAAAAATATTTTATTTGCATAAAATTAATGGAAGAATCAGTTACATTTATTCTCAATTTACAACTATATAAAAAAAAGGAAAAAATAATATACATATTTTACAAAATGTATATGCCATCCAAAAGACCCGATTGCGGCATGGTCCCCAGAACGCTGGCAGCATTACCTCTTTGAATTAAAAGGCTTATTTTTTGTGCAAAATAACTGCCAGCCCTCTGGTCACCCGAAGCGAGGACAAGTCTGGTCGACATATCTTTGAAGAATTTTTTCATGTCAGCCGACCATGGACCCAACGTCTCCATTGCAAGCGCCGCAAATTCATAATTTTCCGTTATTGCACAATATTGGCGGCGCTTTAGAGACTGAGCATGGTCGGCTGCGGCCCCTGCATTATTGCATGTTGCTGGTAAATGTGAAGGGGCCAAGGTGTCAACACAAGTAACATCCCATACCAGGGCCCGACCAACACGCCATGGCACCAGTGTCGCCCCATCAGGTCTCTTACCATCATCTCTATACATACCAGATGGTTCTAAAGAAGCTGGTATAGAGACGGTGGCAAGAGACCTTCGGATTAAATCATTGATAGCACCATGGCGATATAAACGGCCGGCGCTCCTGGTACAGGATAAACCATGTCGACCAAAAGAATCCACACCTCGGCCACATGAGCAATGATGAGTTTCACAAAGTTTGGTGCCGAGACGGAGACCTATTGATATTCTCAGAGTAGACGGGTCTAAAATAGTTCCTAAATTATTGGAGGGTAGCGCGTGTAACCAATGGCCAGAGTCTACATCGGATACAGCAAGCAACCTGGCGCGATCAGTGTTGTCGGTACATTCGTCAAGGAGACAGGCAAATGTAGCTTTGATACCAGGCAAGTCCCAAAAACGTTGTGTAGGGGCCTCCTCAATATTGATGGTAATATTAGGGAAGGTAGCCCTCCAGACCTCCACAGCCTCATCCAAGCCAGCCACCCGAACATCAGCAGGAATAGTGTTTAAAATATTGCTGATGAGGGTAGCTGTACTGTGGGTTGAAGCTAAAAAGGCCGGGAGAGCCACACTTGCACTGGTGCGGATGCCTAAGCCTCCAAATTTTATTGGTAGGCAAGCCTGTCTCCATGTGCGATCGTCAAAACTTAAATTTAAAATTTGGGATACACAATTTTTCAAAGTTTGGTCAATCATATTTAAAGCCGAAGGGAATTTCCAAAAGGGACAACACCGAAGTAAATACATATATTTTGGAGTAAACAGGCAAAGGCGAAGAATGTAGGTAGCAATGTGCGGCTTTAAATCAAACAAACGTCCAGAAGAATTGTTAAAAAGATCTAATTTTGAATTTATTACAGTGGTAACTGCATCCTCAAATATTGGAGCACCTAAAAGTGTAAGATTTTTTTTATTTTTTATAGTAATATTGGGTATCAATGATTTAAAATTTTCCAATATTTCCAAATTTTCCAAAGATGAAATGTGTTCTGCTATGAATAATTCACACTTAGCTGAATTAATTGTTAGTCCTATTGAAGCAAATTTGTCAACGATAAATTTATAATCTTCCAATACAGAGGATGCAGAACCACCTAAAGTGCCGTCATCGAGGTACCATACATTCAATTTTGAATTTAACTGAGTAATTATTGGATTGATAGCCAAACTGAAAAGAACAGGTCCAAGAGGGTCGCCTTGCTGACATCCCACGGAAGAATCAATTTCGTTATTGCCGAACATTAATTTAGACGGAGTACCATAACACTGCCAAACATAATCAAATATCTCAGGTACTTCTTTTTGAATTTGCCTTAAAAAGGTACTCCTATGGACCGAATTAAAAGCGTTTTTTATATCTAATTTTAAAAAGACATCATAATTATACGTATTCAAAAAAGTTCGTGTAGCATATGAACAGCTGCCTCACAACCACCCTTGACTCCAAAACCGAGCTGTCGTGGCTGAAGTTTACAAGTTAATCTCGGCCGAAACTCACGACAGCAAAGCTTTGAAGCCATTCTCCGTAATGTGCTACCCACTGCAATGGGACGAATGCCGCCGTCCTTTTTATTCAAAGCTATTAGGTTGGCACCATAAAGAATGGATGTTATTTCTTTAGGTACCTTCCCTTCTAGCATCAGATTTAATAAAGCAGTTAGCTCTTTTATTAAGAGCTTACCAGCATCGCCAACTAAAGGACTAGTGAGGTCTTTCAGATGTTGGGGAGAGAGACCATCAAGGCCACTTGCTGACCCGTTTGGAAATGATTTAATTGCAAATATAACCGCATTTTCACTAACCGTCAGCTGGCGAGGCTGGCCAGTAGCCGGAGAAATAGGTAACTGTGAGACAGGTTCTGCCGTGGGATGTTTATCGCGGAGGGCTCTTATAATATCCTGTGAGTATGTAGCCAAAGAGTCATCTGAAAAAAGAATTTTAGCAGCTCCTTTAACGTCTCCATTGTTAATTTTACTTTCTATTAATTTCGTTATGTTATAATTGTTGGAAGTCCTAAAAAAAGATTCATTATTAAAATCTGTGTTTCAACATGTTGGAATTGTTGTACTCAAATTATTATCTTTAATTAATTTTGTTAAGTTTCTAGTATGTTTCCTATTTTCTATATTTAGCGATCGATAAGCGAACGATAATAATTTTTTCCATGAATCAACAGAATTTTCCTTGACTACTTTAGCTACAGACTCACTAAGACATCTTGCCACAGTTACCCGAGCACCTCGTGGAATTCGTTTAATAATCTTTACTTTGTTTTTAAAACGTGCTAAAGTGATATGAAAATCCTCATCATTACTTGCTCCATCTGTATAATTATATGAAATACCACTTTCGTTTACAATATTCGTAATATCTGTCCTGTGTACATGTCGACGGCTACTATGTATGGACAAGCCACGTTTACCCTTGTATAATTTATTGTCGTTACAGATGGAGCACCGCACCAAGTCAAAGTCATTTGAGTGTTGGATGGACATATACCTTAAAATAAACACTAAAAATAAAATATACAATAGTCCTAAAATTAAATATAAACAAAATATCATAAAAATATTTTCACATATTTCATATTTTTTGAGTAATGATTATATTATAACTACATACTAATAATATAATACACACAATAATACACATACATATATATATATATACATAGATGCAAATAAAAGTTCCCAAACTAACATGTCAAATAAATAAAACTAAAGCTAAGAGGAAAATTGAAACAAACATTATTCATTCTGCAGCGATAAATAAAACGTCAGAAACGTCTAGTTCATCTCCAACTAAAAATGAAATAAATGTCGAATCTAGCCAATCCACTACACTTATACAGAGCACGTCCCCTATGGAATCAAATAAAAATTCACCGGTCGAAAAACAAAATAATCGAATCTTTAACAAAACTCAACCAATTAGTACAAATGAAATAAAAAATAAAGTACTAGTTCTTGCAGACCAACAGGGCCGCAATATTCAAAATTTATTACAAAAATTACTTGGTCTAAAATATAATGTCACATGTTTTTGGAAACCAGGTGCGCAAATGCAGGAAGTAATGAATAGTTTAAATAATGAGTTAGCCAACCTAACTAAAAATGATTATGTTATTATAATCGGGGGGACAAACGACACTAACCCCTATAAATTCACCCTTAACATAAATAACTGGCTTCAGAATAAAAATAACACTAATATTATATTTTGCGAAGTCCCTTACAATAAATATTTAAATGAACAAAAATTAAACTACGACCTAAGATTTACATGTACAAAACTAGACTATGCATACTTTTTAGATTTAGAATACAGTAGGTATATACCGAAGGGAACTTCACGTACGACTAATTTATGTAGGCTTTTACTTAGGCAAATACTACACATTGATTATAAGGCTAGGTATTTAACATTTAATCGCAGAAATAAGGGAAATACAATCGCAAAACGAATTGATAACAGTACACAAACAGAGTGTCCACATAGTAATATTGTCAAATTAGATAAGCAAACTCAAACAGAGGACTCTGAAAGTCATGAACCGTTTTTTCGTGTATAATAATATTAATATTTTGCATCAAAATATAAACGGCTTAATAACGAAATCCGATGAGTTAGTAGTATCATTAAATCATTTGTATCTCAAAAAAATATCGATCGACGTCCTTTGCATTACAGAGCATAACATGATACGATCGGATATTGAATTTCTTAATATTCCAAATTTCACCCTCATATCCTATAGCTTGAGAAGTAATAGAAATGGCGGATCTTGCATACTTGTTCGCAACGAACATAAATGTCGATGTATACAAGAAATTGAAAAATTTAATATAACGAACGTTATAGAATGCAGTGCCACAGAACTAATTGAGCATAACGTAATAATTGTTTGCATATACAGGGCACCAAAGATCAATACAGAAGTAATGGAAATTTTCTTTAACAAACTCAATGGTATCCTTAATAAACTGTGTTATAAAAATAAAAAAATTGTTGTGTGTGGCGACTTTAATATAGATATACTGAAAGATAATAGAACAACAATAGAATTTAAAAGTATTTTAGAGAGCTACAATCTTAAACTGAGTATCAACACACCAACACGGTTTATTAGCAAAACGTGTATCGATAATATTGCCCATAACATACAGGGCGCTAAGTCTGACGTCATCGAGCTGGCCTTATCGGATCATACAGCTCAAATCATAAAATGTCCAGTTAAAAAAAGCTATTTTGTAAAATATTGGTTCTCTTACAAGCGGGATTTTAGTACCGAAAATGTAAATAAATTTATAGAATGCTTAGGGAGTTTGAAATTTCAAGAAGTATATACATGTAGTGATACCAATGATGCTTTTAAGATATTTCACGAATTATTTGTATTATTTTACAATTTATGTTTTCCTGTTATAAAAGTAAAAAATGTTATTAGAAAGCGCCCTAGTTGGCTCTCTAAAGGTATAAGAAAGTGTTCTAAGATTAAAAGAAGTCTATTATGGGAATATAGGAAATCTCGCGACCAACTAGCAAAAAATAAGTTTACTGCGTATTCAAAAAAATTAAAGGCTATTATCAAGTTAACTCAAAAATCCCAAAATGACTATTTTATTAAAAACGCACAAAATAAAACAAAGGCCACATGGAAAATTATCAATAATAATACTAGCAACATTCCTAAGAAAACAATTAATAAAATAAAAATAGGCAACTACATTGAAACAGATCCAGAAACAATCGCAAAGGAGTTTAATAATTTCTTTTTAAAACAAGTTGAAGAACTAAGTGACCGTAATATTCGAACAAACAAATATAATATTAACTATAAATATTCTAACTCGTTTTTCCTTCGGCCTACAACAAGCGACGAAATAATTAAAGTAATAAAGGGTCTAAAAAACACAAATAGCACAGGTTACGATGAGATATGCACAAAAATAGTAAAACAGGTATCTAATATAATTGCACCCGTATTGACCTATATTATTAATTTGAGTATTGAGACTGGTATATTTCCTGATAGATTAAAAGTAACTATCATTAAACCAGTTCTTAAAAAGCCAAATGAACAAGATATGGCGTCATATAGACCTATAGCACTTGTACCAATTTTTTCTAAAGTATTTGAGAAAATTCTCTATAATAACTTATATTCATATATCGAAAAATTTTCAATTCTAGCTGACGAACAAGTAGGTTTTCGCAAAAATAAATCTATTAATTTAGCTATATATAATTTTTTGGAACAGATCATGTCTACGTTAGATAAGAAAAAACAAATCTCAGCTCTGTATATGGATATGACTAGGGCATTTGACTTTGTAGATCATGAGCTATTAATAGACAAATTAGAGAAATACGGCGTTAGAGATAATGCTTCACAATGGATAAAATCTTATTTAAGTAACAGAAAACAAATAACTGAAATTAATCGAGTTGACAATGAAACAAAAACGGAGGAAAAGTACTTATCTCAACCCAGGGATGTAGTATACGGGGTACCTCAAGGAAGTATCCTCGGTCCGTTGCTTTTTTTAATATATATTAATGATTTTCCAAAAGTCATCGAGCAACCAATGGTTCTCTTTGCTGATGACAGTACAGTTATATTTCCAAATGATAATCCAAGTACATATGAAACGAATATAAATAATGCCCTTGAATTATTAGTAGATTGGTTAAATAACAATAATCTTAAAATAAACCTTGAAAAGACAAATGTAATGACATTTAAAAATCGTATATCTTATGGGAGATCTGTAAATATCAATTATAGAGGGAAAACCATATGTGAAACCGAAAATATAAAATTTTTAGGCTTGTACATTGATAATAAGCTCACATGGAGACTACACATGGAACATGTATGTAAAAAACTTAACAAATTCTCTTTCGCTCTTTACAAATTGTCAAAAATAGTAAATAAATCAGCGGTATTAAGTGCGTATCATGCGTATGTTGGTGCAACTCTTAGGTATGGTCTTGTATTTTGGGGTAATGCAACGGGTATTGAAACAGTTTTTAAAGCGCAAAAAAAATGTATTCGGTCAATGTGTCAACTACGACAGACAGACACATGCAAGCCACACTACCAAAGTTTAAATATATTGACGCTCCCTTCGTTATATATCTATGAAATATGTGTAATGGTCAAAAACGACATTTCTAAATACAACACGTTAAACTCAAAAAGACATAAAAATAAACTATGCGCAATAGCCTCTAAAACTAAACAATATCACAATAGCGTCTTTTGCATGGGACCAAAAATATATAATAATTTACCAGACTTTCTTAAAACCAAAAGTTATAACGAATTTAAAAGAGAACTAAAAACACATCTAATTAAAAAAGCGTACTATTCGGTCACTGAGTTTATTAACGATAAATAAATAAATTAATAAAATATAAGAAATAAAATAACATAAATAAAATGACTAATAAATAATTTTGTCCGCGGCATAAAAACCTGGGAGGTTTTTTTTTCGCCAGCTTTTTTTCCTCTCAGTGTACAAAACCCATCCTGGTGGGTGCCCAAAGCTGATGACGGCGAACCCCGTATGGTTCAAATAAAATAAATTATTATAAAAAGCACAAAATTGGGTTTAAGTCTAATTAATTAAAACTGTAAAATATAAAACTACTTTAATGTTTCTTATGTACCCTTCTGTAATAGTTATTTTAAGAATTTATGTTTACATTATGTTAAGTCATTAAAATAATTATTTTATTTAATATAATAAAATTTGTACACCCTAAGGGGTAAATATGGAGCTCTAAATATTTTGTAAAACCTTTTTCACCCATATTTGTGCAAATAAAATATTTTCATTTCATTTCATTTCATTTCATTTCATAACTACTCACATAAATAAATACATGCATACATACATACATATACATACATATATACGTACACATATTTAAAGGAACTATAAATAGAACTCTTATTAATAAAAAAATAGATGGTTGTGGGGATACTCATCAATAGTATCTTAAAAACCACCCCACGCTTTATTTACAGTAATATACATTTTCTTCTTATTTTTTTAGTTTTTAGTTCGTATTTTCTCAAAAGCGTGTTTTTTAGTTTTTTAAACTACATTATTTTTTGTATCTATATAAGTAATGGTTACATTTTATTTTAGCTCTCTGCTGCTAAATAGACAAAAACCGAGTTGTATTCTATCCATCATAACTACAGCATAGGTATGCTTTGCGTGTGTCGTACGACTGGATGCATGTTATGAGAGATATGTATGTCTCTCAGACGGCCTTTGTAACCGAAATAATCAAGGAACCTAGGATTTACATACCGTTAACTGTGAATACACTGGTTACATCCGTAGTGTATTATGAAATTAATTATTTACTAGGATAAAATTATTGCTTCAACCTTTTTTGTGTCCCATTGCTGCGTGGAAGTCTCTCTCCATTATTGGAGCTTATTCCTTCTTATTCTTATTCCACTCTGATGCTTCAAAGCGGGTTGGTGGAAATGTGGGTTAGTGACCAACTGTTGGATGGAAACGCCCATAAGGCCTCCGACGTTAGGACACACAACAACCGGGACCGACCGCATAACATGCCTACCGAAGCACGGAATTGCGCATGCATTTTTTTTACCGCTAACGGTCACCCATCTCACACCCATTCATGCATGTTTGCCTTAGCTGCGTGGTTCGCTTGCGTTTTAAATCAGATTTAGAGAATTTCTGAGATAATCAGATTTTGGGGTATTTTATTAAATATGCAATATATAATGTTAAGAACAGATTGAACAATACATGATCGTGACGTTACTTGCCTGTACATAACAGAAAAATGGGAATTTGTTTGATGTTTAACTCCTAAACAAAACTATTGCATTAATACATTTTGAAAAAAAAAAAAAAACAATAATTACTAGACATATGGCTGCACTCCTTTTAGCGTCCTACTGCTGGGCACGCGTCTTTCCCGTCCGGGTCTCCAGGCCTTCTCAATATTGGAGGCGTGGAGCTTACTCCGCCACGCTGTTCCAATGCAGTTTGGTGGGTGATTAATGGCCAACTCGCTGTCGGATGTTTTCAAACCTCTCATAAGACCACTCTGAAGAACGGAAACGCCTATGATTTTTATTGCCACCAGTGATCGCCCATCTGACACGCGCCCGATTGGCTTTGCTATATAGATATATAGACTTGCATTCTACGCTAGCCGCCGGGCCATGCGCGCTTCAGAACGACACACATCAGACATGTTATACAGTGTTAAAATGTTCGCTTAACATTGGACTGACATAGTTGACAAACAGTATTAAGGGCGGTACAGTTGGACGCAAATGTTTTGAGTTTCAATTATGTTGTTGTTTCCACGCCGAGTTGAATAACACTCGACTGAGCTCTCGATTCCGCATTGTTACTAGTGAATTTTCTATTTACATTTCTTGCACGGTGACAAAAATTATATTATATTAGTAATTATTAAATTAATTACGTTTTTGAAGTGCTCATGGCCCGGTGGGTGGCGTTCGAGACAAGTGTTCTATCCAGCTTCGGTTGAGAGATGAGTGACTGCTAGTGCCAAACATTTCGGGCGCCTTTCCGTGCTTCGTAGGGCACGTTAAGCCGCCGGTTCCGGATATTATCGTTAGATAGCAGTCGTTAAACCTTATTGCAGGTCAAGTATGGGTGGATTAAACACATCCAACAGCGGGTGGCCACTAATTGGCATCCCACCAACTCTCATTGGATCAACGTAGTGGAGTTACCTCCAGGCTTCCCCAATAAAAAAAGCCAAAAATTAATAGACATATTATCAAGGGTTATAATGTTCGCTTTACATTGGACTGATATCATCATAAAGTTGACAAACAGTATTAAGGCGGTACAGTTGCATGCAAATAAATTGAGTTTCAATTGTATTGTTGTTTCCACACCGAGTTGAATAACACTCGACTGAGTTCTCGATCCCGCATTGTTACTAGGAATGTTCTATTTACATTTCTTGCACGGTGTATTGAAGCCAACATTAACAATAATCATAAAAGTTAATATTAGACTACTAATGGTTTTGAAGCACGCACTACCCGTCGGCTGGCGTTGAACATTGAAGCATTCTACAAAGCTAAGCCCAGCGGGCGCGGTTAGGTGTGAGATGAGTGACCGCTAGTGGCAAAAAAATCATAGCTTATTGAATTAAAACCTTACATACTCTTAAGTTTATATATTTTGCAATAGAATCGATTCGTCATGACAAATTAAACAATATTTTTTTTGTACTTTTTAACATGGTAAACTGCATTAATTTTCTGATAATAAACTAAATCTAACTAGTTCCTGGCACCTCTTCCATATTTTTAAGTTCTCGATTACAAAAATGTGAATACGAAATGATTTCCACATTACGTTTATTACGTAATTATTTTTGCGGCGAGTGCCTCGGTTCAGTCGCCACTTCACATACAAATGTTTGCGCAGTCATCATAGTTGTGTGAATTGTTGCGTACAACATAAACCACATTTTAATTACGTTTGTTCACGTATCAATTATTATGACAATTTGATACTTGAATATTATTTGGTAAGTGTCTGTTATTATGAACATAGCTATATTATGAAAACATAACATAATTTCATATTGAAGTGCGCGTGGCTTGGTGGCTAGCATAGAACGCAAACGATCTACGCAACTAAGGCAAATGGACGTGGTCGGGTGTGAGATGGGTGACCGCTAGCGGCAAAAAGTTCTCGGTTGTTATCGATGGATAACAGCCTTTAAACCTAATAAGTGGCCTTATGGGCGGTTTGAAAATATCTGACAGCACATTGACTAACCCACATCTCCACCACTAGCGTTTTGGAGCAGCGTGCTGGAGTTAGTTCCAGGCCTCCCTAATTATGGGAAGGCCCGTGTCCAGCAACGGGACGCAATAACTATTGCAGCTATGAATACATATTTGTAAGTCTAATTCTTGTTTGTGTACAGGTGTGCTTCTCTTTTGCCAGGCGGTTTGGTTCAACAAGGGAAGAACCAGCGTTGCAGCCATTTCTTGCCTTTAATCAATTCTAATGTGTATCGGTGGAAAGGTGCAGTTATTAAATAGACATCATCCATCAGGCCTCCGGAGTAGACCTCAACTAGCATACGACCTTAGGCAGGACTAAGCTTATAGTGAAGTACAAAAAAGTTTACACCGAATTATCTATCACCACTGCGCCCATTTTAGGAGTGAAGCAATTTTATAGGACTTAGCAATTTCAAATAAAAGTGTGACTTTTAATTGAAATTACTTTAATTAATGTAATTGATTTAAGTAACCATTATAGTAAATATAATTTAATAAATAATAATACTTAAGTAATAAATTAATAAATAAACATAAAGTTTTAAGCGTTTAAAAAAACTGTTAATGTGTTATAATGTAAACCTCACTGGCTTTGTCTTGAGATCCAGCTTATCTCAAGACAAATTTGCCAGTGCCGTTTGGGACGACAGAGATGCCTGTTTTAATTTATCTCAATAAAAATGTACATTCCTTTACAAAAGTTTCTAAAATTAAATAGAATTTTATGATTCGTGTGGCAGATTTTCTGATATAAATTCAGCTTAGGATTTCACTGTATTTTCTTAGTCAAGACATTTTTTATGCGTTGAACTGACCAAAAGGGTCGTGTAATATTTTGAACACAGCTATGTGTGTTCACACATTGTGTATTTGTGAACACACGTTGTGTGTCTATAGACTGCAGATACTGCTCAATAATACGTGGTCTGCATGAGACGATAATTAAAATATAAGAAAAAGCGTCACGTATGCCTGTAGTAGTTTTATCTAGCCGCTATGATAAAAGTTATTTTAATAATAAAAAGCAGAATACGTGCAGATATTTTTCTAAAACATTCGTTTTTATTAAGGTTATTGAAACTCTAATATGTACTCTCGTATCTCCTAATAATATAATGTTTTGAAATCGTGAAGTTTAAGTCTGAAAACAATATCACTAAACATTAAATTTACTCTACATACACATAAATAAAATGGTGAAAAACATTGGTAAAATAGTAGCAGTTTTAGCGTGTGAAAAATTCAGCTAATGTGTAATAAGGTAATCCTCACCGGCGAACCTGCCCTGAGATATGCTGGCGTTTGGGAGACGCCAGGGATGCCTTTTTTAATTTATATGTCTCATTCAGAATGTACATTCATTTATAAAAGTTCCTGAAGTAAAATGTGATCTCTGATGCGATGGCAGTCTGACATAAATAAAATTCAACTGGATCAGGTGTGTCAGTCTCATTTTTTTTATTTCGTTTTACGGCATTGTATAAAAATCCTCTCAGCCATGCAATATTTACTTTTCAATTGTAATAATGGCGTCGCAAACTCTGTGCATATTGCCAGCGTCAAGTAAAATTTTTGCATCACTTTGTAGTCGTAGAAAAAATCAGTTAGTCGTCAGGTATCAGTCAGTCTAGGCACTCAAATGTTCAAGTAAAGTGATGGCTACTTTACCAGAACATGTCCGATGGAGTTTTGGAGGCAAGCCGAAAAAACATGTTTTCGCACTGTTATTTTATTTCACAACACTCGTGCACTGTCATTAACCTATATCGAGCAAAATAACATCAACTTTATCAGATATAACTCAAAAATACACTAAGAAAATGAAAATAAAACAAGAGCACAACTGTCCCTTCAGACTTCCCGCCAAAAACCTCTGTCAGTCTCAGTATCAACCATAGATTTATTATGACTTTAACTACGTCAAGATAGATTGGCAGTACAAAAGAGAAAGAACATAGTTATGCGTGCGTTCGGGCGAGATAGATATGCTAGACCATTCAGGGATAGTTTATTGTATTTTATCGGCCTAGCGTAATTTGTGTAGCAAAATAAATTCAAGTTATTTTCCTAAAATTTGAGTTTTAAAGTTTAATGTGGTGTTTATTTCATATAAATAAACTAGCCTTCCGCCAGCGGCTTCGCCCGCGTAGACCCGTTTAATGGGTCCCCGTAGGATAAAAATAGCCTATGTGCTATTCCAGGATTTTCCCCCTTTTCTGTTGAAATTTTTCCTGAATTTTCTTTACTATAAACCTCACGCAGCCCGAGACCTTTCCAACGAATGCAAAACCGTGGAAATCGGTTCGTGCGTTCTGAAGTTATAGCGTCAGGAAGGAAAACCCGACTTATTTTTATATACCTAGTAGATGTGGTTAAGTGTGCAGTGCCTGGATGTAACTCATCGAAGAAAGAAAAATTAAATACACATTATCAAATAATTATACATTTTACATGTAAGTACGAATGAAATATTAAGCAGTCTAAATGCAATATTTTGGATCTGACATAAAATGATATATATGAACGGATGGTAAAAAATATGCCATATTATCATATTAATGTTTTTAATAATTATATTTAAGTTAATTATAAATACGTGAATACCTCATGTTTTGTAACCACAATTTTGTAGAGCTTGACTGACATCTGATATTATCGATAAGCTTATCAATATGTCTCTTACCGTCCAAGATACATTATTTTTACAAGTTAACCTCTAAGTTAAAAAATATCTATATCTATACATATAATAAAACTGTAAGCAGGGTCAATTCTGTACATTGCATATAAATTTAAAAAAATACTTCTAGGGGTCTTTTTATAAGTAACAGAAGCTAAAAATATAAGTTTTGAAATTATTGTCTGTCTGTCTGTCTGTCTGTCGGTCTGTCTGTCTGTCTGTCTGTCTGTCTGTTGTTAGCTTTTCACGCAAAAACTACTGGACGGATTTTGATGAAACTTTTTTTGTTTTATATATATTGGTCCTCGCTAACATTTAGGCTATAGATAATTTTAAAAATCACCCTTTAAGGGTGTGAAATGAGCGAGGAAAATTTGTATGGAAAACTTGAATTTTTTCAATAGATTTTCTTGAAATTTGGTATAAATATTTTCTAACCAAAATAAAAGAATACGTATTTCAGCATTTTCCGAAATTCACCCTTTCAATGTCAATTTTCTTTGAAACTCTTTGAAAATTGAGTGTCGAAACTTGATGTACAGAAAATTTTTGTGCAGAGTAATATACTTATAATTTTGTATTTGTAATCTTTACTAACATAGTAAGAATTCTATTTAAGCTTTTTTCACAACTACCCCTCAATAGCAAATAAAATGGAATCGAAAGTTGGTATCTCAAGCGTACAATAATTAACCTTAACTTAATATTTCATTCTCAAATTCTTTTCCCTTCTTTGAATGATGTGTTTACTGATATATTGTTGAATGAATTTCCGTAACAATAGTGTGTATTTCATATCAATCGGGTGATAAACAAAAAAGTTATGTTCATTTACACAATACGCGACATAAACTTAAAAGGCACTTTGGGGAATTTGTATGAAAGTTTCGGTAACAGCCCATTCAAAACCATAAATTAAAGTTTAAATTTAAGTAAAATTATTTTGAACTGTCACTAATATTGTCGACTATATTAAATATACTTAGATCAGCTTACTGTATTTTCTTTCGTTGGCCGAGTATGGCTAGACTATAGGTACCTAATAAGCGCATCGCGAGCCTTACCGCCGCCGAACCTTACATCACAGGCTCCATTGAGTTAGTTGCTCAGCTTATTAGTCTTCTTTTGGGGTGGAAGATTATGAACAGGCTGCAGCTGAAACTATTATTATCGCTACATTATATCAAGCTGCAACCTTCTTAGCATTCCACTGCTGAGCATGGAGCTCTCCCAATATTGAGGAGGCCTCAAGCTCCGATGAACCGAAATCCAAATCTTACAATCTCAATGCATCCAGCATTAAGGTTGTAAGATTCGGAATCTAAACCTTCATACAGAATGTACAAAGCCTTAACAAAACGAGACTACTGCAGACATCTAGGTGACGAATAGTTAAACTTTTAGTGAACCAACTGTTAATCTCAATATCTACCTATTTGGTAATTTGACATTCGATTTATCTACCACAAAGTTTACATGCCATACGGTAGATGGCGTTATTGAGAATTTGAATTTGAATTTCATTTCTTCTCCAAAGTGAATCGATGGAGATAATTTCAAATAAAAGCCTTAAGTCTAATAAAAGTAAGTAAGTACATAGTGTAAAAAAATAAAAAATAACATTTCACACGTATATATGTTATTTTATTCTAATTTTATTCTATATTTTTAATTTTATGTTTTTGTAATTTCAATCTATACGTGGTACATATAGGTATATAAAACATCTATTGTAAGAACTAATATCGGGAAAGTAAACGCTTTAGGTGTTTATATAATGAGTTCAATAAGTTGTGCCGTCCTTTGTTTTTGACGTGATAACGTCTATAAAATCGTTTTAGTCGGGTGACATGTTCAGAAACTTGTGTCACACCAAAACCTCACGAGCGCGATCGCAGGTATAACGAGAGAGAGTCGGACCGATCTCCCGTCTCATCTCGAGCGCTGCCAGTCATTCCGTGAAACTTGTCACGCGGAATCCTCACGAGCGGAGGCTGGCATAGCGTTCGAGTGAGTGGACCGATCTTCCGTCTCTCTCACTCTAGCGGCATACAAACGAATGGAGATTTTCTCGTGCGGACGTTATCACGTAAACATCTCGATCGTAAACCTACTTTACAAACATTTTTTTTTGTTTTCCTATTATATTTAGCAATAATTCCTTTTTTTTCTATCTAAATATCATAACATCGTTTATAACGTTCACTTAAATAACTTTGCATTATTAAATTCCGTTTTATGATCCACAAACCTGCATTGGAGCAGCGTGGTGGAGTAAGTTCCAGGCTTTCCCATTAATGGGTAGACATCTGTGCCCATCAGTGTGTCAAAATGATATAAAAAGTTAATCAGAAGTGCAGTTATTATTGATACATGCTACAGCTATGAATTTATATTCAATTTTGGACATAGGCCTCTTCTAACTCCAGATGGAGCCCTGCGCCCTCTAAATCCAGCGGCTTTCCGCTCTCTTCTTTAGGTCATCCGTCCACAGGGCAGCATGTGCTCCTTTTGCTGAGAGGTGGTCGTCATTCGAGGATCTTTCTTCCCCCATTTAAAAGTCGATCAATAAAATTAGAGACCATTAATACCCTCCCAGCAGCGACTTACTTCGACTTCCACGGTGATGGAAAATATTGTGATATTTAATTGATTACGATGGTTTCCATCGCCGTACATGCCTGATATGAGAGAAATTCATAATTTCTTGAAAGCATGACGTCCACCAATGCGCACTTGGCCAGCGTTGTAGAGTACGACCTAAATCACTCTCACTTATGAAAAGGAGACCTGTGCCTAGCAGTGGGACATAAAAAAAGGTTGAAAAAAATACCCTCGTGGAAATCAAAGCACTCTGCTTTATAAACTGCGATCGAGCTGTGTGACAATGTCAAACATGTTGTACACGTGTGCGAACGCGATTAGTTAGCTACACATAATTACACATTCCATTTGTCCGGTTAATCCGCGCTAATCGGACAGCTTGATAAGGGTCGCCCTCCGACTTACGGGTGCCGTGTCTTGCTGTGTACTCAAACTCTCTGTCATGTTTGAAAAAAGCGGGTTATTTGAATAAAAAAGGGATATATGAAATCTCGGATGGGTGCTGCTTCTTTTTAAATTTTGTTAGATGCTTTTTGATTGTTCAGTATTAACTTGGCTAAAATAATCACTTTGTAACATACTTTTATTAGTAAGAGAAGTTGATATGCCGGTCCTAGTAAAAAAAGTAGAAAAGAATTATATAAATGTAACAATAACAATAAGTGTAGCTTATCTAGTAGCAGCTATTTAGTTAAATTATATTATTAAAAAAATAATCAAGTAGTTCAACTCTTAAGTCATTATTAAGCGTGTGTATGTAGTGTAGAGAATTCTTTCTTTGTAGAATCTAGGAGTACTTACAAATAGTTATTAAAAGAAAAGTAAACAAGGTTTTGAAAAAGGCATAAAAGGTGGTCATGTGAGATCTCACGAATAACCAACTCTATAAATATAAGCTGTACAATCTCTTACTCTACACACTGTACGTGGTAAAAAACAATGTCAAGTTACTTGATTACTTAATGCAATATAAATTTTTAAGGAACAACTACAAACGTTTAAAAAACAACAACATTTTAGTCAAATCCAGTGTAGAAGAAACTACTTCAATTTCACCGGCGCTAAATAGGTAAAATATCAAGTATGCACACGGAAGTATGAATTAATTTTGCTGCGTCTGGAAATTCACAATTTGTGCGTGCAAAAAACATTTGAGGGGAACCCAAATTACCGCGTTTTCAAACTACAACAAAACTGCAAAACTGTAAGGCCGTGCTCACTTTGGAAACGAATTTGTTCGTACGTAAACGTACGAGTACTGTTCGTACGAATTGAGTGCTCACACTGAATAAGTTTTTCTCCGTCAAATAGGCATTGCACCGGTGATATCGCGTACGTGAAGTAATTTTTGTTGCGATGAATAATCTGTATCTTCAAGATAGTCTTCTTATACATCGGAGATTGCGACAGCGTCCTCGTTATCGAGTAACTAAAAGGGTGCGCGAAATATTTTTAAAAAGAGATGATATCAGTGAATATCATCATATTATGGAAGATTTACATAATGACCTTTGATCCCATTTGTCAATTTGATCCCATAAACATTTATGTCCGTAAATCAAGTTAATTAACTTGTCTACATCCATTGTGTCCATTTTTAAAGTAAAACTGAACGTACGATTGCGTGATAAATCCCAACAAGTTCGGATTGTATTCGGACGTCGTAAGTAAACGTACGTATACGTACGACTGATCGCGTGCAGTGTGAGCGCTCCCATAGTCCTTGGAAGGTCGGGATCATTCGTGCGTAGTCGTACGTTGACGCGCGAATCAAATTCGGATGAAATCGTATCCAAAGTGAGCACGGCCTTATATGATACAAAGAGCCAGCAAGTACAGATACTGCACATATTTCTGGTAAATTACTCGTTAGGATATCGTACTTACTGTATCTTTATATAGTCTATTAAAATGTGCGTGAAACAAGAGAAAGTGCAGTTTCACACCAGAGTATTTTCCTTTTCTTCAATTATGGTATCGCAAACTGTGTGGATATTTCCAGCGTCAAGTATATTTTTTGCATCTATTTTTTTGCAGTTTCAATGAAACTGGACGAAGTAATAATAAGTAGATAAAGCCAGTAAATCATCAGTAATCAGTCTGTCTAATCAGTCAGATGTTTAAGTAAAGCGATGGCTACTTAACCAGAATGTGTCCAATGAAATTTTGGAGGCAAGCAGAAAAAATATTTTAGCACTGTTATTCTATTTCACAACACACGTGCACTTTGATTAACCTATATCGAACAAAATGCCATCAACTTTATCCTATATTACTCAAAAATACACCAAAGAAATGAAAATAAAACAAGAGCACATTACTCGTATGTTGTATTGTCTTTTTCGACTTCCCGCTAAATCATCCAGCGTATTTTTCAGCACGTTCGCGCGTCTTTTGTTTGTTTTTGAAGCGCGTATAGCCACGAATGGTCAAAATTTGACATTTTCCGATATAAAACGCGCGTGTAACTTCGTTTTCAGAAACAACCGTATACGCGTTATAAAAATACGCATGTTTAAAATTTTGTACTTTTGATTAGGTAACTATGAAGTGACTAAAGCGCGCACTTGTTTTTACATAATACTCGCGAACCAGGCAGACGTTGTCCTGCCTTAATAAATTAATATTGCGACTATAAATTGAGGTATGAGCTATCCTATCTTTCAAGTTGGATCAAACTGCACACGGTGTGCAAATTTTATTAAAATCGGTTAAGTAGTTTAGGAGTCCATCGCGGACAAACACGTGACACGTAATTTATAAAATAAAAAATAAAAATAACGCTTCACACTCATAGCCCCACAGTAGGGTATGTATACCCTGTGTCGTGGGTACCATGGACACAAACAAAGACAGAAACACAAGCACCCAGACCGAGAACAGAAATTTAAACTCATCATTCAAATATCTGTATCGCCGGGAATCGAACCGGGGTCCCTCGATTGGCAGTCCGGCATGGTAACCATTGCGCCACGCGGGTCGTATATATATTGTAGTGAATATATTAAAATGTGTTTATCTATGAAATTAAGAAACATAAATGACAATGACAGACAAGACAATTTTGATGTGTCATAAATGTCAATAGGTAAACAAACATTGTATCAAAGTAATGAAGAAATAAGCAAGGAAAAGTAAAGATAATAATAGAACAAAAGGATATAAGTTATAAAAAATGATAATGGAAGTGAATGAAGTAAGTAATAATATGTAGTGTATTAATAACACTACAATATGTATTAAGATATATTAAGAGTAACTTAAACATACTTCACAGTTTATGTTGTTGACTGCGTTAAGGGCTGTATAAAACTTTCAATTTAAAAAAGCTAGGTGTTTATTTTTTTCTTAAGTAATAACAATGCAATATTATGTATTTGCATATAAGTTTCTATCGCCTCAGACATCATGAAAAATCTGAATCTTTAAATTGGAAATTGCCACAATTTTAATAAGGTTTTTTCTTAATAATATCTGCAAAAATGCAACAATTTCTAAACAAAGTTTCTACTGTAAACTGTTAAATTTTGAAAACATAATATGACAAAATTAAATATTATTCTTGTGAATTCTGAACTAAAATATTTCTATCAAACATCAATAACCGGTATCTGCACGAATCAATACACAATCTAAAACCGCCAATGTTCTTCAATTAGTGGCTTTTCAATGTTTGTGACAGTTACAAACGCACACGAACGTAAACACGACTATTATGTCGAGCAATCAATTTGCAAATTGATTTCGGGTCAATTCAAATCGGTTCTGTTACCTATGAAGTTTGGTAGTGATGTTGAAGTTTATACTGCGTATATATCAAAGCGGAATTGACAAAACACATAGACATAATTTTAATTTTTGAATGTAGGAAGACAGAAACTAAAAATATTAATTGGCTGCAACCCTTTTTACATCCCACTGCTGGGCACGGGTCTGTCCCCCTTATTGGGGAGGCCTGAAGCTTACTCCACCACGCTGCTCCAATGCGGGTTGGTGGAGATGCGGTAGTCCGCATCTGGCAAGTGGCAAACATCCACTGTGGCAACCTGTAGCGTGGACAGGGTAGTGGACTTCGAATGAAAGCTAAAATATCCCAAGAGAATGTTTATTGTTCTTTACAGCGATAGTACTATATAATAATATGTACATCTTATTCTTAAGACACTCTTCTACAGACTACAGACTACTTCGTAATGCGCACCTGCACGCGAATGTGATGACGCGACATCTTATGCGACATAATTACAACACACATCACACCACTGTCGGATGTTTTCAAACCGCCCATAAGGCCTCCGAAAAGATTTAACGACTGTTATCTATCGACAACAACCGGGACAGGCGCTTGACGTACCCTCCGAAGCATGTAAACACGTAAGAATTTTTTTGCCATTAGGTCACCCATCTCACACTCGACCGCGCCCGTTTGGCTTAGCTGCATAGACCACTTGCGTTCTACGCTAGCCGCCGATGCGCTCTTCAATATAAATAAACATTAATTAAGAAACTAATAATACATAATATGCCTCTAGTTAGAACTTTATCTATTAGTTGAAGGTCTTAGGTTTTACTCTTAGCGAGGCAGAAATTTGGATTTTTCTGGGTGTTTGTGTAGTTGTCCTTGTGTGTGTGTGTGCCACCAATGCAACATGTACATTTTGGGACAGAAAAATCTTCTTTGTGACTGAAATGCCCTCGGTAGCATGTCAAATATCTCCAATTAATGCATCTTTAGTTTTATACGTACTTTTACTTAATTTAATTCAGTTTGATGAAACGTACATTATAAACAAACATGTAGGTAAATGAACTGTAACTGTAGTAAGCTGTATCATTCCGCACAGAAATGTTTCTCAGTCCTTTAATTTCCTGAACTTAGCGAATGGAAATATCGAGTAACTAACTAAATATCCTATGAATGTGTATTGTTAGAAAAAACAACTCTCTATAAGCTTTGCATTTGAACGATTCCAGCTAAGAGCATGCAAAAATAACTCAAGTGTTGAGAGACAAGAAAATGTAATAAAAATATTCAGTGAAGTTGAAAACAAAAATATGGGAGGGAAAATGAGAAGAAAGGGCGAAGCCGCATCAGTTTTTCTCACGTAAAGCGAATATTTTTCGAGACTTTATTGAATAAATGTACATAATTTTATGATGATACTTCTTAAGAAGCTTTGCGGCTGCCGGCTATGTCTTTAATTGTGTAAATGCTAATGCTGTACTGAACGAATAATAAACGACTTGGTAAAACCGGGAAATACATTTAAGTCGCTTATATTATTAAGTTGTTATGTAGCGGCGTTGAGGCGTGCCTTATTAAGTACTCGTATCTATCTATACTATGCGGTTTCACCCGCGATATGCTGTGTTTTACGTAGGCGATTCATTGCCACAGCTGAGGATTTTTTTTGATGAACGTAGACATGGAATTGTCTTTCTTGACTATTGTTCATCTATTCTAAGAAGTACCGTTTAATACTATCAGATCCATAGTAAAATTAACCTATAAAAAGTTGTTTGGATACAATATGGATGAAACGTCAAAAGGTACCTATGAGTTCGATATACTGTAGTTGTGCTGGTAACTTCAGCTATTAAGTTACATTTATAACTACGTCATAGTTTTAATCATTTTGGTAACTTCAATCCATACCCAATTTTTTCCCAACCGTCAGTGGTACGGTTGGCACGGCTGGGCACAGGTCTCCTCTCGAAAGTGAGACGGATGTAAGCCATAACCAATCACGCTGGTCAAGTGCGTATTAGCGGACATCATGCCTTTGTGAAATTATGAGTAAATCTCAAGCAGGAGCAGTGTTGGAAAACATCGTAATTTATAAAGTATCACAATATTTTAAAAAATACAATAAATAACGTTTCACACTTATAGCCCCACAGTAGGTTAGTTATACCCTGTGCCGTGGGTGCCATGGACACACACAAAGACATAAACACACACTTCCAGATCGAGAACACAAAAAGCTCATCATTCAAATTTTTGCTTCACCGAGAATCGAATCCGGGACCCTCCGATCGGCGGTACGGCATGGTAGCCATTACGCCACGCGGGTCTTCAAATTTTCCCTCTAAGTGGAGCAGCGATATGTACTCACTTAAATTTGAGAGATGTATGCACCTCGCGGGGCTGTGACTAGGTATCTCAATGTCGGAGACAACGGTGTTTACCCCAATTATTATTATTATTATTATTGTAAAAAGTATTTTTTATTTTACATTATGTTAGTGAAATTAGTAACATTTTTTTGTACAATACACACAACACTATCTGATTCCAAACTAAGCAGTACTTGTACTATGGTAATCAGAAAGCTGATAAATACATACTTATATAGATAAATTAACACCCATGTCATCATGTTCATCACACAAATATTTGCCCTGGGTGGGAATCGAACCCACGACCTCACGCTTTGCAGTTGGCTCACCACCCACTACGCCACGGAGGCTGTCCATGTAACTGCTATTTTTGTTAATTTGTTGATATCTACAAACTACTCTGAATAATTATTAAAAATCTTACATAGGTACGTAATCATTAAATAAAAATCTACAAATCAATTTGTAGTGCAAAGATTTTTATTTTACGCAAGCGTTTATGTTTTTGTATAGATAATATTGACAAAAGCTATAAAAAAGGCAATTGGCAATTTCTATTCTAGTTTTGGTTTGTTTTATGTGCAGTGCTAAAACTACTATACAACATGCTGGAAATCTATTGATGCAGTTATCGTACGTGTGTGGATTTTTAAAATTTTCATATAACGAGCATACAATTTATAGTTAGTGATCTTTAGATTTTAAGTTTTATATGCATGCATCATTTTTATTCGTAGATAGTTTTGACTTGAATATCTTTTTGTAGCATTTTATATTTAAACAAAGATACTTAATTTACTTTAGTGCGCGTAGTAACTAGCGTATATTTCGGAGCGTATATACGCTAGCGTGTATTTCGGAGCGGTCGTTTCTGAAAACCCTACTTTTTGTACCAGAAAATGTCAATTCTTGATGTTTCGCGGATACACGCGCTTCAAAAAATAAACAAAAGACGCACGAATGCGCCGAAACATACGCTCGTGTGAAACCGCTGTACTGTTTACTATCAATTTTTCATTGTTTTTGAAGTGAAAACTTCTTTAGCGGCGTTGTGCACTTTTTTGGGATGGGTAAAAAATGTTAAACTCGCGTCAAGACACGTGGCCTGATCGAAAATTCGTAAGATAGTAGAGGAGACGTGGAAGATCGACCTTCACCGATCTAATAACTCCATGAGACATATTTTTTTATCAAATATAATTTATAAACATATTATTATCTTAATATATATAAATCTCGTGTCACAATGTTTGTCCTCAATGGACTCCTAAACCACTTAACCGATTATAATAAAATTCGCACACCATGTGCAGTTCGATCCAACTTGAGAGATAGGATAGTTTAAATCTCAATTTACAGTCGCAATATTATTGTATTTCTGATATTTTAAGGCAGGACAACACCGTCCGTCAGCCGGATTCGCTCTGTTAGTAACTGTCAAAAATTGATTCTTAGCGCCATTGACCAGAAGTTTGACATTGTCTGAATAACACTACATCTGTCACTATTTGTTTTATAATTTTTATTTGGCAGTAACATAAAAACTCTTTGAGATGATAAAGAAACTAATCCTCTTTCAATATATTTAAGGCAGGACAACGTCTGCGGGGTCCACTAGTTAGGTATATATTATATATATAGTATATTATATATCTCTCCTTATAGGTCACGGGTCGAAGATGTTATTTGACCCAGTCATTTGGAAGGCTTGCGTGGGGACATAGGTCCAACACGTGTTAGTTATGAGGCAGGGAATACCGTAGCTCTATTCTTAATCCCGAAGCTCCAGGTACTATACTTGATTACACTAGCAGAACATCACAGAAAGTACTATTTATCACAGTTTTGTATTAAAAAAAACAAAGGGTTGTACTGCGGTAGTGCCGGCAGAAATGAAAACTTGAACAACGTTTATCGTTGTGCATTTTTTATATTTTGGAATGGTTAGGAAATAATTTCGCACGAATTGCTTTTATTATCAGTATTATTACGTGTGTGCCCTTTGAGACACTTTAATGTTGTTAAGTGGTAACACGTAACGTAACGGATACCATCCTCGGCCGTATCATATAAAAATTATATGACCCAAGGATAGTCCCCGCCAGGTGCATAGGTTCTATTGCTACAAAAGCGAAGACTAAAATATTGGGTCTATGGGGATGAACGAGCGAGGGACTGGTAGATGGGCTATGGAGAACTATGCCTGACACCTGCCGTTCAGACTAATAAAATAATCTAAAGTGAGGCAGGTGGTGACTCGCCACTCACTGAATGGGCCCCCAAAAATGGCGTAAATGCCTGGAAAGCAACATTGGCGTGAGCAGCTAGGGTTGTCGAGAGGAGCGGCATCGATTTCACAATCGCGGGGGTATAAATCCAACTCGGAGCGGGTTTCCTCGCTATTACGCCAATTACTTAGTTACACTTTCACCCCCGAGCATATAGCTCTAACAGCTCCACTCTGGACGGCCAATTAAGGCAAGCCAGAGGTGGGGACCTGTTCCTCTGGGGTATCACTCCGCCTGCCGGAGACGAGGAACAGGGGGACTTCCCCGGGAGCAATCGGGTCCGCGGTGTCGTTACTCACCAACAGCTCGCCACAAGCCGCCCTACGGGGTTATTATTATTGTAATTATTATATTTATTTATATATAAGAGTGAGGTGATGAAAGAATATTGATTAAAATTAATTATATTATAAATAGCTATGAACACTTTTCGATAGGCAAGTTATCATAGGCATGTATGTTTATAAATTATATTTGATAAAAAAATATGTCTCATCGAGTTATCAGATCGGTAAAGATTGATCTTCACCGACTCTTAGACCAAGACGGAGGGGTGACAGCTGATGACGGCTCGACTGTCTATACTTGTAAAATTCGTTTATATCAAGTATTTAGTATATAAGTATACTAGATGAAAAATAATACTGATAATAAAAGCAATTCGTGCGAAATTATTTCCTAACCATTCCAAAATATAAAAAATGCACAACGTTAATGTTCAAGTTTTCATTTTTGCCGGCACTACCGGAGTGCAACCCTTTGTTTTTTTTTAATACAAAACTGTGATAAATAGTACTTTCTGTGGTAATGTTCTGCTATTGTAATCAAGTTTTTACATGTAGCTTCGGGATTAAGAATAGAGCTACGGTATTCCCTGCCTGAGCATAAGAGGTGACTCGATTAGGATTAGAGCGATTAGGCGGCTTCCGGGGTTGCGGGCGGTGAGAGTGGGAGCTTGATCCGTCCAGTCAGCGGTCCCGGGAAGGACGGCGGTGTGTGTGGCAGTATGCCACCGTAAGAATCGAAACGTGCACAGAGGCCTTAGTGTAAGTCTGCACACGCGAAAACGTTACTAACGCGTTTGCGTTTAGAATTTAATTATCAAACTTACACTAAGGACTCAGAGCACATCTGCTCTCCCGAAGATGGGCCCATTCTGGGCGCCGCGCGTAGAGCTCATAGGTGCATTCCTCCCGGAGTCCTCGCCAAGCGCAGAGGCAGGCAACCAAGGGGGTTTTAGTGCAGTCTAATCCCACATTACCCGGTATCCCCTCCCAAATTGCCGGGTACCTTTTAAGGTTTCTCTCCCGATACAAAAAAGTAACCAAGTATAGTCTGTATTGATATAGCCATAGATTACTTGAATATTATTCAATAGAGATTTAATATGAATAAATCCACGATATTTTTATTTTTGTTGAGACATTCCTGAATTTATGAACAATGATTCAAAATATAATTCTTGCTAGATTTTCCCACCTGCCCACTTGCCCACCTGCCCACTTATCAAACCAGAAATTATGAAGTGGATACCATGGTACCGACGTATAAACAAGAACATTGCTACTTGGTGCACAAAATGTCATCTTAATTAATTTATTTAAGAATTCCGCTACTGCTGCTGAAATTATCTAATTAAGTCAGCTTCCACAAATATAAACTTCAAAAAGTAAAAAAAAATATGGCATGTCTGACATGCTACATTTAACAACAAACCAGTACATTAACCATTATAAACACCTTCTTTAATAACACACCGTAACAAAGCCAAGCGAAATTGACCCGTAATTTACAGTATACTTCGCGCAATTAACACGCATGATTAATTATATAAATAATCTCTAAGGGTACAGTTTATGGTTGAATTTATGCTTCTGAATGTTGGTGCCGTAATAATTAACGTAGGACCTTTCATTGGACTAACAGTAATTATACGAAGTTCAACTAAGTTTCTGAAACACATTGTACGATAGGTTCGCGCTGCGCTAGTAGTTTGCATTACTATTGAGAAGACATCAAATAAAATCAAATCAAAAATATTTATTTCATATTAGGAATACAAAATATTCGCTTAATGAATGTCATTTTCTCCCGGTCATCGCCTTTCGGTGCCCGTTTGGGCTAGATGTTGAGCTGAGAGAAAAAGGCGGCAGAAAAAACTGCTGGCAGCACTCTTTTTACAGTACATATATTGAGATAACAGTATGGCTATGGGTCCATAATGGGCACACGTGACAGCTGATCGTATGAGACACTATCCACATCGTGAACAAAGTAATGCTTTATACATGTGACTATGAGCTTTAAGACATATCCATTCACATAATAAACCATTATTATATGAATGGATTTGACTTAAATTTTAAAGTTTAATTGCAGGAGAGTCCGACTGAGCCCGTTTCAAACCGTACGGAGGTCTTTCGTGAGTCGTTTTGTTCAACCACTATTCCTAGAGCGCACGGGCGTGGTTCTAGATGATTTTTACAGTAGATAAAAAAGGTTAAATTGTACTTTAAACCTAACTTATCTTTAACAATCCGTATTGGTATAGCATTCTCCACATATGCTTCAGGCCTCCTAATTATGGAGACAACTGCTCAGCACTAAGATGTAGAAAGAGGTTGCAGCAGGCAGTCAAACATCACATTCGACCAAGACGTCAATCATCACCAAAAATAAATATTGTATACATTAAGTAATAACTACTTTGGCCGATGCATTTACAAGACAATGATTGACTACGATTTTGTATTTCGAGTTGGCTGCCAATATATTATTATGACGAAAGTTTGATCCTTGTGATATTTTCATTTTCATCACAATATATCTATACTTATATTAAAAATATAAAACTGAATAATTATAAAACTGAAGAGTATTTTTGTTTGAAAGCGCTAATCTTACGGCTCTCAAACTGCTAGTTCGTATTGAAAAACATAAACATTGTTAGTTAGTCCATTTATTGAGGCAAGTTTTAGGCTATTAAACGTCATGTTACTTGTTTTATAGGAACCAATGAATATAATAATGTATTTCTGATTTATAAGTCTCTATCCAGGCGGATGACTGGTCTCAGCTAGCACGAAATATAATTTAACATTTTGCATTGCATTGTCTACGTAAACACAATACAACGTAATCTAATATAACGTACCTACCTGACCCCAACATTTTTATGTCCGAATTTAGTGGTTACAAAAATCTGATACGATCCGTAAAATTTACATCGAAGGAATTTCACGAGATTACCTGTCAGCAAATAGGCCTTAAATTTTATTACGCGTTCCGAACGTTCAAATAATCATAACTCGCTTATGGCGGTTGTAATAAAAACATTACGCGATACAGTATTTTTTCCAATTTATCTTAACAACTTGTTTTATAACTCAATATCTGGAAAGATGGTGCGATAATAGATTTACACATTAATTATAACTTTTACGGGGAACGTCTTCGCTTATCAAAAATACGTTTCAAGTAAGTTCGCTGCGTAAGTTGGTATTTTGTTAGCATACTTAAATAATTTTGATACATTAATATTGATAATTTGGTCGTTAATGTGCCGAATTTCCTGTTATAACGCATTATAATAAACAAATGTAACTAAGTCTAATGGGCATTTTAGCTGTTTTTATATGTTTTGTTGAAGCGTGCTATATGTTATAGCCACTGAATTGCTACTGTCATAAGGGGCGATAGTATTATCTTAAAATCTTACAATATCATAATATATGGATTTATGGATACATTGTATAGTCCTGATGCACTGTGGGTCCAGATTTGTTACATTTTGTCATAACATGGACCGAGACTATGCCAAAATATGCTTCTGGGCGGGCAGCCTAGTTTTTTTGTAGTATCACAGGTTCCTGGACCGAATGGTTACGAGGGCTGACTGCGGAACTAGAGACACGGGTTGAAAACTTCAAACCTGATTCAAAACCATATTGCGTTTATTTTTTTATTTTTTGTGTGTGTGTGTTTTTTTATTGAGAGCTATTTCAGAGGCGTTGTTAATAGTAACAGAAATGAGTGTTTCATTTGAAATTAAACCAAAAAAAATAATTGTTTTTATCCGAGCAACGCTCGGTCGTCCAGGTACTAATCATTATGTATAGCGCGTCTTTATTAAAATTTACCTTCGAGGTCAAGTAACAATGTTTTTAAGTACCTATTATAGTGGACAAGTGGCGGTTGTTGTTCCTGACATACATTTATTGTAAACTTGTAAACTTCTCTTAACAGTTTAAAGTAAAACCACTGTTGTAACTATGCAAATGAACTGAAGTAGTTCCTACAATGGGCTAAGATAAGACTGAACTTTTGGTGCATAGCTGTACCTACGTATATGAAGGGAAGTTAACATTATTTTCTATCTTCATGCTTCCAAAAAGTGGTTGTAAGGTTTTCTTATAGGATTTCCCCGACAGTTTTTTTTTCAATTTAGATAGATTGAAAATTGGTACTTTCGTGGCCTTGTTTTGTTATAAAATCATAGATATTTGTTTTATTGTCGCTATGTATAACACACAAGAGTCATCGTCGTGCTTTTAACTACGAGTATGTTTCTTTATAGGGGCTTAAAATAAGGAAATAAAGTTTGTGTTCAAATTCGATCCCATGAAATCAGAGGAGAAAATTCACCTCATGGAACTGATCCTTTCGCGAGTGAAACAAAGCACAGTTAGTAATGTAAAAAGTATAAATATTTTACTAATTATTATTTTTTAGATACAGGCCAATAAGGCTATGATCGAAAAACTGATTAATTCGCCAAGATCTGTTCGATTCGAACAAGATTCAAGATTTGAACAATATCTGCTATTGAACCTAACAGAACAGATTCTAAGCAGGTAATTACGTTGGCGGACGTGATCTGGAAGTCCAGATAAGTTACAAAAAATCATACCGAGTGGTAGTCTGAACCATTATATCTAAATATATTAACAGTTATAATTTGCTTATGCTACAAAAGCGTACGAATTATAAATAAAAAACAGTTCATTCCATATTTAATTTGCTTTTCGGTTTATTACAAATCCGGCATGAATGTTTTTTCAATAGTTTTCCCGTTTTTCAATGTTCCCCAATTCACTATTTCAAATGGTTTATTGTGCATATTGTACTAGATTTTTCATAAAAAATTTTGGGGTTCATAAAATTTTGGATATTTCTATAGGTATTGTTTTGGTTTTAGATCTGTTATTCAATAAGGCTTTGTTTTCAATGCGGTTCCGTTAATATGGCTTAAAATGAAAATCATTTTATCAGCTTCGGCCATAATAGCTTAATCGGACTATCGACTATTTTTAACATTGGGTCGAAATACTAAGTATATAGAAAGGTAGAAAGAGTTTCATTAAAGTAATTGAAATCATTTGGATAATCTGGAGGGATATCGATAGATAGTAGTCGTTAAATCTTGGCGGAGGCTCCATGGGCGATTTGAACATTCGATAGTGGCTTGAATAACCATCGAGATTACTATGTACTGACGTACAATACATAGTTTCTCAATGTGAATAGCTCAGTATTACTACCCACTTTAGAGTAGCGTGATGGAGTTTTGACTTAGTCGTCAGACAGTGAAAATCTTAAACTAATTCGCATGAGTTTGCTAAGCAATAATTGTCATTTGAAGCGATGCATTAGTTTTCGTGCTATTCAGTATTTTATTATATTTATCCAGTAATAAAACTTGAGTTGTGAAGGATTTGGAAGTGAAACCTAAAGAAACCCCACGACAGTATAAATTCTTACCGTTTGTGGCAAATTCTGTTAAGAGCAATCTAGGTCATCATGCTACTTTGAACATAATTCAACGTCGTTATAATTCTCCATCTAAGGATTTGAACATAGATTTGTTTAGCAACAATATCTTTTTAATAAAATACTTTGCACTTGTAAATACAAACGTTCTTTAATCTTTAAAATTAGCACAAGTTATCACTTATCAAAATAACGTACATAGGTATAATTTAATTTTACGTATAATTCATTTATTGTAAAGTAACACTGATATTTTTATATGTTCGACCACGTTGTATGCCGTGGTAATCTATAAATAAGGCATCATTTAGCTCCCTATATTAGTATATTGTAATTTTGACTTGGTTTATGTATTATTGTATGCCTTGTTGGTAATCCAATAAATAAATAAATAAATAAGTCATCATGAATGATTCGTAATAATATTGACATAAAGTGTAACAGTTGTATTAGTGGAGAAATAAGTATTAAAAAATGAAATAAAGAAATGTACTCGTATTAACAGCATAGAAAAAGGAACAAAGCCTAGCAACGGGTTGTTACGACGACTGTCTATGGAAAAATGTAGGCTGTGTCCGTCAAAATAAATATTTAATAGGCTCAGTTTTGTCCGTTAGGTACAGTTTATATTTAGTCAGAGGAATATATGGAATAAATTGTTAAATACGGAATACAGGAAATGTAACATGTAGCCGATGTTTGAATATGGGTACCTTTATTAATATATTTTTTTATTTGAATGGAACGAGTATGCAGGCCACGTGGTATTAAATGGTCGCTGCAGCACATGGACATCGACATACAACCTCAAGCAAGCATAGGTACGTAAGTCTTGTCTGAGGTCGTATGCAGTTGCACTGCTAATCCGGAGGCTAGTGGTCGCCTCATCTAAGCGTGGCCGGCAACTGCACCTTTCCACCGAAACACAATATAATTGGTTCACAGCAGAAGTGGGTGCAGCGGTGGTACTTCCCCGGGCGAACGATAATAGTTCTACCATCTAGAAGCCCTATAAACCCCAATATTATTGCAGTTAACAACACAACTTATAGGTTATCGTGGAACGTAGGACATAATTAGACAAAATTAAATATTTTTCTTTCTCCGATGGCTGAAGTTCACAGAGCGGCAGGAAAATACCTCAAACAACTATAATACGTATAAGAATTAAGTAATTCTGTAGTATTTTATAGTATGTATATAATGAAATAAATTAATAATCCACCACAATGTCCAAGTGCGGATTGGTAGACAGACGTCACCACCGACACCTTTGAGAAATGATGAGTAACTCTCAAGCAATTACGGTAATGGAAAACATCCTGATGAAATATCGCAAAGTGTTTTCCTCAGCGTGGAGCATCGATAAATACACACAGAACATTTTTTTTACTCAGAGGTGCGCGCTGAGTTTTAAAATCTAAGACCGCAGTCTTTACGGTTTGGCCATCGCTGCTCATACACTAAATTTATGTATTTAGGTATATTATCCTTTTATAGCTAACAAAATTTCAAATAAAACATAGATGATAGAAGCCATCAGTTACCTGAATATAGATACACTTTGGCAACACAGTCAATTAGCGATAATAGAGCCAAATACTACAAACAATCATCAAAGAATTCAGTGGCCCGAGTTCATGTGTCGTAAATTGTCACATTTCATTGGCTCTCGTAACTTTTCAAAAGAAATGTTAAATTCTACGAGACAGTGGTATGGCAACCCTTTTAACTTCTCCCATGGCTTGACACCGGTCTCTGCTCATGATTTTGGTAGCCTAGCTTACTCTACGACGCTGCTCTAATGCGGGTTGGTGGAGGTACGTGTTAGTGGCCTATACCCGCTGTCGACCGACTGCACCGACGGCTTAATGTGTCGGCTTAAGGATGGAAATGGGAATGAAATTTTTTCAACTAGCTGTCACCCATCTCACGCTCAACGCGCCCGTCTGGCGTAGCTGCGTAGATAGCTTCTGTTCTTCGCCAGCCGCAGCACGCCGCAGGTTAGTTTTCATTCAGTACATACCTTTATTAAATGAAATTAAAAAATAAAAACAAATGTAAAACATAAAAAATCTGTTGTTGTATCAAGTTGAGACGACCTGCGTGGTCCAATGGTTACCATGCCGGACTACCAATCAAAGGGTCTCGGGTTTGATTCCCGGCGAAACAGAAATTGGAATGATAAGTTTAAATTTTTGTTCTCGGTCTGGGTGTTTGTGTTTCTGTCTTTGTGTGTATCCATTGTACTCACGACACAGAGTATATCTACCCTATAATGGGGCTATGAGTGTGAAGAGTAATATATTATTTATTTATTTATTTTTTATTAGTTATCAATCGTGGTTCATAATATAGCTATGAGAGCTTTGACCTAGTCTAATTAGAAGCAAAGTCAGATCAAAGTCAACTGAAGAATTAGGTTGCTTAAACCACTTTATTAAAAACAAATCCTTAATAGCCCATTAATCTCAGATCTAATCAATTAAGAAGTCCGTTCTCGACAACTCCTTTGTTTGACAATGACTTCACGAAATAGCAAAACTGAAGGAAGATTGTACGGTGATTAAAGCGAACATTACAATTCGTATTTTATATTGGCAGCAGTAAGCTGACGTGTGTGTTCGTTTCATAGATATTTTATTTTGACTACGTCAGTATATATAATTAAGTTTTTAACAAAAAAATAGAACCGACTTCAAACGGTAAAAAATAAAATTGTTCAGTACCTACTTCTTCTTGCTTATGGTAATGACTCTTAAAACTATTTTTGGAGTCGGGCCCTTACTAAAAATTAAATGTAACGTACCATTCGTTCTAAATGGGCACTGATAGTACAGACAGTGGGATAGTACCTACTTCTTCTTGTTTATGGTAATGACTCTTAAAACTATATTGGAGTCGGTGCCCATTCAAAACGAAAGGTACATAGTGTAGGTACCTTTCTTTTACTAAGACAGGACATTTTACTAAGTGACAGTCATTAATACCTTAGAACGATTTAAAAAAAAAAACAATTTACGTATCACACTCATTTTTGATTTATAATAATTACTTACCTAAAAACGTTTGCTAAAAACCTTGTTTTCATGTTCTAATACTTATCAAACCTTTATTTGACGAGCTTTGAAAAGTTTAATTTTACTTTAAACTTTCCTCTCAATCTCACACCCGACCCCGCCCGTTTAGCTTAGTTGGATTGTTTGCGTTTTACGCTAACCTCCGGGCCATGCGCGCTTCCTATTAAAGTCCTCTATTAAATAATAAGTGAGGTTTCATTTCAAATTAACTTGGACTTTCAGTCACTAGTATACATCATAATCTATAACTAATTAAAAAAAAACTTATTGGATTCACTGAAATAGTCAACCCAGGACTAATCTTTAACAACTCAATAATGAAGTCTGTTCCCAACAACCCCTTTGCTCGACAAAGATTCCGAATAGCTTAAGAGGGAAAGAATGTGGGGTGAATGAAGCAGTTTCCGAGGTAATGGCGTGGGTATAATGTGGACAAGTCGTTTTATTCACTTCCACCTGTCAAACTTTAAATTGATGAACTTGGAGCGTATCGATTGAGAAACTCCTTGTACTTTAAATTAAGAGTCAGTGTGGTCTGAGTTTTTTTTAAATAGGTAGGTAAAACTTGTCACTGTTAAATTTGCAAATATTCGTCTGCCATAAGGCAAGATAGATTAATTTTATTCTTGGTATGTCAAAAGTAGAACAGTCCAATTTCATCTATGTTCTCATCTTTTCTCTCTTGTAAAATGACGATTAAGAAGAATCTGTATTCTTCAAACGTTTTATTTTTAGCAATAAATTTAGAATTAATAATCAAAAGAAAAAAAAACTTTAAAATGCACCAAAATGTAGATTATGTCGTCTACATAATGAAATAGGTATACTTAATGTTTTGCTTCGTTGTGAAATAAGTGATACTGATTACGTACCTACTTCGTAATTATTTTGATATGCTGAGAACTACTACTGCTACTTCGTTATCTTTTTTATACTTATATCCGAATGCTGAACAGCAGCAGGATAGTCATTAAATTTGTATTGATATCGATGAAATAGAGACTCTTTTTAAATCAATGCACCTAGAAAAATCTAAGAAAAGAACATCAAAAATGCACCAAAACTCGGTAATGCGGATCTGATTTTAATCGTTTGGCTTGCAAAAATATAGATTGGATCACTTCCAGCAAGATTGGAGCTGAAGCGGCGGTACCGATAATTAAGTCTCTTTCGTTAGCAGTCTTTTATGCATGACAATGAGTCCAAATGCAGCTTACGGCGACAAAGCGGCTGCTTAATGACGCGTACATAACGAGAATAAGACGCTTCATTCACTGCGAACTGCCAAATTTTTGAACGATGAATTTGGAAATGCCTGTGATGGTGTCGTTTCAAACGACACGTGGCAATAAAAATGTTGGCGGCAAAGTTTCTTTGTTTATTAACTGTTAAAGTGTGCGGCAATATCATTCTTGTAATCATCGTTAAGTGCAGTTTTTATGAACAGGGACTTCTTTGGTTGCTTACACGCCCAAACCCCAGAAATTCTTACAACCTTTAAAAAGAACCACTGCTAGGTATGGGTTGTCTCTCAAACTAGAGAAGGAATATAGCAATAGTCTATGGAAAATGGCTGGTTAAGAGTGAATTAGCAGCGATGGCAGAGAGGTAAAAAATCATGGCCAACGCGAATAAACATATAAAACGATAAATTGATGTGCCAGCGTAAAGAAGACGGGTACGTCTTGTGATCGTGATACAGAAATATACAGTATTTCTTAACAGCTTATAGTTATTTACGCGAACGTAGCTTCATATGAAAAATTCGGAAAATTATTAGATATACAAGTACTTTGACAACCATAGAAAATCAATTTAAATCATTAAATTACCCAAAATGGATGGTGCAGGATTTATGACAGCCTCCGTGGCGCAGTGGGTGATGAGCCGACTGCGAAGCGTGAGGTCGTGGGTTCGATTCCCACCCAGGACAAATATTTGTGTGATGAACATGACTATTTGTTCTGTGTCTGGGTGTCAATTTATCTATTTAAGTATATATTTAGAATTATATAAATTTGTTTATCAGCTTTCTGATTACCATAGTACAAGCTCTGCTTATAATCAGATGGTGTTGTGTGAATTGTCCAAAGATATTTATATTTATGAATACGATATCTACGGACAGAAGCTAACATTCGCAATAAGTTTCGGCTCGCATCGGTTTCTGTTACAGCAAAAGTTTAGGAGATAATGTAAATGTCGACGCTGGAGCTCTCACCTCGCGCGCTGAATTGATAATGCTGCCACATTCAACTGCGTTTCGCCGTTTCCATTCCAACTATTTCGGAACAGTCAATTATAATTTTAGTCGTGAACAGCTGATGCGGCATGATAAAACGTAATTGCAATTTTGCATTTGTATTTTTTTAACCTTTTTTATATCCCACTGCTGGGCATAGGTCTCCACTCATAAGTGAGAGGGATTTAGGCGATAGTCCACCACGCTGGCCAAGTGCAGATTGGTGGACGTCATGCTTTCGAGAAATTATGAATTTCTCTCAGGCTTGCACGGCAATTGGCCCGGCGGCGAGCATAGAACGTTAAGCTGTCGGTCCCGGTTGTTGTCGATAGATAACAGTCGTTAAACCTAGTCGGAGGCCTTATGGGGTGGTTTGAAAACATCCGACGGCGGGTTGGCCACTAACCCACATATCCGAAAACCCGCATTGGAGCAGCGTGGTGGAGTGAGCTCCAGGCGTCCCCAAAGAAGGGTTCCATGCACGGCAATGGAGAACTTCGCAATCAATTAAATATCACGACATTTTACATCAACATAGAGCAGCGATAAATATTGCATTACAAATTCTTTGACAGAGGTACGCGCGAATTTGAATCTTGGATCGGTTGCGACAGCGGTTTATTACCACTCATCCATCGCTGCCCGTTTTAAAAAAACATTTGTATACTCATGTTAATTTCCAATAACAAAAAGAGTTTTGTATACTTTTTTTTAAAGAAAAGGCTATTTCTATATTTGTCATTTTACTATTGAAAAATAATGTGATTTTAATGTGTTATTACAAAAGAAAAATCATGAGTATAACTTAACATTACTATCCGGTGTTACTCACGGTACATTTCGGAGTGATCCACTAGTTTTATACCTGAACGAGGTCCTTCCTCATGAGCTGTCGTGGGCCAAACTTTGCGTATTGTTTAGCTTCGGTGCGCTTATTGCGTATTCATAAAGCAGGCACTGTCCAAATTAATAGTTACTGAATTCTAATAAGTACTTAAAAGGTACACAGGTGCTTTACATTCCGTGTAATTGAAAAAATATAGCATTTATATTTATGGATAGTGCATGCTTTATGAATATGCCATTAGCTATCTAAAGCTCAACAATACACGAAGTTCCGGCTCGCATCGATAGTAAATATTAAACATTGACCTTTAGTTATATAGATAACAATTTCCAAGAAAACCTTTTCCGATATGAAAAGTAAACAGTACTAGAAAAGAGGGGCATATTGAAAAAAACTGACAATTGAATAAAGACAACCATACCGCGTATATATCGGTCCCGAACGCCAATATGAAATGTTCTGAATGGGTAATTGAATAAAAGCCTTCGCGTTCTGTAAACGGTAAACTGGCGAAATAAATGAATTGGCGGGCTATCTTCACGGCTATCTGACTATGGAATGGACTATTGATATTCCTATTGATCTGTATGCCCTGTGAAAAAGATGTTTTACTCGTGACATTAATGTTTTTCTACTTCAGCTCTTCTCTCGATAAGTTCAGAGAAAAGAACCCCTAAGAGCCCATCGGCTCATAGTGATAAGATTGACGTAAATTAAGAGATTATTTGTATACCAAAAATGAATAAAATATGAGTTTGAATTTTGATGTCTTGAAATATTTTGATGTAAAATAGGTATAGAAGCGGTATTATATATTAGGCGTGGAACCGAGGCCTATTAAAGTGACTAATTCTTAATTTATCCTATTAACTAATCCTAATAAACTAGCTGAAAAATGGATTATTGGAAAAAAGTAAACGGCATTTTAAGGACTAATAAGAATGTTATGTTGATAGAAAATAAGTACAGAAAATATGGCAGAAAAATCACATATTATAAAGAACAATCAAAGATGACGAACAGCCAGTAATAAAAACTAAACTTAGAAAGTGGTTTGTATAAGACTAAAGTACTTTACTTATTAGTATTCTGTGCTATAGGTTTATTAAGAAATAAGGTTTCCATAAGGTGACATGAAACAATAATAAAGAACTAAACTGATTAACATATTATAATGGGCTTAGTATGCAAATCTGAGGCGAGAGGTCGCAAATTCGCCGGAAGTCTACCCAGGCAGCAATAACGCATTCCACTCGCTTGGATTAATTCGTTTCTAATCAGGATAATCTAAGTGTTTGTTATAAATGCAATAGAATGTAATAGGAATAATTGATTAATTTTACTAATAAGAAGTATTAACGCTTCACACTCATAACGCTTCACACTCATAGCCCCACAGTAGGGCAGATATACCCTGTGTCGTGGGTACCATGGACACACACAAAGACAGAAACCAGACCGAGAACAGAAATTTAAATTCATCATTCAAATTTCTATTTCGCCGGGAATCGAACCCGAGACCCTTCGATTGGCAGTCCGGCATGGTACTCAATACGCCACGCAGGTTTTCATATTATATAACTGTTGGCTCACAGCTCAGAATGCGGGTTTTTGTTAAATAAAAGATAAAACACTTTACAATTGCACGTATATTTCGTAGTTATGCAGTATACAAATCACATATGTAAATGTTTCAAGAACGAATAAACCACCAACAGAACAAAAATGGAGTACTTACATATTAACAATCAACTTAACTATTATTCCTTCAATCCTTTACTTGTTTCACTTAATATTTTATCTATACACTAACACTTTTACTCTTTACTAATGCTTTTCCTTAGCCACGTCTCGATCCCTCAGTGCTTCCAACACGAATGCTTGCAGCTTGGTCGGAGAAAATAACGACAATTCATGTGACCGGAAGTTGGCTATGATTAACTGATGGAATCAAGATGGCGAAGGTGTCGGAAACGGAACAATCGAATTACCGCTACTAAAAATATCATAATAATACGGAATTAGCTAATACAATATTCTTCATAAATAAATAAAAGCTAACAGCTCGGCCATCCTGCTTATAGCGTGTCCTCACGCTTTCTTACAAGTACAAAAGTACTATAAATTTTCTAAAAAATATTACTATAAATTACATTCTTTAACACATTATTCAATTATCTGTATAATGTACAATGTAGTTTATATTTATCGAAAGCTCTTAAATAAAATAAAATAAAAATAAAATAAAAACAAGAAATTACGTTCATTGTACTCAATAATTGTATTAATAGCAATTAATGCAGTAAATCATTATAATATATTTTTAATCGTATTTTTAATTTCAAACATAAGCTTTCCTATTAATATTGTAATCTTTTTTTTATAAGTAGAAAGAACATTACTTTTATACACTACACAAAAATAAATTGGCCTTAGTTTATTTATCTTAAGAACCCATTACCAGTAAACAAGCAATTAAGTTTTTAACAAAAAAATAGAACCGACTTCAAACGGTAAAAAATAAAATTGTTCAGTACCTACTTCTTCTTGCTTATGGTAATTACTCTTAAAACTATTTTTGGAGTCGGGCCCTTACTAAAATGTCTTACCATTTGTTCTAAAAGGGCACCGACAGTAAAGACAGTGGGACAGTACCTACATCTTCTTGCTTAAGGTAATGACTGTTAAAACTATATTGGAGTCGGTGCCCATTCAGAACGAAAGGTACACTATATTTACTATAACAGGACATTTAACTAAGGGCCCGACTCCAAAAATAGTTTTAAGAGTAATTACCATAAGCAAGAAGAAGTAGGTACTGAACAATTTTATTTTTTACCGTTTGAAGTCGGTTCTATTTTTTTGTTAAAAACTTAATTTATTTCACTCTTTTTAGTAACTTTAATAATTCTGTACCTACATGTATAAGCATAATTGAAAAAAAAAAACACTTAACTTCTAAATTTTAAAGAGATTTACCTATTATAATAATGTTATCTAATAGCAATCTTAAAGCCTGAAACTATTATCAGACCACGAATAAATTAATGAAAGAATTTGCTCTCAGCTCCTAACCTTTGAGGAGTTGTACCTTCAATCAGCTTCAACAGCTAAGCAACATTAGGTTATAATTACCGGACATAAATATGTGTATAACGTTAAAAAATATGACTAAAAGAATGTGTGTGCCTATTAAGTTTCAGTGTTTCCCTCGATTTCCCTAGTACCACATCATTAGATTTTGACATGATGACAGTTGGACCACCTAAGGAGTATAAGGTTTTGAACAAAAAAATACATACTGAAAGAATTCACTCTTAACTCCTAACCGTCCTAGTACCTTCCATCATCAGCTCAGCAACAAGATATGATGATAATTATACACAAATGCCTGTTTTGCTTTCCTAAAAATATGAAAATCATTTGTTGTGCTATAAAATTTGAATGTTCCCTTCGATTTCTCTGGGATCCCAACATCATACTTTGACTTGGTGACAGTTGGACCACCTCAGGAATATAAGATTTCGAACAAAAAACCATTTATTGAAAGAATTTGCTCTCAACTCCTAACCGTCGTAGTACCTTCCATCATCAGCTCAGTGACATGATATGATGATAATTATACACAAATGCCTGTTTTGCTTTAGTAAAAATGTGAAAATCATTTTGTTGTGCTATAAAATTTGAATGTTCCCTTCGATTTCTTTGGGATACCATCATCAGACTTTGACTTGGTGACAGTTGGACCACCTCAGGAATGTAAGATTTCCAACAAAAAACCATTTATTGAAAGAATTTTCTCTCAACTCCTAACCTTCGAAGTATCTTCCATCATCAGCTCAGCAACATGATATGATGATAATTATACAAAAATGCCTGTTTTGCTTTAGTAAAAATATGAAAATCATTTGTTGTGCTATAAAATTTGAATGTTCCCTTCGATTTATCCGGGATCCCCTCATCAAACTTTGCCTTGGTGACAGTTGGACCACCTCAGGAATGTAAGATTTGGAATAAAAAACTATTTATTGAAAAAAATTGCTTTCAACTCCTCACTGTTGCAGTACCTTCCATCATCAGCTCAGCAACATGAGATGATGATTACTATGCACAAATATCTCTTATGCTTCAGAAAGTATAAGAAAATCAATGTGTGTGCCTATAAAATTTGAGAGTTCCCCTCGATTTCCCTGGGATCCCATCATCAGATCCCGATTTGGTGACAATGGGACCACCTCGGGAGTATAAGCATACGAACAAAAAAAGAATTTTTAAAATCGGTCCACAAACGGCGGAGTAATCGGTGAACATATATAAAAAAAAAAAATACATACAGCCGAATACAGTACCTCCTTCTTTTGGAAGTCGGTAATAAATTACTTCATATTAACATCTGAAATGAAATGTCAGAAAAATCATCATGAAATCTCAAATAAAGTCATAAAATAATTATATGCCTAATATTTGGATTTGTATTTGGAACTTTTACACACTACACAAAAATAAACTGGCCTAAGTTTATTTATCTTAAGAACCCATTACCTAATTATATAGGATAATTTGGATTTGTATTTGGAGTCTAATTAGTTACATAAACAAAAACATGTTCAATTGAAGACCCCACATGAGGGATACACAAAGGATTCCATTCCGAACTGGAAAAACTTATTGAATCTCGCCCTCGTCCCCTCCACCGGGGCACTTTCACTCCATCCCATTACTATATTATTATGGCCCCTAGAACTCCACTAAAAGCTTTAAATAACAACAAAGTCACCAATTCCACATTTCCCGTCAGACCTTTTGTCAATTTTTCTTTTAAAAACCCGATCAAATGTGTTTAAACGGCTCATTCGACTCAACAGCGAACTAATAAACTATATATTTTACTCAACCTTCATAGCAATCAACTCTAAAGCAAAATATAAACATGTCCAAAAATTCCTTACAAAGACTAATGCGAGACACCTTCTCACTCAGATGCAAGACCCAGTCCGCAACTACATTACCCATAACAGACAAATTTCACTTTATTATCATTTTATTTTCACAAAGCCGAGGATCGGGTCCAGCCCGAAATAACAAGAATCCATTTTCAAGAGGTGCATAATGGGAACAAACAATTTTATATCCGTGACCAATCCCTGTAATATGTGCAAGCCTCATGAAGGCAAACACGGCTAACTAAATATACAAGAACAACCCTTACTATCACATCAATCCGTGCAAAAATTTTTAGTCCTTGACTAAACAACTTTTACACCAATATCAGTAAAACCAGGTACCTCAAACAAGTAGAGAAGCAATCCCAGTCTATTAAAACTTCCAAGCGAAATCGGCCTTTTTGTCCTAACCCTTACCGCAACTCAGTGCCCGCTTGCATTCCTATTGCCAGTCATAACCACTTGACCGCAATTCATAGTCTCCCCAATCCCCTGCATTTGTAGGCCCTTGCTGCAAGTGAATCCCCGTAAATGTTTACATCAAACTTGGACGCACAAACAGTTAATGCCGAACCTCTACTACTCTCGAGATTCACTATACTCCATAAGTATCTATTACATCCATCTAAGATAATTGGGTAGTTGACTGATGTCCAGAATATGCCACTTATAAACAAAACACGAACACAGACTACCCACCATCACAGAAATTCAAATAGTTGGAATATCAAACATAATTAATTATTGATCTATCGCTTTCTAGTAAATCGAGTCCCACCAACATCCCGTACCATAACACAGGCTAGCGACGTCACTAACCAGCACTTTTCTATCTATCCCCCAAGTTGAAACGATCACATCCCGCACATACACTTCTCAAATTTATATGTTTGATGTATAGACGCCTACTCTACAACAAAATTGCCAAATCCTCTACCAAGATCAAACCAGTTTAAAATATCAGTCAATACCCCAATTCCATCTCCCCGTACCAGAGATACATTTTACTCAAACACTATTACAACCAAAAAAGGAGTTTTTAACAACTCTCATGTATGTACGTCCCACAATCTGTAAAATAACAGGCCACTGCTATGCAATATGATATATTACACAACACCAGAGAGGACGCCATTAAATCAGTAAATCGACCGTCCATATCTTACACTTGCTTTCTACACCCCCGAGCAATCCATGTTTATAAACGCCTCCTTCAGACAAACTAAAAACTAGGGCAATAAAAATCAGTGCATGATTCGCTCTAAAATGCAAAACGGATGGTTACCAATTTCTGATGGGTGTACTTTCTATGTTCATCCTATCAATAATTATTAATGTCGAACTCCCAGTTATATCTATAGAGAACTAAGCAATCTGAAACACTCATCTACATCATAAAAGTCAATTGCTTCGCCAATAATATGCAATAGCCTGCACTACAGCAACTTTAGTGGCCCTTCACACCTAACGGTACAATTGTATTTGTAGCAATACCTCTTCCTCACCTTTATCAGTTTGTGAATCTAATTTAAAAGACCTGAACCTATTCTGCTTTCAAACCAAATCAAAGCTAGTCTCGTCACACAAAGAACACTTTGCCGACATCTCGCCACAATGAAAAACATATTAGCGTTTTGCAAAGAAGGCTTTGGTACCAGGCTTCGATTAATACCGCTGAAGGCTTCAACCCTACATTCAATACCGTAAGTTTGATACACTTTACGATGTCCCACAGTGACTGTCCCAAAATAATTTCGCACCCGCCCAGGTTCGGTAAATTGGCCACTTCAACACCCACTGCGACTATAAGGTTACTAACAGCTCTCTACAAACATTGCCAAGCCCGACCAACTTTGGAAAAGAGCAGCGAATCATATCCCCCATCTTATACACATATTTCTGAATATTCTTCCACCTTCTTAATCCAGATTAAAATGGTTTGCTCTTTACACAAAGGATCAAAATCCGGTATTACATCGCTATTAAAAGATTTTATAATCAATTTAACTAAAAAAAACTTCACCAATTTAACTAAAACAACCTACGGAGCCTACCTATTTCAACAAACTATTCCACCTTAACATGGTACGTATAACGCCACTGCGATTCAGAATTCCGCTCAACGCCGTACCACCGTTACATAATATGCAACCCCAGTGTGACGGGTAACGGGAAGAAAACAGCTTCGAAAACATCGCAGTACTTCGTATTCATATTCCAAACATTCAGCATCTGTGAGTCAACCTCAGGAGATAGAGACATCACGAACTCCTTCTCAGCGTTATTGTAGATCTGCAATTCCCCAGCACATTACCCCAATGTATGTCTGCTAGACCACAGTGCACGCATACAAAGCTCCCAAAAAGCAAGGCTCCCAACAAAGCCTCGTTATACTACAATTAGTTCGAAAACGAAACCCTAATGACTTATACACCTATCCCTTCCTCAAAATTCACACTATTGGTGAGAAGCGCATTGAAATCTGTGCGGTAGTTTGAGACTACCTAGTTCATATAGACAAACAGACAGAAAGACGCGTCAACGGGACTAACTTTTATACGTTATGATTGACAAGAACTTATCTAAAATTATCTCAATTTCAAAATCCCCTTGACTACCACTACAACTCACCGTAGCTCAAATACATAGTTTATACATATTATTACAAAATAGTTTTTAATAATATAATTTCAAATAATGTTAAATAGAAACTTTGCACACCAATGTTTATGTAATTCAATTTTTTTTCTCTTTTTTTTTGTAATTTTGCTCACTAAATTTTGGTTAATGTGAGACTATAATTTTCTAAAAAAACCAACTATTCATATACCACATTTTGGAAAATAAATAATTTCATTTCATGATTTCATTACATTTCATTTCAAATTACCGCTCAGATGCTGCTTCCCTCTACCAAGACGTTGCGAGTTGCGTTGTTGGGTCTTGAAGGCCTCCTCTGCAAACCTTATCGCTCCTTTGCTCCTGAATAATCTGATGCCCTCTAACAGAGGCTTTCGATCTCCCTCCATCCTACGCATATCGCTGCTCTCCCGGGCTCACTCGTGCTCTACCTGAGCGTCTTTTGGTCCTCTAACCTGGACTCCCTCCTGCCCGACCTGAGCGTCCTTTTAAGTCCCTCATTCCTGCTCGACCTGAGCGTCATTTGGCTCTTAGGCCTGGGCTTACGTGTGCTTACTTTATTGTTGCATGTACATATTCCATTTGCAGTCCCTATCGAGGTGCTACTGCATGAAAGTATACACCATCATGATAAATATTTATGAGTAATTAAAAATTAATAGACAGTAAAACTCCCTTAAAACATTTATAGCTACTGTGGGTCTATTATAGAGCTATCTTATATAAGCATGCAGTACTAAGCTATCTACGAAGTAGCTTCCAATAAAATATAGATTTTTAGATTAAATTACATATAATTGCTAAAAGACATCAGTGACAGTCATATTTTTCAGTTTATGTTTATATTGATTATCGTTAATGAAATTATATTTTCTTAAATTGAAACCCAGCTAGATCGATTTATTACCCCCGAAAATTTCATGAAAATCGTGTGGAGCCGTTTCCAAAATTCATATTTTATATAGGTATATCCAAGAATTTCTCGTTTAAAGGTATTAGATAGATTGGTACGTAGTATGTAAATCTCAGGCGAGAGGTCGCAAATCCGCCGGAAGTCCACCCAGGCAGCAATAACGTATTCCACTCGCCTAGCTTAATCTGTTCCTAATCAGTCAACAGCATCGATATCTTATGTAATATTGTAATGGACGTTAGTATAATTTGTTGTTGGTAATAAAGTTTTAAGAAACGTTGATGGTAAATTTATTATCTGTTCGTTAATATCATACTAGTAAGGTAAAGTAGTGTTAATGTTAAGTGTATATATTTTAGGTAAAGATTAATTATATGATAATTTACCTTAAGGATTTATATAGATAGAAGCTACATCCGCAAATTTAACCTCAGAGCTTTAGCTTCTATCAATATACACTTTATTGCATAATTCCAATATAAACTCTAATTTCATATTAATATTATAAATGTGAGTGTTTTTGTTTGTTTACCCTTCTTTCACGATGTCTTGGAATGATATTGGTGCACGGAGATAGTTAGAAGTTTGCAGAGTGACATAAGTTTCTTTTCACCACGCGAAAACATCTCATTTCCAAAGGAAGATCAATTTTAATGTATTTGATCCTTTCTAATGCATTTAAAACCGCGGGGCACAGTACTAACTGTGATGTGATGTGGGATTATGGAGTACTAACTCCATAATCCAAAATGCATAAATCACTTCAAAAATTTCCAAATCCGTAGAAATTATATTCTGTAGTATCCGTTTTTCAAAAATATGGACATTTCCCTAAATATTCTAATCTGGCAACACCAATCCACCTGAAAATGAACGCCCCGTATTTCTAGAATGTTAATTATCAAATTCACTAACATAAAGAGGGATGAACCTTCGCTTGTTTCACATGTACCGGGAGATCGTTAAATTATACAAACTTTCGGGGTAAGTAATTTACTTAAAGCTGCGGAGATTCAATTTAACTACTAGTTAGTTAAGATTTTGATATTAAATTTGGTTAGTAAGTTGCAATGGAATGATTTGCTAAACTGCGAACTTGAGCCATTCGTGACTAGTTTATAAAATGATTATTATTACTCCTGAGTGACATTAGAATACAGAACTCGAAGGTCTAAATAATACAGACGAAGTTATATTTTAGCTATACATAATCTTGACCAGATACATATCAGTTTAATGCATATATTTTTAAAGTTTGAATTTTGAATTGTAATTCATTATGTCGCCTATATTGTTATTGCCCTAGGGTCCCTGTAGCTTCGGGATTAAGAATACAGCTATGGTATCCCCTGCCTGATCATAAGTGGCGACTAAAAGGGGGCTGCCGGTGTTGCGGACGGTGAGAGTGGGAGCTCGATCCATCCAGCCAGCAGCCCCGGGAAGGACGGCGGTGTGGGTGTGGCCGCATGGAGCGCCTGAGGGTGCAGGAGAGCATATCTGCTCTCCCGAAGTTGGAACCGTTCTGGGACGCCACGCGTGGAGGACACATGTGCGTTCCATTGTAGATCCCGGCGCCCTCCCCAAGTATACAGGCAGGCTACCGAGGGGCTTTTAGTGCGGTACAAATCCCACATAACCCGGTATCCTCTCCGAAGGTGCTGGGTAACTTTTGAAGATTTCCCCCCCGATACCAAAAATAGGCCCTAGAAGTAAATACTAATCTCGGACTTAAATGAGGCGACCATCAACTTTCGGAGCAGCAGCACAACTGTTTGACTTAGGCTTACTTGACCTTGTGTGTTAGACTTCGTGTGTTTGCTAGACTTGACTTATTTTTTGTTGATGGGCTGCAGAGACAACTTAACGCCTCGTGATCTAAATGCTCACCTGTTAATTCAATAAAAAAGAATCGTTACGCCGACCCACGTGGTGTAATGGTTACCATACCGGACTGCTGATCGGAGGGTCCCGGGTTCGATTCCAGCGAAGCAGAAATTTGAATGATGAGTTTAAAATTTCTGTTATCGATCTGGGTGTTTGTGTTTCTGTCTTTGTGTGTGTCCATGGCACCCACGACACAGGGTATATCTACGCTACTGTCTGACTATGAGTGTGAAGCGTTATTTATTTATTATCTTTACTTATTTAAGTAAAGGATTTATTATGGATTTTGGTGGTAAATGTGATGCGTCGTACTTTATCCAAATGACAATAAAACTGAGTGTCACAATTACGAAAAACTGACTCTTTCTCATTAGCTATGTATTCATCCTAATTATGTGTTACCTAACTTTATCATATCATAAAAGAAACGAATACACATTAATATCTTCTTGTTTTTAAGGAAATTACCGTCTGTGTTGTTTTCATTTCTTTCAACAACTCGTATATCAACGTACTGAGCTTTAAATAGCCTCGAGTGTTATATGTCGCGTTAATTACATGAAGCAGGTGTTTCATTAGTTGTCGCGGAACTTGTGAGAGTACCGCCGCCTCCATTTTGTTTCAACTTTTCCAATAAAGCACCTGTTTCATTTACGATGCTTAATTTATTTAAGAATTTTTATATCAAACTAGCTAACCCGGCAGACGTTGTACTGCCTTAAAATATCAGTAATAAAATACCTAATATTGCGACTATAAATTGAGATATAAGCTATCCTATCTTTCAAGTTGGATCAAACTGCACACGGTGTGCAAATTTTATAAAAATCGGTTAAGTAGTTTAGGAGTCCATTGCGGACAAACACGTGACGCGTAATTTATATATATTAAGACTAGGTACAATTGAGTTACATCCACTTAAAGCTTTTTTACAGTGTTTACAAAAAGGAATTGGTGCTCACACTTAATAGATAATTTCTATAAGTACAAAGTTTGTAGCTTTTTCGTACTTGGTTTAAACATTACTAAAATTTTTAACCAAAAGCAAAATGAATAATAAATAGAATGTTAGTTGAGGCCTATCGTACGTGCATAAGTGGAACTCTAAGGCTGATATTATTATAATTTGCACCCTGCCTCTGCTTGCATTACATTTGCACAATGCCGAATTGGCAGACCAATTCATTTCTTGGTGGTTTTATATCTTAATCGAACACCCTTCAACATTATGGAATATTTTCTTTCCGTGGTAGTCACGGGACTAATGTGACCGCAATATTTACACAATATTTTATTTAAATTACCACATTAATTTCGTGCTGGATTTATAAATAGCTTTGTGTACTGTATGGCACGATAATCACATGAAGCAGTTGTTCATTAATTGCCGCGGAAGTTGCAAGTGTGCCGCTGCCTCCATTCTGTTTTAACTTTTCCTACTTAGCACCTACCTATCTCTTTTAAAATGCTTTATTCGTATTCGTAATCTTTTTTGGCGCTCACGCATACTAAACAGGGAATTTCTTAGTTTATTCCATAAAAAAGGGAGGAATATATAGCTTTTAATTTTTTAAGTAAATAAACATCTGTGATGTTTCCGTTACTTTCTATCAGTCATCCATACATCAACAGTGCTTTAAGTAACCCTGTGTACTGTATCTCGTAATTATTATATGAGCCAAGTATTTTATTATTTCCATCATCCATCCATTTGCACTAATAATGCCTTAGGAAATATACTTCTATTTTTAAGCCTTTCTTAATTTGCCAATTCCTTGGTCTTTCTGAACCACTGTACAGTAGCCCCGTAGTAGCGATGTTTGCACATTATTTTTATTCAATTACCACTTTCATTTAAATCCCTGGGTTTTAAATAGCCCCGGGTGTTATATGTCGCTTTAATTACATGAAGCAGGTGTTTCATTTGATGTCGCAGGGCTTGCGCGAGTGTGCCGCCGCCCGCCGCCTCCATTTTGTTTCAACTTTTCCAATAAAGCACCTGTTTCATTTAAGGTGCTTCATTCGTTTAGTAATTTTTATATTAGACTAATTATTTTTCGCCGTTTTATATTAAATAGTAAATAATATACTTAGTAAATATTATTTCTTTCTGTTTTCTTAATTCGGTTGTATTTACTATAAAATAAGCACCCGCCAGCCCTTAAATTTCACATCTGCACATTGATCTCTCTTGATTTGGCTTTTATCCATTCTTGGCTATTTATATTTATATTTATTCTTGGCTATTATTCATTCTTGATTATTTTGTGTCTTCTAAATCAAACAAAGATTAAGATTTTTTTAGAAGTTGTACTGGGATTACGTTAGTGATCACAATGTGCTGGAGTTATAAATATTGCGAATTGTATGTTGCGATAATTAGATACATGAAATAGGTGTTTCAATAGTTGTCGCGAAACGAAGTGTGCCACCGCGCCGCCTCCTGTTTCAACTTTGCCAATAAAGTACCTGTCTCACTTAAACTACTTTATTCATTTAAGTATTGTATTTCCCGCGTTTTTTTACCTTACTTTAAGCTGTTTTTTGCGTGTGTAAAAATAATTTTTGGTACTCACCTACACTATATACGGAATTTCTATAAGTTTAAAGTTTAAGGTTGAAACTCAGTTTAAAAGTAACTCAGTAAAAAGTTTAAATTAGGTTATATTCAGTATGATATTAATAGAACGTTAGGGGCCTATGAACATCAGTGGACCTCTGAAGTAGTTGGATGAATGAAAATTACTTGCACTTGACTATCTCTCGGAAGTACACTTCTACCCATGGACCTCCCTTAATTTGCCAATATGACGACCCGTGTGGCGCAGTGCTTATCTTGCTGGACTGCCCATCAAGGGTCGCGTGCTAAATTCCCGACAAGACACAAGAAGGTCGATGCTTTTATGACCCTTTGGTTTTAAATAACCTCGAGTATGTTGCGAAAATTACATAAAGCATGTCTCACTGAGTATCGCGGAACTGTTGAGTGCCTCCGCTTCAATTTTGTTTCAAATTTACCAATAAAACACCCTCTGTCTTGCTTCAACTGCTTACTTAATGCTACTGTTTATACAAAACTGCTAAAGTTTTATAAGATTAGTTATGCCACACGTCTTCACTCTTTTTAATTATTAGTGGCTTTATTCAATTTTTTTAATGTTGTACAAAAAATCGCTGTTGTTCAGAATAGTATTTACTACTCTTATAGCCTAAATCCAGTTGTGAGAGTAGGCCTGTGTAGTCTGCATGTGTGACATCATGATGAGACGAACTATCTAAATACCTTTGTCATGGGCTCCTGTTGAGATATATATTAAAAAAACGAGACCTTTGCAGGTTTAAAAAGTACACACTTTGTGTTACGGATTGTGATGAGAGTCACGTAATAGCACCTTGCTCGTAACAATCACTTGACGGCAATAAAGGATAGGTACAATTCTTCTTCTACTGAGATTGCGTATTTAGTAAAAATGTACTTTATTTTTACCATACCTACAACATTTGGTGATTTAAATCTTAGTAAGATATCAATCGAAGCGCGCATGGCCCGGCAGTGAGCGCAGAACGCAAACGATCTATGCAACTAAGCGAAACGGGCGCGGTCGGGTGTGAGATGGTTGACCGCTAGTAGCAAAAAAATTTCATGCGCCTTTCCGTGCTTGGGAGGGCACGTTAAGCCGTCGGTCCCGGTTGTTGTCGATAGATAACTGTCGTTAAACCTTGTCGGAGGCCTTATGGGCGGTTTGAAAACATCCGACAGCGGGTTGGCCACTAACCCGCCTCTCCACCAACCCGCATTGAAGCAGCTTGGTAGAGTAAGCTCCAGGCCTCCCCAATAATGAAGAGAGACCCGTGCCCAGTAGTGGGACGCAAAAAGGGTTGCAGCCAAGATAACAATAATGTCAACACCTACATACATATAATTGTTAATTACGCTAGTAGGTTAACCTGACACTCCCTTTTTTAGTATCGGTGGGAAACCTTCAAAAGGTACCCGACACCTTGTTAGAGCATACCGGGTTATGCGGGATTTGTATCGTATTAAAACCCCTCGGTGGCCTACCTCTGCGCTTGCGGAGGACTCCGGGATCTCCAGTTGAACGCACCGGTGTCCGCCTGAGCACATGTGCTCTCCTGCATCTTCCCATGCCACCACGCACACACTGCCATCCTTCCGGGGGCTGCTGGTTGGACGGAAAAAACTCCCACTCTTACCGCCCACAACCCCGGAAGCTTCATTTTAGTCTCCTGTTACTATCAAGCAGGGGAAAAAGTTGCTATATTCTTAATTCAGAAGCTACAAGAAATCCCCTGACACTCCCTATCTGTACCAATGCTAAAGAAAAACTATTTTATTATGCCTTTATTTCTTAAACTTTGTATATAAAAGTATGTTTAATATTTGCATGGGTTATACAAGCAAAAATGGCCGAGTGGTAAAGACTAGCACCGCGGTCTCCAACACGTATGGAGATACGAAATTCAAATACCGGCGCGCACCTCTGAAAAATAAATTTGGTATGTGCATATTTATTGTTGCCCACGGTGAGGGAAAACATTATGATATATAATTATAATGTTTTACTTCACCGATGCCAAGTGCGAGGAGCAGCGGATGCCGAGCGGTGGAGCTAATACGTGGTAAGGAAATAGGGATTTGATAATAATTAATCGTTTCACTTTCATAGCCTAACAGTAAGGTAGATATACCCTGTGTCGTGGGTACCCACACAATAACTGAAAGACAATCATCCAGACTGAGAACAGATATTTTAACTCATCGTTAAAATTTCTGTTTCGCCGGGAATTGAACACGGGACCCTTCGATTGGCAGTCTGGCATGGCAATCATTGCGCTAGGCAGGTCGTCAATAAATTAAAGCATTATAAATTGTGTATTTATCATGCCTTATGAACTAGTGATCTAGATAATTAACATACTAGTCACACTCCTTCGAAACGGCTCCAAACCTCTAATCATAGGGGTGGTTCCCCAACACATTTCAAAGCCGTAAGAAACTCGCGGGGTTAGCTCATATACTAAAATATCTAATATATAAAATTCTCGTGTCACAGTTTTCGTTGCCATACTCCTCCGAAACGGCTCGACCGATTCTCATGAAATTTTGTGAGCATAACGGGTAGGTCTGAGAATCGGCCAACATCTATTTTTCATCCCCCCCCCAAACTGATAAAGGTGGCCCACCCCAAACATTTAAGGGCGGTACGGAGTTCGCGGGCACAGCTAGTTTACTCTAAATTTAAGTGCCATACACAATATCTTTGCGGAACTCTTAATTTTTATTTTAATTCATACTAAAATTCTTGAATCCTTAGTTAAAATACTGAAAAAATATAACGATGTCCCGATAGCACAGAAATGAAACTATACAAAAAAGGAATTTCATAAAAATGGAGCACTAGGAAGTTGTTAAGTTAACAATGAATGTTGCGATGAGTATCTTGCGCAATAATTGCTTTACTATTTGGTGAGTACACTTTAGACTTAATGACTGTTTGATAAAGTTTAAATAAACTGTAGTGGCCATGTTGTTTTAACCCACTTCAAAAAAGGTTATCAGTTTAACTCTATGTGGCTGCACCTTTTTTGCATCCCACTGCTGGGCACGGGTCTCTTCCTATTATTGATGAAGTATGTTTAAGTAAGTAAGTATATATGTTAAGTCATTATATTTATACTCTGTTTGTATCTTTAATTTTTGTTTATGCATTATTTTCTTGGTTTATGTATCTATGGGGCCACCTGTACATTCCACTATATCCAATCGCAAAGGATGTAGAGGATGCTCCCAACATTACATAAAAATAGTAATAATAATAGATAATAATAGTAATACAATCTACATGTGAGATCAAAATCTTTTAATGTGTGAAAATGTTCTTTTTGGGGGACCAAAAATTTAATTAAAAAAATATTGATGAAGCGGGTTGGCTATCCCACTGTCGGATGTTTTCAAACCTTCCATAACAAAGTTTAACAACCGGGACCGACGGCTTAACGTGCCCTCCGAAGTACTGAAACTCACATGAAATATGCCACTCTCAGTTGCCTATCTCGCACCTGACTGCGCTCGTTTCGTTCAGTACATGGATCACTTGTGCCCTACACTAGCCGCTGGGCCATGCGTGCTAATTGTATGTACTTAAGTGATATTGTTAGAATTGGATCATACTTTACTATGACAATCAATTTAGCCTTCCAATCATATTTGCTAAATTTCGTAAGTGTAGGTATGTAGGTATGTGTGTTTGTTTACAAATTTCCTGGCAACTAGAAGTTATATCAGGTATATTCCAACTTAGGGAAAAGTCCAATTTTAATTAATATCGGTAATTGTTGAGATGTGCACGTCAGAGGTTTTAAACAACACTGAAAAATATAATGTTCTAAATGGCGCAATAATTTCAAATTAAACGAAAAGAATAGTGTAACGAAAAGCACGCGATAAATATCTTGCGCCTTAATTACTTCACTGTTTGCGAAACGCGCTTCAAGTGTTAACGACTTTTTGATATAGTTCAAAGTGTACCCACCCATTGACTTCGCAAACAAATGACTACTACTGCTTTGTAAATATCATCTGTAATTTAATACAATTACAAAACCTCACAGTACCATTTCTTTGTCTGCCAGTCTGTTAGTCTGTCCGTTTCTAAAGAACCAAAAAGAAAAATTACGAAACCTTACAGTACCAATTAGTTGTCTGCCTATCAGTTAGTCTCTTTGCCTGTTTTTATGTTTGTGTGATGGACTTTTTCTTAAATAATAATAAACTACTTACTATAAAAAAATATATACTGTGTTAGTTTTATAAATACTAAGATCTTCGATATTTAAATTTCCAACTTTCTGTTCTCCTTTAAAATGCTATTCGCAGACATTTATATCATCAATTTAATATTATTTTAAGGGAAGAACTGAAAAAAGTGTCAGTAGTTCCATACTTTAAACACTTTGAAGTTAACCATAGAGAGGTAGCGATCAAAAATTTGCGATAAATATCTATCTATAATTGCAACACTGTTTGCGAAACACGCATCAACTGTTAACCACTATTTGATATTTGCTCTTCACTATTTGATAGTAGTGTATTTTGTATTTTGTTTTGTAGTATCCATCTGTCCATCGCTCGGCTGCTTTGCAATTCATGAACGGCGAAAATACAATGTACAGAGTGGAACGCGTTTTTACATAATCATACCATGTGTTAAAACGGCCACATTGAAATAGGCATTTTATAAAGGAAAAAAAACCAGTGTTCAGTGTTTTGATTCCTTTTTAAAATGTATTGAACGTGCAACAAGACAGGCTGTATATTTTGAGCGCATTGACTAATTTGTCTTTTTTTTATAAAATAAACCTATTCAATTAAAAATATTATTTATTATATTGAATTTAGATTAAATAATTTAACAGATTAGTACTGTTGACATATAATTACATTTTTAATGTGTACGTAATTTTTAAATCGAGTAATATTATAATAATAATATGTAGGTAATTACTGTTTTTTATTTGAAATCATTGAAGCGCGCATGGCCTAGTGGTTAGCGTAGAACGCAAGCGATCCATACAACTAAGCCAAACGGGCGTGGTCGGGTTTGAGATGGGTGACGTGGCAAAAAATTCATGCGCGTTTCCGTGCATCGAAGGGCACGTTAAGCCGTCGGTCTCAGTTGTTGTCGACAGATAACAGTCGTTAAACCTTGTCGGTGGCCTTATGGGCGGTTTGAGAACATCAGCGGGTTGGCCATTAACCCACATCTCCACCAACCCGCATTGGAGCAGCGTGGTAGAGTAAGCACCAGGCCTCCCCACTAAGGGGAAGAGACCCGTGCCCAGCAGTGAGACGGAAAAAGTTATTATTTATTTAATGCATAAAATGCTATTTTATAAATATAAATCACAATTTTGGAGTCGTTGCCATTTAGAACGAAAGGCACACCATCATAAGAGCGGTATCAAACTAGCGTATTTTTCAGCGCGTTCGCGCGTTGTTGTTTGTTTTTTGTAGCGCGTGTACGCGCGAAACACAAGATTTGACATTTTCCGGTTCAAAAAGCATACACGCGTAAGCTCGTTTTCCGAAACGACCGAAAAATACGCTAGCTTAAAACTGCTCTCAGGGCACGTTTCCATTATTGTTATAATAATACAGCCCTACCTACTTAAGATAATAACTACATTTTCAAAAGAAGGATTTTATTCTCTTAGTTTTATTTCTGTCGTACCGTCTTCCAGGTGCACGCAAACTCTGGTCCGAATTTATATTTATATATACCGAATCCGAAATACAGGACTTTCCTTGGTACCTTGACTAATCGGTTTAGTAGTTCCGGGATTCGGTAGCATACATACAAAGTCGGTCATAATCAATTTTGCTTCGCACTAGTAAATTGGAACCCGAACACGTTTTAGTTTTGGTTTTGGTAGGACTTCATGTCTATATAGAAAAAAACGTACATTAGATGATAACTTTAAATAAGCATATTTGAATATATACCTAACTAGTGGCCGCCCGCGACTTCGTCCGCGTGGACTTTGGTATTAGTCATAGCATGATGTTATATAGCCTAAAGCCCTCTGGTGGCTCCCCTGGGGTTGCCCGTGTCCATAGGCGACGGTGATAGCTTACACCACGCGGCCCGTGTGCCTTTAAAAAAAAGGCTGCCCCGATAAATGGACTATCCAACACAAAAATATTTTTTTAATACAGTTGCTCAAAAAGTGACGTATTGCAGGGACGTATAGCGTGCGGGAAGTGGGCTATTACACACTCGTGCTTTTTCTTTACCTTTTCCGCACTCGTGCGTTCTCTTTCCCAACTGTCAAAATAATGTCTATTAAAAAGAAAAAAAAAAACAACCACGAAGTTTTAGAAGTTTTTATGATTCATGCAAATATTTCTAAAAAGAAGCTACTAATTTGTTTTAATATCAGATTTAATGATTTGATTCAATGAGTTAGGTTAGGTTGCATTTCATTTCATCTCATTAACATTTTCATTTCATATCAATAAAAAATTTCTACTGAAGACTTGGCTGTATGGGCATAGTTCCGTTTGCCTACCCAGAATGGGTGAAGAAAACAAAAAAAAATATCTGCATATAGGTATTCTTTTACGGTTGGCGCCATTTTTCAAAAATGTTCTTAGCGAGTTTTTATTATTTTATTAAATTGCTTCATTTTTTCGCAACTGTATTAAAAATACTCGTTCAGTACACGTGCGGAACCGTCATTGGAAGGAGTTCCGACTGTCAACCCTCACCTTCGGCTGCGCCTCGGCTCGGGTAGACATTTGTCGGAGCTCCTTGCAATGACAGCCTTTCCGCACTTGTAATGAAATATACTATTTCAATTGGAACCAGTAGTTCCTGAGATTAGTTCGTTCAAACAAACATACAAACGAACGAACGAACTCTTCAGCTTTATGTATAGATTAAAATATTGATTTACGGGCTAATATAAAAAACATAAATAAGCCAAAGACAATACTATACTTTATTAATCTATGAAATGAAATAAGAAACATACAATTTTTCGTTTCTTTTAATATTGAATGGCTAAAAGGATTTTTATACAATACCGTAAAACGAATTAAAAAAAATAAGAAACATAAAAGACAGGCATGACAATTTTGATAGCTGCGTCAAAATGTAAATAAATAAAACAGAGAAAGTAAATAATTTTGTGAAGAAATAATAAAGGAAAAGAAAAGTATAAGAATAAAACAAACGGATATAGGTAAGTTATAAAATATGATAATCGACGTGAATGAAGTAAGTAATAACATGTAGTGTATTTATAACACTACACGGCGCATTTCATTATTTCATTTGCTTCCCGTGGGAATGAGATATTTTCCCGCGGTAAAAAGTAGCCTATGTTCTTTCTCAACGTTCTTTCTATGATTATGCCAAATTTCACCAAAATCGGTTCAGTGGTTTAACCGTGAAAGAGTAGCAGACAGACAGACAGACAGACAGAGTTACTTTCAAATTTATAATATTAGTATGGATGATAAGGTACCTTTTTAAAAATTTTAGTACTAAATTTTCATGTGGATCAATTCTCTGCAGCCCATGAACTTCAACACAAAAACTTTAGGAGTGCTACTCAGCAGAAACAGAATAATTACAGAGTTAGTAAAGCGTCTCGGTAAAACCATGTTAAGTTTACCTACTACCTAATACTTTAGTAACTGAAAACACACATCTGCGTACGGCGTTGGATACACCAAGCAGGTGGATCCGCGGGCGAAATGCTAGTTTATGGCAATAAATAGTAAGTAATACAAGTTACCGTCAAAGTTTGCAATTACTACAAAAAAATCATACTCGTGTTCGTTGTAAGTTTCTTTTTCATAAAAGTATTTGTCATTTGCATGCCATCAGTTTCACTCAATTCAGTCCAAAGTCCATGATATTCACTAATGCAGACATTTGTAAATTACATTTTTTATTTATTTATGTTTGGACAATTCACACAACGCCATCTGATTCCAAACTAAGCAGAGCTTGTACTATGGTAATCAGAAAGCTCATATACATATTTATATAATTCTAAATACATATTTAAATAGATAGATTAACAACCAGACACAGAACAAATAGTCATGTTCATCACACAAATATTTATCCTGGGTGGGAATCGAACCCACGACCTCCCGTTTCGCAGTCGGCTCGTCACCCACTACGCCACGGAGGCTGCCAAATAATATGTATATTATAAAAAATTAATACCTAGTACTGAGAATATAGTACATCACTTTGGATAAGTTGTAATTTTAAATCGTAAGGAAACCCATTTAGCCACTGAACTAGATAATGTCAAAGTCAGGCATAAGATTTTTTGATTTTTAGTGAAGTAGTGTCAATCAGACTTCTTGGTTTTCATAACAGTGAATGCAAGATTTATAGTGATTTAAGATTTAACACCAATTCAATCTCGTTTAATAGACGATATTTATATTCATTCATTGAAGCGCGCCTGGCTCGGCGGTTAGCGTAGAACGCAAACGATCTATGCAACTAAGCCAAACGGGCGCGGTCGTGTGTGAGATGGGGAAAATTTCATGCGCATGGAGAGCATGTTAAGCCGTTGGCCCTGGTTGTTGTCGATAGATAACAGTCGTTAAACCTTGTCGGAGGCCTTATAGGCGGCTTGAAAACATCCGACAGCGGGTTGGCTACTAACCCGCAATGGAGCAGCGTGGTGGAGTAAGCTCCAGGCCTCCCAAACAATGGGGAGAGACCCGTGCCCAGCAGTGGGTCGCAATAAAAGGGTTGTAGCCATATATTCATTCAATAATGCCATACATATTCTGATGAATAACAGAACAGTTCGTATGTCATTATTTGTTTTATTTATTTTTCTTTGATAGTAACATGAAATCTTTTCAATATTTATATTAAAAAACAAATCCTTTTTCAATACTTTTAAGACAGGACCGTTTGCACCCGGGCGGAGCTGGCCGGACGACTAGTTTTTGTATAAAATTTGTTAATCGGTTTTATCTGTGTAGTCCCAATAGTTCCGGAATAAAGTGGTTGTGACAGATAGGCATGTCAAATCTATAAGGGTTCCGTTTTTACCATTTTGCTAAAGAACTCCTAAAACCAGCCCTTACTCGCTCATTTTGCGGGCGCAATTTCTCTTTTGTTAACTTTAATGTTTCCGCGCTATTGGGAGATCATTATTTTTGACAGTTTTTATTTTTACTGATGCAAATGTAATTTTACAGCAATTTCGGCTTGATGGCTTCGCTTTTTGTAACAGTAAGAGAATAAAGTAATGCATTAAACCCAGAAATAAATTTAGTTTTTTGATATTTATGGACAGAAAAAATCCCATATGGTAAGATCTACCAATGACAGGCCAAACACCGTTATATGCCATTCTTCTGATCCAAAGCGATTTCTTTAATTAGACATACAAAGAGGCCAATGAACACATTTACATACAGAGTGCAGAGACGAATGGGGACGTAGGTATTAAGTTTTTTTGTTTATTTCCACCAATTTATAATATTTGCAAAGTTAAGGAGGATAATATAAAGCTACGAAATAGATAATATCCTTTAGATTTTTTTTTTATATATATAAATAAACCTAACAATAAGGCAGACGGGCCGCGTGATGTTAAGCGATCACCGTCGCCTATGGACACGGGCAACCCCAGGGGAGCCGCCCGAGCATTGCCGGCTTTGAAGGAGAGCTTTTTTTACAGCTTTCTTGAAGAACCCCATGTTATAGTCCACTGGGAATGCCTCAGCTGGAAGGTTGTCCCATAACCTACACGTCCGTGGTAAAAAGGAGCGTGCAAAGCGGACTGTGGAGGACCGCCACGAGTCCAGATGGTGCCGGTGGAACTTTAACCTTCGTCTGGTGGTATAATCATGGAATGGTGATGTAGGCATCAATTTGAAGAGTTCTTCGGAGCACTCACCATAGTAAAGTCGGTAGAACACGCAGAGCGAGCCTATGTCTCTTCGCAAGCTAAGCGGTTCTAGCCTGTCAGTCAATCTTGGGTCGTTGACGATTCGGACTGCGCGCTTTTCAACGGAGTCAAATGGGTGTAGCTGGTACTTCGGTGCTCCTGCCCAGAGATGGGAGCAGTACTCCATGTGGGGTCTGACCTGGGCCTTATACAGCGTCAGGAGTTGCCCCGCAGTGAAGTACTGCCTCGCTCTGTTGAGGACACCAAGCTTTTTTGATGCCAATTTGGCTTTGTACTCCAAATGACTCCGGTACTGCACTTTACTCGTAATGTCAACTCCCAAGATACCGACACTTTCACCGATGGTGAGCGCGGTGCCCTTGAACTGGGGCGCTATAACAAATGGGGCTTTTTTAGCGGTAAACGCGCAAACTTGTGTCTTCGTGAGGTTAAACTCGACAAGGTTAAGTCGACCCCATTCCGAGACCCGCTCCAGAGAGTTCTCGACTTCAGACACAAGTTTGATTCTGCTTTCCTCCACTTGTGACCTAGAGGCATTGGCTCGACAGGTGTATAGTGCGTCCACCGTACTATCATCTGCATAGCAATGTATACTGCGTGATTGTTGCAGCATGTCATTGATATGCAGAATGAATAGTGTAGGGGACAGCACTGAGCCTTGGGGAACACCGGCGTTAATGGGCTTCATATCTGAGCAGCATCCGTCAACAACGACCTTAATCTGCCGCTCAGATAAAAAGCTAGCCACCCAGTTGCATAGCCTCAAGGGAAGACCGTAAGATGGAAGCTTCGCGAGAAGGGCCTTGTGCCAGACCCGGTCAAAGGCCTTTGCGATATCCAGGCTGACTGCCAAAGCCTCCCCGTTACCCTCGATGGCTTCAGCCCAGCGGTGTGTGAGGTACACCAAGAGATCACCGGCCGACCGGCCCTGGCGAAAGCCATACTGACGATCGCTGATCAACCGATGTCTCTCGAGGTACCTAAGGAGCTGTGTGTTTATAACACGCTCCATCACCTTAGAGAGCAGGGAGGTTATCGCAATAGGCCTGTAATTGGACGGGTCACTGCGGTCACCCTTTTTCGGAATTGGGTGTACTAAGGCTACCTTCCACGAAGACGGTACTTTACTTGTGGTGTAGGAAAGCGAGAATAAGCGCGTTAAGACGGGAGCCAACTCGGGAGCGCACGTCTTTAGTACGATCGCGGGGATATCATCCGGCCCGCTCGACTTCTTGACATCGAGGGCTTGCAGAGCTCGTCTGACGGCCTTTTGAGTGAAGCGCACGTCCTTCATCGAGCTCTCACACTGCCTGATGGTCGGCGGTGCGGCACCTCCGTCGTCCAGAGTCGAGTTTGAGGCAAACAGGGTGCCTAGGAGATCGGCCTTCCCTTTTGCCGTGTGAGCCAGAGTATCGTCCGGTTTCCGTAAAGATGGTAAAGACGACCGACAGAAGTTACCTTCGACAGCCTTGGCCAGCGACCAAAAAGCTCGACTCCCGCAAGGGTAGCTTGATAGACGCTGGCCAATTCTACCGATGTGCCTAAACTTCGCCTTGGCTGTTTGCTTCTTTGCCGAACGGGAGGCAGCGTTGAATTTTTTTCGAAGCTTAGACGTTTCGGGGTCGTTACGCGCGTGCGCATCAGCCCAGGTTTTGAACGCTTCTTGCTTAAGGCTTGAAGCCCTAGCGCAAGACCCATTAAACCAGGGCTTGTTTCGCCCGCCGATGGATACTGAGGAGCTGGGAATAAAACCAAGCATGCCCTCTCGTATCACATCGGCTATCGATTCCGCACACGTGCTAGGATCACCCGAGGTGAAGCACAGCTGCCTCCAGGGGTAGGAAGCCAGGAATTCCCGGAGTCCATCCCAGTCCGCTGACCCGTAATGCCAGACTTGACGCTTCCCATTGGGTCGAGAACCTTCTGGGGGCGGCAAGGGTACGGATTTGCTCAAACAATTTATTTTTTACAATACTTTACTTTCGGACGGATGCGTCTGTAGTACTCTATGGCATGGGTTTGCAAATAAAAATGCGGTCAAAATGTCAAAATCCCTACTAATATTAAAAATTCGAAAGTAACTCTGCTCCTCTTAAACTACTGAACCAATTTTAATAAAATTTGGAACACCGATGAAGTGCACCTTGGGAAAGGACATAGGATGGATTTTATCCTACGGGAACCTATAAAACGGGTCCACGCGGGTGAAGCCGCTGGTGGAAGGCTGATATGTAAACGAAGAATTAATATAAATATTATAAATAAATTCTAAAATTACTGAAATAAAATATAACGACATACTTCGCGTTTGCACTTCAACAGCTTTCTACTAAATACCTATTGAATAAATTATTTACTTTGAATTAAAACTACATTAAAAGTAATATGCAAAAATACTTGTAAGTGGCTATTACATTATTTATTTGATCTTTTTCCTTTCCTCAAGGTCTCTGCAAACAGTCAGAGATGTATATTATTATTCAGTTTGTACTTAAAATATTTACTCGAATATTCATAAGTGTGTATAGAGTATTGAAACGTGAAATACGGATCCTATATCTTTGACCGTTCAATCAAATATTGTATAAATGTAAGCGATATTCCTTTGATGATGAGAATTTTGTGTAAGAATCTTTATTATTTTTGCATATGAATTTCATTTAATAGGTTCTCAGAAGAGTCGTAATAGGTTTTAACAATTTGTATGGAAGCTGAGTCAAAGTAAATAGGACATTTGAAATTGCGATTATAGGCATTCGTAAGTAGTTCCCGTAGCTTCTGGATTAAGAATAGAGCTACGGTGCCTAAAACGGGACTTCCGGGGTTGCAGGCGGTGAGAGTGGGAGCTCGATCCGTCCAGCCAGCGGCTCCGGGAAGCGGTGTGTGCGTGGCTGCATGCCGCCGTAAGCATCTGAAGGTGCAGGAGAGCATATCGAAGATGGAGTATACCGCTGCGTTCCACTGAAGATCCCGGAGTCCTCTGCAAGCGCAGAGGTAGGCTACTGAGGGGGTTTTAGTGCGGTACAAATCCCACGTAACCCGGTATCCCCTCTCCCAAGGTGCCGGGTTTTTGAAGTTTTCCCCCCCGATATCCAAAAAAAGGCAATCGTAAATGCCTATTTATTCTTAATTTATTAATATATAAATTTTATAAATAAAGGAGTGGCAGTAGACAAACATGTAGGCTAAGTGGGGTGTTAAGTGTCTGCAGCCTTAAGTCTTGCTTAACTAATACCTGGTACCCTGAAGGCTGATGGTCGACTCATGTAGATTTGACCGGTAACTGTACCATTCCACCGACACCAAAGAATAGGGAACTTGCATGTTTTTTATTATTATAGCAATCGATCCTATTTGGCACAGGGATTAAGTGTTTTTATAGGACCACATTGATTGGAGCACCGTGAAACACAGAATGTAAGTAAAAATTAAACCCCACCGTGTAGCGTTGAAAACGGTGAATGTCAAATGTTGTGAACGCAGAAGTGGACGCAGCGGTGGTACTTTCCTGGACTTAATAGACTTAAAATTTAAAGTTGCTTACTCTATCTAACTATGTTGAAAACATCGCTTAATACCGCAAAGTAATGCCCAAAGTTCCATCAAACTCAATCTTATCCTAATGTTATACATATAAAAAAACCAAAGTTGCTGTTACGTTCTTGAGATTATTATATTATTCTTACTTCAATTATTTAAGTAGATGTATTTTCACCAGAAGGTGAATACAGTGTAGCTTATTTTAATAATAATATTAAAATAAGCTACACTGTGTTGACATATTATGTCAATTTTCCAAAAAAAAAAAACATCTTAATATAATAATACACAAATTACGTGTCACGTGTTTGCCCGCGATGGACTCCTAAACTACTTAACCGATTTTAATAAAATTTGCACACCGTGTGCAGTTTAATCCAACTTGAAAGATAGGATAGCTTACATCTCAATTTATAGTCGCAATATTAGGTATTTTATTAGTGATACTTTAAGGCAGGACAACGTCTGCCGGATTAGCTAGTTACTTTATAAAAAAAATCACTACCTATGAAGTCAAAAACCAAAATTAATATAATTTCAACTACCTACGATTAAAATTCTTTTCCTACTGATATACCTCAAATAATCATCCTGACGACTAACGAAACTGGCATGACTGACATCCTTACATCTATTAACTTATGTACTAGTACTCGTAACACTACACGCTGAAACAATCTTTTATCCAGAAAAACAGGACAAAAGAAATGTGACAATAGCAGTAACGAAAGCAAGGAAAGACAATTTAACGCTTGCATTTACTATAGGTGACCACGATGCTAAATATGGATGTACATGAGCCGTAGTGTTCCCATTAAATTGCACAATATTTAAAAAATGAATAATTACTATGCCGCAAGGCATGTTGTAAAACAAAAGACTTTTTAAATGACAAAAGACCTGGGAACAAATTTAACTTACATCAGGCTATTTATAATAATACATATATAACTTGGTACCTTCGTTATTACATGATGTTATTATTTGTAAGTGGATAGTGGACATGGTGGTGTGATAGCATTGACACATACGTTAGATGACACGTGTAGGAATCTTCGTCGCCTCACAGCCACACTCTATTTAAATTAACAGTACCTGAGAGTTAACTTAAAAGTCTAGGTATTGGAAAATAATGAAGAAATTCTAGCAGTATGATTCATATAGCAGCTTCATGTCATCAATGGCTACGCTATTCTTATAAACTCGTGAAATAAAAAAGGTTTGATTATTAAAAATTACTCCGAAAAATTTGGAGGTTACGGAAGGATGCGTAGTGCGTATAAAGTAGGCCCTCGGGTCTGAGGTATTTTACATCTGAATTTTTCTTGTAGCACATATAAGCCAAAACGCAGCTAATGCAGACGTTTTGGTCAGCCGATGACCGTACAATGGCGCAAAACATCAGGCGCATATTATTGCCCATTTGCTAATTAACTATTTCATTTCTTATCATCATGTTAGTCCTCTTTTATATCTTGAAGATTTTACAGACTAGTAGTTTTCGAATAATGACTAGATAACAATATGTGAACGAAAAATTGAAATAACAAACATTTAAATATAAACTCTATATACCGCTCTTATGTAAGGTTAAATGTATCCAAAAGCCTCGTCTTGTATTTTAATCCGATACGCTCCAGTGAATTCCGTAATCCCCTCTTGCATTTCTCTTCTACCATGTCTTCTACACGTTTGTAGAGAATATTGCATTTGACAGCTACGGAATAAAATTGAAACTAAAAACATTTTTGCATCCATGAATATTCAGAATTACAATCAAAATTCTTTCTTTTTAGTACAGTTTCAAATATTATCCGAATTTTATGTGACCTGGCTGCTGACTGACCTGTAAAATAATGTAGCAAACGTATACCTAGTTTTCGGTGTGACCTAAACCACATTTTACTAATATTTATCTGTAAGATATTTCATATTAAAGCTTTCCAGTCAGTTTCTATTAATTTACTAGTTACTTAGTTGTAGAATTTTTCTAAAATAAAAGTAGCCTGAGTTGCTCCTCATTACATCAGCTACCTGCCAGTGAAAGTCCCGTCAATATCGGTTTTCGGTACCTATTTTAAAGCCCATCAATTTTTTTAAATAAGCTTAAAACAATAATAAACGAAAATACTAGAGTAATTGTGTAAGCGTGGGCGCTTTGAGCCACATTTTTCGTATATCCTGACGAGCCATTTTTTTCGTATAATCCGACCCGACGCTTTTTTCACTATAATACTAGTATTTAAGCTGTTAGTTTCCTTAAAGTCTGTAAATAAATAAATTAATAAATTTTCGTTCCTACAGAAAACTCTATCCTATTTAAAGGTCAGGTACTCTTCATCTGTAAGAGATAAAAAATAAAGTCATTAATCAATTAAAATATGGACTCAATTTATTTCAATATTATAACAAAAAAGCACGTAGGCATCATATTTTTTGCGAAAAGAAATTCACACTACGTGACCTACGTATATTTAAAAAACGACAAAGTCAAACATTAATTATTAATAGGTTATGTAAGTGATATGAGAATACTATTACAAATAATCAAATAAATCAAACATGTCAACTCATGTACAATCAGAGTTTCAAAGTGGCGAAGCCTCCCTTGAGCCTGCACCCTTAAAGCACTATTAAGTATATTGTTAACGAGTGTGATGTGCTCTTGTGCGAACAAAAAGTTGACGTCATAGTATTTTGAAAATGCTGCTGCTTACTGTACCTACATTATTGTTGGAGAAAGGGGATGGACCTCCGGTTCGATATGACCAAAAATGGTGGTGGAATAAAGGGTGGAAAGGAGAGTGGTCCCCCGTTGCGGTGGTAGGAATTGTGGACTGTAAGTTGCGTGTCGAATTAAAGGTGGAAAACGAGAAGGATTGATAAAGGGAAAATGCGCACTCACTTGGTGCTGGAGCAGACGGTATGCTCGTGTACTGATGAAATCTTCTCTTGCCCGGGAACTGGTGTTGTCCTTCACAATACACTATTATAAGCACTTATTCATCACTTTAAGTCAGTTAAATCACAAACTATTGACAGCGGTGATGGCGGCGATGCGGCGAGTCTGATGACCACGTGTTAGGTGGCTTGCGGTGCGGTTGTCACTAGAGGACTTGCATGCGCGTCGGCGGCGTGCGCGTCGGCGGCGGGACGAAGGCAGACTGACGATGATTCTTCCTGATCCATATTATATAATAGTGCGCTTGCGGGAAAGAGAGGGAGGGTGAAGGGGAGGGAGGTGAAATGACTTAATTGGCGCGAACATCCCCCCGGCCTTGAGGTCTCCTCAAATAGCGAATTAAAAAAAATAAACATAAATATATACAGCGGAGTTAATATCATGTAGAAAAAACTATATATGCGGTGAACAGAGGCGATGCGATGAATATAATTAGTAAATTAATAAAAATATTATAATAGCGGGATGAGAATTTATACTTAAACTATAACTTATAAAATATAAACTACATAGGCATATAGAAATATTATTGTGTTGGTAGAGGGCAAAGTCTAACAATGGGCCGCTGCAAAGTGGAGCTCTTAGTCTTCACTTGTGCAACGCGCACCACACCATCCCTACCAGGAAACAGTTCAGTGACGACGCCTAGCGGCCACTGAAGAGGCGGAGCGTTATCCATATCGATAAGAACAACGGTTCCTACAGAAATGGAATTAATAGAATGTTTATTCCACTTTTCTCTTGCTTGTAGTGTATGTAAGTATTCTGATCTGAAGCGCTTCCAGAATGACTGAACTATCGAATCAAGCAATGAAAAACGTGATAAAAGATTAATGCGTTCTTTACTAAGATCCGCGGCGGGTAAGCATCCAAGTGGATTAACAGCGAGGAAATGCGCGGGCGTAAGTGCAGTAGGTTCCGCCGGATCGCTACTTAACACGTAAAGCGGTCGTGAATTTAATATGCGTTCGACCTGAGTGAGGGCAGTAAGCAATTCCTCATACGTGAGGATTTGCTTACCTATGACGCGAAATAAATGATACTTTACTACCTTTATATTTGACTCCCAAAGCCCACCGAAATGTGGAGCGTTTGGAGGGTTAAGTTTCCATGTGATGCGGTTATCAGAAAGGACCTGATTAAATACTTTATAATATTCGTCTGAACGTAAAAAGGAATGAAGTTCCTTCAAGTATGAACGCGAAGCAATAAAATTAGTAGCGTTATCACTAGTGAGTCATCATCATTAACGATGTGCGAATAAATCACGCAGCCATACGCCTTTTCACTGGCGTCGGCGAACGCGACTAGCGAGACTTGCGAATTTTTATTTATACCCATATGGCGAGGAAACTTTAATTTCGATATCAAAGGTAACTCTGAAATATATTGTTGCCATGCAGTGACAACGTGAGCGGGCGGAGCCTGGTCCCAGTCAAGTTTGAGAACCCATAAGGTTTTAATGAGAAGCTTAGAGAAAAGAATTACTGGACCCACGAGCCCCAGAACATCATACAAGCGAGCGGTTGCGGATAAAATAGAACGCTTGGTACAAGCGAGCGGCGGCGGCGAAACTAGAAAAGAAAAACAATCAGTTGCGGGGTGCCAACGAAGATCCAATATTTTAAAAATATTTTGGTCGTCGAATGAGACCTCGTCAAGCTGACGGTGCGTTGCGGGGATGTGCTGTAAAAGCTCTGAACTGTTACTAGTCCACTTAACCAATTCAAATCCTCCACGCTGAAACATTTGAATTAGTTCAGTGGCTACGTCAACGGCGCTGTTGACGCAGGGCGCGCAGGACGCGATATCGTCCATATAAATATCTCGCTCGACCACCGAAGCAGCCAAAGGATAGGACTCCCTCTCCTCGGAAGCCAACTGACGCAATGTGCGTAGCGCAAGAAAAGGCGAAGAGCGTAAACCAAAAGTCACACGATTAAATTCGTATGTTTGTATGTCTTCATTAGAAAAACGATAAAGAATGCGTTGAAACGCGCGGTGCGATTTTTGTACTTCAATGCATAAATACATTTGTCTAACGTCGGCAAAAAAGGCGTTGCGATAAACTCGTACGTTTATTAAAATATTAAAAATATCAGACTGTAAATTTTGCCCACTATGTAAAATATCATTTAATGAAATGTCATTATCTGACTTAGCGCTTGCGTCGAGTACTATTCGCAATTTAGTTGTACTTTTATCATTACGTATGACAGGGTGGTGCGGGAGATAAAAGCAAGGTTCCGTAAAATTATTTGAAGCAACCAATGATAAAAAACCCTTGTTGATGTATTCTTAAATAACTTCATTGTAGCGGGAGCGAAGATCGGGACATTTATTAAAAACGTCTCTCTAGGAGCGAGAAGCGTTTTTTAGCGGTTATAAAAGAATCACCTAACTTATCAGGCGCGTCCTTGAAGGGCAGGGCGACAACATATCGTCCGTTCAAATTGCGACGAGTAGTGGAATTATAAATATTCTCACATTCCTGCTCATCAGGACTCAAATAAGTTTTTTGCGGCAGCTCCTCTAACTTTAGCGACGTTTGACTTTTATCAATACGAGTAGGATAAGAAACTAAAGAACGCGGCATGCATGTAGGAAAGTCGATATCTGCGTCTCCCATTATTATGTATCCTAGTGACGTTTCTATGGCACTCGGCGATTGCGAATTAATTATTTTATCAGTTAACAAAATTTGTAAATAAGTGTTAACCCCTAATAAAACGTCAATGTCACCTGGTGTATGGAATTGATCGTCAGCTAAACGTAAATTATTTATATAACTAATTTTCGAAACGTCTATTAACGACTCGGGTAATTGTCCAGTTATAGTGGGAACGACTAACGGTTCAATATGATAAAGTTTATTTTCATCAAAGCGGGAGCTAAACTGCAAAGAAGTAACACCTAAAACCTTCTGCGATACTCCACCGATTCCTTGCGCCTCTTTAACTGGTGTTTTATTTGAGATCGGTAGGTATAAACGTTAAAAGAAAGTAATTCTATGGGCGGAAGCGACGGTATAATTTTTGTAGGTAAACTATTCTGTAATTTACTTGAAGATGAAGATGAAGCGTTTAATTTGGACACTTGACTTTTAATACGACTATATAGATCATGAAAAGATTTCCACGATCCGAAATCGACTTGCGCGTTCGGATTTAATTTTAAATTTGTAACATTATAAGATTCTAACGTGTCCTTGAACTCGGTACGCAAGTATTCAAGGTCAGATGCCGTGTCAAGAAATGTGTCCTGTTCGTCTGACGAACTTGATGCACTTATAGATAAATCATAAATTTGTTGTAAACGTTCGTAAATAGAATTTCGTTTTGCAATTAATATTTTCAATCTAATTTCGTCATTTGAAAGCGTTTCAGATTCAATTTTACCTTTAGTAGACATTTTGTCGTGAACAAGATAAATCAGTTAAAACAGTTAAGATTATAAAAATTATGTATGGCGTAATGAATGAATGATTACGTAGGTAGTTACTAGCGAAACAACGATCGCCGGTCGCGTCGGCTCCGGCAAACACAAATATGGCGGACTTCAATTAATGAAAAATAGAATGCGTACCTATGAGGTGTAATTTCGATTACAAATATAGGTAAATAATGGTGCGAATGGTTCGGTGCGTTTTGCAAAAATAATAATATACCTACGTGAGCGGTGCGTTATTAATATGCGGGATGTAAAATAATCGTAGATAATACTTATTTGCAAAAATAAATAGCGGATGGTGCGGTGTGTTTTGCAAAAAGAATAATATACCTACGTGAGCGGTGCGTTATTAATATGCGGGATATAAAATAATCGCAGATATAATACTTATTTGCAAAAATAAATATGAATAGGCACTTATAATATATTACATGAAATACATATGTATGCGTATTTATGAGATTAAATAATTAACCCGGGTGAAGTTACTAAACTATTGATTCGAAATCAGGCTCGACTGGACCAAAAATTGTTGGGTTGAATCCGGCTCCACAAGGACCAGATTTGTTGGAGAAAGGGGATGGACCTCCGGTTCGATATGACCAAAAATGGTGGTGGAATAAAGGGTGGAAAGGAGAGTGGTCCCCCGTTGCGGTGGTAGGAATTGTGGACTGTAAGTTGCGTGTCGAATTAAAGGTGGAAAACGAGAAGGATTGATAAAGGGAAAATGCGCACTCACTTGGTGCTGGAGCAGACGGTATGCTCGTGTACTGATGAAATCTTCTCTTGCCCGGGAACTGGTGTTGTCCTTCACAATACACTATTATAAGCACTTATTCATCACTTTAAGTCAGTTAAATCACAAACTATTGACAGCGGTGATGGCGGCGATGCGGCGAGTCTGATGACCACGTGTTAGGTGGCTTGCGGTGCGGTTGTCACTAGAGGACTTGCATGCGCGTCGGCGGCGTGCGCGTCGGCGGCGGGACGAAGGCAGACTGACGATGATTCTTCCTGATCCATATTATATAATAGTGCGCTTGCGGGAAAGAGAGGGAGGGTGAAGGGGAGGGAGGTGAAATGACTTAATTGGCGCGAACAATTATCAACAAAAACAGATTTCAATAAAGCGTCGTAAAAGCTATAAAAATAACGGTTTATGTTATGTGTTTCAGTTCGAGGCTGAGGAGTTGATGCGAGTAACAAGTGTTTGTACGTGACTCTAATCACAATGATGGGGTTGTCGGGTCTCACGAAGCCAAATTTATAGAAGATTCGACATTTTTGAAGGCTTTGTATTACATATTTATCTGGAAGTGAGACCAAGTTTTTATAGGAATGCTAAAATAATATGATTCAAAATAAAATTTTAAAGAATACTGCTTTAAATAATCAAATATGAAAACTCACAATAAGGGTTTCAAAGTGGCAAAGCCTCGCTTGAGCCTGCACCCTTAAATCATTATTATGTATATTGTTAGCGTGTGTGTTGTGGTTTGGTACAAAGCTACGGTCATCGAGCCACGATACGGAATCAACAAAGTTCTAGCACCAATCGTTATACCACCCCGAAAGGATTCCGATTTCCCGCCTTGTTGAACGGTTCCGTTGGCAGTTCTTTGTCTTTCACCGTCATGGCTTCTCAAGACACGGAGACGTCGGTTGTCCGGATGAGAGCTAATTCTGGACTCGTCAACGAAGAGACAATTCCGCCAAATATTTTCATAGTCGTCTTCTTGGCGGAGTGTATCCCACTGCAATCTGCGTCACTGTCGTTGCTGTGAGTTTAGGGATACTCGCCAGCATCTCCTCGCTCGTAATCCAAGCTGTTGTAAGCAATTCCTGAGGGTCTGAGTGCTAATTTCCAGTCCAATTGGAGCCCGCAACTCAATTCTTATTTTAGTAGCATTGATTGTTGGGTCTCGGGTAGTCAGCAATCTGATGTAACGCTTCGGAGCAGCATTAAAAACAGTTGGCTGACCACTGCGAGGTTGATCAGCAAAGTTATCCACGCCGCGATACCTCTGTAAAATGTTCACGACACAGGATTGGGCTACAGAAACTCTGCGTGCTATTTCTTTCGTAGAATATCCTTCTTCCCCAAAATAACAATTCTTGCTCGTAAAACTTCAGATAATCCTCTCGGCATCTTTTTGAATGAACTCCTTCTTCGAAAAGTTAGAAAAACGCTTGAATCAAATTGTTCAGATTTCTGAATGAGCGTAAACAAGGATTTAATCTCTTTTTATACTATAAAACAATTGATATTTTAAATTCTTTTTTATTAAAAGATTTGATTTTTAATTGAAGAATCTTAGAAGAAAAAGACAAAACGTTTTATAAGAAGACGTAACGTAAGAAAAAATATTTCGTATTTTCAAAGTGATCTCAACCTTTATTTGATGTGTGTACATTATCAATGAAAAAAGATTTCAATGAAGCGTCCTAAAAGCTATAAAAATAAATGTTTATGTTCGAGGCTGAGGAGTTGATGCGAGTAACAAGTGTTTGTACGTGAGTCTAATCACAGTGATGCGGTTGACGTGTCTCACGCAGCCAAATTTCTAGAAGATTCGAATTTTTACGACCCACGTGGCGCAATGGTTACCATACCGGACTGCCAATCGAGAGGTCCCGGGTTCGATTCCCGGCGAAACAGAAATTTGAATGATGAGTTTAAATTTCTGTTCTCGGTCTGGGTGTTTGTGTTTCTGTCTTTGTATGTGTCCATGGTACCCACGACACAGGGTATATCTACCCTACTGTGGGGCTATGAGTGTGAAGCGTTTATTAATTTATTATTATTATTAATTTTACGAACGAAGGTCTAGTGTTAGATATCTGCAAGTAAGACAGAGTTTTTATAGGAATGCTGAAATAAAACGCTGGAATGCTGCAACAAAAAAAAAACAAAAAAAACACGTTTTTAAAGCACATCAAACTAAAAAAGTGTAAAATAATCCTTAAAAGCAGAAAATAATAATGAACTAAACATACTAGTATTATTGTAAGAAAAAGTGTAGGTTGCTAGGTAGGATAATATACGAAAAATATGGCACAAACTGCTTTTTTCACAGTGATAAGTATTTTTTGTTCATTAGTATTTTCTGCTTATACTTTAAGGATTATTTTTCACTTTTTTAGTTTGATGTGCTTCAAAGGCGTGGTTTTTAGTTTTTTTACTACATTTATTATTTATTTTTTAGTTAGAATTAGTGTTAAAATATTTTTTTCATGTTGTCGGAATTAGATAAACTCTTAGACTAAGAATAATGTACTTAGAGGATTATTGGTCTATGGATAAACTCATGAAATTATTGTATTGCCGCAGATTCCTGATAAGTGTCCGAAGTTTGAGTTAAATCTGTCACTTGAAAGTGGGTCAAAATCGAGTACAAAGAAGAGTTAAAAACAAGCTCACAAACTCACAGTTACAGCTCAAAAACATGCAGGTGAAGCTAATATAAGCGTGTGAAAAAGCTCAGGTACTTTTTTGTAGGAATAAGTAAGAAAAATAAACATTGAGGATCCATATGCAAGATTGTAGATCCAGGGTCACGGGTTCAATCAATTCATGCGCTCTGAATGCACTAAGACTCTTTTTCTAGACTCGGTCCCGACTACTACAATTTTTCTTGTATTTCAACATATTGTTCTACAATGAGCTCCTGTTCTAAAATTTACCTACCGATTGCCGATTTTTAAGTTAAGTGCAATCGGGTATGACGACTTTCTTGTGTTTTACCTAGAGTTTTTACATTTTAAATTACAAATAAAAAAACAGTCGGGTTTTTTAGTTTTTTAAATTATTTGTCGTAATGTTTGTGTTCCTGTCTTTGTGTATGTATGTCCGACCCAGGGTCAGTCTGAAACTAGTTATGTGGAATGTTAATTTAATTTAATTTTTAAAAGTACTTCAAATAAAATCAAATTGTAAGAAACGTTACTTTCTTTGTAAAAGGCTTCAGTGAAGCATCGTTAAAGCTTTAAAAATAAAGGTTTAAGTTATCCGTTTCACTTCGAGGCCGAGGAGTTGATGCGAGTAGCAAGTGTTTGTACGTGACTCTAATCACAATGATGGAGATTACGTGTTTTACGAAGCTAAATTGATAGAAGATATTTTTTGAACTGCCAGTAATGTATCAATTTAACCTATTTATCTTGAAAGTAGCAAAGAAAGTTAGAATGTTAATACCTCAGATTTACACACCAAAGTTCCAGGTGAAATTTCGACACGTGCTTTTAAAATTTCTTTTTGTGTGTTCTATTTGTTCATAACTAATTCAATGCTTTGAAAATATTAAACACTGGGATAAAACCCATGATAATCCGACTTTAATTAATCAAAAGACTTAAATAATCAAAAGTTTTTTGAAGTGAAAACTTCTTTAGCGGCGTTGTGTCCTATTTTTGGGATGGGGAAGCAATTCGTGCGAAACTATTCCCTAACCATTCCAAAATATCAAAAATGCACAACGTTAATGTTCAAGTTTTCACTTTTGCTGGCACTACCGGAGTACAACCCATTGTTTTTTTATAAAATAAACCTTTTCAATGATAATATTATTTACTAGCTGTGCCCCGCAGTTTCATCAGCGTTAGAGAGGACCATTAGCATAAAGTGAAGTCCCTTCAGGAGTGCCGTGGACCGGTTTTTTGTAGGACTATTATTTCCATCATACATTACATAATGTGTAACTCTAGCGGTTTTGGCAGCGCACGCCAGAATAGCTCGCAGATGCTAGATTTTTTCACTTCTGCCGGCACTCCCGGAGTGCAACCCGTTGTTTTTTTTACTCCTTATAATAGTGTATCTTTTCACCCGCGAAGACCATCCTTAAGAATGAGAAATTTTCATCGGGTAAAAAGTAGCCTTTGGCACTCTGTAATCCCCAAACTAACTTCAGGGAAAAAATTAGGTCAAACCTTAGCACGGCTGCGACGTGAAAAAATGACAAACAAATACATACATTTTCACATTTACAATATTAAGTATGGATTCCTAACAAAACAGTCTCATGTCTAATAATTAGGTATATTTGATTTGAAGTCGAGATCAAATACAATTACAAGCGCGCTAATATAAGAGAGGAACGTACACAATATTTCTTTTCGTACCTACTGTAAGTCCTCTATTTAGCCCTGGGTCACGTCCAATACAACTTTCATCTTAAAATCGCTATCAGTAAACAGAAGAAGTAGGATTATTCTGTCTAAATAGTCAATCGACTCAGTAATAGGTACATATCTATTGACAGCCCAAACAAATGGCTTTATAAAACGATTCCGAGAAAGCAGTCTTGTTAAGTTTAATATCCATCGCTTAATCAAAACCCCAGAATTTATATCGGGGCTAGGTTATTCAAGCCTCTCCTCAAAGTGATTGACGGTTCCGGATTGGCTAATTTACACCCAATCACTTAGTGCGTGAATCGGCAAGTTTCAATAATGGGAAGATAATAGTAGTAAGTAACTTGCAAGGGCGAACAGTTTAAAATAAAAGCTGTCTTAAGTGCACCAATTCACTTATGAACTTAAATCTGATGAATTGATCTCTCACGCTGGAAGCTCAGGTTCAAATATTGTTAAAAAAATAGAAATTATAGTAATAGTAGTTATATTTTGCTTTCGTATCATAGTAAATAAAAATGTAGTAAAATTTGATTACAATATGTTTTATTGCAGTGTAAGTCTGATAGTTATAAAACACTATCTTTGCCCCGAGGTTTCACCCAAGGATCAAATAGCATGAGATGTTTTATCGCGACAAAAAGGTTACCTATGACCCTTTTCAGCCTCGTAACTATCTCCTCGCACAAAAATCATATCTAATATTACTCTACCAAGACTTGAAAGAAGGAAGAACAAATAAATAAACAAAGAAACAAACAAGATTTCGCTTTTATTTGCATAGTGCACTGTACAGTATACTGTCGTCTAAATCCTTATTTCTGAGAGAAGACCTGTAGTCAGCAGTGGGACGTTGAAAGAGCTAAAAACAATCAATATTATAGTATTTATTGACAGCCCAAACAAATGGATTTGTAAAACAATTTCAAGAACGCAGTCCACTTAAATTCAATATCCAACGTTTAATCAAAACCTCAGAATGTATAGCGAACCTCCCTTGAAAGTGATTGACGGTTCCGGATTGGCTAATTTACACCCAATCACTAAGTGCGTGAATCGGCAAGTTTCGATAATGCGAAGATAATGCCGGTAACTAAGTTCCAAGGGCAAAGAGTTAAGCGCGCTTATGGATTTCCATCTACTTTTATACACCTTATGTTAAATTATTTCCTGCGACTTTTGAAGTGAAGTAAACACAAACAATCAAATGTTATAACTGCGTACTGATTATATTGAGATATTTACACAATATGCACGATACGGATTCAGGCCTGCTCTGTAAGTCTGTTGGTGTTTATTTATATGGAGTAAGAGAGTACTTAATTTAGTACCAGTACCCCTTGGCTACTTAATTTAGTACCAGTACCCCTTGGCTACTTAATTTAGTACCAGTATTATATTATATTATACTCCCAACGGTATTTTTATATTTTGGTCATATTGTACATCAAGAAACCAAGAATCTTGACAAAATCCTGGTGGTTGGATAGGAGTAACAAGTAGTAAAAACAGAGAGCCCGTGACACCCAGCCGTTGGTGTGACCAAAAATAAAATCTAATAACGGTCCATAACAACTACCGTTAAAGAGGTCGAAGACAGAACGAAATGGAAACGAGTATTTCTCCAAGTCACACAAGACTGAGTATTCCTCACGTATTTCTCAGGTACGAAGAACTTTCCTGTACACGACCTTCAGAAATGAAGAAGCGATTAAGAAGAACGAAAATTTAAGTACCTACTGATAGTTGATATGGGTGTTGAAATGGGCCGTTCTCGCTGGAACCATGTTAATTCTACTTACTTTTTCACAATCAACATTTTTTTAGGATGCCATGCAGCGTAGAACGTTTCGCGAAAATAGTAAAAAATATAGTACGGACTGTATAAATTTTATTTGTTATCAGAAAGAGTTTTGAACATAATATATAGCTTAAAATACTACCACTTTTTAACGTAACAGTCTGTCTGTACACTTACAGAAGCCGCCTAAAAGGTCTTAAATGAATATTAATGTTGTTCACAGCCTGATGTTGCTAAATTAAATTATGACTTTAATTGGTTGACGTGAAATCGTTGCATTTACGAGCAGGAGAGTTAATTGAATTAATTTATGCTTTCAGAACGTATGAGAATATCACAGTAATTGTAATTTATTGATTTTATTACGAGCGACAAGGTTGTGATGTGCTTGCTTATTTTAATAATAGTACCTAATTGTATTGATATAAATTTTTATTTTTTTCTATATCACTTTTATTTGTCATTCGTTTTTTGAGAAATATAGTATGTGTGGAATTAAGGATGTTATTCCTATTGTAAAGACCACCGATGCTCCCTTTGTGTAAAGCAATTATTTTAATTTTATGTTACTTAATTGGCTTAGCTGACAGAGTGACCTTTTCTCAAGAGCAATGTATGTTAAATAAAGAAAAAATAATCCTATTCGATGAAATACGATGGAAAGGTGCAGTGCCCGCTATACTTAAATGACATGGCCATAAGCCTTCAAATTAGCAGAGCAACTACCTTGGGCGATTTAAACAAGCACCACATATCAAAAAATCCAGGAACATTTGAAAAGAAACTCTCACTATTAAACTATTATTTGACTATTAATATATAATAGGTATGATATCATATTATTTGTAAAGCGTTATATTCGATAATAGGATTACGAAATTTCGATACTAATAAAACCTTCCTTAGAGAAGACTGCGCGCCGTGTCCCGGGCGGCTCGACTAGTGAGCCTGAGGCCGCCTCGTGTTTATTGTTACAGTCACCGTCAGTCAGCACAGTCACCAGCGCGCGCGCACAGTTTGAAATTGTTAACAACAATATGAATCTTAACTATTTCTGGAGCTATGTAAAATAATTTTAATAAAGGAATAACTAGTAAGCACACCATCTGAGTAACTGCAGTTTATGACAGTATAAAGTATTTAATTTTCTTTATTTTATTATAATAATTTTTTGTAACTCTCTAATTTATTTTTTGTTATTTATTTTTTTGATATACTGGACTCTTACCCTTTAGGACTGGATCAAAATCCTGAGCGCCACTAAGAAATTCATTATTTAATATATTATTATGTGCGTATTTATCACTTTTTCCAAGAAAGAAAACATTTGTGCGACCTCTCACAACTCTGCAAGAGATGGCGCTACGGGTATTCTGAATCACGCTGTTGAAGTTTTCTAAATAATATCTAACCATACCCGAAATATTTTGAAAACATCCGATAGCGGGTTGTCCACTAACCAGTATTTCCACCAACCTGCATTGGAGCAGTGTGGTATAGTAAGCTCTAGGTCTCTCCAATAATGGGGAAACTAGTGCCCAGTAGTGGGACGTAAAAACAGTTACAGTTAGCCTTACCATACCAAAATGAGAGTTGGAGCATGGTCCCTTCCCAGGCATGACCACCTCGCTTGGTGAGAGACCTACCTTAGCAAAACATTGTATAATTCCATATTATTATGACAATGTTTGGCAAAGAGAGTTCCATTTACCTCTAGTTTACTGGAGTTACTTTAAAATAGAATGGAATAGGCAAGGACAATAAAAAAATCAATATAAATACATGTCGCTGATTTTATTTATTTTTTGTAACGATCAGGATATTAACGTACGTTGTACAGAAGAAATTGTTTTCGACTAGATACACTATGTAGAGACATGCATAAAAACTTCGTGTGCAACTTTTGAGTTCTCGTATAAGTAACGTATTTTACAAACAGGAAAATAGAAATTAAAAAATAATTTAAGAAAATAAAAAAATAAAAAATTCTAATAATAAATAATATTATACTACGTAGCTATAACATAAATTTGTATGACAGTAATAATAAATAATAAAAAAATACTATGAACAATGGTTTCAAATATATGATTAAGTGACACATCGAAAAAATTAGAATTCTGCTGCAAAAGTTGCATCCGAAGGAAAAGCGCAGAAAATGATTAACGACAACTTGGGTTATCATACACTCCTAATAAATCAAAGCAACTTATAAAACATATAATTTATTTACATTTCATTTCGTTATATTATTAAAATTCACTTACAGTTTATATAAATAGATATTAATATAAACGATCTACTTAATTACTCGTAGCAATATACAGGGCATAATACACGTTCAATATAAACAGTTTCTATTCTTTTAAATGCTCAGGGCCTCTTTCACCACCTTCAAGCAAAGTGACAAGTACGTTTATTGTTGGTAAAAGTCACCCGTAACTTTCATTTCAATGTCACGATGTTGGAGTAGCACTCAGATGATATCTGATAAACTGACCCGTACTCATAGCTTTTGCTTGCCTTAATTAACTTTACTTGAGACGTAACTAATCAACTCTTTACTTGGAGATGGTGAACGAGGCCCTAAGTCTTATTCATGTTAGATAATATGTAGTGATAGCTGAGTGGTTAAGACACTGGAATTTTACACCAGGGTCCTTAAGTTCCGCTTTATCATAAAGTCAATTAAGTCCCATCACCTTTTTACTGAGAGTTACATAACATTTTTCAAATGCATTTCTACCAATCTGCACTGACCGCTCTGGTTTTATTCTGGCATTAAATCTTGTCTATTCTAACAGCCGTATTCAAGAAGCATACCTGTTTAAATTAGCAGGCAACGCTATGAAAAGAGTGCTATTTGACGTGCGTTCGTTATGTCAAGCCCTGTCGAATTTGACAACCGCATAGTAGCAGGCTTAACTCAAGTATCGTCTATGAATTCGTTTAGATAATCCTATGCGTTGGACTATACACTGAGACCTCATAGTATTGTTTATGAATACGGCTGTAAGACATGGCCTAATCTCAGTAGTATAGTAATCACATTAAAAAAGTACACGACACAGCAATTTGAAGAATTATTGTCTTTGAAATACTTGTGTAACTCCAAGAAACCCATGTCAAATAAAATCGTACGATCTAAATGTACTCGTAATTTACTCGTCGACTTTAATACCACACAATCTAACGTGAACTCCTGAAAACAGTAGTAAGTAGTTCAAAATTGAATATGGTTATTGTTTTATGTATTCGCTTACCGTATTATCTATATACAAATGTATTAATACTAGTTATTATCACGTTACACGCTGAAAATAGTGAACGAATAACCCCAGGGAACATTATTTCAGCAACAATAGAGGGCTACAAACTAAATTGTTACCATGCTGTTTATAGACGTTTTTAGAATTTGAAATATAACTCGATTTTGACACAATCGTTACGTTACTACTTTTTCTTACTATTACTAAAGTTTCTCCTAAAACTGAGTCATATGTATGCATGCATCGCTTCGGTGATAAACTCCGAATGCAATTTGCAAGTGAAGTCGTGATATCTTTAGGAGAGTTGGCATCATATCTATCGATAGTTACAATTATAGACATAGAATTTTGCTACGCTGTTACAATATTTTCATATGTACAGTCTCAAAGTCTAATATCTTGTCAGTCACTGAAAAAGAGCTGTAAAGCACAACTTACCTAGATATCTGAAATTATAATATAATATGGAAATTATAATTATAATATATAAAATAATATGGCTTTCATTGATTGTCCTAATAAATTTAGTAGTAAATTGTAGAAATAGGCCATCTTAGGCTTATATTTTCAATTGTCAGTTCAACTAAGGTTTATATATTACATTGGTTTCCAACTTGACCTACAATTGTCATAATTATTGAAGCAACGAAGATACACCTATTTTTGGATTACAACATTTTTTAATCTTTTAGCGTTGTTATTAGATTTTGCGATCGTACTTATTTCAAAGTAAGTGGTATGCATTTTATTGGTCTATAAAAAATCAAAAAATACGTAAGCTACAGTCTCGGCCGAATAAAATAACGTTGGAAAACTTTGCAATGGCAAATTTACAATATATACTTGCATAGCAGAGAAATGAATTAATAGGTTTTAACATTGATAAAATCTACTTCATTTTACGCTTAGTTTTGGATTAATCATAAACAGTGGTCCTTTTACCGGGATACAAGTAAATTAAACGTTAAAACCTTTACGTCATAGTTATAGCATGACCAGTTAGCACGTTATATTTAAAAACTTAAATAACTAGTTTAATGAAGCGTATCATCGTCGTCGTCAGAAGTATCGTTGCGGTGAGCCCATTTCCGTTGTTAGAATTTGTAATAGTAATTTTCCCGTCGTTGGCGTACCATTTATTCGCGCGATCGGGGACTCTATTGCTTTTTTCGTTGTCGCTAGAAAAATCTTCGTCATCGTACAATTCGGTTCCGTACTCATCGTCAGCTGTGGTTCTTTCTTCGGAGTAATGGAACACGTGTCTGTCGTTGCCAGGAATTTCTAAAGAGAAAAACATGAAAACTAGTTAACAAACAAAATAAGAAATATAAAGAGCTATAACGGAAGTGACTTTACTTGTTTTGATACAGACAGACGATTGCAAACTAAATAAGTGATCATTTTCCTACTGTTCTCGGTAATCGATGAACAAAAGTAAAATGGTACCCTGCAGTATTTTAATGCTGCAATTACCAATGAAATGATGCCTATCTATGTAGGTACAACTGGTAGGTAACTATGTTTCATTTAACGAAAATAGATTTTCCTCGAATTTCTTCTATCTTTATCGGATCACAATTCAGTGAATAAATTTAATGAAAACAATGACGGTAATATACGAGTAATGTAAATAACATTATGACTATTATTATAAATACATTGCTGTTCGGTAAACTTATAAAAAATCGGAAACAGTTTGACAGACGTGGCTGGTTCACATTCAATAAGGTTAGAACGGTAGAGTAAAGAGAGAAATAAAATAATAAAACAAAATTTTACTAAATACATTATTCCTAGCTGTCTGTCCTTTTGTTCGCACGATGGTGCGATAATTTTTTTTAGAAATTAATTTCTATAAGATGTTTTAGACATTCATTTCTTATATTAACCATGTATAATAATAAAACTTATAAATAAACGCTTTTGCGAGTTCAATACTTCAAATGTATAAATATCTTAAAATGTTTTGATTATGTTTACGTTGTTTAAGTACGTGAGCCTGAGATCAGATGTGAATATTTTGGCTTTACAAAGGCTTTATAAAGATTACAGAAGTTTTAAAGTATACGCACCATACAGTCTAATCTTGCTTTCGACATCGCCAAGAGAGTTTTTGGCAACACATATATAGCTTCCCAAGTCTTCCCGGCGTATGTTCTTAATAGTCATTGTCATCTCCGCTTCAAACATTGACTTCTGCCTCACAGTCATCTCATGATGCTCAGATGGTATGATCAACTCACCTGCGAAATAATTTGCTTTCAAATTCAATATTAGATTTTCATCTTTCCTGCACAAAGTTTTATGAAAAATGTAAAAACTTCGCGCAGGCACCTAGAGTTTTATATCCGCCTTATAATTTGTTTTTCTTTATTGCTGACGCTTGGCCAAGTTAATAATAATTTGTGAGAAGGTAAAAGTAAATAAATTGCCAACACTTGTACTACTAATCACCTACCCGCACTTGACTAGCATGGTGAACTATAGTATAAAAGTCAGTTCCAAGAGGAGGTCAATATCCAACCGTAAAACATTAAAAAGGGTTATTATTTTAATCATTATTTTTTGGATCTGATTGTTTCCACCCTTTTTAAAGTACCATTGATGGGCACAATCGAAACAGACTACCCCCAGGGGAGTCAAGTGTAGGAGAGTCCTTAGAATTTTATCTCTACCTTTATTTATTTTTACCTTTATTATTATTTATTTATCTAATTCAATCTCTTTTATCAACAGCATACAAAAGCTTATTAGCTATAGTAAAATGTAATTTCCATATTGACAATAGTTTCCTGATATTATTATAATAATTGGTCCCTTGGCTTTTGACCATCCCCAAAGGTTAATTTTGCGCTTCAAAGATCGCGATAAATAGCAATTTCCGGTTGTTAAATAATTGTTCGTCTCACGCGAACAGAGGCTTTAGGGGCCTCAAACTTCCGGGCCTTAGGATAGCCCTAATTTGAAAGATTAACCCGATATTAAATTTATGTAAAGATATAAAAATCAATAAAGTTCTATGTCGTTTTTATTTGGACTGAGTTCAATTGTAACGTAATTATCACACTTTTCAAAATCATTGCATGTAAATTTCGTTTACTTTACAGAACTACGCTTATAAGTATAACGTAACGAACGAAACATAAAGAACGAAAGAAATTAGGCATGAAAAAGTTTAAATGAAAAAAAGGAAAATATGAAAACATGTTTTAAAATAATTGAAAAAATTGTTAAAAAAGTGTATACAAAAAATTAACACGTGTAACACATTTATAAATATTGAATATTTTATATTAATATTAGAACTATGATACTTAACCTTAACTAACGATACTAAACTTATTTAATCAATTAAGGATAACGTCACTCGATATGACGTTACACGCCATCTTGTCTATTTGGCGAATTGATGGACAAACTCATACCTGGATCTTTAACCCAATAATTAATGGATTTTGGCGACGACTCGACGTAGCATTCTAGGGTTACGTCAGTCCCGAGAGGAGCTCCCACTAGCTGGTTTGGTACTTGAATCACTGGGTGAACTGCGAACAAATACGATGTTAACTAATATTGTGTTTTATAACCACCAAAAGTTGTACCTGTAAAGATATTATGGGTTGAATAATAAACAAAAGAAATCTCTAAACAATAAAACATTTATGATGATGTGTTGGTATTTCGATTGTTCAGGATGATTTTAAAATTAAATTAACACACAAACTTTTTAGTCCGGCTTAGTGAATCCATTACAAAAACGAACATTTTTTTTCTTCATTTCATTATTAATATTGTTGTTAAAATGTAGCAGATCAAATAGACTCGACAAATTACCTACAACGTGGCTCAAAAAAGACTTAAAACCCTACAAAATACGCTGGATTTAATCAACGATCAATCATATCGATATCGGCAGCATTTTTCAACGAAAATAAAGTACTTCAAACATAAAGTAACTATTAAAAATAGGTTTGAAAATGAACATGCCTTTACCTGTGTTCTTTCATAAGACCCTTTTTGCTTATTTAATGTTTGTTTGTTACCTCTAATAACAAATGTGCCAATGCAAAAATTTAGCATTAGAGTGCAGGTAACTTATTGCAAACCTTTTTTATAACTGAGAAAAGGATGCTCCATCAAACTGGTCAGAGCCCTTAGTGTGAGTTTGTAAACGCGCAAACGTTACTACTGCGTCAGAGTTAAAATTGGACATATAGATCTTAATTTGAAAGGAATGAGGTCGATAATTAAATTCATAATGCAAACGCGATAGTAACGTTTTCTCGTGTGCACACTTACACTAAGGCCTCAGGTCAGGCTAGACTTTTGTGTCACAGGAAGTAGGTATACCACGCATTAGAAATATAGAAATGCTTTGTTTAACATAAGAATGAATGTTTAGTATTGAACAAACGACGACCCGTGTGGCACAATGGTTTCCATGCCGGACTGCCGGAGGGTCGGAGGATCGGAGGGTGCCGACTTCGATTCCCGGCGAGGCAGAAATTTGAATGATGAGTTTAAATTTCTGTTCTCGGTCTGGGTTTTTGTGTTTCTGTCTCTGTGTGTGTCCATGGTACCCACGACACAGGTTATACCTATCTTACTGTGTGACTACGAGGTTGAAACGTTATTATTACAAAGCGTAGATGTATATTTCAAATGTTGGGTACCATAACGACGACAATCGAGGACAGGAAAACACACATAGAGATGAACACAAACAATCTCTACTTGGCCGGAAATAAAACTCGGGACCAACGATTGGCAGTTGGGCATGGTAATCGTTATGCCACACGGGTCTTCGAATCTAGTGCCTAAATATCCTAAACTGTTAAACTATACTCACCCGTGCAACAACTAGTTATGTGTTGTTTGCCTTAGCGATTAAATTAATTCAAGAACAACAGCAGCCCTTTCGATCCTTTCTCGTGAAATTTGACCACATTAGCAATTACATAAAAATAATAAATCTATACTCACAGTGTACGCTTATATGGATCCTCTTACTGACTGTGGGCGGGACTCCATTCCCAGCAATACATAAATATGTTCCCATTTCAGATCTTGATATTTTCGTCAGCTTTAGTACTTCACCTTGGTACGCGAGCACTGTGAAAGAAAGACTCAAATTATTTATCATCTTCATCACAAATGAACATTTTTATATCCCACAGCTGAACATGATTCACCAATCTGAATTAAGGAGGGTATTTTGGTATCTGGTAAAAATATGTGGTAAAATTTTTATGGTTCGACCGAAGAAGGTGGTGGTCACTGGTGGTGGTATTGAGGTTCAATGAAATGGTACGTTTGCAGGTCAGGCAAACATCAGCTTTCGGGGGCACTGCGTACGACCTCATGGAAGATTTAACCTGGAGTTGTGTGTCGATGTCGATGGACTGATGATGGCTGCAACCTTTTTTGCATCCCACTGCTGGGCACGGGTCTCTACCTATTATTAGGGAGGCCTGGAGCTTACTCCACCACGCTGCTCCAATTCGGGTTGGTGGAGAAAGGGTTAGTGACCAACCCGCAGTCAGATGTTTTCAAATCGTCCATAAGGCCTCCGACAAGGTTTAACGACTGATATCTATCGACAATAACCGGGACCGACGGCTTAAAGTGCCCTCCGAAGCACGGAAACGCACATGAAATTTTTGCCTCTAGCGGTCACCCATCTCACACCCGACCATGCCCGTTTGGCTTAGTTGCATAGATCGTTTGCGTTCTACGTTAACCGTCGGCCATGCGCGCTTTGGGATTAGCATCTTCGGACTGATGCGAGTACTTAATGATACACGTGCACGATCGTGTGCTACACCATTCAAATTAGTAAAAAATTATGGACATGACATGTATTGGAGAAATATTGTATAACTCTCAGGAATGCATAGGGATGGTGATGGTAGCATACTTATGTATTGTAAGGTGGTGGATGGTATTAAACTTATTATTGGGATCATATTTATCATTCACATTACCTAAACTTTTCCTTGACATTCGATATTATATTTAATCTAAACCAATAACATATATTTCCTGTTGAGTCAAATTAGATTTCTTATCTTTTCTTCCATTACGCGAGAGTAAGTACGAGGAAAATATTTGATATCACAGAATCTGGCTTTGTTATGTGTTTTATTATTAAGGCGTTAAAAATTCAAATAAGAAGTTACGAGTCCAGATGTGAAATAGAAGCTTAAAAGTTATATATATCTTAGGAAATGTTACGCATTAATTAGCCAATATAATTACAAAAAGATGCTCGGGTATGCGATCGATACAAAAATTGTTTCATACCAAAATAAAAACATCTGCTAATGCCAAGTGGGTTGAGCTGAGAGAAAAGAGCTGGAGGAGAAAAACTCTCAGCAGAGTGCTGTTAATCCAGTACTTCTTACACGCATAACAAGCCTTTGAAAAATATTTACTTAACTCTCAGAACATGACATACACGATGAAATAAGTACAAAATGCAACAAGAGATAATTACACAATATTTTGTTATTGATAGAAGCGTTCTAGTGCGTGATAGTTGTGCCCTAGAACCTGAACTGCTGGCGTTAGGACCGAAGGCTAGTACATATCTTAACCGACAGGCAATTATAACGCTTACGCTTCACACTCATAGCCCCACAGTAGGGGTGGTATGAGTCATGGGGTGCCATGGACATAACAAAGACAGAAACATAAACACCCAGACCGAGAACAGAAATTTAAACTCATCATTCAAAATTCTGTTTCGTCGGGAGTTGAACCATGGACCCCTCGATTGGCAGTCCAGCATCGTAACCATTGCGCCACACGGGTCGTTAAATTATGCATACTGCATAATAATAACAAACATACTGCATAATGGCCTATCGGTCTAAATATTTGTATCAATTTCTAACTAGAAATTTACTTACGTAACCAATTAGATGTATCCTTAAGCATTAAGGGTGGATATTATTTGAAATATTAGCTATCAGGCAGAGCCGGAGAGATAAAATTCGGATGAAGAACAATACGGAATGTTTAAGCACGTTTTTGCTATGTATTATTTTATTTGTGATGTGCCTGTTGATTGCTTGCTGCATGAAATAATACTATTTTAAAATAAAAGCATGTTATTTCTTTCAATTTTTACTTGATCACTGTAAAGTGCCAATTAAGCTGAATTCTTCTCATTTTACCTGTGTCTTCAGAGAAATACACGCTCAAAATAGGATTGAATTATATTTTATTTATATTAATTTTTATACTACTTATAATAGAGTAGGTACTTAAGGAGCTTGCTGTTGCGATGCAGCTGCTCTGAAGTCTGATGGTCGCCTAATGCAAGTCTGAAACCACACCTTCTACAGAAATACAATAGAATTGCGTCACGGCAGAAATGGACAGTATACCGAGAAATAAAAACTTAAGTAATATTTAAATAAAAACTTAAGTAATATTTAAATAAAAACTTAAGTAATATTTAATAGGAGCAGCGATAGCCGAGTGGTAAATAACCGCGGTCTTTGACGCGACTGACCCCAGGTTCAAATCCTCGGCGCGCACCTCTGACAAAGAAATTTGTAATGTGCGCATTTATCGCTGCTCCACGGTGATGGAAAAAATCGTGATATTTAATTAATTACGATGTTCTCCATCGCCGCGCATTCCTGAGAGAAATTCATAAATTTCTCGAAAGCATGACGTCCACCAATCCGTACTTGGCCAGCAGGACACCTGTGCCCAGTAGTGGACATAAAAAGGTTGAAAAAAAAGTAATATTTACGTTAAATTATGCTTCAATTCTACTTATTTCAGGCGAAAAAATTAAACCTGAGGCTGAAAACCTAATATAATATAAAATATATCGTGGGCGGTAAGGTCAACAGAAAAAATGCTGGTAGCAATCCAAAATTTGTTATTCCTTTCGCTATCCCAAATAGATATGAGAAGAGTTTTGTATTTGTCTCACGGGTCTCTGCGATTTGTATTACAAATATACAATATGTGTTTGAAAACGTTATTTGTATAAGCAACGGGGCTGTTGACAAATGAAACGAGCAACTTTTTTTAGAAGAGTATCGGAGGATGCATTAAATTTTTGACTATGTTTATCAGTCGCGTCGAAATTCATGTATCTATTATTAGTCTCAAGTGTCAATGGTCTGGGGTAATGAAACTATCAATTGGCCCTCCCACTTTATTTGTTGTTTGTCAAATCAATATGTTTTTTCTTTCTTTTTTTATCCTAAAATATCAAATATTGGGTACTTAAACGATGACTACACAACTCGTTTTTATTTTTATTTATTAGTTAACAGCTAAATTCCTAGTACAGTATCACCAAAAAGATATTGAATGACATAATTTTAGTGTCTTACATCAAATTTAGTATAAATATTTCTTAGAACGGTAACAATGTAATCACACACATAATTTAATTTAACTTTGAGCTTTGAATTGAAAGTACACCTTTGATGAAATTGAAGGCATATATTGAGGAGACCCTGTAGCTTCGGGATTAAGAATAGAGCTACAGTATCTTCTGCCTGATCGTAAGAGGCGACTAAAAGGCTTCCGGGGTTGAGGGCGGTGACAGTGGGAGCTCGATCCGTTCAGGCAGCGGCCCCGGGAAGGACGGCGGTGTGTACGTGGCCGCATGCCGCCGTAAGCATCGGAGGGTGTAGGAGAGCACATCTGCTCTCCAGAGGATAGGGCCGTGTTGGGGCGTCGCGCGTGGAGGACACTGGTGCGTCCTACTGGAGATCCCGAAGTCCTCCCCAAGCGCATAGATAGGCCACCGAGGAGGTTTTAGTGCGGTAACAAATCCCGCATAACCCGGCTACACCTCTCCCAAGGTGCCGGGTACCTTTTGAAGGTCCTCCCCCCTCCTCCCGATACCAAAAAAGGCATAAGCATAAGGAAAGACTACACAATCATGCAAAAAGATTGTATGGGCCGATCTTAGTATTGCCACGGGAACGGCTTATAACATTAACGCCTCCATTTTTTTCATTTTCATTTATGATTGCTACAATCTGGTTTCCACTTAAAACTGAAAAACACTAATCAATCAATTACTATATTTTATGTTTTTGGTATAACGAAGTAGTTTAATTTTTAAGCACAAGAAAGAAATATTAGAACTGTCAAAGAAAACCAAATTCTACTATTATTATAAATGCGAAAGTAAGTTAAAACTACTCTACCGATCATCATGAAACTTTGAACATATATTATTGGAGTTATCAGAAGTAAAATAGGATAATTAAAAAATTAACGTGGGTCAAACCGCGGGGCACAGCTAGTAAGAAATAATACTAAAACATTTGCATAACATCTTCGGAAAACCTAAAGAAAACTTGGGTAAAACTTTTCGCAGTGACCTACGCAACGTACAATGGACTTCTAGTCCATTCAACAGAACTGTACTAATTACGACAAACTTTAAACAATACGAAACTCATCCCGAGAGCAGTCGCCGCGGCTCATTGTTGCGCTACAAACGTGGTCACACAGACCTTGGTATCATGCATATTCAGAAAAACATATTGTCTTTGTTCTACTTGGTAAACTAAGGAAATTTTGAATTTTTCTGACCAGTCGGTTCCTGTGTAACTTTGGGATTTTATTTGGATAGGGTTTCTTAAAATATATTGTACCGATAGTTAAGATTTTAAAGGTTTGAAGTATAAAATTTATTACATTTTGGCATTAAGATTAAAGTTACGTTAGTAGTAAAATATATGAAGAATGTTTTCTGAAAGCAAAAAATTAAGACCATGAAAGAATGCAGCGGTGTGTTTGCACGGTTTAACTTTAGTTTTTATCCTTTGTGTAATAAGTAACCAATTTAAAAGAAAATGCGTATTTATCGAGCTCAATAATAAAATCTCCGAAAGAAAGAAGAAAATCTTCACAACATCTTTGAATAACCTAAAGAATCTCGGGTCAGATTTTTCGCAGTGAACTACGCAACGGACAATGGACTTCTAGTCCATTCAACAGAACTGTACTAATTACGACAAACTTTAAACAATACGAAACTCATCCCGAGAGCAGTCGCCGCGGCTCATTGTGGCGCTACAAATGCGGTCAAAAAGACCTTCGTATTGTTATGCATATTCACAAAAATAATGCCCTTGCGCTATTCGAGACAAAAGTAAGTCAGATATTTTGTCTGGCCTGCTATATCTAATACCTTTAGTCGAGCAATTCTTGTACTCGTATATATCTAAATATATATTTTGAATCTCAGAAAAGGCTCCAACGATTTTGATGAAATTAGTACCCAGGTTTCGGGGGTGATAAATCAATCGAGCTAGGTTTTATTTTTAGAAATTGTCGTTTTATTCGTATTTTCAGCAATAATCAACTTAAATATAAACTGAAAAATACGACTCTTCTTGACATCTATAGTAGATTATTGATAATATTGTGGCGTAGAACGCCGTCATACGCCATCCGCCAATCCGCCGTTCAAAGAAATGACAATATCGATTTGAGAGACCTCTATAAAAATTTCATTTCATATTTCAGATGGCATTGTTATGTAACACTAAGCAAATGAATGTTTCGTTTGAAATTAAGCCCAGAAAATAAATTGTTTTTATCCGAGCAACGCTCGGTCGTCCAGGTACTTTGTATATTATGTTCTGTTACACGTTAACGATTTGTAATTAAAATGGTTATGTTTGCTAAGTTCAAAAAAATGTTTTGAAAAGTAATGTTATTTCACAATCGAAGAATAAATACATAGTAATATACCATGAAAATGATCTTAAAAGTAAAGTTCAACACATCACTTAAAGGTTCCTATCAAAACTTATTTTTCATTCTTAATTCCCGACACAAAGGAAAGTTTTAAGTATAATAATACCTAGTTTAAAAAAACTAAAAAACACGCTTTTTATAGAAAACCGAACTAAAAAATAGAAAATAAATTTTAATGAATTTAAATTAAGAAAATAGTGTTAAAAATTTCAATGAATATAAGTTAATAATAGTGTGAATTAAAAAAAATATTTTATTTTAAAAAAAGCGTGGGGTGCATGGTGTCAATAGTTATAAATATTTTATTGACAGATATGAGTAGAGTGATTATCATTTCGATAATATTTTAAAAAGCACCCCACGCTTTTTTTTAAATAAAATATTTTTTTTATTAGGTATTATTTATTTTCTACTTTTTAGTTTGGATTATTTATTCTTTCCATGATGTTTCCACGAGCAATGGACTGGTTACTGAGAACCTTCTTCTTTCTTTCAAAAATATCTTTATCTATCATTAGGCTTGTTACATAACAAGGTTACATATTTTTTTAATTTTTACGTTTTCATAAAATTTCACCTGTCTTACGACTTACGACTTAACAAATTATTTATATTCTTTATATATCTCATACACGTTTTCGGTTACTGAGCACCAATAGTCTACTCCCCTACATAAATATGAGCAACCCAAGCAGCAAAATAGTCGAATAGTAATTAGATTACTCAGCCTTTAATCGTATAAGAGCCGAGTAACCGTTCTTAAAACACCCATTTATCGTGTAATAGCGGTTATCTCGACTATTTGGCAATATTTGCTAATGTGTGCTTTAAGGACGTCGAATAAACGTTTACAGCACTATGTTTTAGCACTTTTACTCCACCTTTTAGCAGATGCTGAATTAAAGTGGCTAAAATACTCGTTATTAGATCGTTTGATCTATAACAGTCGTATAATAGCTGTAGCTCTATAAACGCAATCGAACAAAAATCATATTTTGCAAATTGAAAAATGGAATAATTTTATCAAATTATTGTATTGTCATCGGTCCTCAATAAATCTACAAAGTTTGAACGAAATCTGGCCGTTTAAAGTGGGTCAAAATCGCGCCCAAAGAAGTCGGTTACAAACATACAAACATACAAACATACAGGTGAAGCTAATAAAAAGCGTGTAATAATAACGTTTCACACACATAACCCCACAGTAGGGTAGATATAGCCTATGTCGTGGGTACCATGGAGACACATTGAGACAGAAACACAAATACCCAGAGCGAGAACAGAAATTTAAACTCATCATTCAAATTTCTTCTTCACCGGGAATCGAACCCGGGACCCTTCGATTGTCAGTCCTGATTGGTAACGACGCGGGTCGTCATAACATTTCTGTTTTTATCAGCAATGAAAAAGAAATAAAATATCTTTAATATTCAAAAGTAAACTTTTCCAAACATTACTAAATTAGGAAATGTCTTTGTGTACACTTATCAACGATATGTAAATTGTTTTTCCAACGATAAACGAGTATTTCATAGCCAATTACAAGAACCATTACATCGGCTATTCGTGTAACAAATAACAGCTGAGAATCCGTCACATAAAGGAAAGCGCACGATATCACGGCGCAGTTCTGTGCCTCTAAATTGTTAAAAAATATCACAGTTAAACAATTTTACAACGGTTATACATATTATATCTAAACGAAAATTGCATTTACATTAAATTAATTGACGTACCTCTTGTTCATAAAACTGCAAAAATTATAATTTAATGTTCTTGGAGTCAATCGAAGGTCAGAGCTTTATATTTAAAATTTATTTCATTTTTTTTTCTATACATTATCTAAACAATTTTACATCGAAAAACGTCTTTAGTCGCATTTTGCGTTTTAACTGTTACCATAAAATTAATAGTATTGCTTATAGTTTTTGATATCATCAACAACATGAAATTGACTGTCATACTAAACAGATATTCCATAGTTAATTTTTTCTTCACCTTCACTAGCCACTTGTGTATTGGTTGTTAATTGTTAATTAAATTCATTATGAGAAGTTCGATCGTCTCTAGATACAGTGGTGATGTGTACTGATATTTTTTGAAACGATAGCTAACAAGTACTGAAAATTTATAAGCCACTAGCCTTCCGTCAGCGGCTTTGCCCGCGTTGACCCGTTTTAAAGGTTCCCGTAGGATAAAGACCATCCTATGTCCTTTCCCAAGGTTCACTTTATCCGTATTCCAAATTTCATTAAAATTGGTTAAGTAGTTTAAGCGGGAAAGCGTAGAAGACAGACAGACAGAGTTACTTTAGATAATAAAATTATAATATAAAAAACATGAATAAGCCAAAGACTTAAAAAATACTTTATTAATCTATAAAATGAAATAAGAAACATATTTTTTTCATTTAATATTGAATGGCTAAAAGGATTTTTATACAATGCGTTTTACGGCATTGAATTAAAAAAATAAGAAACATAAAGGACAGACATGACAATTTTGATAGCTGCGTCAAAATGTAAATAAACAAACACAGAAAGTAAATAATTTTGTTAAGAAATAATAAAAGAAAAGCAAAGTATACGAATAAAACAAAAGGATATAAGTTATAAAATATGATAATGGACGTGAATGAAGTAAGTAATAACATGTAGTGTATTTATAACACTACACGGCGCATTTCATTCATTTCATTTGCTTCCCGTGGGAATGAGATATTTTCCAGCGGTGTCCTATCTCAACGTCCTTTCTATGTTTATGCCAAATTTCATCAAAATCGGTTCAGTTTAAGCGTGAAAGAGTAGCAGACAGACAGACAGACAGAGCTACTTTCAAAATTTATAATTTAGTATGGATTAAAAATGTTAACTTACAACGGACAACTCTTCCACGTTTAGTTGTCACGCTGACGTTAGTCGACTCCAGGCGCGGTCGCAGCCTTCAATTTTAGGGGAGGTCGCCAAGAAATTTTAAGGGGTCGATAAGAAATTTGGGGACTGGCTGCAACACTTTTTGCGTCCCACTGCTGGGCACGGGTCTCTCCCCCTTATTGGGGAGGCCACGAGCTTACTCCACCACGCTGCTACAATGTGGGTTGGTGGAGATACGGGTTAGTGGCCAAACCGCTGTCAGATGTTTTCAAACCCCCTACACACAGACACAGACCGCTCTCGAGACTGGCTGCAACCCTTTTTGCGTCCCACTGCTGGTCACTGGTCCCCTTATTGGGGAGGCCACGAGCTTACTCCACCACGCTGCTCCAATGCGGGTTGGTGGAGATACGAGTTAGTGGCCAAACCGCTGTCAGATGTTTTCAAACCGCCTATAAGGCCTCCGACAAGTTTTAACGACTGTTATCTATCGACAACAACCGGGACCGACGGCTTAACGTGCCCTTCGAAGCACGAAAACGCGCATGATTTTTTTTGCCACTAGCGGTCACCCACCTCACATCCGACCGCGCCCGTTTGGCTGAGCTGCATAGACCGCTTGCGTTCTACGCTAGCCGCCGAGCCATGCGCGCTTAAGCCATGCGCGCTCTCGAGGCTACGCACACTAAAAAAATGTGTATTTGCACACGTTACAACATTCACAGCTGATTGGACTTCATAAATCAGAATATCTATAAGCACACTTAACTTTTTTTCCAGTCGCGTGTCTTAATGTTGATCGCCTACGTGGCTACACTGGTAATTTGTGAAACAATATCACAGTGAAACGTTGAGTGAATTTCTTACAAACAGGAAATTGCTTTTACTCGTAGATAGTGCATGGAACTACTGTCTACATAAGTTCAAGAAGTGTTTTTTTGTGTTTTAAAACACGGCAAAAAATGTTTATTAAATAGTTTTACGTATAATAACAATAACATTAAATATGCTTTTTAAATGTAATAACGATGATATTTGTCTAATTATAATCTAATAATAATAATATTTGTCTTACATTTATCGCACCTTCGGTGCAACAAAGTCACAAGTCGCTAAAAATGCAAAATTGAGTTAAGTATGCCAAATTGTCTATGAATCATGCTTTCAATTGGGGAGACAAAGACACCCACTAAAGTATTACGAAATTCCACTAGATGGCATGAGTGCTTTTGTCGAAATGAGTGATTTTTCCGTGAGTTCTGGGCCGACAAAGTATTATTGGCTAGTAGTGCCCCCGCTCCCGCGAGTATTCCAGATATTCTGGAGTTACAGCCACACAAATATATTTATGACCATTTTTTTGTCACTTATTTGGAGCTAAACAAAGCGTATCTATATTTGAGACTTCAATTATTTTTTGTAAAATACAAATATTTTGGAGCAACAAAGGCATTAGAAGAAAAGCGGTTTTGTTGATCCAACATTATTGTTTTGAACTAAACTAATTGGGACAACTATGTCCTAACTAAAAAAGTGTCTTTGTAGATCCAATAATATTTATAATCAACTACCCTTATTTGTTAATTATAAAGTCATTAACTAAAAAGTGTTTTTTTTGGTCCAGTATAATATTCCATTTCCACTAAGCTTCTGGAACCACAAAGGCCAAGTAGTGGTGGTGGTGGTGGTAGTAGAATAACAAAATACTTTTGACTATTTAGGTCCATATTTAAATAAATATAAATGTAACTAACTTGTTACTCCATAATTATTTACTATTTTTTTCGTTATAGTTGCATCTGCAAGTAGATATCCGGTTCTTTCGATGTTTTCAGGAAATTTAATTTAATTACGTGTTGCGCACTATTACACACCATGACACCACTACTTACATACTATTACTTTTATATAGTTTCTACTGTTTCTACTGTTTAAAAGTTCACGAGAATAGTAGTAGTCGTAGAATGCAGAAAGGACAATGTCCCCTTTGTATTGGTATTGGGGTTGTATTTATCTGTCTGTATGTTCAGCTCGGGACCCTGGAAATGGCATAGGCTACTTCTTACCGTGGAAATAAGTTTAATTCCTGTGGGAAAATCAATTTAGCCATAGTGGTGATAGGGGATTTCAACACAAGACTGGGTATGTGAGACTGCGACGAGCAGAGAATAGGGCTCTTTGGACAACGAAACAACCTACGTGCGACCTACGAGTACGTGCTCAGAGCACAAAGCCCGTCAAAAACACAACAGAGCGGAACGAAGGCACCAAAGTCTTGCGCTATAGTTTCGTCTAAACCCAAAGTTCTGAGAGAAATTGAGCGGTCTACGGACAGTATACCTCCTCAAAAGTTCCCGTTTCCAATGTGGTGAATGACAAGAGAGCCAAAGTGACCCGGCACTATACCGAGAATATTCCGTACGTCAGTCTGTATGAAATTAGAGGAGCCTTTAGTCAGTTAAAAAACAACAAAGCACCGGGAGATGACGGTATCACATCAGAGCTGCCGAAGACTGGAGAGAAACCCCTTCCATTGGTGCTCCAAAAACTGTTTTATACCGTCGTACGGAACTATACCGGAGGCGTAGAGCTGGCACTAGAACATGTTTTTAAGCCAATAGAGTGGAAAGAACGTACTTCCACTGTAGTGTGAAAGAATTGATGTATTGACATCAATGGCGATCACCTCACACACCTTCGATTTGCCGCTAATATAGTCATCGTAACATTCGTAACGGAGTTCAACGATGTGGGTATTATGTAACTGATAACTTTGAAACATTTTTAGATGTGGATTGGCTGAAACTACTGCTAGATTTACTTCCTGACTAAAAAGTGCTTTCCTTGGTTGCTTTTTACGCGTTGGTGTGTATACAGAAAGCAGTAGGATCAACTCGGGTATAAGTCACAAAACTTATACCTGTACTTGTTTCTCCTCAATCACTTTGACTTTAATTGTTACAGTTACCTTTCTATTTGTAGTTGATATTTTGAGAAAAACATATACGATTTATTTGTTTAACGAGCTTTATTTCATTTAAAACCTCATCTTTAATAACAATGCATTATTCGTTAAACATAATAAATTCTGGATCAACAAAGTCACAATTCAACACCTTTTTATTTGTAACGCATTTTATTAGTATATCAAAATGATTTCAAATAAGCATTTAACGTGAAACTGTAGCAAAAACTACAAACAATTAATGGTTTAAATATTTTTAACCTACTACCGATATCCATCCAGTAATCTGGATATCAATGCGAAAAAAATCGTAAAAGTGCTCTCCTGTAAAATTACAAATTGTGCTATTGTGACTTTGTTGCACCGAAGGTGCGTTATGTAGACAATGTTGCATGGTGTTAAAACATAATAAATTACTTCAATGCCGGTAAATGTGCAGATTTCTTTGCCAATAAAATTTATCGAAGCATTTGTAGGTACTATCTGTCCGCGTATATCAATCCGCGTCTGCAGTGACTAGTATGTCTGAATATTGACTTTATCGGTCAGAACATTAGAGCATCAAAGGTACTGACAGGTATGGCACCCGTCAGAGGAGTGGCCATTACGAGCGAACCCTTCGTCCCAACGTACATGCACAATGTGATTTCTAGTTATATACAACTAGTGTGTGTGTGTCGGTGTCAGTTGTTGTAAGTGCATAGAAAATGACGTTGTTAATTGAAATTGACATATTTAAAAATGTATACGTCTCTAGCGATGAAAGATTTGTGAATGTGTGACAAAATTAAAATGTGTGCGTTCTTCCTCCCGCGCCAGATTGGGCACAAAAATTAGGTAATGAAAGCGAGGCACTATGCCTTCTCTACTGAAGAGTGAGTCAGTAACTTTAATCCTCTAAAGTCTGAATATTGACTTTATCGGTCAGAACGTATAATGTAAGAAGTTAAAAAAATATTTCCACTTTTTTTTTAAATACCTAAGTAAGAATAGATTACGTGCAGGGAACGATTCCTTTGAAATCTATGAATAGAAATAATTATATTATTAAAACTAGTCGCAAGGTCGCTGTATAAAAAACTATCCGAGCCTGACGATATTGCGTAATAGCAGTCAATCCGCACCAGGAATTCAAGCGCGCCTCCAATCCCTAATATTATAATATCACAGTTGCGTGCCTCAATGTTGATGTTATCGGCCACAACGAAAATTGTCCGCGGTAAGGATTACTTACATCGCTTCACTGGTAATTTGTGATTCTATCACAGCGAAACTTTACCCGAATTCTTCATTAACAGGAAATTGCATATAGATGGCGTATGTAATATAGTCGTCTACAAATTTATATATTATAGCCTACGTGGTCATTTGAGTAATTATGTGCTGAAATACCTATATAATCACTGGATTTTGTCATTAATTTACCATATAAAATAAATACTATAGTAATATGTATATAAAAATTTGTCACTTGTCTCTGTGCTAAATATTTTTAGCTTGTTTTCCTAACTAATTTTTTTTCCTCAAGCTGGCATTTCCGAAATGCCGGCTCCATAAAAACGTTATTCTTTTATTGGGATGTTCATCATGATATATAATAAAATCGTACTAAAGATTCAATCCCTGCCTTTAAAACCTTTCAAGAAGACAGTGGAACAAGTCCTCTACCGCAAGACTTACCTACTATAACACTAAGGACTATCTTAATGATAAAAGAGCGTGGGACTCTCACTCACACAAGGTTATTTCTACACTGAATGTAATAGTTTTAGTAATATTTGAGCATCTGCTCAACTCACTTCCATCTGGAAGTGAGTTTATAGTGTCTCATACGATCAGCTGTCACGTGTGCCCATTATCGCCCATATATATGACCATTCTGTTTTCTCATCTCAAATATTCACATATTTTTTTATTTCAAAGTGTGCTGCTTGAGTGGGAGTTTATTCCGTCGCTTTTTATCTCTCAGCTCAATATTTAGCCCACCTAAGGGCACCTAAGGGCGATGACCGGGAAAAAAATTATTGAGAATATTTTGTATTCCTAATATGAAATTTTTTTTGACCATTACACCGGCTAACTGTGTAATAAGTAAGTAGCGTGTCTTAATTTTATCGACCACAATGGGGATAGTTCGCGGTAAAAAACACACTACACTAGTAATTTTTTAAATTAATATCTCAATGAAACTCCATCCTAATTCATTACCACCAGAAAATTGCATACCTACGTCATTTCTTGTCTAGGTGCATTATTATATTTTCATATCACATGTAATGAAACAACGAGTTTTGATTTCTGTTTTGCCAGTCGAAATAAGATAATTTCAAACCAACGCGAATGTGTCAGTCAGAAACAACGTTGTTTCTGCCCTAGGGAGAAACAACGTTGTTTCTACCCGGCCCATTCATTTGTCATAAAAAAGAGGAGATCAAAACTCTCTGTTTCAATGCATGTGATATGAAAAATCATTATCGTCTGACAGATATTATTTGTCTGAAATAGTCTTATTCAACTGGCTACAAAAATCAAAACTCGTCGTTTCATTACTTGTGATATGAAAAATACAGTGTGTGGGACGGGATGAAACAAAGACGATTTCACACCAGGGCGACGACAACCCGATCGAACTCGCCCTCGTCAGAAATCGTCTTGTTTCACCCCTTGCCACACAATATACTATTGTGTTCATATTTTCAGCGTTGGACGTAGTGACGATTGATAGCAAAGGCCTACGTTCAGCAATGGATCCCTAAAAGTGGGTTGATGGATGATGGATGATTTCTATTTATACTTGTATGTAGTATAAATTACGGTTGTTTATTGATTGTGAAAACATCATTATTATTCAATATCATCTTTCGTTGTTTTCTTATTATCTCAGGTATAGTATTAAGCCCGCAATAATCTATTACTAATATATAAAGCTGAAGAGTTTGTTTGTTTAAACGCGCTAATCGCAGGAACTACTGGTTCGAATTGAAAAATTCTTTTTGTGTTGGCTGCAACCCTTATTTACGTCCCACTGCTGGGCACGGGTCTCTTCCCATTATAGGGGAGGCCTGGAGCTTACTCCACCACGCTGCTCCAATGCGGGTTGGTGGAATGCGGCTTTTTGTGTTGAATAGCCCATTTATTGGGGAGGGCTATAGGCTATAACATCATGATATGACTAGCGGCCGCCCGCAACTACGTCAGCGTGGACTTTGCTATTAGTCATAGCATGATGTTATGCTATTAGTATAGCCTTCCCCAACAAATGGACAATTCAACAAAAAAATATTTTTTCATTTCGAACCAGTAGGTCCTGAGATTAGCGCGTTCAAACAAACAAAAAATAACGTTATTACTTCATAAAATACGCTAAAATTATTGAAATTACTTGAACCAATTTAACTTTACATACCAGGCACGTTAACAGCATCTAATAGCAAAGATCAATAGTTTAGGCTGGGCTTTAATTTAAAACGTACCTTTCGTTTTGGCGCCTGTGCTATCTCGTACTACTATTTCCTGGCCGTCTTCCCGTTTCCACATTACACGTGGTGGAGGAATGCCTCTGGCCTTGCAAGAGACCCTCGCAGTACCACCTTCTGGGACCATCGTGTCTCCTGACGTCTCTTCAGGAATGAAGTCTGGAGGAATCACTACTTCTAGAAACCCCATCTGTAAAAAAGGTTAAGAGTCACTTAATAAACGCTAAAGCTCCAACGAACAAAGAATATAACAAAGGTCAATAAACTTTTACTTGAAGAATAAATATTGAGTGAAATTTTTGGTGCTTCACATTAAACTTTTGGCAGTATAAGTAAAATATTATATTTGCAATGGCTTTTATTAAATTCCACGTAAAGTGGGTCCTACGTAAATACAGTATGCCTACTTACTTCAGTAATTCGACCATTGTAATTGCGATGATTCATTTAATTCCCCAAATATTCCTTTTACGGTTACATTACATTATGTATAATGTATACTATAATAGTATAATGTATACTATATTATAATATTATATTAATGTTTATGTACATGTATATGCATAGCATACATTATACTATCATAATTGCCTTTACGCAAAATTATAATGAAAACTGCTACTGGTGGTGGTATTGTTAAATAATTGATATAAAATATTTTTATCGCCATCGTGATATATGTAATATAACTATTTTGCTAATTTATTCTCGCTACAATAAAAATATATACGCAGTAAGTTTTCTTGTTCTTTCTTGCTCTATTTCACTTGCGTAAAGAAATGTTGTTCCTATAAGTTAAGTTGTCGTAATACCTTAACTCATACACATACTCACATCTTACTATTATTACTAATTATTTAACCGTTGACACAGCTAAAATAAAGACATTTTATCAACAGCCTATCCTTGCCGTAAAAGAGGATATAACCTCAAAAAGCGTTTATACATATGTTTAATTAGCTCAATTAACAGAAAATTGTTGAACCAATAGTCACATTTCGAAATTAATTGCACCTTTTCAGTTAACGTACGTTGTTGTGACGAATACTAAGTAGACCTAAAGGTAATTGGCTTTGTGAAAGACAACCTTGTTATTGGATTATTGACACCTTTAAATGACGAATTGAGGAGTTTAATGTTTTAAGAGAGGTATATTTTTAAATACAAATTGTGCTAAATATGAAATGTCATCGTAATCGGATATTTCTGTGTAAAACATTTGTACGCAGTAAAATTTTTAGTTGTACTTTCTTGGGTCTTTTGCATATCAATGACTTTCTTGTTCTATTTCTTATGCGCAAAAAAATGTCATAACTTAAAGTTCAGTCGTTGTTATACGTACCGTTATAATTTGTCACTTAAAATTTTCAACAGCCTTAAAGGGCTGCCATAAAGCGGGATATAATATAATCCCCATATATTCAACCTCAAAAAGCTTTTACATGCTTAATTAGTTCAATTAACAGATAGCAGATAATTGATGGCCAAATAATCACATTTCGAAATTAATTGCACCTTTTCAGTCAACGTACGTTGTTGTGACGAATGTTAAGTAGACCAAAAGGTAATTGGCTTTGTGAAAGACAACCTTGTTATTGGCTTGTTGACAGCTTTACACTTTTAAACTTTAATTTAACGACAAATTGAGGAGTTAAATGAATTAAGAGCGGTTTATTTTAAAATACAAATTGTGCTGAATAATTTAAAATGTGATCGAAATCAGATCTGTGTACAACAAAGCGAAAAACTTATTTACGCAGTAAAATTTTTTGTCGTACTTTCTTGCTCTATTTCTCATGCGTAAAAATGTCATAACTTATAGTTCTGTCGTTATTGTAGGTATCTGAAATTTCTCACTTGAAATTTTCAACAGCCTTATATAAGGCTGCCATATAGCGGGATATATACCTAATCCCCATATATTCAACCTCAAAAAGCTTTTACATGCTTAATTAGTTCAATTAACAGATAGCAGATAATTGATGGCCCAATAATCTCATTTCGAAATTAATTGCACCTTTTCAGTCAACGTACGTTGTTGTGACGAATGTTAAGTAGACCAAAAGTAATTGGCTTTGTGAAAGACAACCTTGTTACTGGCTTGTTGACACCTTTACACTTTTAAACTTTAATTTAACGACAAATTGAGGAGTTAAATGAATTAAGAGCGGTTTATTTTAAAATACAAATTGTGCTGAATAATTTAAAATGTGATCGAAATCAGATCTGTGTACAACAAAGCGAAAAACATATTTACGCAGTAAAATTTTTTGTCGTACTTTCTTGCTCTATTTCTCATGCGTAAAAATGTCATAACTTATAGTTCTGTCGTTATTGTAGGTATCTGAAATTTCTCACTTGAAATTTTCAACAGCCTTATATAAGGCTGCCATATAGCGGGATATATACCTAATCCCCATATATTCAACCTCAAAAAGCTTTTACATGCTTAATTAGTTCAATTAACAGATAGCAGATAATTGATGGCCCAATAATCACATTTCGAAATTAATTGCACCTTTTCAGTCAACGTACGTTGTTGTGACGAATGTTAAGTAGACCAAAAGTAATTGGCTTTGTGAAAGACAACCTTGTTACTGGCTTGTTGACACCTTTACACTTTTAAACTTTAATTTAACGACAAACTGAGGAGTTAAATGAATTAAGAGCGGTTTATTTTAAAATACAAATTGTGCTCAATAATTTAAAATGTGATCGAAATCGGATCTGTGTACAACAAAGCGAAAAACATATTTACGCAGTAAAATTTTTTGTCGTACTTTCTTGCTCTATTTCTTATGCGTAAAATGTCATAACTTATAGTTCTGTCGTTATTGTAGGTATCTGAAATTTCTCACTTGAAATTTTCAACAGCCTTATATAGGGCTGCCATAAAGCGGGATATATCCCCATGTATTCCACCTCAAAAAGCTTTTACATGCTTAATTACTTCAATTAAAAGAAAGTCAGTAGATAATTCATGGCCCAATAATCTCATTTCGAAATTAATTGCACCTTTTCAGCCAATGTATGCTGTTGCGATGAATGCTACATAATAATATGTAATGAAATAGGTAAATACCAAAAGGTAATTAAAAAGGTAAGGTATGTACGCGTGAAAGACAACTTTTTTATTGGCATGTTGAACCTTAACACTTTTCAACTTAAATTTTGATGACAAATTGAGGAGTTAAATGTATTAAGAGCTGTTTATTTTAACAGAGAAATTGTACCAAATAATTAAAATTCGAAAACGAATAAAAAAATATTTAAAGATATCTCTACCATTTTCTTTTATGTAAATACTAATTTTACATTGGGATTAATGTTACTCTTATATATATTTTATTAATATTTGAAGCCTATGAATAGTGTAATATACTGCCTACTTAAAAACCTGAGCTACGTAGATACATATCAAAGATTTTCTAGTATTTCACGACTATTACTAAGACTTTATTTTGTATCGTAATATCATTTATCATTTATCATATTTATATATATAAATAAATCGTTTATTTTTATTATTTTGCTTATTATAGTTCAGTTTTAAAATATTCTTCGTACCTAACATCACGTAATCTTTTCGTAAACTCAAAATTTTCAATATACTCGTATCTACAAAAAGTTAACAGAATATTGATGGTCCATTAATAACATTGCGAAATTAATTGCATCTTTTCAGTCAACGCGTAAAATCTGATTTTGTGCGAGTGAAAGACAACCTTGTTATTGGCTTATTGAAAGATTTAAACTTTAAAACTTTAATGTTTGATGCAAATTGAAGATTTACCTGAATAGGCCAAATACGGAATAAAATCAAGGTACAATTTTCTTAAAAAATCATTGTCAAATAATTATTCTTTATGTTACGGACACCAATAAGGTATTATCTAGTAGGTTTACCAATTTAGCGCGTGTAATAACAAAAACCTTGCATAATATGCAATTAACAGAAATTAGACAAATACATACTTGTAGAATGATTATTTATTGTGACTACCTTTGGTTACCTACTACTGTGGTTACCTGATTGATAAATAAATAATAATAATACTAATAATAATAATTTATCGGGCCAGTGTTCAGTCTATAGTAATTATAGTCTTTTTACCAACTCTCTACCCTAAGGCAGTCTGGAAGAGATCGCTATCAGCGATAAGGCCGCCTTTTGTATACTGTAACACTATATTTAAATTTTTATTGTATAATCTTGGTGTACAATAAAGAATATTTGTATTTGTATTTGTATATTTCGATTTGAATTGCAGCTATTGCAGTCAACGTACATAATATACGGTATGTTGTTTCAGCGCGGTAAAATCTCGAGTTAATTTTTTTGAGCGCATGAAGAAAGACTATTGGATTGTTGATTATTTTAAAGTTCTAAACTTTAATTTAAAGGTCAAATTACACTTTAAAGAAAAATTGATCGAAAATAAAGTAATATATAATTTGAAATAAAAACATTTTTTACGAGTATTTAGTGTGAAATTAATGAAAACATTCATAATAATTAAATTAACATTAAATTAACTAAACTAACTATATACAATAAAATATATACAAAATATAACATAATTTATTTTTAAAAAAATTTACAAATAAAACACTTCGTCTAAAAACCCGTGTGAGGCATGGTACCCAAGACACTGGCGGCATTGCCACGTTGAATCGTAAGGCTTAGCCTTTGTGCAAAATAACCGCCAGCTCTTAGATCACCGCAGGCCAGTACAAGTTTGTGTGACATTTCTGACATGAATTTTTTCATGTCAGAAGACCATGGCCCCATTGTCTCCATGGCAAGCGCCGTAAATATGTAATTATCAGATAAATTACTATATTTACGGCGCTTCAGACATTGGGCATGATCGGCCGCGGACCCAGCCTTTTCAGCGGACATCCTTACATGTGTTGGCGCTAAGGTGTCCGCACAGGTGACATCCCATACCAGAGGCCGGCCCAGACTCCACGGTACCAAAGTAATACCATCTGGTCTCTTGCCATCGCTTCGAGATAAACCAGAGGGCTCCAGTGTAGCTGGTATTGAAGCGGTGGCAAGAGCCCGACGGACTAAATCTTTGAGGGTACCGTGGCGAAAAAGTCTACCGGCACTTCTGATACAGGACAGGCCATGTCGCCCAAACCTGTCCACCTGCCCACACGGGCAAATATGAGGCTCACACATCTCGACACCGAGCCGGAGACCTACTGCAATACGAAAAGTTGCAGGATCCAGCACGGTGCCTAGAGATCACATCTGCTCTCCCAAAGATGGGCCCTTTCCAGGGCGTCGCGTATGGAGGACACCGGTGCGTTCCATGGGAGATCCCGGAGTCCTCCCCAAACGCAGAGGAGGCCACCGAGGGGGTTTTAGTGAGGTTCAAATCCCACATAACCCGGTATCCTCTCCCAAGGTGCTGGGTACCTTTTGAAGGTTTCCCCCCCGATACCAAAAAAAAGATGGTAGAGCATGTAGCCAATGTCCCGATTCAGAGTAATAATAATAATAATTATTATAATAATAGTAATTATTATTATTATTAATAGTAATTCAGAGTATTTTGGATTGTTGATTATTTTAAAGTTCTAAACTTTAATTTAAAGGTCAAATTACACTTTAAAGAAAAATTGATCGAAAATAAAGTAATATATAATTTGAAATAAAAACATTTTTTACGAGTATTTTTGATATTACTCGTGTGTATTATGTCAAAATACGCCCGTTTATTTTTTTCCTGCTCTAGCGACTTTAGTACGATATGAATATCTCTCTCATCGCATGTGCGGTCTGTAATAGCCTATTTGTCCCGAGACTATTGGACTAAATGAATTAATATTTGGTACTCATAGGTAATTTCTACGTTCTACCTTCATAAATGCAGCTTAATTAAAAGTGAATGGCTTCAAAGCAACATAGTGCGAGTAAATCCCTCATCAACGTTGAGTTCTCCACGCTAGTTAAACTCGTTCCTGTATTTATTTATTTATTTACCTATGTGAAACACCTTAAAACTCACAAAGGGTTAAACCTGATGCCTATTGGCATTGTCTCCCGGTCGACCCGACCCAGGTTATAGATATAATTTTTAACGATTAAGCTAATTCAGATACCAAAATTTCAGCCATTGTGTTTTGTTAAAGTTTCAATTTTTAACAATTTTTTTTAAATAAATGGAATGCCTAAACTTTAGACGATCTATAAAGAAATCATCTCTCCTCTCCATCTACCTCTCTCTCTCTCTCTCTCACCTTCATCTACGAGTATATGCAACTAAAATAAACGACCGATCTACGTTAAATATCGGGAAGATCGGTCGAGTAAATTTTCTATCCGATATAGTGTTATGGCAAAAATAATAAATCAAACAGTATGGGCTATCCGTTACTGAAAGAATTATTCAGATAGTTAGAGAGCATTCGAGTTTCGTAACGATCATTTATCGTATCCCGAATAAAAATCCCCTTCTGCGATATTTTGGAAAAGTTCCATATTACGTTTCCATCTATGACAATTTTTATTCCAGCTGAATATATACCAACATTATGATAATATACCGATACGGCTTCAGTTTTCATATTTTCGCCTATGATTTTGCAATACAGCCTTTCGCACTGATTCTAAAAATTTTCTTTTCAAATCTTATTATCGGGTTATTGAGATGGATACAAAAGTACGATTATTTTAGTTAAAGAATCGACAAAAAAGCTAAAGTATACATTCTTTTTAAATTTACATTTAAAATATACTTTAAATTTCTATTACCTATCCAACTTATACCTAATGACAGGTATGCAAATCAAACGACACAATATGTATTTTAAAAAATTACGTCCAGTTGTTACAAAAATCTTAAAAAACATGTTACCACGCAAATAAAGATATACTATTTAGAGGCAGAAGAACACGTAGGTACTACAGTTTATGTAATTTTAAAGCTACTGAAATTTATGTTTTTAATTTATTTTTATATTAAAAGAACAAAGAACTATGATATATTTGTCGCTATAAATTTTCACGGCCCATTTAGCAAGTCGACCTCTAGGTTGAGAAACACTGGTTTAAAGTTTAATATTACTTTCTTATTGTTACAAAAATATTGTGCGCAATCACAATGCACTTTTTTAGTTTTTCATTCTTTATAGGCCAAGGTGTCTGGTATTCTTTTCTTACAGACTATTTAAAAAGGAAAAGAAAAAAGGTAATATTCCATATAATGCGCGAAGTATTAAAAAAATAAGTTTTATGTACTCGTAATAACTAGCATTCCACCAGCGGCTTCGCCCACGTGGACCCGTTTTATACATTCCCGTAGGATAAAAAACCATCTTATGTCCTTTCCCATGGTCCATTCTATATGTGTTCCAAATTTCATTAAAATTGGTTCAGTAGTTTAAGCGGGAAAGCGTAGCAGACAGACAGACAGAGTTACTTTCGAATTAATAGTATTAAAAATAAATATTGATTATAATTTATAAAATTATGAACTTAGTAGTTATTAAATGATAGAAATCGTTAAGCTTTTGTGGGTGTCCCTAGGAGGTACTAAAGGTATCATTACAAAGTGTCTTTAAATTTTGATCTTAATCGCTGTCTGTATCCATGCTCTGGAATAATCATTGATATAGTAATAGCAGTATATGATCTGTGGGGATTATGTAATATTTGACTTACCGACCTACGCCTGGATAAAATTACTAGACCATTTCTTGATGGGCGATAATATTTATTGAACGCAGTATAGGTTAATTCTTTGGTATAAGTAATGCCCAAAGACAATGTGTAGTACATACTACACACCCAAATCGTAATAAGACTTTCGTGAGTTAAATAACTACCACTAATTAAGATTAAACACACTCAAGCTGTCGCGCACAGCGGGTACAGTAATGATAACAATGATTGATGGATCTCAATAAATGAAAACCCATCAAGCCAATTCGGCAGATAATTGTTGTTATTGTTTTGTATCTAACATATTACTTGCTAACAAGACGTACTTAATGTTTAGACTTCGTCCGTGTATGAATGTGAGCTTCTTTATTGCTTTTTGACACACACGATATTTGCCACGTTAATTCGTATCTCTTGATGACTACATTAAGTGTTCCGATACCTTTAAATTATTTGACTACAAAAGTGAATGAGATAGAGATATTGATTGAAGAACATGGGTATTTTATAACGTAATTAAAATTGGGGACGTTTTAGATTAACTCTGCAGAACGGCCATAGACCTAGAACGGCCCTAAAAACTGTGATAGCGTTTCATACAAAACAGGCGTTCGTTATAATCCATACCTTAACATCTAGTAAATGATTTTAAAAAATCTTTTTTCAACGCCCCTTTGTCTATTTGAATCCGGAAAACAATTAATAAACGTTGAAAAAATAATTTGGCAGGTCTTTGTTCTTTGAGCGCTTTGTCCCGCTATCTTCCAGCAGTCCGTCCAGGAATATTGTGTGACGTCACAATGCTGTTTTTTATAATTGTGTTGTATTGTACTCTTTTTGGTAGGTGGTGTACATTTTATAATGATCATAAATCTTTTCATCTTTATTATAACAAAGATAAACAGATCGATAAGCCCATGAGCACTACGCTTGATCTCAAACATGATCAACTAATTTCTGAGACTAATAATCGTCTTATGAAAATACGGTTAGTAACCACATCTTACGAACCAAAGCATGAGAATAAAATAATACAAAAGAGAATTTCTTCTCGGCAGGAATGAATGCAAAGATGGTACCTATTAGCTTGATTATCCGTGCAAGTCCCACTACATACAACCTTGAAAAAAATATTTATATATTACCAGTTTATAAATTTGCAGGTCCATTCAACGATGGAAATTTTCATCACCTTACCTATCTTTGACCTCGTGAGTCTCATTGCATATAGATGAAGCTCCCGTGTCGCGTATATTCCCCGCTCTATTGAGCCACTAGTTTCTGCGTAGGATGTATTTCACTCGCTTATCTCATGTGTCTGCTTGGGTGTAGAGAAGACCCTAATGTCCCGTATTCCTGGATTACTGAGGCACTACAGTTCTGTGTAGAATGCTCCTCACATCTGTATTGTAACATACCTGACTCTTCATGGGATCCGTGTTGATCTGGCACATGTACTGGCCCCGGTCTTCTTCCTGCACGTTCTTGATGTGTAGGTACCAGGTGGAGTGGTCGCTGTGCGACACAGACACTCGGTGGTTGTGCGTGATCACATGCTCGTGGATCGCCTGAATTGCTTTCGTGTCCGCTTTCACCCAGCCCACCTGTCAACATGTTAAAATATAATGATTATTATATTTATTTTCTTGGGCTATTTCTAGGTGTAAGTGTTAACGGGACACTTTTTATTAAGTCGGACCCTGCATCCGTTTGTCTGTCAAGAAAAAACTATTAAATCAGAGTTACATAACAGTTATATAAGTATTTTTTAACCTTTTTTATATCCCATTGCTGGAAACAGGTCTCCTCTTTCACGTTAGTGGGATTAAGGTCATAGTCCCCCACACTGGTCAAGTGCGGATTGATGGACAATAATGTACAATACAAGAAAAACTTGATAAAATTAAGTTTTAATTTTTATTTATTCGCATTATAAGGCTAGTTTACGTTAAACATTTACCTGTCCCTTAGGTTAAACCTAAGTTTTACGAAATGCAAGTTGGTAAAAGTTAGAAATGAAAGATAAATCCGGAGTAGTTCCGACTTTTACCTTACCTATAGGTTGCTAAATCTTTGGGCTTACTGGAAAATTATAAGCTTTACCGTAGTTCGAGCTTTTACAGTAACACATATAATGGTAAAATAAGTCATCATACGAAAGACATCGTTGTGAGTAATTATTTAAAATAATTAATTAAAATTAATAATAACTTAATTACGCACGTACCTACGTACCGCCATAAAATAAATAGGTTAAATGATGCGTGTTTAAGAAAAAAGCCTGCGTGATTCTTCAGTTGTTGAGTAGAAAATGAAAAAAAAAGATGCTTTGTATCGCTTTTGTACACGCTGTTATCAAGTTAGCGTGTCATTTTGCCACAATAACGAGATGAGTTATGTCCTTGTCGAACAACTGTATGTGCTCACAATACAATGTAGTACTAGAGCTGTTGGAGTTGTTTCGGAAACTGAACAATGTGTTGGACATAGGACGCGTGAAAATTGGCTACAATATTTTTGGATATTTTTCTTTTAGCTTTTTCTTTAAAATTTTAAGCCTTAGATTCGTTTTAAAATCATAGTCAACAACAATCGTAAATCCAGAAAATGAAAAAGAAAAATCCTTTTTAGTACCAATAACTAGGGTCTAGTAATGAGAAACTTGAAGTATCACAAAATATAGTGCTTGCTTATAAAAAAAAGCCTGCGTAATTCTGAAATGTATTATTGTAGAGTTTAAATCTGATTAACTTTTCATTTGGAACAAAGACAAAATGAGTTATGTCCTTGCCGAACAACTGTAAGCTCAACACAATGTACGATAGTTCTAGCCGTTTTCGTTGTGGACTTGTAACGGAGACTGAACAATATGATGGGTACGGTGCACGTTTTTGAATAATTTTGAATCATTTGCCGGAACTTTTTAGCTTAAAATTTGATTCTATTTTAAATCATACAGTTTTTAGATAAAATACTGCATAAATAATTCCTTTTTAATATCAAATCATGTTGTGTGCTTATGAAATTAACCGTGTGAATCTTAGTGATCTTAAGAACGTTTGTCAGTGTAGAATGTAAACCTAGTTAATTTGTCGTTTCGAAGAAATACGAGATGAGTTTTGTATTTGTCGAACAACCACAAAACAATGCATTGCTAGCCGTTATGGAATGGTTTCGGAAACTGAACAATGTGTTAGACACGGTGCATGTTTTTGAAAATTTGGTTACCGCGTTTTTGAATGTTTTGAAATTTTTGCTTGAATTTTTAGCTTAGAATTAGATTTTAACGTTTCGTTTAACGTAAAACGTATAACGTTTTACGTTTCAGACTCATAGTCCCACAGTAGGTAGGTATACTCCGTTTCGTGGGTACGGACTAGGGTATGGACACATACAAAGACAGAAACACAAACACCCAAACCGAGCAAGAACAGTAATTTAAACTCATCATTCAAACTTCTGTTTCGCCGGGAATCGAACCCGGGACCCTTCGATTTGCAGTCCGGCATGGTAAACATTGCGCCACGCGGGTTGTCATATTTTAAATCATAGAGTGCTAACAAAGCAGAATATAATGAAATTGTAATAAATATAACCCTTCGCCGCCTACTTGCATTAGAGTAGCGTGATAGAGTAAGCTACAGACCACAGTTATTGAGAGGAGACCTATGCCCAGCAGTAAGATGCAAAAAGATTATTACAGAAATTATAGAAATTATACAATGTGTATACTTAGCTATTGATTCTTGACCTGTTATGATATTTACCAATAAATCACTTATGACTTATAAAGAGTTGCAGCCAAATAAAACCGAATGAAAAATAAAAAAATGCTGCATATTGTTACTAACATTTTTGAGTGCAGATACGGATTGAAAATTTGCTTGTATTTCGCATATTTTTTATATATTTATTTTTTATTTCAGTATGAAAAAAAAACATGAGTCGCCATGGCGATGATAGTGTGCCGTAAAATGAGTTCGATGTTCGATAATTTAGGTTATATTTTTTTCCTTAGAATGTTTGAACTAACCTTGTTTAGTACAATGGTAGGTATCAAAAATAAGAAATCGTAATAATGCACTATGATGACATGTTTAGAGTATGTGCTGAGAAAATTTTCCGTCATTACGAAAAGCGCCCTCCTAATTCTTAAGAATTTTAGTACGCCCACGGTTCCACCCACGTGCACTCCACGATGTTTACGGGATATTTTCCCCGGGTAAAAAGTAGTCGAGACTGACTCTTTAACTATCTCCATAGAAAAATCTGCTCAATCCGTAGCATAATTGCGATGTGAGAGAAGGACAAACAAATAATCACACTTTCACATATATAATATTAAAAATAATGGTTATGGATTGAATGTAAAAAGCGAAAACGAAACGAAAAAGGTGTCATTGTCTCCTTGTTAACCTGTCATTTTGAACAAAGACTACATGAGTTATGTGCTTCTGAACAACTGCACACACGAAATAATGTAGTACTAGAATTTTTTTCGGAGTTTGAACAATGTGTTGGAAAGAGGGTTAGTGTTTTCAAAGAAACTACAACGTTGTTTAGAAATTTGCTTTGAAATCGTAACTAAAATAAATGTTTGTAGCTCCTCACAACTAATATGTTTCAATTTTTATAAATTTTTATAATACTTTGTATAAATAAAAGTAGAATTTAACTTAAAAAGCTACTTATAGTAAAACAATGTTCGAGTTAAAATGATTCGAATGAGTGATTTTTTTTGTAAGCTACAAAATAAAGAAGAAATTTCTTTAGAAATAAGCAGCTTTATACCATATTTAATTTAAAGTTCTTCTCTGTGTTATGTATCTGCGTACAAACATTGTTACTTAAGTAAAATAAATAAATTAAATATTTTTTACGTAACTACAAATACTTATTACAATTGCCACAGAAATCATAGAAACCAATAAGATTTTAAGAAATGCACATAAATAAAATGTGTAAAAATGGACAAAGTATAATTTTTATTTCACGCGAACAGACTCTGTTTATGATTAAGAAACAACCTTATTTAAAGTCTGTTATAATTATACGTGATAAAAAAACTGTTTGTATATAGGTCATGATGAGTAATCATTATCACACTATAAAACTGTGAATAATACTGTAACTTGATAGGTACTTACAAATTATTACAGATAGTATTGAAAAGTAAGAGATACAGGAAATTTTCTTATAGAACGAATCGTAAGTGTAAACTAACATTGTTAATATAAATATCACGACTGTACTCAGATAGTTTTATTCGGGGACCCGACTGCACCTTCCGATGCTTACGGCGGCATGCGTCCACGCACACACCGCCGTCCATCCCGGGGCGGCTGGCTGGGCGGATCAAGCTCCTACTCACACACTCAATCCCGGAATCCCGTTTTAGTCACCTCTTACGATCAAGAAGGGGATACCGTAGCTCTGTTCTTAATCCCGAAGCTACAGGGACTACCTTACCAAGTTTAACCCGAATAAAACTACGTGAGTACAGTCGTGATATTAAATTAACAAGGTACGGGAAATATTTTACGAACATTTCACAAAGCCGTATCAAAATTGATAACCATTGAAATAAGTTAAAAGAACGTTTTTGTAGGCCTATAAATAAGCCGATTTATTTATTTATGGAATTGGACGTAAGGTAAACGTCCGTACTATCGTAAAATTTTCCGTACTGTCATAAATTTTTGTCAGTGACCCAGTCAGTACTCGTCATTCATAGAAAAAGTTTATCTTTTAGCCCTTTTTCTATGGAATGACGAGTACTAGTATTCTGACGACATTATGTACGTTTATTTTATATAATGAATAAATATCTATCGAATTTATTTCTTTATATTGACTATGTTATTTATTAAATTTTGTTGTACATCAATAAAACAAACAAATTCGACTGAGTAGGGCTTATAAATTTTCGAGCCTGTTACCTGTGTATTATCACTAAATACTAACAAAGTCTCCCATTGCGTTTTGTCTGTTTATTTACATAAAGTATAAAACTATTAAACACATAATATTGTAAGGTAAGAGCTTCGAGATTAACAATACAACTACGGCATCCCCTGCGTAGTCGTAAAAGGCGACTAAAAGGGGGCTTCCGGGGTTGTGTCCGGTGAGAGTGGGAGCTCGATCCGTCCAGCCAGCAGCCCCGGGTAGGACGGCGGTGTGTGTGTGGTCGCATGTCGCCGTAAGCACAATACAAGGAGCGCCTGCCGTAAGCATCAGAAGGTGCAGGAGATATTTGTATTTTTAAAATATTATCTGGCGGGCTATTTTTGATCTTTTTTTCTTTTCTTAACTTCATCTCTCTATAGGTATCTTTACAGTAAATCGAGAACATGATAAGCAACGTTTCTTAATTAAAATTTTATAAAATGATCGCTAGAATATCGAAGTATCGCGTATACTTCAGGATCTGGTAAAAGGATCACTTTGGCATTTTCATTCTGACTTCTGTTTAATGAATAATGAACCCAAAAACATGCCTTTATTTTTATCTACGACAAAAGGAATTTACTTACCCGATAATTGCCCAGATTGACGACGATACACTTAAACGTGGCGTCCCTTCCTATGGGGACTGTCAGGTTGGTGATGGACTCCCCAAACTCCGGCACCTTAGGTACCTCCACGGCTTCTGTTGACAAAATTTGACATTAATAATTGCAGGTATTACTTGATGAGCATAAGAAGTAAGAATGGGTAGGCTTATTTGGATGTTTGTGATGACTTGTTTGGCCACAAAAATGTTTTTTTTTTTATGTTAAAAGTAGCATTAGAATATTCATTTCAAAAGTTTTTGGAAAAAATAGCCCATAATATTGTGAAAATAAACTGAGTGACGCTTGAGTAACGATACCTACTATATTACGCTTTTAGTTAGTCAGCCACTTTTCTGCATGATGCCGATTGATGACATACAATATATTTTTGTTTCTCTTTTTTAAAGTCTTTTATTACTTTTTACTTTGATTACTCAAAGCCCAATACCAAGATTTCCTGTATCTCGGATACCATTGTTACAGACTAAGAGAGAGAAGCGCGCATGGCCTGGCGGCTAGCGTAGAACGCAAGCAATCTATGCAGCTGAGCTAAACGGGCGCGGTCGGGTGTGAGATGGGTGACCGCTAGTGGCAAAAAAATTTCATGCGCGTTTCCGTGCTTCGGAGGGCACGTTAAGCCGTCGGTCCCGGTTGTTGTGGATAGACAACAGTCGTCAAACCTTGTCGGAGGCCTTATGGGCGGTTTGAAAACATCCGACAGCGGGTTGGCCACTAACCCGCATCTCCACCAACCCGCATTGGAGCAGCGTGGTGGACTAAGCTCCAGGCCTCCCCAATAATGGGGAGAGACCCGTGCCCAGCAGTGGGACGCAAAAAGGGTTGCAGCCAAGAGAGAGACACTATAATCCAGACCAAGAAAAGGAATTTACACTCATCATTGAAGTAATCATTTCAATATGGTAAACATTGCTCCATATGGGTCGTGAAACTGAATGTTCATGTTATTTATCTTTAAATCTCTTCGTAATTTTATAAAGATGACGAAAGTTTGTTTAAAGCGCTAATCTCAGGAAATACGGGTTCGAATTGCAAAATTCTTTTGTGTTAGATAGACATTTGTCGAGGATAGATTAGGCTATACAACATCATGTAGCCACTAACATGAACGGATTAATATACCTATCTCTGATTCACAACTCTGTATCCACGCGGACGATATCGCGCGCATCAGCCAGTCAAAAGATATTTGGAAAGTGGGAATGATAAGTATCAGTCTAAAAACTGAAAAGGGCAAATAAATTCTAGTTTTCAACATACCATCGGAGTCAGAATTCAAATTAAGGTGAAAACAGACCTTAGTAGGTAACGTTACACGAGCTGAAGATTAGTTCCTCGAAAAAGGAACCTAATATAAATATCGACACCCATATACATTTTATCGTTTGTACCTAGGTACATTCTGTCGTTTGCCATTTACGTTATCATATTTAAACAACTGTATTAAAAAGGGAAGCTAACGAATCATAATAATATATTTCTTTGGTATAAATTTTGTCATTGGTTTGTTCTGTATAAGTACATACGTATAATTACATACGTATCCGCGCGCGTTGAGAATGGGATGGAACCTTGTCAAAGTAAAGATAAAATGACAGTTGTCAATTAGGATTGGCAAAATATTCACAATATTACAGTCCATGTAACCCTTAGACTAAGAATAATGTACTTACGTATGTAACCGTTTCACGTGTGACAATTTTCAAGTCGAAACAGGTCTTTTTTTATAGGTCTAAATCTGATCAATTCAATTGTTTTACCGTAAAACCGTCCAATTGTAAAGTTATGTTAATTTTGTCACATAATGCACAATATTGTAGACCGAGAAACCAACATACACCAAGAATATACACATATCATTTTCAAAATCCCGCCAAAACTCTCCTTATACACAGTAACCTAGTCAGGTCCTTTACCGCTGTGTTGCAAATATTCTTATTCGGTTGTAGGTATACAAATAATAAAAATTGGTAAAAATGTGTAAATATCGAGCCTTTTGAGGGTATGATTTATATTTCGTCTAATGTATATTTTATATTAATGTATATTTTATAACAATATTATTTTATATTAATATTTTATAAATATTAATGTATATTTTATATACATTAGACGCTGCATAGGCGTTTAGCCAGTTGCTTCATCCGCGTTGACCCTATTAGCCGTTTTCACGTAGGAATGAAGCATTTTTTTCGCGGTAAAAAGTAGCCTATGTAACTCAGAGTCAATGAAGCTTTCTAATGGTGAAAGAATTTTCTAAATCGTAACAGTAGTCTTTGAGTTTATTCATTACAAACATACACACAAGAATACAAATCTATCCTCTTTAAAATATTAGTGTAAATAGTATAGACTAAGTGTGAAAAGTTTAACGATCATATTTTGTAAAGAAATGCTGCTTGGGAAGGCATTGCTGAAATGTTGAAACAATTCATTAAAATCATTATCTGAATCAGAAGAAAATATTAAATACGTTTAAACCATGTAAAGTAATGATATCTACTATCCAGAAAAAACGCCCGTGCGCGCCATGACACAACACATAAGTGTGCACACTCACCGTCACGACAGTAAGCATCACGCCAGGCCACGTCGATATCCACTTTTACAAGGCCTACAGCCTTTGGGGTAGCGCAAATGCATACGAACACTGGAATTAGACGAGTGAATTGGATGTCCATGAGCTGTAGCGACCACTTAGCACCACGTGTCCTGCACGTTCATCTGCTACTCCATTCAAATAATAAAACAACCTATATCTATGCAGAACTAGAAGAAAATGTTACGTCGACTTTGTTATTTTGTCCGTACAAAGTTCTACGGAGAGAGAGAGAAAACACAAAAAATGAGTCTTTTGTGCGACAGTTCATTAAATCCTTTTTACTCTGCAAGCATTTTCAAATTAGCACAATGAGCTAGAGAGCAGGTAGAGTTATACGAACAAGAAGCATATGTCGCCTGCTTTCATTAAAAAGGCTTCAGAAAACTGACAGCACTAACTTACTAGATAAAATAAAAATACATAATTTACATGTCAATCTTTTGGAAATATTTGTGTACCTCAAAGACAAATTAAACCACGTATTTGGTTAAACAAGAGTCTTAATCTCTATCTTAGAAATTTAAAAATTATATGCGTATGACGCTATACATTCGTAGCTCACATAAGGATACCTTGTGTCGTGAGAGCCTACCATGAACATTATCATTTATCATTCCATTTTTTCTCTCCCGGGAACCCCAAAACCGGGATTGGCAGTCCTACAGGTAACTATAGCTACGCGAGCGATACTATAGCCGGTTTTTGAAGAATATTCTTGTCTTAATTAGCTTACGTTTAGAATAAGTCTTCAAAGACGAACCTAACAAAAGAGATAAATTTAAGGGCCTTTATTAACTTTAATCAAAACATAATAACGGGAACTAGATTGATGTAACAGTCGAAACTTAATGAAAATAGGCGACATATTATGCTTCTTGTTTGTATAACTCTTTACTGGCAACAGTACCTCGTTTGGGTTTATCTAAAATGAGTAAATGTTAAAATTTAAATATTGAGCAGTCGGCGCGAAAACTGTTCTCATTCATAACAAAAATAAATAAATTGAGTTATATAAATAGACAGAGTTATATATTTATATAGAGTTATACGAATAATAAGTATTAAAACATAACATTATTATTAGGAGTGTATAACGTGTGTGCGGTTCGAATTAGTTGTCAAGACAATTGTTTATACTGATGAAAAGTTACTTAAATATGTCACATAGCGTAGCTTATCAGAAATATTGCGAAATTCATGTTAGTTTTTCTTGTCGGTGATACAAAAAAAGATATGAATACAAACATTCAGACCGAGAAAAAAAATTACTCATCCTTCAGCTTTTGCCTTGCCTTCGAAGTTTCGAACCCGCACTTGATTGGCAGTCCGACGTAATACCTATTAAGCCACAGGGGTTGTTGAAAAATATTGTTGTCTTAATAAGCTTACGTTTAGGAAAAGTCTTCAAAGACAAACGTGACAAAAGAGAACTTTAATAGCCTTCGTCAACTTTAATCAAAACATAATTACGGGAACTGATGTAGCACCTTCGCGGGCAACGCGACCTCGTTTTGATTTACCTAAAATGAATAAATGTGGTTAAAATATTGAGCAGCCGACGCGAATAGGTACTGTTCCCATTCACAATAAACATACGAATATGATGTAAAACATGACCTGTTAAAGTTCTGTAGGTGGTAGAACTATTATGGTTCGCCCGGGGAAGTACCACCGCTGCACCCACTTCTGCCGTGAACCAACTCTATTGTGTTTCGGTGGAAAGGTGCAGTTGCCGGCCGCACTTATATAAGGTGACCACCAGCCTTCGGAGTAGCAGCGCAACTGCATACGACCTCAGACAAGACTTACCTATGATTGCTTGAGGTTGTATGTAGATATCCATGGGCTGCAGCGACCGTTTAACATCACGTGGCCTGCATGCTCGTTTGCTACTCCATTCAAATAAAAAAAAGACATTTAACAGGAGTGTGATAATAACCTATATGCGGTTCGGATTTGGGTCGGTTCGTACATTTTAGCTATCTTTGTGACCGACGCGTACTTTTACCTTGCTGAAACTATTACCAAGCTCTTAGCGAATTTCAAGTTGCGTTTGGTGCTATACAGTGCCTCTTTTCCCCTTGACGAAAGTATCAATCTTCAATGGGGCCTCCATGATAATTATTTTTTGAGTGAGTTTTGCATAGACTCTTAGATTATAGATACCTATATAAATGAGATATTTTTGTATTAGCAACAATGTGCTTAAATGTCGTACGGCACCCGCTAAATTGACAGTTCAACTTTTCATGAGTCTCTTCTGTAACTAAAATTTGCGTAAAATTTGCGTCAAAATATAACGAGTGATAGTTGATGCTACCCATTTTTGTTTCATTTTTGTTATATTTAACTTTAACTGACATGTACTTTACCTTATTGTTACCGCGTGTGACACAAACGAAGCGTTGTCAAGACAATTGTTTGAACTGACGAGAAGTTACTTTGTAGGCCACGTAGCTTATCAGGAATATTGCGAAGTTCATGTTAGCTCTTCTTGTCGGCGATACTATCAAGCATAGTTGCACTTCCCTATTTCATCTCTTAACTATCTACTTTGAGTTTAGTTTGATCTCCACCGAACGATTGAACTGTAGTTATGATAACGATTCTTGCCAGTTGCTAATATCCGTAATAAGTAATTATAAATGCCTGTTTATAAAATATTATAGGAGAACAAAGAAGAAAATTGAGAACCGGGGGTATAAAAGGCGAAGCAAGCCGCCTCCGAGTTTAGTTCTCATTTATTAGTCGTCTAGGACGTTACTCTGCCATTTTTATTGTCGAATTGTTGCCATTGTATTAAGTTAAATTATTATTAGTTAAATTGTTAATTTGTTAATTTTTCAATTGTTGTTTTGTTAATTTTTCAAACACACAATTAAAAAAAAAATTGTGTGCTAAAAATTTGTTTAAAAAAAACAATTTCCTGACAAATATCCTATTGATGGACCTATTACTGTACCTATATTTATAGTTATAGGCGAAAACCTACAGTTAATTCTCTAATACTGGATTCAAAACTTTGTATTGAGTATTTTTTTTAAATTGATTTACTTAAACTTCAAAACATATTACTAAAGAAGATATTCAAATTACAAGAAAATTTAAAATAAATATACACATTACCTAAGGAGAATGATATAGTATGAAACTTTTCAAGCATCAGCAATCGTATTTAATAAATGACAAAATGGCGCAATAGCTGTTTCCTTTCCAAGCAAATATCTGAAGTAAGACAGAACGTTATTATAACACTCGTGTATGCGGTTTGAATTAGTAGACAAAACAATTGTTTGAACTGTGCTTCACTGACGAGAAATTAGTTTCGAGATCATGTCGTTTTTTGTAAATTCTGGCGAGTTTATTAGGATATCCGCCGAGCAGTCGACTTCAGTTTCACTATAGTATTGCACTGATGGCTGATTGATAAAGACAACGGTCTCCGACATCGAGATACCGAGTTAAAATTCACGAGCGCGCACCTCTGACGAAGAAATTTGTTAATTAACTTCGATAGTTTCTATTACTGTGCATGCTTGAGAGAAACTCATAATTTCTCGATGTTCACCAATCCGCACTTGATCAGCGTAGCCTAAATCCCTCTCACTTCCGAAAAGGGGATCTGTGCCCAGTTGGTCCTACAACAATAAAGAAAATGTTGGAAAAAATTGTATTGCGAGAATTCGACTAAACTATGCACTTCAAGTTGATGCAAAACTACAAGAAATGATTGAGCTCTAATTTTGATAACAGAAAAATGCTACTGACATCTTTATCAGTTGACTAACCATAGATTTATTCATCTTTAATTCTGTGTCCTACCAATGAGAAGTCTGAAGTTTGAAAAGTTGCATAGTTTTTTTTAAAGTTGAAGTTAAAGTTGCATATAGTTTATTTAGATGATCACGTAATTATCAACAATAGTTCCACTGTTGTATTGCAACAAAACCACAACTATCCACTTCAAGTTGATTGTTGATAGATAGACAAAGTAGAGAAAGCCACTTGATAATAGTTGTGATAAAACTAATGCTGCCGTCAATATCATCAGTGAACACGTATCTGTTACACGTAACTATTATACTCGTAGTACGCTCAACTAACGAAAAGTTTGAAGTTTGTAAGCTGGTTAGTTTGTCAGGACTGTTACATTTACGTAAGTTTTCTTTACTCGTTTGCTTCAATTTCGCTTAAGTATGCATCAACAAAGCCACAACTATCCACTTCAAGTAAATGCCAAAGTAACAGAAGCTACCTATTTGACTGAATACTATGCTACTGTCATTATTAATAGTCAATTATGTACACATTAATCTATAACTCATAATAATAACAGTATATACTCTCCACTGGCTCGGCGTCTAGCGTAGAACGGAAGCGGTCTATGCAGTTAAGCCAAACGGGCGCGGTAGGTTGTAAGATGGGTGACCGATAGTGGCAAAAATTTTCATGCGCGGTTTCGTGCTTCGGAGGGCACGTTAAGCCGTCGGTCCTGGTTATTGTCAATAGATAACAGTCCTTCAAACTTGTCGGAGGTCTTATGGGCGGTTTGAAAACATCTGACAGCAGGCCACTAAACCACATCTCCACCAACCCGCGTTGGAGCAGCGTTGTGATAAAAGCTCCAGGCCGCCCCAATAAGGAGGAGAGACCCGTGCCCAGCAGTGGGACGCAAAAAAGGGTTGCAGCCATACTCTCCACTGATGAGATATTTGACGTGACTTACAAATTTCATTTGTAGGCCACATGCCTTGTCAGCACTGTTACAAAGTTTTCTTTATTTCGTTTACACGTACTATCTATTCTATTAACTACAGAGGCACTTCAGTCTTGGAACAATTCACAGTTACCCACTTCGAGTCAAGGAAAGGAGTAACTTTAGTGTTGATAACTCTTAATTCTTAAGTTACCTATAAATATATTCAGTAATAAATAAAACATTCAGAAAGGGCTTTTATACTTTAAAAAAAATATGGGATAAATAACATGGTTTGTAAACATAATAAGTAAACTAGTTATTTAGATTTAAGGCAAAAAGTTATATAGGTATATTTAAGTGTATTTTGATTTCTTTAACAAAATAATAGTATTTTTTTATTTCTTTATCAATATTTGCATACCTTACTGAGGTAAATATGGCGGACTTTAAATATATCAAACAACTTCTGTAATACCCATATTTGCGCAAATAAATTATTTTTCTTTTCTTTTTTTTCCTTACTTATTTTATGTATTTCACAACGAGAAACTTTACGTAATTTAACCACACTTGGCAAAGATATTAAGTAGCCGCCGTTAGGTTAAAGTAAACAAAAATGCAGAGTAAAACAGTATGTAGACTAACGTATCTTGAATTATCTGCTGAGACAATAATTTCAATTGTGTTCCACTGATGAGAACTTAGTTTGTAGGCCGCATAGCTTATCATGAATGTTGCGAAGTTTACATGTAGCTCTTGGAGTAGAAGTCCGCGATACAGTCAGCTACAGTTGAACTTTGTTATAGCAAGAAGTCGGCTATCCACTTGCAGTCAGTCCCGACCGCAAGAAGCGACGGAACTTTAGTTGTCATAATGCTTGCCTCATTTTAGGATTTCTAAAGTAATAAGTTCTTTACTTTTCTTTATAAATGTTTGTTAATTGTTCTAAGAATGGTAATATGTTTTATCGGTTTACACTGATTTAATTATCACGTGCCTTCTATAAGCGCGTAAATACGCTTAAGGAGTGTATTATGGGCACAGAACATATTAAAAGAGGTTAGAATGGAAATGCGGGGCAGACGCGCCAAAGATATGAGCAAACGCTCGTATCTCTATTGAAACACGCGATCGCGCTGCGATATGCGTGCTTGTGTGCGTGCTTGGGTGTGATTCGTTCATTTGAAATCGCGTAATTGTGTGGCGCTAAGATTGGCTACATTTGAAATTGCAAATATGTGCGTAAGTTTCATATTTATTTAATTACAGATGTAGTGGAGGTGAAAGGTGGGGCTGGATCGGCGACACCAGTTTTCATACGAACGGCGCATTATTGTCATTCTACCTCTTTTAAATATGTTCTATGATTGTGGGTATGGCACTCACAATATAGGACACATGACAGCACAGAAATTTAAACGCATCATTAAAATCTCTGTCTCATCGGTAATAAAACCTCGATCAGTAGATCGGCATAGTGACCATTACGACATCCAGATTGTGATATACTAAATAAGTGAGTAAAGAAATCCATTGATAGACTCGTTAGACTAGCAATTTCACTAAAATAACTAGTTGGGAAAACAATAACAATTAAATGGAAATTTAATGATAAAATATTTCTAAGCCTTGCGTGATATCAGAACCATATAAGCGCGTGGATATGATTATTGAAAAGCCGGTGTGAAAGCTATGTCCCTTCCAGGCAAACATATGTATGAGTCAAACGTCACGTTGTTAACACACCCATCCATGTGCGGTTAAAATTAGTTACTAAAACAATAATTGTGTGAACAGTGTTCCATCGATGAGAAACTACTTAGTTTGTAGGCCACATTGTCGAGAAATGTTGCGAGTTGACGTTAGTTCTTCGTTTGAAATCCATGATAATGTCAACTACAGTTGCACTTGATGTGCAACAAAGTCTCAACTACTAACATTACTATCCACTTCAAGTCAAGCAAAATACAAGAAGCGATTTATCTATGAGTTGTGAAGACCTAAATATTGTTGAAGACATAAAACTCATCTTACTATATGTTTATTTAATTCTGACCGATATTTTAAATTAATTTCTTGCTCCTGAGAAGTCTTTCTACTCTAACTTCTTTTGATTTTGTTAGTGATTTTCGAAATTTGTGCTTTATGATGAAAGTACCTGGACGCCCGAGCGTTGCTCGGATAAAAACAATTTATTTACTTGGTTTATTTTTAAGCAAAACATTCATTGACTTAGTGTTACTTTACAAATCCTTTTGAAATACCTAGCTCCCAATTAAAAAAAATTGTCACAAAAAATGAAAAACGCAATTTGCCTACTTGACATTTGAACCCGGGTCTCCAGCTCCGTAGTTGGCTTTCTTAACCATTCGACCAAGAAAGCTTTAATTCCATTGACGAAATTTTTATAGAAGTCTTTCATAATTATCGACATTGTCATTTGTTTGAAGGGTGAATTGTCAAATGTTGACCATTTGACGGCTTTCTACGCCACAATATTATTAATATTTTCCAATAGATGTCGGTAAGAGTAATTTTATATTTAACTGCATAAACATTTAAAAAAACGACAAATTCTATCAATAAAAAATTGTGGGTCGATTTATCATCCCCGCAACCAGTGTACTAAATTTCATCAAAATCTTTGGAGCCGTTTCCGAGATTCAAAAAATATATTTAGATATATACAAGAATTGCTCGTTTAAAGGTATTAGATATTATTGTAGAAATACGACAACGCATAGGTATGGTTAAAAGCACAATGTCGCAGCTTCAGAGAATTCGAAAGGACAGGAACATATCGATTAAAACCAAACTAAAACTGGTTCGGACCCTTCTCTATTTTCTTGTATGGAGCTGAGACATGAACCATAAAATCAGCAGATCGAAACCTCATAGATGCCTTCGAAATGTGGTGTTGGAAGAAAATGATCCAAATACCATGGACAGCACATAGGACCAACGCATCAATCCTTAAACAGCTACACATATAAACGAGGCTCTCTACCATATGTCTCAAGAAAATACTTAAGTACTTTGGTCATATTGCGAGAAAAAACGACGATAATCTAGAAAAACTTATGACTACCGGTAAGATTGAAGGAAAGAGGCATAGAGGACGAAGCCCAACACGTTGGTCTGATCAGATCCAGACATCAGAATCTCTTGAGATTCTTGATGCTCTCAAAGGCGCTGAAAACCGCAGCATGTGGAGGGATACAACAAGGAAAGCGCTTAGTGGTAGATTTTGTTCGTAGTTCAGAACTGACTCTTTATTTTTCTAACCAAAACTATGACAGTCACAACCCTCAGCACTTAGGAAACCGATTATGTGAGAGTGTGTGTGAGAGAGAGGGAGAAAGAGAGAGGGAGAAAGAGAGAGAGTTGTAATATTATTTTGTACAAATGACGGTAGATGAAGGTAGAAATTTTACTATAAGCAACGTTAGATTTTAAATGTTACGAGTGGAAACGAAATTCAAAGGTCAGTAATTGTATTGTGACAACTAACCGTTATTTAATTCTCAACTGCTGGTTCACGATCGATATTTTGAACAAATTTCTGGGCCCAGAGAAGTCTTTCTGCTCTAACTGATATTGATTTTGTTAGTGATTCTAGGAAAGTGTACGTTGTATTGTAATTTTATTTCGTACTTCTGGCGATTGGTGGTGGTGAAAAATATTGCAATAGGGTTCCATAATGTAGCATTTCATAATTTTCAGGTTTAAACCCGCAATATTACACTTTGATCCAAGAAAAACAGGTTAGGAACGTTTTCTCACAGATGTAGTCTGTACAATTTATACTGATCCTTTTTACATTTCTTTGTAATAAATGTTTTATCTACGCATTTACTTTCCATATTGGAATTGTAGGAATGCTGCAAAAAGTTTTAATAAGATCTTCAAAACACAGAAGCCAAGTAAAGTTAATTTAAATTAACGACATGAAAATTGTTTTGCTCCATGAACAAAATATAGAAAGTTTATTTGGTAAAATCATACACAGAAGACTATTAACCTCAGATATAATAAACAATACACAATCTCAAGCATTCGTGATATTAAGGTCGTATGCATTACTCCGGAGGTTGATGGTCATCTGAAGCCTAACTGGCTCTCGCAACTTTTTGCCATAAACTGGGTAAAGAGAACTGGGTGCCGCGGTGATATAATGGTTATCTCCTTGTTGCCACCACTTAAATCTTGACGTACTCGTAAGAAGGGTAAAAACTGAAAAAAAGGTAAAAACTTAACTTAAGAACCATACAGCTGACTTTCAGAAAACGTATCAAACTAAAATTATATTATTATTCTCATTAAAAAAAATCGTCCTGGCAGCCTCCCAGATGAAAACTAGGCCCAAAACATCTGCCCATCGAGATAGGACGACTACAGAAATTCAAAACTTCGAGTTTGCATTATGTTTTAAATTATTTTTAAGCATTTTTAGGGTTTCGTACCAATAAAGAAAAAAATCCTTGTAGACTCACTTATTTGGTAGTTTTTTTGTTTAAAAATGCAATTAATGCAAATATTAAGAGGTTACTTCTCTGTTTCGTTTCTTTGTTTATTTGTTTGTTTGTACTTCTTTCACGTACTGCTAACCCGCTGTCGGATGCTTTCAAACCACCCCTACCATAAGGCCTCCGACAAGGTTTAACGACTGCTATCTATCGACAACCGACCGACGGCTTAACGTGCTCTCCGAAGCACGGAAACGCGCATAAACGTTTTTTGCCACTAGCGGTCACCCATCTCACACCCGACCGCGCCCGTTTGGGTTAGGTTAGCTACATAGTCCGCTTGCGTTCTACGCTAGCCGCCGAGCCATGCGCGCTTCACTTTATAGCCTTTTAAAAAGATTTTATTTTATGGCACAAAGTTGAAATAATATTTTAAACATTGCCCAAATATAGTAAATTTACTGGCTTTTAGCTTAAAATCTCTGACCTCTCGTGCTGAATTTAAGTCCCAGCGTGCATCTCTAATTCTCGGAATTTGGAATTATATACGGTATGTTTACGATGCGGAAAAATATTGCGAAGAAAAACTGATATCCTGATACCTGAGACTGTAGTTACTGGGTTTTTTTTCTCACATATTTTCGACATAATAATATAAGTAATCAAACCATAACTTTGCTTAAGTTTTAAGACAAACGAGTGATTTAAGTAGTATTTAATCAGCAAAACTTCACGTCATTTACCGTTTCTCATAAAATCCGGTGTCCATTACTCGGCTGTCAGTGCATACTATGTGGTAAGTACTTACAGCTACAAAAGAGAATTCACCTTATCCAAAATACTAAATATTTATTGAAAGGAAATGATGATCCTCTCGTTAAAACACCGTCATTACTCTACCATACTGCAAAGTAAGGCAAGCTATAAAAATTGTTTAAAATCCGTAGTAAAAATCGTATTTCTGCTAGCATAACATTTTCAAACTCGTCGAAGGTAGTAAAACCGTCTTACAACACCGCACAAGATACTGTCACAGGCTGCGACGCAGTAAAAATGATAACAAAATGTCTTTCTCTGGCCGTGTTCGCATTATTTTTATATTACAGGTTTTGCGTGAATGTCTTTTTATATTAGTATATTTATTTCTCCTTGTCGTACCCTGATACTCTTTTAATCAACGTGGTTTTAAAATTAAATGAAGAAAAAGAAGGAGTCTTCAGCAAAGTTTGAATAAAATAAGAGAAAGATCATAATTTCCGGGTGTTAAATATTTCCTTGAAAAAAAAAAAACATTGTTCTGCTGTTAAAAAATAACTGCTTTATAACTGATTTTAAAAAGGAATCTGCTTTAAGTGTTCTTGGGAGCAGATTTTGTTCCTTGAGAACAAAAAAATAGACAAATTTAGTTTGTTAGTCATTTATAGTTAAGGCTAACGATATAGTCTATTGTAATATGTATACCGTATAATAGTTCTATTTACATATTACATCAACGAATTTCGCAGAGAAATAGACATTTTCGAGCTTGCAACAGTACAGATTCTGCATCAATAAATACGTAGAAACTGTGAGCTGCAAATAGACACATCAATGTTTTATAGTTCATTTATCTCACGAATGTGGGCTTACTATTTTCGTTGAGGAGTATGCGTATGTAAATTTTCTCTGTTTGCAATGCCTAAGAAACTGTGAAACGCGAGCAGCACCCCAGCTAGGCTAGAATTTAGCATTACTCTGCCTTGATCTTTTGTCTGCTATAAGAACACTTTAATAATAGTCCATTTTTATACGCTACAAGTTTATATGACCTATATTTATTTATTTAAACGTCTACTTCATTAAAACAAGCCCCGTGATATAAAATGGTCAGTCATCTGACGTCGTCTGTACTTTCACCATTCCTTTGGTGGCTGATAATCACCTTTTGTCAGTGTACCTATTAACCATACCTTAGTAACACTAGAATTGCTTTAGCTGTTGTATTTTTAACCATCTACTATAACGTTAAATCTTCCCAAAATTGCTGATGCTTATTTTCCTAGAAACTCAATCAAACCGATATCTTTAAAAATAAACCTAAGTGCCTTATGCGCAAACAATAATAATGTCAAGAAAATGTCTAACCTACATTATTGCATACGAGGGTACGCACCTCGCCTAGACAGATCTTAAGTTTCAAGCAACAACTCAAATATATATAAAGATAATGTGCGAGTGATAGACACTTCTAGATATTTATAGCTCTATATTGTATATATATCTCTGACGGGATTGTTTATAAACCTAAAAAATCTCTTTGCATTTATTATTTTCTGTTTTTACTGAACTGGAATCCATGTTTTTACTGAATTAAACCTATTTTTTTACTGAAATCTACCCCGAAACTGTCACTGATTCAACAGTATCAAATTCGCTCCTAGTATACACTGTTTTCACCGACAGATTTGCTTCAGTATTCTATTAGAAGAATACAAATTAATATGGTATTGTTTTATCACAGAAAAATATACTGTTCCCATTTGATAGATTAGTTTAATCATAAACATAATTGCAACACCCGAGCGAAACAGAATTAAATCACTAGTATATATGTTTATTGATCTGAGTACCAATATGTAATTAAAACTAATTCTTAGAACATCATTTCACGAATTCTTGATGCGGTTTAACATTGCTATTTTTATTTTTATTTTGTTGTTAGAAATTATATGATAATATGTGAGGTTTATAACTGGTACAATTAGATAATAAAAAAAAAATAATAATATTTGTACAAATAATATTTAGATCGCCATATTTACTCTTTAGGGTGTACAAATTTTATTTTAAAAGTTATATATTCTAAGATTTTAAAATTGAATTTAAATTATAAATTAATTATTTACAACAAATACGGTAGATTTTAGTAATTTTACATTATTATAATTTTCGTTAGTTAATTTAAATTAAACCAAATTTTGTGTTCAAGTGATCGTGTACCCGAACATTGGTCGAAAGTATAGAGGAAAATGAATATAACATAAATAACTTCAAGCTTCTGGCCCCACTCTCTTCACAGAACTTCTTGAATTTTTAACGTCAAAATAATAAATGTCATATAAAATGAGCCAGATTCCGAGATGATATCAAGCATTTTCCTCATACTTACTGTCGCGTAATGGCAAAGATAAGAAACCTAATTCGACTCAACAGGAAATGTATGTTACTTGTTTAGATCAAATAAAGCAAGGAACAGTTTTACATACATCAATGAAATTATAACTTATTCGATGGAAGTCCAACTTATAGATTTAATCTAGTCATACTTATGAATAAGCATACCACCACCTTAAATCACGCAGATCTATCTAGCTAAGTGAAACGGGCAAATTCGGATATGAGACGGGAGACTCATACTTGTAAATTCAAGTGCATTTTCGGTTGTAGTCGGTACAGGCTCTTGTAAAATTTACATTAGATTAAAAGCGTCTAACACGGAATTTTATGGACAGTTTGAAAACATCCAAGAGCGGGTTGCTAGCCCGTGTCTCCTCATAAAATCGAAATTAGATTTTAGAGTATATCAAATACAAAATCTCGTATTAGCCACCCACTTTTACGTCTAAAGTTTAAAATATGCGACTAAGCAGCTCTCTATAAAGATCTTTATAAAGCTTTAGCAAAATATTTTATAGATTCAAAGAAGTTTTTATCAGGATTTTGTAACGTTAAAAGACTACTAACGATACTAGTACCGATATCTTTAGGTGCTTTTACAGCTACGTTTTAGTTTTACCCTAACGCATTCTGCGGCACTGGGGAATCGCCACATTTAAAAGCGTAATATGATATTGCCAGCGCTGCTAAATACCTACTCAGGTGAGTTTAACTTGATCTGAAGCTGCTCAAGCGCTGAAGTTGAAACTAATGCTTATTTAAATAAATCATTTGAACACAACATTTTTCAAGTTATTCCAGTACTTACTTAGACTCAAAAAGAATTTCAGCCAACTGATGAGCACGGGTTTCTACCCTTTAATGCCTGAGGCCTGAAACTCTGCCATGCTGCTCCAATTCCAATGCAGCTTAGTGGAGATGCAGGTAAGTGGCCAACCCGCTGTCAGATGTTTATCGAGTCATGACGACAGCATTAATTGACCGCTACCTATCGATAACTACCGGGATCGTCGGCTTACGTGCCTTATAAAGCATGGAAACACGCATGAAATTCTCGCTAGTAGCAGTCGCTTTGGAATAGCAGCGTAGATCAAATGTGTTTTATGAACTTCTATGCTAGCCGCCGGGCCATATCCTCTTCTAAGATAAGTTAATGAAGATATATTGTTCACATTAAATTTGTACTTAAAAATATCGAAGTAACCTTTTTTGGCTCAGGGTATGGACTTCATACAAGCACGGAATTATAAAATAAAATTCGTAATCTACTTGACTTAAATGATATTATTTATTATGAAAAACAACTGAGTATATATTGTCCTATTATATAAGGATTACCTAAGGAGCTTTTGTATTAGCGTACGTATAATTTTTACTGAGACAGCAATTACACTGAAGATTTAAAATTTTTGTTCTTAACCTGGACATTTGCGTTTTTGTCTATCTGTTAGAAACGATTGTGCAGCTACGAATATTTTTTGAAAAATTTACTTTGCTAGGTACTTTAAAGTAAAATAATCAGAAAAAATGTCATCAACACCGTACAACGCCGTATTTTACTTATTCTCCAAAAATTGCTACAAACTAGTAAATAATTAATTATATTGTCGCGGGCGTTTCAAAAAACAATTTATTCTAAAATAGAAGCCCAACTTTTTCTAACTGTCCAGTTGCTTTACGCTACTAGTGATTTGGCTCTGTTAACGATGTAGAGTTTTGTTTCAGTAAAGTTTTTTAAAAAACAGTTTTTTTAATACAACAAGGTACCGTATTAAATTTTCCTTAATTTTCCTAATCTTTCTTCAAGCTCGTTACCGAGTTAATATAGAATGTAACCGCCGCGGGCGTTTTGAAACAATTTATTGTTAAACAGCGGCCCAACTTTTTCTAACTGTCCAGTTGGCGCTGTTGGCGCTGTTGGCGCTACTAGTAATTTGGTTCGGTTGAGAATGGAGAGTTTTGTTTCAATAAAAATTGTAGGTAAATTTGTTTTTTTTTTGACGTAACAATGTCTAATAAATCGATGAACGCCGGCTGCACGCAAGAAAAAAGGATGACTCTTTGTACGTTACGCTGTGTACTCTTGACATGGAAATGTCTAATAAATCGATGAACGCCGGCTGCACGCAAGAAAAAAGGATGACTCATTGTACGTTACGCTATGTACTCTTGACATGGAAACGTCTAATAAATCGATGAGCGCCGGCTGGACGCAAGAAAAAAGGATGACTCATTGTATGTTACGCTATGTACTCATATGTACATACACGTTAAGAAACAGTTATTTGTAAAACAGTGGTCCAACATTTTCTAACTGTCCAGTTGCTGTTGGCGCTACTAGTAATTTGGTTCGGTTGACAATGGAGAGTTTTGTTTCAATAAAAATTGTAGATAACAGTGTTTTTTTTGACGTGACAATATCTAATAAATCGATGAACGCCGGCTGCACGCAAGAAAAAAGGATGACTCATTGTACGTTACGCTATGTACTCGTATGTACATACACGTTAAGAAAGAGTTATTTGTAAAACAAAGGTCCAACATTTTCTAACTGTCCAGTTTCTGTTGGCGCTGCTAGTAATTTGGCGCTGTAAGTTGTCTAACCTTACACAGCTGATAGACAGTATGAATTAACTTGAAGTGCCGTGTTTTTTTTTTCAAATTTAACATCATCCCATTGTGCCCCAGCAAGCCATTGGAATTGAAGTTATTGTTATGTAGAGTAAAAAAAGCTTCGAATGTACAATTTAGTTAGACTTTTATAATTATCACTTAATAATTATCAAACAAAATTGTCGACATTAATTTTATGATACGAATTAACTTACACGCTTTGACGAGCAGTACTACCACTGCACCCATTCAGCCGTGAAGTAATGTGCGGTTGCCGACCAGTCATACATGAGGCGACTTTTGAAGAAGCAGTGCCTCTTCATTCAACCTCACGTAAGGCTTGAGGTTGTTAATGTTAATGGTCATTAATTGATTAATTAATTCATTCATTAATAATTATTATAATTCATTGTCCTTGTTCATCCAAGGACTGTAAGAATACCTTCAACTGCCTTGCATGCTCTTTTACTACTGCGTTTAAATCATTCCATCCCTTTATTCATCAATTTTGGATTCATCAATTCTGTAGGTCGTTACAAAGTACAGCGTGATTTTTTTGTTTTTTGTTGAACTTGCTTGGAACTGGGAACGAGTAACTAATAACTTTTAGCGCCGAGGGCGTTTTGAAATTGTTTAATGCTAAACGGTGGCCCAACTATTTTTTAAATTATTTAGCTGTTATTGATGCTACTAGCTGCTATAGTCGCACAGAAATTGAATCAGTATAGTTTTAAGTACTTATATCTACATTATTTCCTTAATTTTTGATAAAAAAATTCTAATAAAATCAGGTGCTGCTTTTAAACTTTCTTTCCTTTATAAACAATGCTTTAAAAATCATACCTACCATCAAACGGAACTAAAACTCTCCATACAACATATTGTAACCATTGTTGCAAGTGTCATTTTCAACTCCATAGTTTAGTCACTACTTACAAAAAAATGTTTTTGATGTATATTTGTCTGTCTGTCCTTGTAAGAAATTAACATTGATCCACAGCTGAAAAATGTGCCACATGATAAATCGTTTTTTAATTATTATTTTGTTGTCTTTCTAGGTCACATTCATGATAACATTCTCAATATCAAGAACTCCATTACGATCAACAGTAACGACATCTGTCGCGTTCAATGTGTAGAACGCTAACGAGAACGTTTTTCCAAGAAATTGTCGGAACAAAGTCGTCGCATGTAATCTCAATTGGCGTAAGGGACAAAACCTGTTTTTTGGATATGAGCAAAAAACCGTTTTTTTTAAAGCGTTATATTTTTAATGTCGTTGTAGCTAATTAAAATTTCTCCAAGAAGAATATACCTATTTTTTAATGCTCTTTGCAGCTGAATTTTCATAAACAGCCTACCTAGCGTAATAAAAAAGTTGAGTGTCCTTTACGCCCTGATTTTTTTGTTCATTTGACACTTACGCAATATAAAATTTAAGAAATTTTATGAAATTACGTCGTAAAAGAATTGTTTACAAACAATACATAACAATTTAAGCCGTAAGGCTAGACAAAATATAAAAGTCAGGGCGTAAGTGACTGAGTAAACTACTGATATTATTCAGTTTCGTTCAGTTTCATTGTTATTTTCTTTACCTAATGCCAGGGCCGTCTTAAGTCTATTCTGCGCCGGGGTGCGGGAATCAGCCTGCGCCCTCGTTTTTTTTTTACACTGCAGCGTGGCACGTGACTGCAGTATGAAAGGGGTCCTAGTCAACCAAGAAAACACAATACACGTAATTTTGATAATTTATTTATTTATTACTCTAAAAAACAAAATTAACTTAAAACTTCGATTACTAAATATCTATTTATTACATGTAAATACACATACATCAAACAAACTCAATTTTTCTTGCTTTTGAGTTGGCAAAGATTTTAATTAAATCATTTATTTTTATAACAATTTTGGATTCTATACTTATAATAGCTAAGTTTGTCAGTCTGTCTTGGGTCATGGTTGAACGTAGATAATTTTTTATTAATTTTAATTTTGAAAAGGATCTTTCACCTTCTGCTACTGTTACAGGCAGTGTTAAATATATACGCAGAGCTGTTGAGATATTGGGAAATGAGGAAATTAAATTATTAGAATTTATATAGCTTAAAATATCAGTGGGAGTACTTGTTGATGCATTGGGAAAAAATATTGCCAACAATTCTAATTCATTATATAAATCCTCCCCGTTAATATCAAATCTATTTTTAAATGTTAGTTTTTCTTGGAGCCGATAACACTGAGATTTTTTTTCTTGCATCTCTAATTTATTCCAGCATTCAATGTTTTGGAAGAGTGAAAAAACTGAATTGTGTTCCGTCAGCAAATCGAATCTCTCATTTAATTTCGAGATAGCAGTGTCCAGTAGAAAAAAATAAAAACATACTTTAAATTTGTTGGTTGGGTCTAAAATGGGCTCATCTGCAGCCTCGTAATCAAAATGTCTTTTTCGGGGTCGTGGACGAGCAGTTTCTTTAAATTCTGTTTCGCATTCTAATTCTTCAGCAATTAATTTTGCATCAGATAACAACTGTTCAAACGCGCTATCGGTGCGGTATTTCTCCAAATCTTTTTTAACCAGATTAATCATTTTGGTAGCTTCTGAAATAATTACGTCCGATTTTTGCAAATTTTTGCTTACAATATTAATCTTTAGTAAAATATTGTACCATATAACTACTGAACATATAAATCTATAAGACTTTAATTTGGCTATTATTGAACTCGCTATGTTTTTTGTGTCGCTGTCATACTTGTTATTTGTAAAAATATAGTATAATGCATCGTAAATTTTATCCATGTTAAAACGGAGTGCTCTAAGAGCATCAAATCTACTTTCCCAACGCGTATTTGAAAGAGGTTTTAATGTCAAAGTAGGTATCTGCTTCATCATAATTACATCCCAGCGTGATGTGGATGCTGAAAAAAATACATAGATTTCTTGGACAATACTGAAAAAGTTTGTAATTTCCAATGAGCTTTTAGCGGCGTCATTTACTACTAAATTAAGGGAGTGAGCAGCACACGGTACGTAAAAAGCACAAGGATTCATGTCCAATTTTTTTTTTGAAGGCCTATATTTTTCCCCCTCATATTGGCCCCATTATCATAACCTTGGCCTCTCAAATCATCTAATTCAATATCGAATGATTTTAAGAAATCTAACAAATATGTCGCCAACCCTTGTCCGGTAGTATCAGTTACAGGTAAAAAACCTAAAAAATGTTCTCGTACCTCAGCGCGTTTTGTCGATGGATTTAAATAAATAAACCTCACAATAACAGTAAGTTGTTCTTGGTGTGAAATATCAGGTGTGCAATCTAGAATTACAGAGTAGTATTTACATTGCTTCAGAAGACTAATTATAGTCGTTTTTATTTTTTTTAGCAATTGTACTAATCAGTTCATTTTGAATGTTATGACCAAGATAATGTGGCATGCGATGCTGAGCTCTTTGAATTCGAGCAATGTGTTCTGATAGTGTACTATCAAAATTAGATATACTCTCCACCAACTTTAAAAAATTACCATTATTTGGGTCATACAACTTCTCGGTTGTGCCCCTAAATGCTATATTTTGACCTGCTAAAAATTTTATAATTTCGATTATCCTTTCCAAAACTGCCGTCCACCTTTTTCTTTCGCGGTCTACTTCAGTTTGATTTACCGAGTCTACTGTTTGCCCTTTCAATAAGTCATTTTTTAGATCCAAATATTTTTTAAAGAACATATGTGCCCTGAACTTTTTTCATGTCGTTCTATATTTCTCGACAAATGCCCCCAGTCTTTGTAACCAGTGGGGGCATTAAATGCAGTGACATTATTATTAAATAGCTTACAGTGAAAACAAAATACAGAATCAGTAGATGTGAAATATACAAGCCAAACTCGATGAATAATTTCGTTGTTTTGTAACTTTTTACTGTAATATGTATCTGAAAACGACCTCATGTTACTATCTGAAGGATAGTTGGTTTTTTTTATCTGAATCGGTCCACGTTCTGTTAAAAATAATCTTAAATGATCGGGTATTACTTGCGGCCAGAGAGCAGGATCATTCGCGACATTTTCACAAAATCGTACATCTGGTTCTGTTGCTGGTTGCTTAACAATTGGAATTGGTTCACTTGGAGATAGCGAGCTAGGCGAGGTACTGGTACTAGTATGAGCTGGAACTTGTGAAATACTCGTAGAAGTTTTCTCTTCCAAGTTGACTGTCTCTTCTAACTGTAGGGTGGATGTTGACGAAGATGTACCTAAAAAAACACAAGATAGTCAACAATTTGTGTAACCAAGTGTGGTAACAGGGCCACGCAATAATATTTTAGGACATTAAAAACAGCGCCTTAAAGTTATGGCGGGCAATCGGGCATAGTCTAATCCGTTAGTCCGGGCGACCGCGCTCAGTGTGGAATTGCCGAGGCGCTTACGCACGCTCTATGTGCAAACAGTAAGAAATTAAAATACTTTAGTTGCGATTGGCGGATCTCTCCTGCGGCTACTTCATGAAAAAACATAATTCATAATCCCCAAAAACAAATCACATACACACAAGCCATATAAGTACAGATAATAAGTACAGACAGTCCAGTCCACTGTTAGACATGAGCCTCCAAAACTATGGGGTTATTTATTGCCATAATCTCCACGATTGGAACGCGTGTAAGACATATCACACATTACAAAAATTTAACAAAAGGTCTGAGAAGGTATGTATTTGAATAAATATTGCACCGGCCGGGATTCGAACCTGAGACCTTTGACACAAGAGTGAGTTAGTTACTAAACATTGCGCCTTCCGGTGCGCAATCCGCAAAAAACAATTAATTAGATATTGTCATAATCATAAAAACCTACGTCTTTATTTAAGACTCATTTATTAGGTATACAGTTACAGGTAACTTATACAAAAAATAAGTGTAATAATAATAAGTAGGTAGGAACTTAGGGATCGAACCAAGGCAGGATACACCAGCGACTTATGTCACTGATTTATGCCACTTCAGATGTTTTACGAGTATTTATGGTACCAACTTCAACTGACTGAACTTACCAGGTCGAAAGAAAGAGTCAATCGGAGAAGTTAGCTTTTTAATTTTTTCTTCTTTCTCCAGTTTCCTTTTTCTATTTTGAGCACCCGATGGTTTCTTTTTTTCCCCTAATTCGGCCATCTACAATAAAATCAAATTTCAATTTAGTAGGTACTTAATTTTTCTTTCTATAATCTAAATAAAGCAAGTAGTTTTTTATCAATCACTAACATTAGGGTCATTAAGAATTTGTATTTTTGCAATTATAAACAAACTAGCGGCCGCCCGCGACTTCGTCCGCGTGGACTTTGGTATTCGTCATAGCATGATGTTATGTAGCCTATAGCCTTCCTCGATAAATGGACTATCCATCCAACACAAAAAGAATTTTTCAATTCGAACCAGTAGTTCCTGAGATTAGCGCGTTCAAACAAACAAACAAACTCTTCAGCTTTACATATTAGTATAGATAAACAAAACAGTCATGACTCTCTCTCATAAACAAATGATGTGATGATAATGATTGCAATGTACCTAATACCAACACTTATAAAATAAAATTGACTTACCTTTACATTTTTTCTCTAAGAACTTCCGTGCTAATTAGCCGGTTGTCGCAAATGAAATGAGTTAACGAATTCAATTACTTAAAAGAAGAAATCAGATCAATCACTGACCGACACTTACATAGGCGCCGCGCGCCGCACTGTAAATTAAAATGAACTTACACCTAATTGTAGTGGTTTAGAGATCATTTCTCTTTAAGTGCGAGCGCCCGGGCGGCTATGTCAAAGGACGCAACAGACGTACAGGTGCCTCGCCGCGCGCCCATTTCAAGTGAACTTACACTCTATTGACTTAGAGATCATTTCTCTTTAAGTGCGAGCGCCCGGACGGCTATGTCAAAGGACGCAACAGAAGTACCGGTGCCGCGCCGCCCGCCCATTTCAAATGAACTTACACTCTATTGACTTGGAGATTATTTTGCATGCTTCAAGTGCGGGCGACCGAGCGGTAACGTGTCAAACGTACATAAACATACACTCTGTTTGGATTAGAGGTTTTGCCGCGCGCGTGTTGTATTAAATAAAATTGTTATTTGTGTATGTTATGTAGTAATGCGCATACATATTTGTCGTAAGTAACTTAAAAATTCAGCGGTCGCCAGGCGCCCCCGGGCGCTCCGCGCCCGGGTGCACCGCGCCCCTTGCACCCCCTGGTAAAGACGGCCCTGCCTAATGCTTACTTTGATAAGAGAATTAACTCTGTTCATCAAAGTAATAAAAATGATATCTAAAAATTGTATTTCAAGACATTTATATAATAAAATTAGTATTTTTTTGTAGAAAAAGATGTTTTATTGGTTTCACCACTTACAAAATCATTGTTATTTGTAAGAAGATTACTAGTAAGAAGTACCTATTATGAAAACAAACAACTTAAATTCTTTTTTTTCAAACCTCAACTAATCGTAACTAATCGTTAGTGCTTGTTTGGCCTATCTACCTACCACTGGTTGTGTTTTACAGTAGAAAAGTTTCGTTTTGCTTTTTTTTTAGTCAGTCAGTGGTAGATATTACAAATAAGTACTAACCAGCCCTTTTTTTAAAAAAAATAGAGAAAAAAAGAACTCCTCTACTGCAAAGCAAGATACAACCAGTGGTAGATAGGCCAAACAAGCACTGGAGCGAAGTTATATTATTAGACTTATAAAACTTGAATAATTATTTATTAGAGATCAATTTTTATTTACTTAAGAGTCTTAAATTATTAAATTCTTTATAGGGTTGTAACAGGCTTAGGTGTCTAACATCTCAAATACAGACATGACAATTTTATTTTACGTTTTTGCAAGAAAAGTCCCTTACGAATTTTTTTAACGAAAATTGTGTTTAGGCGTGTAAAATTGTTAGGGCGCAACGGACATTTTTTTAAAGATAGAATTATTTCAAATATACCATTCGATAGAGCTCGACGAGCTGAGTATGGTGGCATTGATAGTTCATTTTCGCACTTTTGTCCCTTACGCCAATTGAGATTACGTGCGACGAAGTAAAGAAAACAAAAAGGGTGTTCTACGTTTTTTATTACATTGTTTTCTATACGGAATATCAGTTACATATTAATTTCCTTTAAATTTTGTACATCACCTCTCTCTCAGCTTATATCAGTCTATAGTTTTGGGTGACATTTTGTGCGTTATGTTATGTAGCTACATAAGACACAAAACGCTGACGCATGCTGTGCCCCGCGGTTTTACCCGCGTTAAAAAGGATCATTAGCATGAAGTGTATTTTGTGTGTATGAAGTGTATTATTTTTCGTATAGGTATATCACTGGTCCCAATTGAAACTAAAAATGTTATTTCTTAAAATACCCTCAAGTTTAACAGGTGTTCTCTTTCCAAAACAGGAACTTCACTTGCTTTGCTATACTTTTCTGCCAATTTTCAATGTTCGGAAGTAACACAAAAAATACTCGTTCGCAATTTTTAATGTGTTGCACGTGCCAGCTTTCTGTGATCGATTTTTAATCATGTAAATATGACAATCACAAAAGTAATAGTGAAATCGCATAGTAAAATATGAATCCTTATCGGTTAGTCAAGATTTTTGTTTGATGATTCGACATAATGTTCTACCAAGGCATTTGTTAGAAATAAGAAAATAGTACCTGGACGCCCGAGCGTTGCTCGGATAAAAACAATTGATTTTCCTGGTTTATTTTTAACCAAAATATTCATTGGCTTAGTGTTACTTAACAAAGCCTTTTGAAATGCCTACCTCTAAATAAAAAAATTGTCACAAAAAATAAAAAATGCAACTTGTCTACTTGAGGTTTGAACTAGGTTCTCTAGCTCCGTAGTCAGCTTTCGTAACCATTCGACCAAGAAAGCTTTAACTCCATGAGACGAAATTTTTATAGAGGTCTTATCATATCGACATTGTCATTTGTTTGAAGGGCGGATTGACAGTCGACATTTGATTGCTTTCTACGCCACAACATTATTAATATTCTCCAATAGATGTCAGTAAGAGTAATTTTGTATTTAATAGCATAAACATTAAATAAAACGACAATTTCTATCAAAAAAAAATTGCTGGATTATTTATCATCCCCGAAACCAGGGTAGGTACTAAATTTCATCAAAATCTTTGGAGCTGTTTCCGAGATTAAAAAAATATATTTAGATATATACAAGAATTGCTCGTTTAAAGGTATTAGATTAGATAGATATTTATTTGCCGTTTTTGTCTGCTATGGACTCTTAAACTGTTAACTTTAATCGTTTTAATAAAATTTGCACACCGTGTGCAGTTTAATCCAACTTGAAAGATAGGATAGCTTATATCTTAATTATAGGCGCAATATTTATTTATTATAATCATATAAATTCAAATCATCCCAGTGAAGCTAGGCCAGATCGCTATTTGTAATGACATGTAAGTCCAGCGGTAATAAGGCCAGGTACAATTAATAAAGTCCCTGTAGCTTCGGGATTAAGAACAGAGCTACGGTATCCCCTGCCTGATCGTAAGAGGCGACTAAACCGTCCAGCTAGCAGACCCGGGAGGGACGGCGGTGTATGCGTGGCCGCATGCCGCCGTGAACACCTGAAGGTGCAGGAGAGCACATCTGCTCTCCCGAAGATGGGCCCCTATGAAGAAAAGAAAACAACGGGCTGGCCACTACATCCGCATGTACCAACTTTCATTGAAGCAGCGCGGTGAGTAGGCCTCCAGGCATCTCCCATTCCCAGGAGTGGAAAAGAGGCGTGCAGCCACATACATACATGATAGTGTCTTCGCCATTCAAATACATGGCCCATTTCATACAGTAGAAACTATTCAGTTCGCTGACATTAGTTTTTAACAGAAGGAAGATTTTTAATTATTAGTCTTTTTATTTCAATGCATACAATAGTATGAAAAAAAACCCTGAGCCGTCGTGGATATGCATAATAGACAAGATTACGACAGGAACTAAACACAGCATAATAAAAAGGATGGGTGTCAATAAAGATAAACAATGTCGATTGCGGTCAAAAGTAGGATGGAGGTCATAAGAAGGATGAGTGTCAAAAAAACTAAGCTATGTCGAGTGCGGTCTCAAGTAGGATGGGTGGCTATTCAACTACATATAGTGCGGATGACGACTATTTATTTAATAAACATTTATTTTCATTTAATACAAAAATTCAATATTAATTTCAAGTTGCTTCGCCACACCAACTTTCCGGTTTACCCGGATAGATGTTTCACATCAAAAATCTCTTTAATAAAAGAATGAATTGTATAGTTGCTACACATTTTGTTGTACTTTGTACACGAAATACGATGGTACTTCTGGCTTCCGTGACCATAATTTCGTTCGGCTTTCGTTTCCATTGTAACAACTGCACCGCAATGCAATGCCACTTGGATTCAAATAATCTTTTCTTAGAGCACATAACAGGACATATTTATTTTACTATATATGTGTCTTGAAAGCGGCTTGGTTTGAGTTTAATGCTGTTTCCGTTTTTGATTTAATATAAAACCGTATAAAGTATTTGAAACGAATTGTTAATGGCGTTACTATGAAAAATGAACAGATCGTTTACTCCATTTGACTTTCGAAAAAATATGTTTGTTAACATCGCTATGAATTCAGTTTCATTATAAACTAGTGTTTCAATAAACAGTGAAAGTATGATATTTAAATTCTGCCAAAACAATAAGAATAAAGTGGAAAAAAGGATAATTTTATTTTTTACCGCTTGAAGTATGTTACACGGCAGACAATATTATGTATGCAACATATGAAAACTATCCTAAAAATACAATACAAACCATTAAAAGTATAATTGATATTATTTTATAATAATCGGAAGAAAACATGGAATACTTCTGAAGAAATGATGGAAATTTCGAAAGATTTTTCAAAGATGGAACCTAATTAGATCCCATCTTCGTTTTCTATAACATTTAATAAGCGAAATCCTAGTAAGAAAACGTTATTTATTAATATTACTGAGTTTGTTCATTGAAAATCCAATACCTCGCGATAAAATACATTTAATTTTGTATTAAAAAAAATACTAAATGGTGTAAAAAAGAAGTGTCCTTAAAATTTCATAAATAAATCTTTCGTTTTTTTTTCGATTTTGTAAGCTCTCACGTAAGTTCTTAACATCTTTACTTTGAAGAAACAGATATTATTGTATCTTATCTTCACTCTCAATAACTCAAACTCCGGAGGATTTAAATTTTAGTCTTCAAATCAAAAATAAATCACAAATCATAAAAATATCATATTAGTTTTATATGAAATACCTATATTGATAAATATAAAAAATAAATATAAAATAAATGATACTAATATTAAAACATTCTTTGTTGTCATACGAGAGCAATATGGTTCGACGTAGAAATATGATACAATAACATCTCATTATATTGTTCCTCTAATAATTATACCCCAAATAGCTATTACAGACACATTTCTCGCAGGAAATGTTGATAGAATTATTTTTCTGTTTCGATAATAAATATAAATGCGTAGACCGCAAGTAATTTAAGAAACTAAGCCAAAGGGCGCGGTCAGGTGTGAGATGGGTGACCATTTTTTTCCAACCTTTTTTATGTCCCACTACTGGGCACAGGTCTCCTCTCATATGTGAGAGAGATTTAGGCCATAGTCCACCACGCTTGCCAAGTGCGGATTGGTGGACAGTGCGGATTGGTGGACAGCCGCTGAGCCGTCGGTGAAGGTCGTTATTGATTGATAACAGTCAACAAGCCTTTTTTGAGGCCTTATGGGCAGTTTCGTCTGCGGGTTTTTCACTAACCCGCATCTCACCCAAACCGCACTTGAGCATCGTGGTGGAGTAAGCTCCAGGCCTACCCAAAATGGGGCGAGACCCGTGCCCAGCAGTGGGACGCAAAAAGGCTTGTAGCCAGCCAGTCTAACCTCTCTCAATGTAACCATTTACAATGTTTATCTCAATTTTACGTAGAAATTTCAACCTCGCAATTTCAACGGTGATACGTTCATAAATTCAATGAAATTACCCATCTTTCTGCGCTTCAAAGAGGCCATATATTTCCTCGTGGAGACAGCGCCTTGCAATGTCGACCATCACGCGAATGATAAATCAGTATGGCTCGCAATATGGAGCAAAAACCAGCTGCTCATGAATTCCAAATTTAAATATTTAAATCAGTTTGGAAAATGAAAGAAACGTATGATACGCAGCGGAAGGAACCATAGAACCACTTTTCTTTTACACGCTAAACGAGGTAAAAATAGGTAATAAAAGTATGAGAAAAACGTTAAGTGATTAAGGGTATCAAAATGATTGGATGCATTTTTTACCGACTTCCAAAAGGAGGAGGTACTGTATTCGGCTGTATGTATTTTTTTTTTTATATATGTTCACCGATTACTCCGCCGTTTGTGGACCGATTTTCAAAATTCTTTTTTTGTTCGTATGCTTATACTCCCGAGGTGGTCCCATTGTCACCAAATCAGGATCTGATGATGGGATCCCAGGGAAATCGAGGGGAACTCTCAAATTTTATAGGCACACACATTGATTTTCTTATACTTTCTGAAGCATAAGAGATATTTGTGCATAGTAATCATCATCTCATGTTGCTGAGCTGATGATGGAAGGTACTGCAACAGTGGGGAGTTGAAAGCAAATTCTTTCAATAAATAGTTTGTTATTCCAAATCTTACATTCCTGAGGTGGTCCAACTGTCAACAAGTCAAAGTCTGATGAGGGGATCCCGGAGAAATCGAAGGGAACATTCAAATTTTACAGCACAACAAATGATTTTCATATTTTTACTAAAGCAAAACAGGCATTTTTGTATAATTATCATCATATCATGTTGCTGAGCTGATGATGGAAGGTACTACGAAGGTTAGGAGTTGAGAGCAAATTCTTTCAATAAATGTTTTTTTGTTGGAAATCTTACATTCCTGAGGTGGTCCAATTGTCACCAAGTCAAAGTCTGATGATGGTATCCCAGAGAAATCGAAGGGAACATTCAAATTTTATAGCACAACAAATGATTTTTCATATTTTTATTAAAGCAAAATAGGTATTTGTGTATAATTATCATCATATCATGTTGCTGAGCTGATGATGGAAGGTACTATAACGGTTAGGAGTTGAGAGCAAATTCTTTCAATAAATGGTTTTTTGTTGGAAATCTTACATTCCTGAGGTGGCCCAACTGTCACCATGGCAAAATTTTATGATGTGATACTAGGGAAATCGAGGGAAACACTGAAACTTAATAGGCATACACATTCTTATAGTCATATTTTTTAACAAAATACAAATGCATATTTATGTCCGGTAATTATCACCTCATGTTGCTAAGCTGATGATTGAAAGTACAACTCCTCAACGGTTAGGAGCTGAGAGCAAATTCTTTCATTAATTTATATGTTCAGGTGGACCGATAGTAGTATTCTTTCAGGCTATAAGATGGCTATTAGATAAACATGATTATAAAAGGTATCTCTTTAACGTTTAGAAGTTAAGTGAAAAAATTTCTAATTATGCTTATACATATGCGAATAATTATTAAAATTACTAAAAAGAGTGAAATAAATTAAGTTTTTAACAAAAAAATAGAACCGACTTCAAACGGTAAAAAATAAAATTGTTCAGTACCTACTTCTTCTTGCTTATGGTAATGACTCTTAAAACTATTTTTGGAGTCGGGCCCTTAGTAAAATGTTCTGTCTTTGTAAATATAGTGTACCTTTCGTTCTGAATGGACACCAAATCCAATCCAATATAGCTTTACTGTCGGTGCCCATTTAGAAGGAATGGTACGACATTTTAGTAGGGGCCCGACTCCAAAAATAGTTTTAAGAGTCATTACCATAAGCAAGAAGAAGTAGGTACTGAACAATTTTATTTTTTACCGTTTGAAGTCGGTTCTATTTTTTTGTTAAAAACTTAATTTATACATAAATGTAATGTGTTGTCGTGTCGTGAAAAAGACAGACAGTCAGGTTGTGTCAAAAATGCTGATAATATTTTCAATGGGTATAATAGTTTAAAATTTAATGAAATGCTTTACATTTTATTATTATTTTATTTCTTATTTATTTTACATTAATGGAAAAATGAATTCGACACAACAAGCAAAATTTGAGAATACTTTTTGAACATACTTGAACACTTTATTCGCTAATTATATTCGCTGATACTTTATTCTATTGATATTGATAAACAGGTACTTAACATTATTCAAATAGTAAATCAAAATGAAGTAGAAAATTACAAGAATTTTCTTGCGTCTTAACAAGGAAAAAAGCGTTGTAATGTACGCAGACTCTTGCTAAGAAAGCGGATTTATGACTATTAACACTGTTAATCTCACATTCTAAGAGACATTCCTTTACTTTTTCAACTATATACTTCACGCTGGACTGTAACCCCTTTTGCCTCTGCACCCCTTTGCACTGAAAAATACGAGTCTCTCCCCTTTAATAGGAGGCCTGGAAGACTCCAATGCGGGTTGGTGGAGAAGCGGTTTAGGTGCCAACCAGCTGTCGGAAGTTTTCAAGCCCATAAAGCCACTGACAATGTTTTGAAGCAGATGATGACCGCTATCTATTGATAAAAACCGACGATGATGGGACCGATGGATAACGTGCCCTCTGAAGCATGAAATAGCGCATGAAGTTATTCCCCTAGCTGTTATCCATCTCACATCCTACCGCGCCCGTTTCGCTTTGCTTTTGCCACACATTTTTTAAATTATTTCTGTATAAAATCAGACTTCTCAAAATCTAAAAAGTCCAAAAATACATGCGAAGTAGAGAATTCACAGTGCATATTTTGAAGGCACCTTTGATGCATATTTTATAAAGAAAATATTCGCTATCTAAAAGTGCCAGAGCTATCGTGCTCTTCGTTAGATCGATCTCATTTCCCGACGACTGCTTAAAGCTTGGAAATATTAGAAGTCATTTGTTACAGAACAGTCTGATGGTATCTTATCCAAGGAAACAAATAGTAGTGGTAGTCACAAAGTTTTATATAGAAAAATAGCAAGACGCTGAACAGAAAGACGAAATAAAGAAAGTAATGTTTTCTCGTAATATTATGGCCAAAGATGGCTGCAACCCTTTTTGCGTCCCACTGCTGGGCACGGGTCTCTCTCCATTATTGGGGAGGTCTGGAGCTTACTCCACCACGCTGCTCCAATGCGGGTTGGTGGAGATGCGAGTTAGTGGCCAAGCCGCTGTCGGATGTATTCAAACCACTCATTAGGCCTCCGACAAGGTTTAACGACTGTTACCTATTGACAACAACCGGGACCGACAGCTTAATGTTCTTTCCGAAGCACGGAAACGCGCATGAAATTTTTGCCACTAGCGGTCACCCATCTCACACCCGACCGCGCCAGTTTGGCTTAGCTGCACCGCTTGCATTCTACGCTAGCCGCCGAGCCATGCGCTGTTCAGCCTTATTACCAGTTGGCTGCAACCCTTTTTGCATCCCACTGCTGGGCACGGGTCTCTCCCCATTATTGGGGAGGCCTGGAGCTTACTCCACCACGCTGCTCCTATGCGGGTTGGTGGAGATGTGGGTTAGTGGCCAACCCGCTGTCGGATGTTTTCAAACCGCCCATAAGGCCTCCGACTAGGTTTAACGACTGTTATCTATCAACAACAACCGGGACCGACGGCTTAACGTGCCCTCCGAAGCACGGAAACGCGCATGAATTTTTTTTGCCACTAGCGGTCACCCATCTCACATCCGACCGCGCCCGTTTGGCTCAGCTGCATAGATCGCTTGCGTTCTACGCTAGCCGCCAGGCCATGCGCGCTTCGTTCGTATTACCAGTTACTTCATAATAAATGACAATCCTTTAGCTCTTTCCAATTGCAAGCTGCAGGTACCCACGCATCACGTGTGCGGTGACTATGGTTGGAGAAAGCCGACTCGACTCTTTGAAGAGCATTTGGTTCACATGCGTCGTACTGCTGATGCACCCCACTGTGCTGCTCTCGTACTAATAAATAGGCTGCTTGCTCAGAGACCTGACACTGACATCTTTTTTGATAGGCTAAGCAAATTTGTTAAGGTATGACAACACTTTTTAAGCACCCATATGTAATCTGGATAAGCCTGTATATTACATATTATATTACACGTTTAAGGTAAATTAATGATAAATAAATGAATAAATAATAATATACGTTCTTTAAATTGTGCTGAATTAAAAATAAAATGCATGCAAATAGTTGTAGAAAAGTTGGATATCAAAATACGAATGCATGTTTCTTCCTTTTTGAGGGTTCAATGCAATTTTTCACGAGACCCGTCGCGAGTCATACAAATATTCGTTTGTATACGTGAAAGGTTCTTCAACGTCTTTTCCGTAGAATTTTCCTACTGAGAGTCTAGTTAGGACCTTCCAATGAGCTCAAAATCTCGTTATAATACTCCCAACGAAAGCAAATGAAATGATAAAATAAAAAGACCGTTTAATGTGTAAAAGGAGCGCACATATTCTTTACATACAGTAGAAATCACCATTTATATTTTATTTTTCACCAGAATTGCTATAATGTAGAAGGAAAATTTTCAGCACCCTCATATGACTCATAAAAATGTGCGATGTTAACTGCTCCAACAGTGAATATTTACGAGGTTTAAAGTAATTTCAATCCCAAAAATCTAAAACTGGACTACTGAAAAATCACGCTAATAAAAGCATAAAACAAAAAACCTGCCCTTCAGAAATTTTGATGTAAAAATCCATTAGATGAACATATTACACGTAAAATATTTCAATGTATTTAATATTTATTATATTTATAGTTATACAATTACTAGCTGACCCGACAGACGTTTTCCTGTCTTAGCTATCTATGAATATTGAAATCGAATTTGTAAATATTTTTTTTATGGTGGTTAAGTATTCTTAATTTTTCTAGTTTTCCGCGCAATTTTCTTATATATATATATAGGTAACAGTATAGATAGGTAACAGTTTACTACAGTACCTATGTACTTCGTTTTGAAGCTTGTGCTAGAATGACAAAGTTATTTGGTGCACTAATCCGCTAGCAAGCCACATAAACCTGACCGTGAGAAAAACAGCCCCGTTTTTAATTTAGTCCGACGAAGTATAAAGGTTGTCATAATCATATTTTTAAACCTACAAATAAGAAAGTTAGGTCCGATATACCAATGTTTATACTGCTAACTTAACCCTTCTCCCGCCTTTTTAACCTTTTAGGTGGAAACTTTGTCCATTTCACCTGTACAAATCATTTTAAATTGTAATCAAGCACATAAATACCTACTCTACTTATACCTCAAAGTCCAGAAATGAGAAAACTCCATGTAAGCTTCACCCCCCTATTTCATTTCACTCTCGAGTTAGTTTACTTTTTGAAGGTTAAAAATATTTTGAGTAATTCTAGTATCGTATTGTAGAGCCATCTCCTGAATTAATAACTTTATTCAACAAATAATTCTATCTATCTACCTTCTTTTGGTATCTGAGGCTACGCCCGAGAGAGACAGCGAGTTAATTATCATTTCAACCACACAGGATTTTCAGCGAAACCTGCCAATGTCTTCCATTTTCCATATGTCTTCTGTCTAAATTCCATATGTCTTTTCTTTTCTTTTCGGGACAGAATCTTCGCAAGGTAAGTGAGGTAACTTAGGAGTGATACTGGGTTATGTGAGATGTATACCGCACTAAAACCTCCTCTGTGACCTGCCTCTGTGCTCAGAGGACTCCAATATCTCAAGTAGAACGTGCTAATGTCCTCCATGGGCGGTGCTCCAAACTTCCGCCCACAACTCCAGAAGTTCACATTTATTCGCCTCTTATGATTAAGTACCTAGCTGATCTGTTCTTATTGTATCTAGTCTAATTGTAGCTCATATTCATAACTTCCACCTACGGAGAGCAATTTCGAGCTAGCCAGCTAGAAACTGCCTACATTGTACAGAAACCTACATCAAATGTATGAAGAGTATTGTTTACGTATTTTATCTATGAAGTTTTTATGTTACTGTCCTATAAACTGTCATGGAAGAAAATAAAATAATGACAGATCTCGTTTTAACGTTTGATTCCGAGAGCTATTTCGAGAGGTAAGCGACGAAAAAGTACAAAAACTTTCTAATAGCATTTTTTTATATTCTGTATAATTGGTGGAGTATATAAATATTTTTGTCAGTCAGCAGGATTTCTTAACGTTTGGCGCAGAAGGTACTTACCTCAATTTAAAAAGAAATATTCACTGCAATAACTTTTCTAAAACCATAAAAAAGAAGCAAGCAGTCAATTAATATGGTAATTTTTACAGTGTTCAGTCATCCAAAACTTCTAACTCGGCGTATCAAGTATGAAAGTCGTTAAAAATAGTAACTAACATTTTGTTTTCATAAAAAAAATCATTCACAACTTTCACCATTTCTGAAATATTTCCATAACTGATGATCAACGCTTTTTTAATACCGTGCAACAGTTCATTATGGATTTCAAACACTAAGAAATTTAGCTGATGTGACGTACCTAATTAAAACAATATATTAGAAAATGGTTGCAAGTTTTCATTGTTTAGCTCTCTGAATATTTCATGTGTGTCAAATTTTTTAAGAGCGTTGTCCTGTCTTAAATATGTCATTGTATATTGCATTCGAATGGGATAGTGTATAAGTATTTTTTTAATTTTATAATTTTTCGTGCAATTTCCTTAATATTTTCTTACATAAGTACATTCTTCTGCCAATAACAAACACAACAAAAGAAGAATTAGCGGAAGAACCAGCCGTTCACGCGTGATGTCGTGACCAAGGGAAAATGGGATTCATTTTTATATATAGAGATACATGGTATTCTTGGTACTATTCCAATTTCAACTCTCCAAGAAAACAATACATGCTTGCAATAAAATAGTTATCATAAGCTTTATAATGAATTGGAATTATGCCCATATTATCTATATAGCGAATGTCATGGTAATATTCATATAAAAATTAAAATCTGAACGTAATTTTATATTTTCACAAGCTTAATATAATATCAATTTAATATGATTTACGATAACAAAGTTATAACGAACAGAAATAATATTATGTTACACGCTAAAAAAAATGAAATTTCCCTTTCCGGAGTTTTATCTGCGAATTTATTATAAGAGCATACGAACATCGAAAGTACCTGCAGAATAATCTATCAAACGTCATGTCTCGTGAACGTACCTACTGATTTTATATGCTAGACGCCAGCCGCGAAAATTATGTTACGCACTGCGAATTGAACAATGTCGTTGTTAGTTTAAAAATAAAGCTCAACATGATAAATCATTCTTAAAAGAAAAAGCTGTCGTGTATGATTGACAGTAATTATTGCGGTTTATTAAGCGTACATGCTCTGTGGCTGACGTTATGGCTGATTTACATTGATCCAATGGCTAGATCCAGCGTCGTTGCATTCCAGTGGTGGATTGGCGTTGCTACTGGATCAGGCCATTTACATTCTATCCAGTAGACACTCTTTGGTTAGGGCAACAACAAGTTTGCAGCAAAAGCGCAGGCAATTAAAATAGTGTCAAAAAATCTTTGTATCATACTGCTTCACACAAAAAAAGTCTTAATTTATGGCTTCGCGATGCGAATGAATTGTTTGAGAAAGGACGGATAAAGGAATGCTAATTTGAGAAAATACATATGTAAGTGATAGCAGAGTTGTTCAAAAAATATCAAAACAGACCCTGTTTAGATTTAGATATTTTTGGCAAACTTGTATTATATACCAAACAAACAGAAGTGTGGTCACTACTCGACTACGTTTATACGGCTCCTGTGACACTGGCGCGGTGTGTGCGGCGTGCGGTTGAAAAGTACTCGTAGGAATGATTCTGTTCCGATCCAGCGCTGGACACTGGACGCTGTACTGGATTGAAACATTTTTACATTGATCCAATGCCGATCCAGCACTGGATCAATGTAAATCGACTCCTAAGCCGTCGATCCCGGATTTAATCGATGGATATCAGTCGATAAGCCTTTTCGGGAGGCCTTATGTGCGACCTAACCTGCATCTCCACCAACTTGCATTGGAGCAACTTGGTGGAGTAAGATCCGTAGAAAAGGTCACCCGTGCCCAGCAGTGGGATGGAATAAAATAGTTAAACTGTAAAAAAAATAAAGTATATCAGTTACTATACTGTCTGCCTCTGTTTTTTTTACCCGATTGCGCCAGGAGGGTAGGGCTAGTAGTATCTGAGAAGACATTTATATTTTATTTTGCAGAGTCTGTCATTTTTATTATTTAAAAGAATCATCGGTCCAAGTTATGCTGGTTAGTGAAAAATTGGATAGCACTTTAAGTGCGAAACCAGGTCCAAAAAACCTGGCATAACTTCTATTTGAAGTAGTCGGTGTATCATAAAAATGGGTGCTGCTTCGAAAGTGATAGACAGAAGCAAGGCTTAAACTATTTCTAGACAACACCGTTAAGTTTAACTATAGTATGTCATATTACTCCCATGCAAATGGAATAGTAAAATTTAATATCGCTTTTTTATTTAAATACTAACTAAATGAAAGCAGCGGCTGGTCATTTGTCAATGCGCAGCCCGAGTTCCGGCTGAAAGCTGCTCCTTTTAATATTTGCAGCGAATTCACGCTTTATTTGCGAAAAGCCGTCATGCGGCTTGTAAATTATTAATGTGGTCGTCGCACAGCTTTCGTTGCTTTTTGTTACTTTGGAGTTACTCTGCCTTGTTTTAGTAGGTAAAGACAAGATTTGTAAACGTATTTATAAATTAGAAAAATATAATTTGTTTTTGATCAAAATATCATTTCGCTGCTACCTTTCAATGTGTATTACTATAGGTTTATGAATATTTCTTACGATAATTACTGAGCGTAGTAACAAAAAGGGATCTCCTTGTTGTTATTCGTAAGTACAGGCTACCGTCACAGCTTACCATATTGTGGATTGCTGTTTACCATTTGATTTCATGGTTGGCGTAATATTAAACAATACTACTGTTACTTATGTTGTGGTTACTAATTGATCTTCTTGTAACTAGGAAGGGTAATGTATATCATATTTATTATTCTGAACCATAAAGTGGAATGGTAAACTTTTAGATTCTCCAATTTAATTTAAACACAAACTAAATGAAAGCAGCTGCTGGCCATTTGTCAATGCGCGGGCCGAGTTCCGGCTGCAAGCTGCTCTTGTTAATATTTGCAGCGAATCCACGCTTTATTTGCGAACAGCCGTCATGCGGCTTGTAAATTATTAATGTGGTTTTAGCACAGCTTGTGCTGCGTTATCTGCCTTTTTCTATAAAGTTTTGTGGTTTTGTTAAGTCTGACGACCTACGTGGCGCAATGGTTACCATGCCGGACTGCCAATCGAAGGGTCCCGGGTTCGATTCCCGGCGAAATAGAATTTTTTGACTTTAAATTTCAGTTCTCGGTCTGATTGTCTATGTTTCTGTCTTGGTGTGTGTTGATGGTACCCACGACACAGGGTATATCTACCCTACTGGAGGACTATGAGTGTAAAGCGTTATTTATTTTTATATATTTTTTCAATTACGTTTCTTCGGGTTTCGTGCTATCAATGATCTTTGTTAATGTTTATTTGCTAAGAAACAATTCTTATAAAACACGTTAGGAATAAATTTGAAAACAGAGAGTTTATAAGATCAATAAAAGTCGCGTGTGTTGATTTTTCATGGTATTGCAGGACCTTTTGATGCGATTTTAAAGTCACATGGGTATTGTTTTACAGTTTCATATTCTTAATCTAAACCACTCCACTCCTCCCACTCCACCAAACCGCATTGGAGCAGCATGTTGGAGTAAGCTCCAGGCCTCCACATTAATGGGAAGAGACCCGTGCCCAGCAGTGGGACGCAAAAATGGTCGCAGCCAGTATAAAACATTTTTTTTGTCCTGGGTCGTCATACAAAAGTGATCAAAAGAATGGTTAAAAGACATCGTCCGTTCCTGGCCCTGCGTGGACAGGTTGCACATATAAAAACAATTATAGGTACCAAAAAATAATATTCATTTTTTTAACATCAATACATTAATTATTTTTGTACACAGTTTTAGATTTGAAATAGCTTACTTATTCAAATAGGTATTAAATTGAAACCGTAGCTTCTTTTTGCAGAATTCATTCGTCAGAGTTGTAAAAAATGTATTTTTTTTCAAAACACTTAATTATTTAGGGATATAACTCATATAACTAGTAAAAAGCTGAGCTTTGTGAGGACTCGCATACTTTGGTAATCATATTAAACCTGGTAATAAATTTTAAGGCAGTTTTAAATAATTATTTTAAAAACTCGAAGTCCAGATATTAATAATAAAAAAAGAAACCGAACTTATTGGCCGCATCGATGTCAACATTCCTATTCAATTAATGCAAAATATTAATTGTTAATCTTAATTTTTAATAGTTATAATATCACGTTTTTATAGATAATACATGTAGATATGAATTTTTAACTATTTGAAAGCACAAAATTAGGCGTAAAAGTTTTTCAATAAAGTGTACCTACAATGCTCATGATTGTTTTAGGGCTCTCTTCGATTGCCCTGATAATTTCTTAAAATAAGCTAGCCAGACAACTGGGTACAAAATAATATTATATTTCAATTTCAACTGTAATTAGGTATAAGATCTATATCACAAGTATGCTCAAATCAAGTGTTAATTGAGGACCAAATTGGAAAAAGTCCTTTAAAATGTTTTAAGTAATTGTAAGAAACACACAGTATTTTCCTTAGATAGTTATCCAAGTAAAAATTACCATAATCCAGGTATTTTACGCTTCAGAGTACAGCGCTCGACGAAATATTGTATCATCATTTGCATTTTAAGTGCAGTGACATCATATAACAGTGTAGCATAGAATGTAGCAGTTTATTGTATGACAACAGTGATTGATTACTCTGTCGCTGGTGTTTTGACGCCTTACAAAAATAATATTTTATGATGCGTGTATTCAAGTGTATTGGGCTATTGACTGATTGTTATCGTATATGTTTTACGTCACAATAAACATCAAATTTAATGTACCATCGTTCGTCGACGTTTTGTATAGCATTATTTATGCCATATTTATGTTGCACTTGAGTATCTGTAACATTGTAAGTTTATGAAACACTTTGTCATCCCTTTGGATTAACGATTTTTAGGGTTCCGTAGCCTAATGACAAAAAACGGAACCCTTATGGATTTGTGATGTCTGTCTGTCCGTCCGTATGTCACAGCCACTTTTTTCCGAAACTATAAGAACTATACTGTTGAAATTCGCCATATGACCACATCTCCGCCTATCGTACTAGGCTCAAGTGGCTCCCCATTCGCCTTCGCAGAAATGCTCATATACTTTCTGCTCTATACTGTGTCCTGTTCAACTCATCTAGTCCAAATTATTTAAAGGAACGTTTTGAATTTATCGGGTCTTCATCTTCCCATAATTTGACTCTTCGTTCTGCGACCAACAGCATACTTAGCATTCCTGTCCACTCCTCGGCGTACTATGGCAAATCCTTTACCGTGTACTCTGTTAAATTATGGAACTCTCTACCTAATTCCATCAGACGTGCTCAATCATTAAGTTTGTTTAAAAAGTTAGTTAAAGATCACTTTCTTTCTTTATAAGTTTTTATCTCTTTCCTCTCTCCTTCTGCTTTAGTCTCTCCTCACCTGTACTTACATTTACTTCTCCTTTCCTTTTTGCTGTCAGTGGTATCCTTGGTTGTCTCTGTTATTCTTTGCTGCTTCTTACTATTATTTCTTCTTACTATTATTCATTCTTACTACTTTGTTTTGAATATATTTACAGTACCTGTTTATTGTTTAATGCACCCTACCCTCTAATTTCGAATTTGTCTTATATAAGTATATTTCCTTCTCGGTTGTCTGGAAGAGATTGCTGTTTGTAGCAATAAGACCGCCTTTTGCTTTCGTGTTAATGTATCTATGTAATGTATGTTTTCCTTGTATTGGTGTGCAATAAAGAGTTTGTATTGTATTATTGTATTGTATTGTAATTCGGTACGTAGATGTATTCTGTGAAAAAAAGCAATAAATTTTGAGGGTTCCCCATTCTTGGAACTGAAACTCAAATTTTTTTTTCATCAAACCCATATACATCTATGGATAGGTCTTCAAAAATGATATTGAGGTTTTTAATATCATTTTTTTCTAAACTGAATAGTTTGCGCGAGAGACACTTCCAAAGTGGTAAAATGTTGGTCCCCCTGTAACTTCTAAAATAAGAGAATGATAAAACTAAAAAAATATATGATGTACATTACGATGCAAACTTCCACCAAAAATTGGTTTGAACAACATCTAGTAAGTAGTTTTTTTAATACGTCATAAATCGTAAACCACTTTTACCTTTCATTCAATCTTGATTGCAATGATTTCTATAGATAATCAAAGGCAATGATGTATTTCTGTTGCCGCTATTGTTATACAAATACTAAAAATAGAATAAAATAAATATTGAAGGGGGCTCTCATACAATAAACGTGAAATTTTATAGATAATGGTACGGAAACCTTCGTGCGTGAGTTCGACTCGCACTTGGCCGGTTTTTTAGTTACATCATTATGATTGGCGCTTTGTGGTGTTTATTACGAAATTAATGTGCATTCCTCTTATAGAAATTTAATATTGTTAGGACCTGAAGTTATGAGCAATAGTTATAACCTTTATTTAAAAATCATATTGAGTAAACTAAAATCCATTATACCTACTTATTTACGGTTATTTATATATTTTCGAATATGGTGAGGTTTTTCATGTTATTACGCAATTAGCAAAACATTCAATATCATCAACATCTATTTATGTATCCCATATACAGAGTGTAACAGTACCAAAAAGTCACCAATGCTATTGAGTGCTATATTTGTATGTATTTTAAGAAGAAGAACTCGGCGTCATAACGTTCTGCGAAGTCCCGAAGGGATGTAGTCTCCATTTCACACGTCAAATGTATGCTGTAGGATGTTCAAAGAGATTGCGTTTTTGGGCTCTGATTATCTGCAAAGTCTGGGTATTTTGAATTTACAGTATGCTACGAAAGACGTATTTCATGTTGGAAAGAACGTGTGACCTCTTTTGTATAATGATACTAGTACTTTGCAAGTGTTTATGGAAAACTTTAGTTTTTATCTAAAAGACATAGGTACTTTATAAGCTTAATAGCACGATTCTGAAGAGCTATTGCTATAGACAAGTACTAGAGTTTTTCATTAGGTACGGTTACACAAAGATCTCTTTGCTTAATTTTTTTTTCTAGCTTTTTTCGCTTTTTGATATACTTGTTGCTACACGGAAGCCTGAAATCCTTTGCGTTCTTATACTAACACTCTTCATGCTTTTGTAAGGTATCCGTAAAAATAAAAAATAAAACAATATTCTTTTACAAATACACAACGTTAGAATGCCATTGCTGCACTTTTTGAAGCTTTCCGAATTTTGATAATTTATAAAGCTTTATGTGATATATACGTAGGTACTTATTGATCGAGTCCTTGATAAATGATTTTTTTTATCAAAGAGGTCAATATCTTCGATGCTCTAAGGTTACAAACGACGTCAATCGCAATCTACCAACTTCACAAAGGACAGCGGAAGTAAAGAGGCGATTATGAGATTTTTATCTTATACTTATATAAAAAGAAGCGCGCATGGCCCTGCGGTTAGCGTAGAACGCAAAGCGATCTATGCAATTAAGCCAAACGGGCGCGGTCGGGTGTGAGATGGGTGACCGCTAGTGGCAAAAAAAAATTCATGCGCGTTTCCGTGCTTCGGAGGGCACGTTAAGCCTTCGGTCCCGGTTGTTGTCGATAGATAACAGTCGTTAAACCTTGTCGGAGGCCTTATGGGCGGTTTGAAAACATCCGACAGCGGGTTGGCCACTAACCTACATCTCCACCTACCCGCATTGGAGTAGCGCGGTGGTGTAAGCCCCAGACCTCACCAAATATGGAGAGACTCGTGCCCAGCACACAAAGACACAAAAACAGGTTAAGCTAACAAAAAGCTGTCTTAAGTGGGGAGTCTACAAACGATTCCATTACTGTAGATTACTCTGAAATGAAATTTTTAATACTCCTTGCAGTCACTTCAACAAAGCATTTTTTGTTCCGTGCTAGTTTAAATATCATTAATATTTTTCGCATAAAAGCAGTAGGTATGCTTTTCAGACTAAAAGTAGAATATTTTATTTAACATAAATATTGACACTAGCAAAAATTACGCTCTCACTTCGGATTTTTTATTTAAAACTCCATTGTTATTTCTAAAAAATTGGTCTGTACTAAAAACATTGTACGCAGCTATTATAAATCAAAACACCGTTTAACAAAACAACGCCTGGTCGGCCCACTACTCGTGGTCCTCAAGTGATAGATTACGTAAATATAATTTAGGAGCTCCGGGAGACCATAATGGAAGTCGGATGTAATGGGGCGGACATACGTTCTTTGGATGGGTCATTTTAATGACTGCGATATGGTGTTTGTTTATACAAAAGTAAAAAATTACGAAAGTAATTAGTTTTTTCAAGTAAGGTTTCGTAGTTATCCAGCAAGTAACGGGGCTGACATGAATTTTTCAGATCAGAATCAAATGACCATTGTTATGACGCAACTCACTGAGTTTCGAGATGAAAGTAGTATTCTTAAATATTTTTTTATATTGTATCGCGCTATGGGTGGTAAAAATAAATGTCATTTGTAACGAAGAAGGCTTTTACCGTCGCCTTTTAAAAGATCCAGTTGGCAGAATCCAAATTACTAGGCACAATTACCATGGTCCAAGTTCTTCGCTGTAGTCGTTGAAATATTTCTTCTTTGTCGCTTGGAGATCGCTTCGCTTTTTTTACGAGATATCGGTTCTAAAAGTTAGTTCCTGTAGCTCTGGGATTAAGAATAGAGCTACGGTATCCCCTGCCTGATCGTAAGAGGCGACTAAAAGGTGGCTTCCGGAGTTGTGGGCGGTGTGAATGGGAGGTCGATCCGCCTAGCCAACAGCCCCGGGAAGGACGGCGGTGTGTGCGTAGCCGCATGCCGCAGTAAGCATCGGAAGGTGCAGGAGAGCACATCTGCTTCCCGAAGATGGGTCAATTCTGGGCGCCGCGCGTGTATGACACCGGTGCGTTCCACTGGAGATGCCGGAGTCCTCCCCAAGCGCAGAGGAAGGCCACCGAGGGAGTTTTAGTACAGTCAAATCCCAAATAATCCGGTATCCTCTCACAAGGTCCCGGGTACCTTTGGAAGATTTTCCCCCCGATACCAAAAAAACGGTACTAAAAGTAGTAACATATATTATTCAACTAAGGAAACAGCAAGATTTATCAATAGTATATTTTATATATAATATATTTATTTGTTTCACCCCTTGCGTTCGCTCGGGCAGTCATCGCCATGGTCTGAAATCGTCTTTGTTTCATTCCGTGGCACTGTATTTTTCATATCACATGTAATGAAACAACGAGTTTTGATTTCTGTAGCCAGTCGAAGTAAGACTATTTCAGACAATCAGCGCAGTAATATCTTTTGACAACGATTTGACGACAGTTATCAATGCGATTCTGACAGACTTGAAATAAAGACGTAAATAATGAATAAATGAAGGTGCCGGTAAACAACGTTGTTTACCTTGGTTAAATAGGTTTGAAATTGTCTTATTTCGACTGGCAAAACAGAGATCAAAACTCGCTGTTTCAATGCATGTGATATGAAAAATAAATTTTCGGTTTAGTGTTAGCTTTTATAGTTTTAAGCAAATGCATGTCCTATTACGCATGACGTAATAATGTACGACACGCATGGCGCGGCTCCGGAAGACTGTAATGGAAGCCGGGTGTATTATTGTATATTATCAGGAATATTCTAAATTATAAAATAATGTACTATCAAAATATTCTGCGTTAATATTACAAGCTTTTATTTTGTTTCACCTGTCCAGTTTTCTGTCTGTCGTTGTGAATTTCTCGCTGAAATTTTGTATGCATGTATAAATCGGATGACAATGCAATATTATTATTATATAGAGCTGATCTGATTATAGACCTGAAAGGTGGCCATATGAACTCTGTAATTAAACGACACAACCCCATCGAGTTTGTGCTCGTATAATTCGTCTTAACGAGTATTTGGTGCTAGATGGTAACCAGGGTCTGATGATGGAGCTGGAAGGTGGCCATAGGAACTTCGTAATCAAATGACACAACCTCGTAGTCAATCATTCATCAAAAATACTAAAAAGCTAAACATAAAAATAAAATCTTTTTAAAACAAGGGTTAAAAAAACAGAAATAAAAAGTTAATAATAATTAAAAATACCCGATAATTTAAAAATAAAAGCGTGTTACATTTTGAATGCAAAAGAAAAATGATGAAGATGTAATATGATAAAAATGTTCTTTAATGTTGCATGAAAATGTAACACGCTAAAAATACAAAATTATTATCAAGTTCAAATTATTTTTGACTTTTTGGTTCTTTTAGCTAGTTTTTAAAAATATTTTTTTCTTTTATTTGTATTGCACGGTTTGACTTACCCTGTCGATTAGTATTTGCTTTAATTTCCTAAAATAGTTAAATTTTCAGCGCAATGAACAAATGTCTTTGAAACTTGATTTCTTTCAATATCACCTAAGGATGTGAAAAAATTACATTACTTAGGTTTCCAAATACTTATTATCAGTTATCTGCAAAAGTAACCTAACTTACGTAATTTGCTCTTATACGATATACTCGTACATTTTGTCGCAAGCCCTATGAACAATATAATTATTTATAATGTTATCAGTTTTCACATTTAAATTTTCAGATAAACTTTACAAAAAATCCTAAACCACTGCACGGAAAGTAGGTAGTCTACTCGAGCTCTAATAGTTATTTATCCTTGTATGAGGGAAAAGGGTCAACGAATAGCCCATCAGCCTGCGTAGGCCACCGCGGGGCCCTATTAAGTGCCTTTGTAATCCGACCGTAGCATCGCAGAAAACATCTCGTCAGATTGAAACTCGAAACGTCATTTTTTGTGAACAAAGGTAACTGGAGGCCACCGGCAATATTGTTACGAAATGACCATGAGGAAGATAAGTTATCGGATTTACCTTATGGAATTCTGCTGAACAACAAATTACGAAAGGGAATTTAGGTTTTTTTGGTCATAATAATTTTCGAATAAACGTACGATTTGACAATATTAATTTGTTTTATACAGGTAATTTATTTATAGGATTAAAGATCAACGTATTTTCCAGGATTTTGAACTTTGTAACTGAAAGCTTCTAAATCTAACAGATTCCGAAGTCTTTTGGAACTTATGAAATGTTGTGTGGGCGAAGGGTCTAATTTAGTAGTTGACATTTTATCTCCTTCCTGTTGATCAATGCTTTCAGAACTTTATTTAAAGACACATTTCTGATAATAATCATATTTACTCAACATTGTTGTAAATCTAGCGACTAAGTAAAAAATAAATATTGTAATAATGTTTCTTACATCACTGTGAATATAAAGATATTCAGATTAGATCAGAAATTCAGGTCTAATACTACATCTCTACCAAAAGCGGTGTTATTTTCTTTAATCCCTTCGGTTTACTAGTAAGATACTTACATTTATAATATTATAATTATAATTAAAGTAATGCTTTTAAATAAAATACGGTACATTATTAAAAATCTCAAATCCAAGGTGGTCGCTTCAATAATATGACAGCACTATATAAAAAACCAAGTTATTCTTAATATTGTCACAAAATGACCATGAGGAAGATAAGTTATCGGATTTACCTTTTGGAATTCTGCCGAGCAATCATGTGGAAAAAGAGGCTTAGGATCTTTGGTCGTTTTATTTTTTTGGTAATAATAATTTTGAATGAGCGTACATGTATAGAAATACTAGCCTTCCACCAGCGGCTCCGCCCGCGTGGACCCGTTTTATAGATTCCCGTAGGATAAAAACCATCCAATGTCCTTTCTCAAGGTCCACTCTATCTGTGCTATAAATTTCATTAAAATTGGTTCAGTAGTTTAAGCGGGAAAGCGTAGCAGACAGACAGAGTTAGTTTCAAGTTTATAATATTAAATATTTTAGATTTACCTGTTTCGTTTACTTAACTCCGAGGTTAGCTGAAAACATTTGAATTATTGTGTTGTGCAACTGCACGGTAAGCAGTAAGAGATATTTTATGCATGTCTGATGTCTTTTTCACTGGATAATCCTTACTTCCGTCTTCTGTTTCTCGTTTAGCAGTCAACTTACGTATTTATGGATGGCATATATTATTGGGTATTTTTGTCGAGATATAATTGTATTTATAAATTACTATACAGCATAATGTTCTGATCCTAATGATCCTGACTGATATGACCCCCTCCTCCCGAATTTCCACTGTCTGTATATAACGGTATATTTGTTGAAAACAGTAATCCATTAATCGTCTGGAATTATTTTTGCGGTTAAAAGTACAAGTAGTTGGTTAATTTTAAGTAATGATTAAAGCAGATCCAACTCCACAAGAACAAAGTTTTGTACAGTATCGAAAGCTTTAAACTCTACACTGTGAGATATACTGCACAAGAAGATATTTTGTGAGTAAAAAACACCTAACAATTTTTTTATTATAAAATGACAGTCCCTAAGTTATAAATTAGCTTAATGGCCTGGATATTGTTTCTATTTCGCAATTTACTGGAAGAATGTTAAACTTATCTTAAGAGGGAAAGTATCAGAAATTTTCAGACTTCATTAAAAATTTGGTCTACAACTTCATGAAGCTTGAAAAGTTTTCTCATTTTTCATTTTTGTAATTACTCATACCTAAATGAAGTTGGATAAAACTGGAAGGAACTAGCTATTTCATCTACTAGAACTAAAGTTAGTTTGAAATCTTTTACTTAACAACTTATAGCTTTAGCGTATGTTCACTGATGGAGTAGTCGTGACCACCATATACAACTGGATAAAAATCGATTAGAGTCATCAAATAGTACCCCCAAAATACATGTTTATTATTAACGGCATTGCTATGATAGAATGATAAGTAGGTTTAAGCAAATCAAAAAAGTATAAAAATAGAAATATATCTTTTATAACGTTGACCAAGGTAGCCCTTAGTAACCCTTAGTCCGATGGGTCAACCAATACAGCGGTCAACGTTAAGAGATAAATACCTAAAATCATTTTTATTTTTATAAACGTGCTTCGGAAGCATTGAGGAACAAAGTATGACCACACGGGTGTCAATGCTTTTATGCTTTAAGTTTGGAGGATATGTTTGGTGATCGCCTTTAGAATAATATAAAGCATCGTATTTGGATCCCTTCCGTTTTAGGGAATGGATATTTTCTCGATGTGTTTTACCTTTTCACAGTACAAAATGCCAAAAAAGATTTTTATCCATATTATCTTCGTTCTACACTCCACAAAAATTATCTTCGTCTTTCAGCAAGTTAAAATATCTGTACCCTAAGGACTCGTGTGCACATAAATTCAAAACATTTCAAGATAATAAAAGTGCCCTTACGACGCAAACAAATTCCTAAGTACAAAATTATCTTGAAACGAGTTAGACGAAAACATTAAGAACGGAGAGTGTTTTTACACTCGCATTAAAGTTTAGGCGCAAAATTTGAGATAAAGTGGCAGTCACGTACTAGTGAGTGATACCACGTCTACGGCTCATCAGTGGTCGCACGTGACGAATACAGCACAAACAGATTTCACAACACGACCACAATAAGAAGACCTGTGCCTTGACGGATTTGGACAGAATACAGATCTAACGGCCAGACCATACTAGCTACTTTTTACCGTCTTCTAAAAGGAGGAGGTAATGTATCCGGCTGTATGTATTTTTGAAGTGAAAAATTCTTTAGCGGCGTTGTGCACTTTTTTTGGGATGGGTAAAAAATGTTAAACTCGCGTCAGGATACGTGGCCTTATCGAATATTCGTAAGACGGAGACGGAGGGGTGAAAGCTGATGACGGCTCGACTGTCTATACTTGTAAAATTCGTTTATATCAAGTATTTAAAATATGGACATTGAACAAAGTGCATGTATTCATGAAAAAAGCGACGAAAAAGTTTTCATAATTTGTTTTTTGTTTGAATGCTTATACTTCTACGGTAGTCCCAATTGTCACCAAGATAACATCTGATGATGGGATCCCAGGGCAATCGAGAGGAATTCTCAAATTTTATAGGCACGGACATTAATTTTCTTATACTTGCTGAAGTAAAATTAATATTTGTGCATGTTGACCATAATTTCATGTTGGTGAGCTGATGATGGAAGGTATTACGATGGTTAGGAGTTGAGAGCAAATTCTTTCAATAACTGTTTAATTGTTTGAAAACCTATACTGTCGCGGTGATCCAACTGTCACCATGTCAAAATCTGACGATGTAATGCTATTGTAATTAAGGGAAATAATCAAAGTTAGTAAAGGCACACACATTGTTTTTGTAATATAAATATATTCGTAATATATTCGTGATAATGATAAAGATATTCGTGCCCGGTAATTGTCTACAGAATTATTAAATGAAAAGTAAGTACTAAAAAGAGTGAAATGTTATAAGTTTTTAACAAAAAAAAAAAAAAAAAAAAACGATTTCAAACGGTAAAAAATAAAATTGTTCAATGATACTGAATGGCCACCAACTTCAAAACAGTTTTGAGAGTCGCTACCATTAGCAAGTAAAAGTATCATAATGCCAAGTATTAAACAATTTTATTTTTTACCGTTTGAAGTCGGTTTGTTTTTGTTAAAAATTATATAATTATAGCATCAGCAATCGGCGATTGGCGCGTGCATCGATGGTGACGTGTTGTGTGTGTGTGTGTGTGTGTGTATGTGTGTGAGTGTATTAATGATAATTATGCTGCGTTATTGTGGTGTAAAATATAAAATTTTGGTGTTTCATTTTTTTTACAGATCAATGATGCTCGGTCAAGTGTTAGGGTGGGGTATAAAGTTATTTTATTTTATACAACACTTGTCCGTGTGATATCGCTTTTATTTTAGGGAACATACCTAATATTATTAATTTTGCATAGAAACACAACAGAAACACAAACACCCAGACCGAAAACAGAAATTTAAACTCATTATTCAAATTTCTGCTTCGCCGGGAATCGAACCCGGGACCCTTCGATTGGCAGTCCGGCATGCATGATAATCATTGCGCCACGCGGGTTGCTACTCTTTAGATCTGATGGTCGATTAAAAATATATTGGAATATCAACCCTAAATTCAATCATTAATTAATATTATAGAAAATATTTCAGTACAATCTTCCGTACATCCCCATCATAAAAATACGAAACTAATAACAAAAACACTCCGAATACGAATCATCAATTTGCTAAAATAACAAAAAACCCAGCAGTTAACAAGGGACTGCAAACCGTCTCCACCCCTGTACATAGAGACATAAAGAAGAAAGCGGGGATCTCAACAAAATGGCGTTGTAATAATACGCAAAAGAGCGCCCCTCCACCGCTACGAAGTTTTTCTTCTAACTTTATTACGCCATTAGAGATTTCGTGACGAATCTCACTTCGCCTCGTAATATAATTTATTTTGACTAGTGTATCAAGCAAACGGATTATTTCTGCCTTTTGTATCTCATTCTCTTTAATGTTGTGTTTTGTAACGGAGATTTTGAACGGGGAAGTTAAACGTAGCTTTGAGGGGTCTTGAAACTTTTTTATGTCTTAGAGTTGAATGGATAAAGACTAATGGATAAATATATACGTTAGGTTTAAGTAGATCTTTTTGTTACAATTAATTTAAGTCTATGTATTTTTGTTTTCATATTACATAGCGGGTTGGCCATTAACTCGCATCTCCACCAACCCGCATTGGAGCAGCATGGTGGAGTAGGCTCCAGGCCTCCCCAATAATTGAGAGAGACCAGCGCAGTGACGCAAAAGGGTTGCATAGCAGCTAGCATGTATAAAAATTTGGGCGTTTAGTCAAAATAGTGTTATTGTTGTTTATTTACTGTAGGCTAAAAATTCAAAATTGTTGTTCAATAAATTATATTATTGTAAAAAAAGTCTATTATTATAACATTTTCACATAAACGAGAAATAAATTAAAATAAAACAAATACGAGTCTACCAATATAATTAACGCTAAAATTTCAAATGTGTACAAAAGCGCGCATACCATTACACACTCTACGCGTTGTGTAGAACGCAGCGATCTACGCAGCTAAGCGAAACGGGGGCGGTCAAGTTTGAGATGGGTGACTGGTAATGACAAAAATTTCATACTCGTTTGCGTCCTTCGGAGGGCACGCCAGTCCTGGTCATTATGGATAGATAGCAGTCGCAAAATTCTATTTGGGTATTCTAGTACGCCTTATGGGCATTTTAAAACATCTAACAGCGGGTTGGCTACTGACTCGCATCTCCAAACTGCATTGCAGCAGCGTGGTGGAGTAACTCAAGCCTCCACAATAATGAGGAGAGACCTGTGTCTAGCAGTGTGAGGCAAAATGGGTTGCAGCCAAAGTTATACAGTGGCTCACTACCTGCCATTTTTGTAAACTCTGATTAGGATCACAAACGCTTCAATTCATACCAGAACAAATAAAAAACGTAATAAACTTTGTTACTCTTAGTTTTACTCAAACTAACATTTACACAATTAAAACAAATAAAAAATATTTAAAATATATATTTTATTTTATTATCATTATATATATATATATAATGATAATAAAATAAAAAGAACGATCTTACAATATCACGGTAATTCATGATTTTAACCCTTTAAACAATCGTCAGTTTTCATTCAGAAAGTCAAGTAAGTATCTCCTTTTTGCCACTTGACCGCTTTCACCCTATCCCTCCTTTAGGGTGAGGTTATGCAATTAGATGAATAGCCAGTGAAGTAGGTGTCATTAGCTTAAGGACCTCTCAATTTAACCACTTGGAAAGTGAGGGGGTTCTTTCTTAGAAGTGATAGACTAGCTGTGCCCCGTGGTTTCACCCGAGTTAGAAACCATAAAAAAAACATTAATAAGACGTTTTACCGTGGTCAGAGAACAGAATAAGTGACAAACAGAGTAGGTAAGTGATATTTTTACTTAGATGTGTGTGTCAGTTGCCAGAATTCGAATGAGGGTTGCTGTTTTTAACACGCTTATATTAGCTTGAACTGTATGTTTACAAAACTGCTCGTAACAAATGCAATCAAGTGGTAAGGGCCGCCAAGCGAAGATACATCTTCGAAAATATTTCCTCCTCCTCTTCTGCTGATATATGGAAATTCCTAAACTCCATTGGTATTGGTAAAATAACTAAAGAAACGTCGATGCCTTCTTTCCCCTTAAACGATCTCAATTCTCATTTTTCTTTAGCTTCTTCCATAACTCCTTCTGTTAAGTCTGCTACCATCACTGAAATTGTTTCTCTGCCTCAACCTGCTGTCGCTCCCTTTTCATTTAGATCAGTATCGGTAGATGAAGTTAGGAAATTGATTCTTTCTATCAAATCCAAAGCAGTTGGTTACGATAATGTCAGCAGAAATATGATCCTTTTAATTTTGGAACACATTATTTCCATCCTCACTCACATCATTAATTTCTCTTTGAGTACGGGGACATTTCCATCAATCTGGCGCAAGGCTTTCGTAATCCCACTTCCAAAAGTTTCTAATCCCCGTGTACTCAACAACTATCGACCTATTTCTATATTACCTTTCTTATCCAAAATTTTGGAAGCCGCTGCTCACAAGCAGATTTCTTCTTTTCTTTTCAAAAATAATCTTCTCTCTCCTTTACAGTCTGGTTTCAGGCCTGGCCACAGTACAACAACAGCACTTCTAAAAATCATAGACGATATTAGGGAAGGTATGGAGAAAAAATATGTTACCGTCTTAGTCCTTATCGATTTCTCCAACGCCTTCAACGCAGTGGATCATGACATTCTCGTCGCAGCTCTTCAACAGTCAAAATTTTCATCCACTGCATTGAATTGGTTATCCTCCTACCTTCGCGGTCGACAACAGGCAGTAAGATTCAAACGAGTGCTTTCAGATTGGTGCGATCTGAAGTGTGGTGTTCCACAGGGTGGAATTCTTTCGCCTTTACTGTTCTCCATTTTTATTAACTTCATTACTCATTCTCTTGACTGCCCTTATCACTTGTACGCAGATGATCTACAGATCTACAGTCAAGTCGATGTCTCCGATATTAACGGAGGCATTAATAAAATAAATAAAAATCTCTCCAATATAAGTTCTTGGTCTCGTAGATTTGGCATCAACATTAATCCTGCCAAATGCCAGGCTATCGTTATTGGTAGTTCACGCCAGTTATGTCGGCTTGATTTCTCATCCATCACACCGGTCACGCTTGATAATTATATCGTCCCATTTTTACCCACGGTCAAAAACCTTGGTCTCCACATTGACGCCACCCTTAGCTGGACGGCTCAGGTAAATGAAGTTAGTCGGTCAGTCTTTGCAACGTTGCGCTCGCTCAATAGACTACGGAACTTTTTACCGATAACAACCAAAAAATATTTAATTCAAACACTTGTTCTGCCGTTGATTGATTATGCAGATGTGTGTTACTCCGATCTGAATGAGAATATTTATTAGACTTATTAATTACTCCATTCGCTTCATCTTCTGTCTGCGTAAATTCGACCACATATCTTCCTATCGTCGCCAACTTAGATGGCTCCCTATTCGTCAACGCAGGCAGGTTAGACTACTTAATACACTGTTTACCATTCTTTTTGATTCGCCTTCTCCAGAGTACCTGAAGTGTAAATTTCAGTACCTCTGTGACTCCCACGAACGTCATCTGCGTTCCTCCGACTCTCTTCTTCTAACAATTCCTCTTCACCGCTCCGGTTTTATTTCTAACTCTTTTTTACTTCAATCGGTTCGGCTTTGGAACGCTCTGCCCGCTGATATCAGGAAATCACACTCCAAGCTTTCCTTTAAAAAAAGTGTAAAGGCTCACTTTCTCAAAGAATATGTTTTATAATCCTACTTCTATTCAATTTCATTTTATACATATATATATGTATTTATGGATATATGTGCTTATTTTTATGCAATATATATTTACTTTGTCTTTTTTTTATTTATCTACATACAATTTTATCACTCATATTGTATCTATTTCTCTTCTCTTGTCTCTTCCTTAACCGCCTTTGAATTTCTCTGCACTCCCTTGGGTAAGCTGGTAGATAATGCCACCTGGCATTAAGCTCGCCTATTGTACCACATTTTATGGGTTCAATAAAGTTTTAAATAAATAAATAAATAAATAAATATGTCATGTATGTATGTAACGGAATCTTTTAACTTCATTTTCACCTACTTCTAAGCGTCTGATTAACTTGAAAATTTGCACAGGGGTTAAGGCCAATGACAATGCAATAATATGAAAATAAATCCAACTAAAAAATAAAAAATAAATAATGTAGTTTATAAAACACGCTTTTGTGAAAAGACGAACTAAAAATAAAAAATAAGAAGAAAATGTGTTTTACTGTAAAAGAAGGCGTGGTGTGCTTTTTGAGATAATATTGACACCGTGCACCCCACGCTTTTTTTTACAGTAAAATACATTTTAAAATTTAACCTACATTTAAACTACATTATTTATTCTCACTTCACATTTATAAGCTAAAGAGGAAGGAGAAAGGAAAATAGATTTTTAAACATTTAAACCATCATAGAAATAAAAATCCCGTACCTACGTTTATTTTTTATAACAATAATAAAACAAAAGGACGATCTTACATTATCACGAATTATTCTGTAGCCCCTTAAACAATCTTCAGTTTTCAGTCAGAAAGCCAAGTACCTATCTCCTTTTTGCCGCTTGACCGCATTCACTCCATCCTTCCTTTAGGGTGAAGGTTATGCAATTAGATGAATAGCAAGTGAAGTAGGTGTCATTACTGTCATTAGCTTAAGGACCTCTCAATTTAACCACTCGGAAAGTGAGAGAGGCCGTTTCCAAAAAGAATTTGTGCTACAGATATTTAAAGAACTTTTTGGTACTAAGTGAATTATCTGCTTATTATTTAATATCTGCTCATTATTATGTTATGAGTTTTGCAATTTATTAATCTATACTAATACTACGATATAAATGCAATGGTTTGGATGTATATATGGATGTTTGGATTGATGTTTGTTACTATAATATACACTGTCTGTATTGTGATATTATGTCCTAACCTACTATATCTCAATGAATGTCTGTGACAGTTTTCAAAGTTTCAAACGACTGACGCGTGACCATAGCGTGACACTGGCTTTGCGCCGCGCGCGCCGCGTCGGTTGGCGTGTTTATCCCTACGGGCAACACACCGATCTGGCACGTCTGGATCGGGTGGCGTGTGCGCGCATGGGCCGTCGCGTCGGATGTTCATAGTGGGATTCTGGTGTAGATAGAAAATAATACATTTGATTCGACTCAATACGAATCGCTTCATCGGGTAGCGTCGCGTTTTAATAATGTGTTTATCTTAACACAAGAATGGCAGGACGGATCGGAACGAAGTTTTTCACTAAGATAGATTATAGTCTTGTTCCCGTAGGATAGATTAGAATTATTATATAAACTCACATTACCTACCCGAGCAAAGCCAGACCGTATCACTGGCGTAAAACGAACTATAACTCGCTGTTAAAAACCTTACGGGAACAAGAGCAATGAGAGTCTAGAATCTTCGCTGCCGGCATCCCTTAGGGAAAGTTTACTAATTGGATAAATAGCAGGGCCAGGTGAAGTCTCTCCGGTTTACAGAATACTTGTTTTAGAAATGTAAAAAACTTAATAAGGATTTTGTATTTGAATAATTCGTAAACAAAAAAAATATTTTCAGCCCTCTTTATGTCTCTCCTCTCAGAAATGAGGGGGAAGTAGGCCATAGTCCAACACGTTGGCCAATTAGGAATACAAGATATTCGCTTATTGAGTGTAATTTTTTCCCGGCCATAGCCTTTGGGTACCCATTTGGGCTAGATGTTGAGCTGAGAGAAAAAAGGCAGCGCTAAAAAACTCCCAGCAGCACTCTTTAAAAAAAAAGGACATTTATATAATTGAGATAACAGAATGGCTATGGGTCGATAATGGGCACACGTGACAGACAAACGTATGAGCAAAAATTACAGTGTTTTTTCTTCACCGTAGATAGGTAGCTAAATCATTCAAACCAGGTTTATAAATTTATTCCAGTAAAAGAATATACAAATACTCTTTGCAATTGAAATTAATTGCTGAGTAGTCCAGGATCATTACCCTCCTTAATGAATTCTAATTCTTCAAGAAAAAGGTAAACAAGTTTATTTTCCAGCGGAGGCGAAACAATAGTCGAACTTTGCAGGGAAAATTGAAATAAAAGAACGGCAGGCCTCGTCTCGTGCGAGTTTATTGCGAAGGTGATGTACACGGAGTGTTTACTTAATGTTGCCAACCGCCAGCGCCTTCCCAACTTTTCTGCGGATTTTCTCAAATGAGATTTCACACGGGCACACCTTGTTTGGTTTGCCAAACGCTAAGTTTCCAACTTCCAACGCTGTTTTGAGCGAACTTTGAATTGAACTTCGAATTATGTCTCAATAAATATTTGCGCAAAAACAGCCCCTTGACGAGGTGAATTACAATAACGGCATAATATTTTCTTCTTGATTCCGCAGAGAACATGTTTTTGTCCCGATTCGTTATTATTCAGAGGCGGAATATTCCGCGAAAGTAATAATATTTATCTTTGATAAGCAGGAAGTCGTAGTCTAAAGGTCAATTAAGTGCCTTGCTTGGGTAACTTCCCACTAATATGCTAAAAATTTAATTAAATATACCGTATATTTACTTAATTCTTTTTTAATTTTCCGTGCGTTTAAGCAGCTTTCCCTAAATATTCCAAACATACAATTTCATATACATTTATAATCATCGCCATCGTCGGCATCGTCTTTGCTTTTATACCACTTATACTTCGCAACAAAGCTGTAGACACAAAATCAAACTAATATTTTTCGTGCTGCAATACAGTAAACCCTCATAAAACCCCAAGTTATAAGCATCCTTTGCTAGTAGAGATCCTCATGAACAGGTTATGATGTACAAAATTACATTTTCATCCGTATACAACATTAGTACACTTCCGGTCGCTAATTGCCTCATGGTGACAGGACGTCGAAACATTGCGATGAAATAGCCAACGTGTTCCTATCTTCAATATTCATCCTTCTAAAAGTAAATTGAATATATTTTAGAGATTGCACATATTTGTACAGTCATAAAATTTAGTAAATAAAAATTAAGCATCGCCAAAACGCCTCTTATTGCGACATGTGGCATGTTGGGCGTTTGGCATGACGACCAAACGTCTTAATATTGAAGTGTTATATAACCAACGCATCCCTAAAAAACCTTTTAAATATATTATTATGAATACTATCCTGATTAAACCAATAAAATATACAAACTACACTTCTTTGCTGTTGGTAACAGTAACAGAACTAACTTTATGTCTGTATTCACTATTAATTTACTTCCCCTGACTAATTGCCGGATGGCAACCGGACGTCCAAAGATTGCAATGAAATAGCCAATGTGTCCGTCGGCGTCGCTTCGTTGTTCATTTCTCTAAGAGGAAAATGCATCGTTTATGTTATTAGATTACACCTAGATCTGGACAAGAGAACGTTTCCCTTTTTGGCATCGAATGTATGTCATCTGTTACTCTTTAATTCATATTTTGATAAGCTTATCTTTATGAAAATACCTTAAAATACTACCAAAAATTTACCAAAAAATTGACGAACAAATGCAATTTGCTAATAATTTTGTAATGAAAAATACTAATTCACATTAAGATTTAATGGTACCTACTTTCTGGTAACACTAAATCTGATTAATTACATAAATTATGTACATGATTATTATTTATTTATTTACATTATTACAAACGTGTGCATTTAAAACTTTACTTTTGTTGCATTGCTATTCTTTATTTTTTGGCTATAAAATGTGACTATATACTCGCGTTTTGAATAGCTTAAAGGTACTGCATGAAATTATACTTGCAAAATGACTATAAATTTGCAATATTCACTATAAATTATTACTTACCAATTTTTTGTTACAGAACGTGATATAACATATAAAACATGAAAGTACAGTAAATCTATCATTAAAAAAAAACTACATAAAGATTTTAAGACTTGTATCAACAACAAGTGCAATACAATATATAAATAAACTGCTATTGGTGTCCTTTATGAACGGTTTTTGTGTTATATAATCACCTTTCTATATTCACATCCCCCGACTAATTGCTTCATGGCGACCGGATGTCAAAAGATCGCGATGAAATAGCCAACATACCTCGTAGCCTGTTATTCATATTACAAAGAGGGAAAACCATCCGTTTGTCTGTTTGTCACTATTAGTATGCATTGTGAGGTTAGGTCCAAATAGATTTGGATAAGGGAAAATATCCCTTTACAACTTCATGAAGAGGCATTCTATGTTCTTCATGACACTTTAGTTCACTTGACATGATATTGTCTTTCAGAATTATTGAAAACCAATTTTTAAAGTCATGTATTGCTTTTGTATGCCTTTAGTTTGACTTATGCTGTGATGACTATTTTATTTCTCATAACGATTATGAGTTACAGAACTATCGTTATGTCTGAATTTACCAACAGTTCACTTCCCCTGACTAATTGCCTCATGGTGACCGGACGTCGAAAGATTGCGATGAAATAGCCAACGTGTCCCTCGTCCCGTTGTTCGTGTCTATAAGAGGAAAACCATTCGTTCGTCTGTCCGTTTCTCTTAGTTACAGTTATTAGGTTATGTTAGGATTAGGATATGAGAATTTGTCTTTATAGCATCAAGGATACGCTGCCATGGTCTTTATGCCACTTTGATTCGCTTGTAATGCTGTTTCATTTCTGATTACTGAAAAATTCATTTTTAAAGCGGTAGTTTTTCGCCGCGTTAACCTTTTTTTGGTCGAGGAAACAGTGTAAGACCTATGTATATATACCCATTACATCAGATAATATTATTAGAAGATACTTTGATGTTGCATTTATTTCCAGGTTTATTTTGTTGTCTACATGAAGTAGGAAGGCATCGTGAGCATTTAGAATGTTCATAGAATTCTTTAAACTATAACAAATTTAAATAGGGCCGATTTTTCAATCCCGAGATAAAATAATTAGTCATAAGATGATAGCACTGATATTAATTCGACGAATACTTTTATTCGGGATTACGAAATTGGCCCTTAAATATTTTTTATACTCTCCCTATTAGATCGCAAACATGTAAACTTGTGTTGATTGAGACCTTGTTAACTTTTAAAATATTATTATTTTAAGATAATATTTCATACTTAGATCTCCTTTCTGTCTCGCTTATAAATTAAATTGATTTAGATAATTTATCTAGCAAAATATTGTCCTACACATCGAACAACAATTTAAAACACAAATTCATCAAACTAAACCCACTGAAATAACACCTGCAACTGTGTATCGCTACGCATTGTTATTATAAAGCTACCGTATTATTATTGCGATCCGTATTATTAACGTTTGTTTTCCGTCGTATTGTTTCGGCAATGCTATCACACCCCAATTTCGTAACCAATACCACAGTAATAAACATAAAGAGAGATATAGCCGTAACTTTTATTTTCGCCCGAATCCGTCGAGTTGTAACAATGTGAATGACGTAGGCTTGAAGCGAGAAAGCCATGATTGATGAGGGAATTAATTAATACGCCACTTCCTTTTGGAGCTCAGAAAAAAACAAAACGAGACCGAGATTTTTAATCGCGGATTCGGCTGAATGTGCCACGAGAGCAGTTTTGCAAGTTCAAGAGCCACTCTAGCGATTCTTTTCAGCTATTAAAATTCTTCAACCTCATTACCTGTTGATTTTGCATTCGTTTGTAGGAATGTTAACGATTAAACGTGGATGCAACGATGCATCTAGATTGCTGAATTTTGTTAGGCAAATTTTCAAAAATGGCTTAGCCAAAGACGGAATCTGGGTGACTCGTATGGCGCAATAATCGCCACGCCGGGAAGCCGATCGAGGTTCCCGGTATCGATTCTATGACTGCGATTATGTGATCACAGCAAAATTATCACAATACAATAGGATTCACTCAAATACAAGATCGGGAAAATTTAGATCGGAAAAAGTCAATTACCTACATTCATCAATTCGTTTGTTCATAAACTCGTTCGTTGGCTAGAAATCAAACCATTAACCATTTATACGACATAGACGTGGTGATAAGTATGTCGTCTGGTTATTATAGAAGAGTACTATATACTTACTTGTACCCCTTGACCTTCGCGATTCTACACTAAAAAGTCCCATAGGAGTGATGGCTAAAGAATACATACATATAATTTATTCATGAACTATTAACATTAGTATTGTAAGGAATACCTCTACAAAAGTGTAGTTATATAATCATCGATGATTAACTTATGATGACTTAAAAAGTATTATTATAAAAGTAAAAGTTTGTTTGTTTCATTGTTTGTTTACTCTTCGTGAAACGCAGCGGTTCTACGAATTGATTCTATCTACGAATTGATTCTACGAATTGTTTTTATATGGAGAAAGTTTAAGGACTGGATAATGAAATGAAATGAAATGAAAATACTTGACTGTTTACATACATAGAATAAGATGTTTAAAATTATAATTGGAGTTTTAAACAGTCTACCATATTCTGGCATACAATATTATTGTTATTATTATCTAACAATATTTTGTTTTAAGATCCGTTAAGAATAAATAAGATCTAAACGTATAGTGGCACAAGGTTACTTACTATACAATGGAAAAATATCCCATTTCTTTGGGAAAAAAACGTGTCAGTTTACTCATTAAAACATTTTATAAAAATGACTCATTATTAAATAGGTCTTTTTGATATACTTTGTCGATACCAAACTATGATAAATTTAATCATTATGTAAGCATTTATCACTGACAGACAAGCGTAACGGATATGGATATTTATTTTAATTGGCAAACATTGCTTCTGAGTACAATAAATATTAATGCATTTCATACTACGATTATTCAATGTTGCTTTAACAAATTAACGATAAACCACATTTTTGGACTGTAACTGCTACATTACAAAATTTGTTTAATTTAAAATACAATTTATTGATACTCACAAAAATTCATGATATATTCGTCAGTATTGCAATGTGTACCTAAATATTTTATAGTTGTATTGTTAATAATAATATGTAGATAAAATAAGGCATTTACTTTTGTAGATGAATTTCACGTAGTATATCTTATTTTCACGTAGTATTATTATCACGTAGTATTCTTATAAAGCGCGCATGGCCCGGCGGTTAGCGTAGAACGCAAAAGATATATGCAACTAAGCCAAACGGCCGCGGTCGGGTGTGAGATGGGTGACCGCTGGTGGCAAAAAAAAAAACATGCGCGTTTCCGTGCTTCGGAGGGCACGTTAAGCCGTCTGTCCCGGTTGTTGTCGATAGATAACAGTCGTTAAACCTTGTCAGAGGCCTTATGAGCGGTTTGAAAACATCCGACAGCGGGTTGGCCACTAACCCGCATCTCCACCAACTTGCATTGGAGCAGCGTGGTGGAATAAGCTCCAGGCCTCCCCAATAATGGGGAGAGACCCGTACCCAGCAGTGGGACGCAAAAACGGTTGCAGCCCATATCTTATTTAGGAAAAATGCTTTGTACTTGTAAGCAAACACATGTTTACATGAGTCTATTATGTTACGTTTTTACGTATTTACCTTATTTACATGAATAATGTAGAATAAGCAATGTAAATAAATAAATAAATAAACGTTTCTCACTCATAGCTCCAAAGAAAGGTAGATATACCCTGTGTCGTGGGTACCATGGACACAAACATAGACAGAAACACAAACACCCAGACCGAGAACAGAAATTTTAAACTCACCATTCAAATTACTGCTTCGCTGGGAATCAAGCCCGGGACCCTCCGATCGGCAGTACGGCATGGAAACCATTACGCCACGCGGGTCGTCTCTTGATTTATAATCGATACAAGGATATTTTTTACCATTGCTACTCCATAGTAGTAGATGAGCATGTAGGCCACGTGATGTTAAGTAGTCACTGCAGCCCATGGACAAGCAAGCACGCCTAAGTCCAGCTTGTGATCGTATACCACTGTGCTGCTATTGCGAAGGCTGATGGTCGCCTCATGTATCGTCAGTCTAACTGACAACTGCATATAATAGTATTGCTTTGCATTAGAAGTGGCCGTGAGCAGCGATGGCCGAGTGGTAAAAAACCGCGGTCTTCAACGAGTGGTAAAAAAACGCAATTGATTACGATGTTTTCCGTCACTGTGCATGCCCGAGAGTTATTCATAATTTCTCGAAAGCATGACGTCCACCAATCCGCACTGGGCGTGGTGGACTTGGCCTAAATCCCTCTCACTTGTGAGAGGAGACGTGTGTCCAGCAGTGTGACATAAAAAAGGTTGAAAAAAAGAAGTGGGTGTAGTGGTGGTACATTCTCGGTCGGACCATTACCAATATGTAAATAAATAATTAAATTAATGTCGTTCTTTACATTTACCAGTTTCGTGGACTTTTTTTTAAAGAAATCCCAGCTTAATTTCAGTTTACTCCGTTGTTTTTATGTTTCAAGTTATAAGTTTGTTGAAATGTAACAATTTAATAATGGTACCAATGTTCATGTTAAATTTGCATGCAGTGTTTACCTATAATTGATTGTTTATTTAGTTCTTTATATGTACATACTGTATATTCATACATCTATATAACTAATTTTAGTTTATGTAATGTAACAATCGTTGGAAGACCAAATAAATAAATACATTAAATTTTACCAAAAAAGCTATGAGAACACAAGAATAAACTAAAATTTGCAACGAGGTAATCAATGCTGTCGTAAGAAAAGGGGTCGCAAAGATTGCAGTGAAAAGAAAACGAATGAAAAATTACATATTTAATGGTCGAGATGGTTTTAATATTCTAATTCGAATCCGCGGGAAGAAAAACTGAGGGGATTAAAACAAGGCCGTGCTATCATTACCGACTTGTGCTACTGTGAACATACTGCATACGATGAAAGAGATGTGGCAAAATTTATTTAACTTTTTTTTATTGTACTAGTATAAAAAAGTATGGCCAATGGCGCATAGCCCGGTGGTTAGCGTAGAACGCAAGCGATCTATGCAACTTAGCAAAACCGGCGCGGTCAGGTGTGAGATAGGTGACCGCCCGTGGCAAAATATTTCATGCGCGTTTCCGTGCTTTGGAGGGCACGTTAAACCTTCGGCCCATCGGTCCGTCGGTTGTTGTGGATAGAACAGTCATTTAACCTTGTCGGAGGTCTTATGAGTGGTTTGAAAACATCCGACAGCGGGTTGGCCACTTACCCGCATCTCCACCACGCTGCTCCAATGCGGGTTATTGGAGCAGCTTGGTGGAGTAAGCTCCATGCCTGCCCTATAATGGGGAGAGACCCGTGCACAGCAGTGGGACGTAAAAAGGGTTGCAGCTAAGCCATAACTCGTGGCGTTGGCGTGAAGTTGGTAGGCGCGTACAATAAAATTACATGTATATTTCAGGCCACTGTTAACGAGGCTAACAAACATGTTAGTTGTGGTGCATAAAAAGGACACAATGACTTGTGGTGCCATCTAGGAAGATACTAGAGCGCGCAGCGTGCGTCGTTGTATTCTCTCGAGCTTAAACTTGAACTTTTGCATTTCAAATTAGTATTAAAATGGGCGATTTGCACATTGATTTGTCATTTAAGAATATTATTTATACTATATATTAAGACAAAGAAAAAGAAAATTCCGATTTTTAGAAGAAAAATCTGTACAAAATTAGAAAAGGTGACTTTAACAGTCGGGATTTCGAATAAAATATTTTTGTTGATTCAATTCAAATATTTTTATTACTACACAAAGATCAGCAAATTGAAACTGTTAACAATGATGTGCTTTGGCTTTTATGTGAACATTTTTTCACAGTCGAAGTTTTTCACATAGGATTACTAAAAGTTTTATAATAATAATCGCTTACTCGCTCTTTCTTTATACGTAGTGCTGTACAAACCGTTTAAAAGAAGGCCGCAGTGCCATTACTATCAGCCGAACGCCATATTTCTCAACCCTTTTTCTCGCTGTTCCCAAAGTTTTAATTAGTGCCAGAGGACATTATCCAAGCTCTTCTTACTTCTGTCTCCGCTTTACAGACCTCTTTCCGAAATATCCGATTTTACTCGTAATGCAAATTAACTTTTTCTGAAACTTTTCAATAGCTGCGACGTTCAGCTAATGATCGCCTTTGGGCGTTCACAACCATAAAAGCAGAGTTCCATATCATATAAAATCAGAATTTTATTTACATTTCATCACAATAACGTATTTGTTATATCTTTTAGATATATACAACATGTTTTGAATGAGTAAGCTGAAACAAGTAAGTTAGTTTTTCATTGTTATTATTTTATGTTGTGCACGTTTGTGTTATTTGGGAAAGTTGCAGCTTTTAATGGCCAAAATGCAAAACATGACTAACGATATGCATGCAACTATTCTATAAATTATTTTAGCCCAAATAATCTCTAGACTTTCAGACTTTCTAGACACCACGCAGCAATATTTTAGAAGACTCGTATCTCCCCTCACCCATTCAGAAGCGCTGGAAACGAAGCTGTTAAAGCTCTCTGTGAAAGAGCACTGAAGACGGGTCACATGGACACAATTTTCTGCACTTGACATTAAATCTACCTGTCGTTCTGGTGCGCAGTGCTCTATTCTGTTTCTTACTGTGCATACGTAGGTGTATGTATTACCATAAATATTTAGAATAAGCTATCTTTATGGTTTTCATGAGGATAACGCTAATTAGATTTCGATCGAACTTTAGATAGCAATCCATACTAACATTATAAATTTGAAAATAACTCTGTCTGCTACGCTTTCCCGCTTAAACTACTGAACCGATTTTAATGAAATTTGGAACACAGATAGAGTGGACCTTAGGAAAGGACATAAGATGGTTTTTATTGTACGGGAACCTTTAAAACTGGTCTATACGGGCGAATCCGCTGGCGGAAGACTAGTTAGAATATATTTTGGTATTTAATATAGTTTGGAATGTACAGTATACTTTTGAATGACACAAAATAAATTTAGTACACTTCACTCTAGCACTACGTTTGAAATTAAGCGCTTGAAACTAAGAGTATCTCTATGAAAGAGCGTTGAAACTTACGTTCCATTGCGCTTGATCCTAGGCTACGCAATAAATGGATACAATTTGCTGCATTTGACACCACGTCTGTCTGACATTCTGGCTCTTACTGCCCCGTTTTTGTATATATCTATACTGTATGTAGTTATAGCCCTTTTTGTCCTGGCCATCAGCGTTTTTTAAATCAAAAGCTAATACTACAAATAGGTAAAACATTTTGGTAAATGGTAAAGTTTGGATCGCAGTTCGAATATCACAGTCTGAATCACAGTCTTAACTAACTTAGGGACCAGAGACTTCATAATATATTATGTTCAAAATGTATGTCAATAAATATTAATTATTATTATAAAAAAATATATATTTCATATAATTGATATTTACGCATTTGTATTACAGATACATACGACAATAAGGCACTCAAAAAATTTGTTCACTTCGTACACACAATTTTAGATACGAATCTCTTGAAACTATATATCTCTATGAGCGTTAATACTACGTGATTACGCTTTTAAATAAAATTTTGATTCTCCAAGAGTCGAGTTAAAGTGTATTTGAATTTAATTTTTTAAAAAGTTTGATGGTGTATACAGTTTTAATAACGTACATAATAAATAAGCATGCTAAATCAAACTAAACTACTAGACATTACATAATAAAGCGCTTAAAGCTGTCTCCATGAAAAATCACTGAGCGTTGAATGGTCACAATTTGCTGCACTTGACACTACTTCTGCCTTTCATTCTGGCGCTTATTGCTTTGTTCTGTACGTTATACTGAATTTAAAATGTACGCCTAAGAACGTACTGACGCAATTGCTCGTAGTCTTTCTGCATCGGCATAGTAACCCTACGTGGGACAATGGTTGCCATGCCGGACTGCTAATAGAGAGGTCTCGGGTTCGATTCCCGGCGAAGCAGAAATTTGAATGATGAATTCAAAATTTCTCGGTCTGGGTGATTGTGTTTCTGTCTTTGTGTGTGACCATGGCACCCACGACACAGGGTATATTTATCTACCCTACTGTGGGGCTATGAGTGTGAAACGTTATTTATTTATTTTTCTATGAGAAGCGCGCATGGCCGGCGGTTGGTATAGAATACAAAAGATCTATGCAACTAAGCCAAACGGGCGCGGTCGGGTGTGAGATGGGTGACCGCTAGTGACAAAAATTTCATGTGCGTTTCTGTGCTTCGGAGGGCACTTTAAGCCGTCGCGTCGGTCCCGGTTATTGTCGATAGATAACAGTCGTTAAATCTTGTCGGAGGCCTTATGGGCGGTTTGAAAACATCTGACAGCAGGTTGGTGACGAAACCCTTTCTCCACCAACCCGCATTGTAGCAGCGTGGTGAAGTAAGCTCCGGGCCGCCCCAATAATGGGGAGAGACCCGTGCCCAGCAGTGGAATGCAAAAAGGGTTGCAGCCTATGAAAAGATAATGAGGTTATGTTAGTGCCATTGTTGCTTACTGGGAATTGGTCCTTTAAAAGTTTTATTTAAATTTTATAAAAACTATCGCTAAGGCAACCGGTATAAATGCAAAATTACTCACACTACTAGACATGGTACATATAATTCATGAAAACATTCGCAAAATGATACGAATGACGCAGTCTGAGTCTATTAAATAGCGCTGAAGACACGTCTCATTGCACTAAAATCTCGCAATGAATAGACACAATACAACGTACGTGAATTTTGTTTCAGAATAGTTGCAACTTAAAACAGTTTTTAATGTAAGTAATAATATCTACATCAGAATACCAGGTCTAAATAAATTAATAGGCGATATACATATTTCATCAAAAGATTCTTAGCATGTCTTTACGAAAGATAAATAAATAAAGTTTCACACACAAAGCCCATAGAGTAGATATACCCTGTGTCGTGGGTGCTATCGACACACACACAAAGACAGAAACACAAACACCCAGACCGAGAACAGAAATTTTAAACCCATCATTCAAATTTCTGCTTCACCGGGAATCGAGCCCGGGACCCTACGATCGGGAGTCCGGCATGGTAACCATTACGCCACGCGGGTCAAAAGATCGCTAAAGATGCGTCTTATTGTGCTTAATCCTTGGCCCCGGGATGAATGGACACAATGCTGCATTTGACATCATTCTGGCGCTTACTGCTCTCCTGCTCCTGTTTTGCGCGTTTTACTACAAACTCGTTGTAATCATAATCTTTTGAGCAATGCAGTATAGAACCATGGTAATTTAAAGTAATAATTTATCATAAGAACATCATTCTTGCTTTTAGTACATACCTACTTAAAAATCCTACATGAGTTTTGGGTTTGGGTTCGAAAATATTTTTTATGTATATTTATGAATAATAATATGCTTATTGTTGAAAAATAACGTCATAAACTCTCTTAATGATTGTCATCAAAGATTGTGTTCAAAAGTTAAAAAACAAACTAATTAGGTATTCTCTTTAGAATACCTAATTCTCTTTAGAATATCTGAATCAGATTATTTTGTATATAATGTCACCATTTGAAATGTTTAACTTCAACCGGAATACAAATACTATAATAATGCGCACAACAATTAAGTCAACTTGGTGCACGTATTGTTAGAAATAAAGCGCTTAAAGCAGTCTCTCTCTATCTCCCTATAAAAAAGCGTTGAAGACGCGTCTCGTTGCGCTTAATCCTCGGGCGCGCGATGAATGGTCACAATTTGCTGCACTTGACACCGCTTCTGCCTGTCAATCTGGAGCTTACTGCTCTCTTCTATTGGTATTGATACCTTGAAATGTATGTCTTAGAACGTCTTGACACTGCTAATGCTCCTATTTTTAGAATTCCGTAGCCAAATGGCAAAAAACCGAACCCTTATGAATTCGTGATGACTGTCTGTCGGTCCGTGTGTCACAGTCACTTTTTTCCGAAACTATAAGAACTATACTGTTGAAACTCGGTTCGTAGATGTATTTTGTGAACCACATTAAGATTTTCACACAAAAATAGAAAAAAGCAATAATTTTTGAGGGTTCCCATACTTAGAACTGAATCTCAAAAAATTTCTTTTCATCAAACCCATACGTGTGGGGTACCTACTTATATATAGGTCTTCAAAAATGATATTGAGGTTTCTAATATCATTTTTTTTCTAAACAGAATAGTTTTCGCGAGAGACACTTCCAAAGTGGTAAAATATATCCCCCTGTAACTTCTAAAATAATAGAATGATAAAACTAAAAAAAAAATGATGTACATTACGATGCAAACTTCCACCGAAAATTGGTTTGAACGAGATCTAGTAAGTAGTTTTTTTTAATAAGTCATAAATCGTAAACCACAATTTACCCTTCATTAAATCTTAATGCAATTATTTCTGTGGATAATCAAAGGCAATGATGTATTTCTGTTGCCGCTATTGTTATATTAATACTAAAAATAGAATAAAATAAATATTTAAGGGGGCTCCCATACAATAAACGTATTTTTTATAGATAATGGTACGGAACCCTTCGTGCGTGAGTCCGACTCGCACTTGGCCGGTTTTTTTTAGATATTGGGGCTATATTATATATGCCACAGATTTAGTTTCTAGAGTTAATCTTACTGTAAATTAGTTCTAAATTGATGAATAATAAAATTGATTTCGATTTTTTGAAAACTATTATCGCCCAACAGGTGTGTATTAATTTACGCAGTTCAAAACACTGATCATAAATCATGTCAATCGTATCACTTGCAATTAATAAATGTCTCTCAGTAACATAGTTAAGTAATATGACAGTGTGATAGTACTTTTTTTAATAAAATTGTGATGTGTATGCATGATTTTAGACAAAACTAAAACATAATATATCACATTTATTTTTTTATAATGCTCACACAATATTAAAAATGAAGCGCTTAAAGCTATTTCTATGAAAGAGCGCTGAAGAATGAAGACCTATTGCCTTAAATCTAAGTGGAACGATGAATGGATAAAATTTGCTGCACTTGACACAGCTTCTGCCTGTCATTCTAGCACTTACAGCTATATTCTGCTCATTTTAGATTTTAGATGAAGACATATACTGTAAATAATAACAATAGTTTCTCTTTACAGATGTTATGGGCATTTTGTAAATTATCGACTTTAAAATCTTCGGCAATTAATGTCAATGCTTGAAATTAACATATTTAAACAGTAGATAAATATGGCAATAATGCACACAACAATTGAGTCACCTCGGTGCTCACAACGTTAGAAATAAAGCCGTCTCTATGAAAGAGCGCTGAAGAGTGAAGACCCATTGCGCTAAATCCTTGTCGCGCGATGAATGGACACAATTTGCTGCATTTGACACCGCTTCTGCCTGTCACGCTGTTTTGTACATTTTACTGCACTTAAAATGCGCATCTAAAAAGGAATGTCCTGACAATACAATTGATCGTAATTTTTCTATGGCATATATAAAAGAGATATACACCGTGTTCATGGGGATATACATTAATTTTACTCAGCACTTCTACAGCTAATGGAAAACATAATCGTGAAAGAAAGTATTTTTTCATATCACATGCATTGAAACAGCGAGTTTTGATCTCTGTTTTGCCAGTCGAAACAAGACAATTTCAAACCAATGCGAATGTGTCAGTCAGAAACAACGTTGTTTCTACCCGGCACCTTCATTTATTTATTATTTACGTCCGCCGTAGTCATGTGATATGAAAAATACAGTGTGTGGCACGGGATGAAACAGGATTTCAGACCAGGGCGATGACAGACCTTGCTTCGCTCGGGCAGTCACCTCTCGCCCTCGTCAGAAATCGTCTTGTTTCACCCCTTGCCACACAATTTATTATTATTATTTATTAATAATTGATAACTTAGTTCTGAAGTTATTGTCCATTTAAGTTGTATTAAATTAATTGCTTTGCGCAGTGTGCTAAGCTTTATGTGTGAGGCGTTGCTAATTAGTGCCTAGTTGAAGTTGAATATAGATTAACAATATTTCACTTCATTGTTTACTTGACTTTTCTATTTGATAGAAATTTTGATCTATCGAAAAATAATGCAACATTGCTAGCTCAGATAAAGGCTAGTACCTAATAAGGGAAATCGTAACAAGCATTTAGTTTGCTGGAAAATAAAATAAAACTGAAAAATATAATTGATAATCGTGTTAATCGTAAAAAATGACCATTTTAATGTCTAAACAATATGCCGTAGTTATATTAAGGTATATTCGATAATCGAGTAAAGATCTCGCCTTTACCTTTATTTTCATAGTTAGTTTTCTATATAGACCAGAAATTGAAAGGGACAGCGGTAAGGAAGCTTACCTCCCTCACCCCAGCTCAGGTGATGATCTAAAGAGCATAGGGCTGGCTGGATCCGACGAGATTAGACTTTTGGACTGGATTGTAAAAATGCCTACGAAATTATACTTAGTATTTTTCTCCGTTTGGATTGTATCATTCTATGTACCTATCTATGTATTTATCTATCTATAATGATTATAATATATGTATTAATAGAACTAGTGGATTAAATCCTAAAGCAATTCTTTTGTATTTACGTCGTAAGATGCGGTACCGGTAAGACTTATATGAGGTGACAATCAGGCTCTGCAACAGCATACGGTCTCGGGATCAGGGTAAACACAAGCTTATTTGAGGTTGTGTATTATGTCGCAGCCATCTTGTTTAGTCAGCCACTCAATTAAAAGGCTAGGCTAGTTTATTAAACGTTGGCATTCATTTGAATGCCTAGGCCGATTGTCGATTGAACTAGCATCACAAAATGTTCAACTAGACGGCTTATTGCAAATAAGCCTTTTGAAGATGTCTGCCGTAAAATCAGGCAGGTGATTCAAATTTAGTTAAATTTTTTCTCACTGTGGCACTGCTAGTCACCAAGACAAATATGGGGTTAGATAGCTCGCAATGTTTTGTGTGTGTATTTAATTTAAAGTATAATTATTGATAGAAGAAAGTGTGACAATAGGGATTTGTCTAATATTACTCCGCGGGCTACTAGTTTTGAAGTAGGTAGTTAAAATTGACTTTTACTCAATTTAAATTTTTTTCAAAATGGTTATAAAACGGCTTAATGACGTTTCAGGCAAGTCGTTTGACGTTACATTCAGCGACTTGACTAGTTGAAACTAAGCCACTTCATATAATGCCGACGTTTAACAAACGGGCAAGCGTTTAAACTGAGTGGATGATTTAACCAGATCGCTGCATGTGTACATGATGTGATGTGTACACGTACACGTCATCAAGGCTGCAAAGACAACTTCACACCAGGCGGCCTGTGTTCATTTCAGTTTAAAAAGTTTTACTCATGGAAATGCAAACAAGAAACAAAAATAGTAATCAGGGGAATCATTATAATTTACCATTTCACACAATAGCAGACGACTACCTATCCGATTTTATAATGAAGCAATAAATTGTATCAATAAAATGTTATTAAATTTAGTCATTTCTTTGTTAAAAATAACATGTTATTACAGTGAATTAAAATTTCCGAGCAGATTCCAATATATTCGATCAGTTTGTGGCTGTTTGAAGTACTCAGATACTGGAACTAATACGAGAGCTTTATCTGCAAAGTATGCTCTTATGTGTATAAATATAAAGTTTTTTTTTCTGTTATACAAATATTATAACCAATGATAATACAGCTTATGCCCGCGCAGCGCAATCAGGGAAAAGCAACCAATAAAATATAACCCTCTATCCAACCAAACGACTTCGTATTTAGCTTTAATTGTCTCTTTTTCCAGCGAACGTGCGAAGAAAGACTAACTTTTATACAATACGTAAATTGCCGGAGATAAGACCAATTTCGATGAATCAGTCGAAAGAAATATGTTATTTCGGTAGCAACCGTAATATGAAATCTAGCGAGGAGCTTCCCTCTATGTGATTTCCATTATGTGTTTTGTGTATAGGTACTTTACTAACATCTTTTTAAATAGAAATAATCTGAGAGTCCAAAATCTAAACTTTCACCTTATATATATATATATATATTTATAAGATTATACTTATCTATCCTACATGTTTTTTTTTTCCGAGATAAAAATATCGATAGATAGCCTATGTGCTGTTCCAGACTATAATCAACCTCTTCGACAAAATTCATTCTGATCCGTTCGGCCATCTGACGTGATTGAGCAAAACCATCCAAACATCGAAACATGCATTTAAACTTTCACATATATAATATTAGTAAAGATGACAACTTCTTCAAATAAAGTAAATGCATACTTCCGCAACCTGTTCCGATACACAATGATCATAGCCGATAAAGTTCTTTCAACTCCCGCAGTAGTTAACCGCTCTCTTAACAATGAGACTAACGAAAATACAACCACAATTTTGTATTTGGTTTTAATTGCGTCCTTTTCCAGTTGACGCGCAAGTATATTTTTTGTACAATAAGTAAATTGCCGCAAATAAGGCCAATTCCGACTAATCAGTAGAAAAGGAGGTGTAAATCGGTGACAATCGTTCCATGCAATTTAGCATTATGTTCGCGCGCAAATTAGAACTATTTTGCTTGAAGAATATTCTATTTTAATATAGAATCGTTAATAAAAAATAAAATATTTTGAATTATTATACTGTAGCAATAAATAACGCGTAGGTGTTATCGCATGAAGCGAAAAAAAGTAAAACACAATAAAATGCAAGTTCACCATAAATTATATGAAGTTTTTGTAATTAATACATATACCTAGGCGTTAAAATAATTGAAGTTGGATCAATAAAATAGAAGATAATATTACGGTTACTTTTTTAATCACTTATAATGATGTATTAACAGCTATCCAGAATATTGTTGTATACATGAATACATTCAGCATCATATAAAACAATATTAAGTAAACGAATTTTAAGAGCCTTTACCATTCACAATATTTTTCAATTTTATATACTACCTATATTTAATTATTACTACATTCTTCCTTATACTTTTTAGTTACAAGATATTTTACAAATTCAAAACCAACTGCAATCAAAATCCATCAAAGATATTATCAATTTTTGCTTCCTCAAACAAAAAATCACTATTTTAATTCGGCAATGGCGTTATTAAGAAGAAAAAAATCAGTGTAATCTCAATGTAAATTTAAAACAAAATATACCGTATATATCCATCCATCAGCCTTTTACTGTCCACTGCTGGACATAGGCCTCCCCTAACGTTCGCCACTCCCTCCGGTCCTGGGCCTTCTGAATCCAGCGACTACCCGCTGTCTTCTTCAGGTCGTCAGTCCACCTGGTTGGAGGGCGGCCTGTACTCCTACCGTATATATACCGTATGCTTATTGTAAAAATATCAGTATAGAACAAAAGTATCGATGGAGAGGGTAATCAGCATATAGAAAAATATTTTCCAAGAAAGAACGACATATTTTGAAAAATGTGTTGGAAATCTTCCCGGATTACCTGTCACAGTCTCGTGGGCTACTGACATAAGAAAAAGATTAAGTAGATATGCAAAAATGTTTTGTAACAAAGATGCCAAGTGTTACCTTAACAACTTATTAGTGTGAAAGTTTATGTTTTTGTAGTAAACTAAAGATAGAACCTATTTAAAAAAGATAGAAATAGAAGCTAGAAGCGCTCTTTAACGTATCACAGTAGGTATAGTCTTTTGTTAAATGACTTCTAAAAAGAAAGAGGTTCATAATTCTCTCAATTTTTTTTCTGTGTTATTCATACATTTCAAAAGTTTAATCATTTTCGATGATTCTTTTTTAATTTATAACTGGCACTTCTCATTTGTTTACATTTAAATCTGATAACTCCACCTCCAACTCCACTAACCCGCATTGGAGCAGTATGCTGGAGTAAGCCCCTGGTCTCCCCAATAATGAGAAGAGACCCGTGCCCAACAGGGGGATGCTAAAAAGATTGCAGCTAAATCTGATAAACATATTACGAGTAGTTTAATAGTGCGCATATATAAATATATAAATGAATTTTAAAGAAAACGACATCAAAAAGCAAAATATATTTGTCAGTTCGCGAGATATTTTTTTGATAAATCTACACGAAATGAAAAAATCTCATTATGTTGAATGTTACGTGTTACGCCTTAAATTTCTTGTGGGTGCGATGCTGAAATTGTGGCCTTTTTATCAACGGCATTAATAATGTTGAGAGACTGTCATTTTAGGAGATTTCACGAGATGATTGTCGGGGAAGGATAATGTTTAAGGTACGAATCAATTATTCAGAAAACATGAATTCCTCGCCAATGGCACCTACTAAAATCCAAAGAGTATCCATTGTTTTTATTCAGAGAAAATTGGCTTATGAAAGCGATTTAAATTTGCAAGAGATTCAATTTACATAACGAGCGATTTGTACCTCATAAAGATATTAAACCTTCTGCTGGAACCGTTCGCAGATATCCTCTCCCATTTTTCTTTTGAAACTGAATGGCTCTTTTAGGTTACGTTTAATGCCTTATTTTACAACCACTTGAGCGTTTCAGTAAATTATGCCTGAATGAGTCGTTCGATTGTGGCGGTTTTGATATTCAGTATATTTTTTGCCTATACTTTCTTAATCTATAACTCTTGTTGGGTTTGAAGAAATAATAAAACCAGCCATATGCGAGTCAAACTCACGCATGAAGGGTTCCGTACCATTATGTATAAAAAGTCACAATAATTGTATGGGAGCCCCCTTACATATTTATTTTACTCTATTTTTGGTACCTATTAGTTGTTATAGCGGCAACAGAAATACACTATCTGTGAAAATTTCTAATGTCTAGCCATAACGGTTCATGAGATACAGCATGATCACAGATAGACGGACAGACAGACGAACGGACAGTGTAAGCTTAGTAATAGGGTCCCGTTGGCACCCTTCGGAAACGGAACCTTAAAAACTATGTATAAAAATAAATTAACAATTATCTTGCTTTCCAAGCATGTTGTGTCGTGCAGTCTTTAACGGTAAGTATTTTGGATTTTTTTTTATGCAAAGTGTCAACATTACAGCCTCGAGTTAGTCGAAAAAAATGCAAAAACATCAGTTTGTCATAATAAATATGTTCAAGAACTAATTATGAATGAAATTTTGTTGGTGGCTGAACTCTCTAGTAATGGTTATTTTAATGTTTAGTTTGCCCAGAAGCAATATTATACCTTCCGTTAACACTTCAAAAGGATAATGTTTCTATTAGCAGTGAGTATATCCGCACTAAAACTGTGGAGGTTTTTGCACAGAACTCAACAAATATAAAACGGCGGTTATAAAACATACATAAATAAATAAAAAACGTAAGTTTATTAACTACATTTAGGCCCCATGTTGTTCTGTTCGTCTGCTGTGTGGCGCAATGTTTACCATGCCGGACTGCCGATTGGGGGCCCTGGGTTCGATTCTTGACGAAGCAGAAATTCGAATGATGAGATTAAAATTTCTGTTCTCGGTCTGGGTGTTCGTGTTTCTGTCTCTGTATGTGTCCATGGTACCCACGACATGAAGTTTATCTACCTTACAGTGGGACTATGAGTGTGAAAAGTTGTTTGTTGTTCTGTTTTCATCAGTTATTTTATACCAATGATTAAAATGTTTATAAGTCATCAGAAATTATTAGTATGAGAAGAAAATATATAAGAATAGTAAACCTCCTCATTCAGTTAAATCAGAACAAGAGGGTAGAGCCCCTACCCCTATAGAGGTAATTGATGTTTTCATTGCATTGTGTCCGCAGTCAGCTTACGTAACCATTTGTCTAAAGAAACGCTAATTCAAACGATGAAATTCTTATAGACCTCTTTGAAATCAACACTGTCATTGAATCACATCCATTAAATTGAAACAAATTTTGTTTAAACGGTGGATGACGTTTGAAGGCGTTCTACGCCACAATATTATTAATACTCTCCAATAGATGTCAGGAAGAGTCATATTTTTCATTTTATATTTATGCTTATTATCGCTGAAAATACCTAATGACAACAACATGACAACCTAATGGTAACATGACAATTTCTAAAAATGAAACCTAGCTAGGCCGATTTATCACTCCCGAAACTACTAATATACTGGGTACTAAACATGAAAATCGTTGAAGGCGTTTGCGAGATTCAAATTATAGGTATGTACAAGAATTGCTCGTTTAAAGGTATTTGATACTAAACCTAATCTTCATCAACTGACATGAGAGTTGTGTAGTAGTGTAATCTCTTGGTTTCCCTAGTGACTGCAAACCCTTTTGCGTCTCACTCCTGTGCATAGGTCACTCTTCAAAATTGGGGAAGCCTGGAGTGGAGCTTACTCCATTGGCTGCAACCCTTTTTGCGTCCCAATGCTGGGCACGGGTCTCTCCCTATTATTGGGGAGGCCTGGAGCTTACTCCACCACGCTGCTCCAATGCGGGTTGGTGGAGATGCGGGTTAGTGGCCAACCCGCTGTCGGATGTTTTCAAACCGCCCATAAGGCCTCCGACAAGGTTTAACGACTGTTATCCATCGACAACAACCGGGACCGACGGCTTAACATGCCCTTCGAAGCACGGAAACGCGCATAATTTTTTTTGCCACTAGCGGTCGCCCATCTCACACCCGACCGCGCCCGGCTGGCTTAGTTCTACGCTAACCGCCAGGCCATGCATGCTTCATTCTACATGCGGGAGGGGATATTTTAGTTTAAATGTGTCATCACTGCGACCAATTCTGCCGTTGTGTTTATTTGAAAAGGCGTGGAGATCTGTTGTCTTTACCTACCAGTGGTGACAATAAATTTTCGAAACAGAAATGTAACTGAACACAACCTTAGACAATAATCAAGCTTACCTGTGTATAATATAAGGCCGCTTACATATTAATTTGCAACTTCATTACATAAAAAGAAAATTTTAGTGTGGTACTTTTGACATATTTCTTGCAAGATCGTCATGCAATCATATAGAGAGTTTAGCCTGGTCGCCAATGAGGTAATAGACAAGTTTGAGAAAATTAATCACACATTATTATATACCCACATTTAGAATAAAAATAAAACTTTCTAAAGTTAAAAGACGACTAAGGAACAGACAAAAGTTGTAAAGACAGTAATTACGTTTCATTTATACACGCAGTATACATTTCCTTGTTATCCGCCCCAAAGCTGTAAGTCCGTAATGAATTAAATTTGGAACTATCGTTAAGTTGACACTTGACTGTGCTTTTAAACTAGAGATTCTGTTGAGTGGGCAATAATGTAAATTACTCTGGAAACTGCCATTAAATTGAGACAGCAATATAATTCGAGGCTGTTTGCTCCTTTGCCCAAGTTTAAATCCAGTCAGAAAACCTATCCTTTAATTGGGAACAATGAAATTTAATGAAAATTAGTAGAAGCTTTTTCCCTGGATATTAAATAGCTGGGTCGAATTCGAACTGCGATACGATATTGCTAATGGTTCTTTGCCTATTTATATAAACATTTATTAGCATAAACCAACCACCGTTTATTCAACCGGAGGTATATTTTGAATGATAAAAAGGTTTTCGCTTTATCTTATGGATATTAGACCATTTTGAAGAAATTAGCTGTGTATTATTAAACTCTTTTTTCTTATACAGAATGACCCAAAGTAATATATAATCAAAATGGTAAAGTTATTTGCCTGCTAAATAATAATGTAAAAATTTAAATTATACCTAGTAAAGGCTATCTTTAGCGTACTCATAGATGACATTAAGCAACTGAATGAATAATAATGTTGAAATTTCTTCAGACTTATAAAACTGGGACCCATTAATTCACGAAGTGTAAAGCAATATTAGTGGGTCTTACTCATGGCACAAGTCTTTCGATTCGTCATAGCCTGGGAGCTGAATGTAGATGTGTATTTTTTTCCAGCGACGCTTTTTTATAAGACTTTCATCTGAGGCGGCAATTAAAAAGATCTCATGGATAGTAATAATACTATGACGGTCAAGCTTCTCTTGTGTGATTTGTGTTTATATGATTATACTAAACTACCCCAAGGGAATAGTAAGTAACATTTTTCCGAAAAAACGTGTGCAAATCAGAAGTTACAATATAATTATCTGTGCCAAATTCCATTCCGATCTATTCAGCCTTTCTTGCGTGCTTAGCAACTTACATCCGTTCCAACATACATCTAAACTTTCTCAATTGTATTGGTATAGGTTGAAGTGTCTATCACTAATACATTATGTGTACGAGTTTTTTGCTTGAAAGATAAGATCTGTCTAGGCGAGGCACTAATGCCTAATTGGTAACATTGTCGTACCCTCATATGAAGTAATGTAGGTTAGACATTTTCTTGACAATATTATTGTTTGCTCATAATAACGTTTCACACTCATAGTCCCACAGTAAGGTAAATATACCCTGTGTTGTGGGCACCATGGACACGCACAGATACAGAAACACAAACACCCAGACCGAGAACAGAAATTTAAACTCATCATTCAAATTTCTGCTTCGCCGGGAATCGAACCCAAGACCCTCCGATCGGCAGTCCGGCATGGTAACCATTACGCCCCACGGGTCGTCCTAATATCGTACATAAGTCACGCATAAGGTACCAAGTTATAATTTATTAAATATATTATATTGAGGTGTTGGGACAAAAAGCGTAAAAACTTTTTTAAGAGTTTATCTATGTTTTTTTATAATTATATTTATTTGGAAGTTTTCATACATTGGTATATTCACTCCATTATACCTTACGCTATTTACAACAAAAGAAAAAATATCATAAAATGCTGCTAAAATATATCTTAATACAGTTAAATGAAATAAATATCACTGTTTTATATTCTATTTTATAGGGATGCATTTACGAAAGCATAAACGCGCTTAGCTTGTTCTGAAGCTGGCTCCGCCAGAATACTCTGTAGTAATATAGTAGGAGACCGTATGTTAACTTACTATGAAGCCACATCATCACGCCTCTTTTATGAACACATAAAATATTGAACCCGTACGTATAATCCAACCAGCATAAATAAATATGTACTTTCGATGTATGGCACAATCTGCCGTTTGGAGCAAAAGGATTTCTTTACATGACAATAAAATTCCGACGACATGACGCAAATTCCGCCTTCATAGAAATAACTCATCAAATTTGACACCACGCGAAGATGTTTTAGGGGAAAATCTCTTTTTATATCGTATATTTTCCTGTATTTACATGGATGTTTTGCTGGCACAACATTATTTGCGAAATAGGATTTTTTTATATTATGTTAAAATGGGTGGTAGCAAATGTGATTAGTAATTTCAATTTAATATTGGAATTATATGCTTAATAAATCTATATCTTAAAATATTACTGCTACATGAATAGAAAGCTCGGGCAACCGTTAATACCTTATGAATAGGCTTTTTAATGAGAACACAAAAATATGATATCAACAAATTTATTACGGGAATCAAATCACTTCTTGAAGAAGAATAAAAATGGTTTGACAGAAAAAAATGTTAAATTTGTAATCATGGAGAAGCCTGAATAATCCATGCTAATATTATAAATGTGTAAGTGTTTCTTTGTATATTTGAGGTTCTTTCACGTCGCGTCAGTGCTATGAATTATCTTTGGCCTTATATTTTTGTACAGAAATAGTTGGGGGACTGAAAAGTTATATAGGTTACTTTTGACCTTAAATTTCATATTCCTATAGGAAGAAACATGAAGTCCACGTAGGCGGAACCGCAAGCTGAAAGCTAGTTTGTGAATAATGCAAAGGGCTAACGTCCGCAGTGTTGTCATTTCATTTCGTAGCTTCACGTTTCTAAACATTTCCGCTAAGGTGTGCTTTCAGTATGCAGTGGATCTGTGTGTGAACAGAGCAATTGAATATTGTTCTTTTTATTGTAAGCATTGCAAAGCTATACTGTAATATATTTTTCTGTACTGATTTAATTCCCAAATTGTATCTCTGGAATTTTGCATTAAAAATTCTCTGAGATATTCTGTAACGAATCAATAGTCAGCAGTAGAACACACATGTCCAAATCGTAAGTTGATATTCGAAATTAAAAACGTTACGATAAATAGTATCGGAATACAGAGTCAAAATTGAAATTAACTGACAGTGGCTGTCAATTTCACTCGAACGGGCCGCATTCGCGTTTCGTCGATTCCCAGTAATTGAATGTGAATGTAACTGGTCTCTGGCGTAGTATTGACCAGCGGGTATTCACTACTTTGTCAGTCAGAGGGCCATTAACACAAGATAACATGCAGAAGATACAATTTAATTTAATACTAGCTGTGTATAGGTTTGGTTCTCTTCTGTTGAAAAGGATTATTCACAGTTGAATATATACTGGTTATTTCTGTTTAATTTTTTAGAATCGGAATCCTTTTTCACTTCTTTAGACACGAAGTTTAGATGAGGCCTTTATTGTCTAAGTGAAAACTCAAGCAATAAATCTATAAAATTGCAATTATTTCCAAGCTGAAGTATTTTTGGGATTTGCGTTCAAAAAGATAAATACTCCCGAGTATTAGACAGAATTAAAAAAAAACTTGATGCTTCTCTTGGGCTGCAACCCTTTTTGCATCCCACTGCTGGGCACGGGTCTTTCCCACTTAGTGGGGAGACCTGGAGCTTACTCCACTACGCTGCTCCAATGCGGGTTGGTGGAGATGCGGGTTAGTGGCCAACCAGCTGTCGGATGTTCTCAAACCGCTCATAAAAGGTTTAACGACTGTTATCTATCGACAACAACCGGGACCGACGGTTTAACATGCCATCCGAAGAACGGAAACGCGCATGAAATTTTTTGCCACTAGCGGTCGCCCATCTCACACCCGACCGCGCCCGTTTGGCTTAGCTGCATCGACCGCGCGTTCTACGCTAGCCACCGAGCCATGCGCGCTTCGATGCTACTCTTACTTCGATAAAACCTCCTCTAATAAGTTTTCTTCAATATCTGTACAAAGATATTCTATATCTTAACTACATTGATTTATTGTATCTTAACACAATACAATATAAGCTGCAAATGGTGCACAACGTTTAACTAAAGCCAATGTTATTTCTTAGAACTCGTACGTTTACCGCACACTCAACTCTTTATCTTGTTTTACTCGCCATTTGTGGCTTTGAAAAGTAGATCCTCTGCGGCGCCTCTAAATTGAAAGACTTTTTAAGGTTTCTGTTCTACACATAGGCACACGAAAAAATATAAAATAAGAGCAGAATTCACAACAAATTTAGTATAGATGTTCTATTTCACGAAGTCCGATTGATTTTGGTTGTACTAGTGATATGTCAAGCTAGTGATATGACAAGCGCGATGTGCTTACAAAAACACATAAAAATACTACTTAATACTACTACATAAAATACTACTACAACTCAACTACGTTTAGATGTCATGCTGGGGTTACTCTTGGTACACTTAGATACATAGTGCTCTAGACGTTGGCTGGGAATGGAGGAAAGTGCTCGACCTTGGAAAAGGAGACGTTGGCTGCAACCCTTTTTTGCGTCCCACTGCTGGGCACGAGTCTCTCCCCATTATTGGGGGAGGCCTGGAGCTTACTCGACTGCGCTGCTCCAATGCGGGTTGGTGGCCGACGGCCCATAAGGTCTTTGACAAGGTTTTACGACTGTTATCTATCGACAACCGACCGACGGCTTAACGTGCCCTCCGAAGCACGAAAACGCATGAATTTTTTTGCCACTAGCGGTCAGCCATCTCACACCCGACCGCGCCCGTTTGGCTTAGTTGCGTAGATCGTTCTACGCTAATCTCCGGGCCATGCGCGTTTCGCCTCGCGCTTTCGCCGCTCGCCGCTTGCTCTCGACGTTACATCCATTAAAATAATGTGCATGTGCACGCCTTACAACATTCTTGGCCGATCGGTCTTGGTGACATAGAACATCTACAATGTCTGAATCTGTATCTTTTCAATTAATTAACAGCTACATTTCGCTCTTGACTTTATGATATGTATGTAGGTATTATCGGCTTTTACATAAGAAAATTTTTCATAAATACCTTTACATGCGAGTATTATTGATACATGCGAAATTGTGAATGCCCATCCTACTACTATTATAAAGGCGAAAGTTTTTAAGTATGGATGTATGGATGTATGGATGTTTGTTACTCTTTCACGTAAAAACTACTGAATGGATTTGAATGAAACTTTACCACAATATAGCTTATACATCAGAATAACATATAGGCTACAATTTATAAAGATATTGTGTGAATTGTCCAAAATATGACGATAAGTGTCAAGTAAGTAGGAAAAAGAAGCGCGCATGGCCCGGCGGTTAGCGTAGAACGCAAACGATCTATGCAACTAAGCCAAACGGGCGCGGTCGGGTGTGAGATGGGTGACCGCTAGTGGCAAAAAATTTCATGCGCGTTTCCGTGCTTCGGAGGGCACGTTAAGCCGTCGGTCCCGGTTGTTGTCGATAGATAACAGTCGTTAAACCTTGTCGGAGGCCTTATGGGCGGTTTGAAAACATCCGACAGCGGGTTGGCCACTAACCCGCATCTCCGCCAACCCGCATTGGAGCAGCGTGGTGGAGTAAGCTCCAGGCCTCCCCATTAATGGGGAGAGACCCGTGCCCAGCAGTGGGACGCAAAAAGGGTTGAAGCCAAGTAGGAAAAAATCTACCATCTGCGAGCTATTCTGGCATGCGCCGCCAAAACCGCTAGAGGTACACCTATGTAATGTATGATGTTAATGTTTATCTTATATAGTCCTACAAAAAAGCCGGTCCACGGTACTTCAGAAGGGACTTCACTTTATGCTAATGATCCTCTCTAACGCGGGTGAAACCGCGGGGCACAGCTAGTTCATAATAATTTGGGTCAGAGAGCGACTAAAAACGCTCGGCAACGTCTTGAGGACTGAAGATATTACAGGTTATTTACCTAATAGAATTATAGGCAGGCGTAAGTAACTGTTTTTTGTCATTTGGCAGTTATCACCTGCCGGCAGGCGGTATGTAAGACTAAGCTGAGCTCGGGGCGTTATTTCATAAAGTAAATATTTATGAGGGAAAGGAGTTTCGTTCCCCGGGTAAGCCGCTGATCCGAAAAGACGTAAACCTCCAGGGATGCTTCGAGATCACAAAGGCAACGTTTGGCACTTTTATGCCAAGTTCTTCTCTAACTGTACTCTATTTGTTTTGACTGTCTCGTTTTTCTTGGTGTCTGTTGCAGTCTTTCTAAGCTCTAGACTTAAATTTTTTATGTTTTTCTTACTTCGAAACTAATTATTTGTCTCTCGGAAATAGAAAGATAATAATGCTTATTTAATTTAAGATATTTTAAACAGTCAACAATATTATTATTATTTTATTCTACGATACTTGTATTGAAAAATGTAAGTGTAATGTGTCTAGTTAACTTATTTTACATTATTTATTAAATGTCTTGTTTAATGCTTCTTTCAAGTTACCGCCAAAACTTACGTAACAATAATGTTTACAGATACTCCGGCATTAAAAAATCAGTGTCAATTAAGCTTTTAAGTTGTTAGGGATAGCCGTGCCCATCAGTGGGACCCAAAAAGGGTTGCAGCCATACTATACTCGTAGTAACAGTTCTGTTTATCAAAGTAGAGAGTATATTTAACCAAAGAAAATAGAAATGAAGCTGATATTTTTGTTACCGTTCCTAAATGACCTTTCATTCACAAAATCCTTGGCTTACAAATATTCCTCAAGATGCCGGTGTTGAAAATTAAATAACGACCCCATCTTGTCTTTAACGTAAGCTCCGGTTACCTATAAAATTAATTTACGAACCAGGAAACCCGGAATTTTAATGCAATAAGTGAGGGACCGCTTGAGAGGGAAACAAAAAAGAAAAGTAACAAAAAGTGAACCGCCTCACCAGGTTTATGCAAATTTAACGCCAAAAATTTTGTAACTCACGGACACTTATATTATTATTTGCAAACAACGCGCCTGCTTGGAGGTGCTTTTGGATGAAACAGGGTTTATGATGGTTGAGCAATAAGTATGAACAGTAGGGTTGAGAGCAAATGTTGAGATATTTGTACTGGAAGTGGGAAAGTTGTTGTTTTATTGAACGACGCTGTTCGTAACAAACTTAAATTTTAATATTTCATTTACATAAAAACTTTTTCAAACAATCTATAGTCAACAATATTCAGAGGCAAATAAGTGTTGTTTTAGTGTACGAGAAATGTAGGATTTATATCGACTCATGACAATTTTTTCGTAAACGCGTAAAATGTAAACTTGGTACAAGAACAAGTAATCGAACATAAAATATTTACGTCTACAATATATTTTAAAGATATATTTAAGAAAAATGTAAAAATCGCTAAGCATAAGCAAAAGGGAAAGCTAATCAAATAAGAATCCCTACTTAATATTATAAATTCGAAAGTAACTCTGTCTGTCTGTCTGCTACGATTTCCCGCTTAAGCTGCTGAACCAATTTTAATGACATTTGGAACACTGATAGAATGGACCTTGGAAAAGGACAAGGGATGGTTTTTATCCTACGGGAATCTATAAAACGGGTCCACGCGGGTGAAGCTGCTGGCGGAAGATTATTCTTATAACTTTTTTGAATCGAAATTGATTACGTAGATATTGATAAACGAAACGGATATTTACAGTGAGTCAGACTCGCCTGTGCTTGGATTAAATAAAATGTCCTCCCTAAACAAGATGGTAGACTATCTAGGCCTTTAGGTACCTACTTAGCGTAAATTTTTTGGTGGTAGGTATTTTAATTCTGTCAGTTTTTACCGACTTCCAAAAGAAGGAGGTACTGTATTCGGCTGTATGTATTTTTTTTTTAATTATGTTCACCGATTACTCCGCCGTTTGTGGACCGATTTTCAAAATTCTTTTTTTGTTCGTATGCTTATAATCCCGAGGTGGTCCCATTGTCACCAAATCAGGATCTGATGATGGGATCCCAGGGAAATCGAGGGGAACTCTCAAATTTTATAGGCACACATATTGATTTTCTTATAGTTTCTGAAGCATAAGAGATATTTACGCATAGAAATCATCATCTCATGTTGCTGAGCTGATGATGGAAGGTACTGCGACAGTGAGGAGTTGAGAGCAAATTCTTTCAATAAATGGTTTTTTATTCGAAATCTTACATTCCCGAGATGGTCCAACTGTCACCAAGTCAAAGTCTGATGAGAGGATCCCAGAGAAATCGAAGGGAACATTCAAATTTTATAGCACAACAAATGATTTTCATATTTACAAAGCAAAACAGACATTTGTGTATAATTATCGTCATATCATGTTGCTGAACTGACGATGGAAGGTACTACGACGGTTAGGAGTTTAGAGCAAATTCTTTCAATAAATGGTTTTTTGTTCGAAATCTTACATTCCTGAGGTGGTCCAACTGTCACCATGTCAAAATCTGATGATGTGATGTTAGGGAAATCGAGGGAAACACTGAAACTTAATAGGCACACACATGCTTTTAGTCATATTTTTAACATAATACAAATATTTATGTCTGGTAATTATCACCTGCTGTTGCTTAACTGATGATTGAAGGTACAACTCCTCAACGTTTAGGAGCTGAGAGCAAATTCTTTCTTTAATTTATACGTTCAGGTGGACTGATAGTACCTATGTCTTTCAGACTTTTAGATGGCTATTAGATAAACATGATTATAAAAGGTAAATCTGTTTAAAGTTTAGAAGTTAAGTGAAAATTTTTCCAATTATGCTAATACATACAGAATTATTAAAATTACTAAAAAGAGTGAAATAAATTAAGTTTTTAACAAAAAAATAGAACCGACTTCAAACGGTAAAAAATAAAATTGTTCAGTACCTACTTCTTCTTGCTTATGGTAATGTCTCTTAAAACTATTTTTGAAGTCGGGCCCTTAGTGAAATGTCCTGTCTTAGTAAATATAGTGTACCTTTCGTTCTGAATGGGCACCGAATCCAATATAGTTTTAACAGTCATTACCATAAGCAAGAAGAAGTAGGTACTGTCCCACTGTCTGTACTACTGTCGGTGCCAATTTAGAACGAATGGTACGACATTTACTAAGGGCCCGACTCCAGAAATAGTTTTAAGAGTCATTACCATAAGTAAGAAGAAGTAGGTACTGAACAATTTTATTTTTTACCGTTTGAAGTCGGTTCTATTTTTTTGTTAAAAACTTAATTTTATTAATATTTATCAAATTTTCGTAGGATCTGATCTGATCAATAGCTACCAAAAACATTTTAAAGTACAAAAACACAATATTGTCAAAAGTATCCTTTGAGTTTGTCGGCCCATATCTGTATATCCCTTCATATGTGGATGGGATTTGAAAATTACTTTGCAAGTTTTTCATAAAGCTTTTTGTATGTACGCTTTATACTTATGTTTTTAGTTCTAGCTTAAGAAGTCGGTTTTTTGAAGTGAAAACTTTTTTAGAGGCGTTGTGTACTTTTTTTGGAATGGGTAAAAAATGTTAAACTCGCGTCAGGACACGTGGCCTGATCGAATATTCGTAAGACGGAGGGGTGACAGCTGATGGCTCGACTGTCTATACATGTAAAATTCGTTTATATCAAGTATTTAAAATATGGTCGTTGAACAAAGTGCATCTATTAATGAAAAAAGTGACGGAGATATAGTGAAAGAAAATGAGTGATTACTTTATAAAAATACTAGATTAAACCTACTGAAAATACTAGATGCAAAATAATACTGATAATAAAAGCAATTCGTGCGAAATTATTCCCTATCCCTTCCAAAATATCAAAAATGCACAACGTTAATGTTCAAGTTTTCATTTCTGCCGGCACTACCGGAGTGCAATTTTTATTTTATTTTGTATACATACATACTACGTTTTGGAAAGAAAAGTTTCATTTTTCTTTAGATTTCAAATAGTACACTCTCCTTTAAAGTTATTACAGACACAGTATTACATTGACTCGAGGCTACGAAACCCAGGTAGTCCCCAGGGAACATGGCCTTGTCTTCGAACTCGCAATTTAATTAAAGCAAAATAGTCTAGGAGCTAAGTGGGCGAAAGGAAATTACGAGATAATACTTTATAATAAATTTAGTGCAGCGTCCACGGATTTTCCAATTTAATACAGGATTTGGAGATGGCACAGATTGTGTAAGTAAAGTATGTGTTAATTTATATAAAAGATAGAAACACAAAAGGAACAATGTAAAACTGCCTTTATACCATAAAAATATAATTTAGAAAAGAAAAAACATCATTCGTTGGTGTCTGGTACGTGCGTTGCGCAGTTATCAATGATCAAATGATTTATTGGCCGACTTTTATTTTAAAAACACATAAGTAATATTAAACACATTTACAGTACGTTAAAAGTAATTATTGAAATTACTGTCTTCTTTTTTAACAATACTATTTTTACTTGTACTATAAATTTTTACCGACTTCCAAAAGGAGGAGGTACTGTATTCGGCTGTATGTATTTTTTTTATATATGTTCACCGATTACTCCGCCGTTTGTGGACCGATTTTCAAAATTCTTTTTTTGTTGGTATGCTTATACTCCCGAGGTGGTCCCATTGTCACCAAATCAGGATCTGATGATGGGATCCCAGGGAAATCGAGGGGAACTCTCAAATTTTATTGGCACACACATTGATTTTCTTATACTTTCTGAAGCATAAGAGATATTTGTGCATAGTAATCATCGTCTCATGTTGCTGAGCTGATGATGGAAGGTACTGCAACAGTGAGGAGTTGAAAGCAAATTCTTTCAATAAATAGTTTTTTATTCCAAATCTTAAATTCCTGAGGTGGTCCAACTATCACCAAGTCAAAGTCTGATGAGGGGATCCCGGAGAAATCGAAGGGAACATTCAAATTTTACACCACAACAAATGATTTTTATATTTTTACTAAAGTAAAACAGGCATTTTTGTATAATTATCATCATATCATGTTGCTGTGCTGATGATGAAAGGTACTACGAAGGTTAGGAGTTGAAAGCAAATTCTTTCAATAAATGGTTGTTTGTTCGATATCTTACATTCTTGAGGTGGTTCAACTGTCACCAAGTCAAAGTCTGATGATGGTATCCCAGAGAAATCGAAGGGAACATTCAAATTTTATAGCACAACAAATGATTTTCAAATTTTTACTTTAGTAAAACAGGCATTTTTGTATAATTATCATCATATCATGTTGCTGAGCTGATGATGGAAGGTACTATGACGGTTAGGAGTTGAGAGCAAATTCTTTCAATAAATGGTTTTTTGTTGGAAATCTTACATTCCTGAGGTGGTCCAACTGTCACCATGGCAAAATCTGATGATGTGATACTAGGGAAATCGAGGGAAATACTGAAACTTAATAGGCAAATATTTATGTCCGGTAATTATCACCTCATGTTGCTAAGCTTATGATTGAAGGTACCTACAACTCCTCAACGGTTAGGAGCTGAGAGCAAATTCTTTCATTAATTTATACGTTCAGGTGGACTGATAGTAGTAATCTTTCAGGCTATAAGGTGGCTATTAGATAAACATGATTAAAACAGGTATCTCTTTAACGTTTAGAGGTTAAGTGAAAAAAATCCAATTATGCTTATACATCTGTGAAGAATTATTAAAATTACTAAAAAGTGTGAAATAAATTAAGTTTTTAACAAAAAAATAGAACCGACTTCAAACGGTAAAAAATAAAATTGTTCAGTACCTACTTCTTCTTGCTTATGGTAATGACTCTTAAAACTATTTTTGGAGTCGGGCCCTTAGTAAAATGTCCTGTCTTAGTAAATATAGTGTACCTTTCGTTCTGAATGGGCACCGACTCCAATATAGTTTTAAAAGTCATTACCATAAGCAAGAAGAAGTAGGTACTGTCCCTCTGTCTGTACTTTCGGTGCCCATTTTGAACGAATGGTACGACATTTTAGTAAGGGCCCGACTCCAAAAATAGTTTTAAGAGTCATTACCTTGCAAGAAGAAGTAGGTACTGAACAATTTGATTTTTTACCGTTTGAAGTCGGTTCTATTTTTTTGTTAAAAACTTAATTTATCTTGTTGAAAATTAACAATTTAATTAAATTTGTAATTTCAGAGGCATTTCCGGCATTTAGTAAAGTACAATATCAGGAGTATTGGAACTCCTAATCAATTAGCTGGTTCACGTGAAGGCATAATTATTCATTGACACTCGACATTATAACATTCACGTGTCCAATAGATTCAATCAGATAGTAGTGACGGATTCCGGTATTACACTCCATAGACCCTTTGCATGATAATTAATCTGAGGCAGAGTTAATAATTTTGATGGCCGGAAGCATTGTTTGTATTGATTATATTATTGCTATTAAATCATAGCATGAAGTGTTTCGATACAATTTTTGTCGCATATTTTATAATTTACGACTGTAATACTATTTATTAGATATTTATAGTTGTTGTTTTGCTGTAAATTATATATATAGATTGTACTACTCTTAACACAAATAAGGGAAAAATCCGAAAATAACAACGGATATAAATTAAAAAAAATTGCAACATCGACAATTACAAAAATGTAAGTTTCTACAAACCTCTCAGTGTCCAAATCTTAATGGTTGACTACCTAGCAATAAAATTATTTGTAATGATGATGAGCATATTTTTATAAAAAATATATTAATAAATATAATTATATTAATAATAAATCATTTACTTTGTAATCTCAGAGGTAGTTCCGCCATTCATTATAAAGCAATATAAGGCATATTGATTCTCCTAATCAATTTCCCAGTTCACGTGAGCACATAATTATCCATTGACACTTGACATTACAACATTCAGGTGTCCGTTAGATTCGATCAGATAGTAGCAAGAGATTCCGGTGTAACATTACATCGAAACGTTGTGAGATAATCTGACGTTGAATATTAGGTTCTTACATATGAAATTGCCGAATAATAAATAATAATAATAAATCACTCAGTACTGTCAACTTTAAAATCAAATAGGACTTATTAGGAATTCCAAATTTATATTTATATATTTCGTAACAAAGCCAGAAAAAATATTGTTTTAAAAATCGCATTTCATTTATTTGTTTGAGCTTCAATATTGCTATAACAACAACAACAACAACAACAACAACAACAATAATACTTTATTGCACACCATGTTTTACAGTAAAATACCATTATAGATATAAAATTTAATTAGTGTATGCAATAGGCGGCCTTATCGCTCAGGCAGCGATCTCTTCCAGGCAACCTATGCTTGGAAAAATTAATGGACAGAGGGGAAGAAAAAAAAGGGTAGGGTGTGCAGATTTAACATAAAACAAATAAGTTACTAAAGAAACAGGGAGAAAAGAACAAAACACAAAACAATATCGCACAGCAAAACAAAGTAGGTATGTGAAGTAAATGTTGATAGATAGTTCATGAAGAGGAAGGAGAAAGGTTCAAATAATAAGCTTTTAATTTACTTTTAAAGGAATCAAGGGATTTTGCACGCCTAATATCCACTGGAAGATTGTTCCACAGGCGAATAGCTGAGGCAGTGAAAGATTTTCCGTAGAAAGTAGAAGAATGAACAGGTATTTTAAGGATAAGATTATCAGCTGAACGAAGATGAAAGTTATGGGTAAGATGGAGAAACTGAAAACGGTTTTTAAGGTATAGGGGAGTCACCGGGTTGAACAGAACACAGTACAGAGAGGAGAGAATATGTGTATTCCGGCGAAGTCGAATAGGGAGCCACTTGAGCTTTGTACGGTATTCGGATATATGATCATATTTGCGAAGGCCAAATATGAATCTTATGCACAAGTTTTGGAGACGCTCGAGTTTATTAAATTGCTCCTCTGTTAGATCAGGATAGCAAACATCGGCATAGTCCAGAATAGGAAGAATTAAGGACTGTGAGAGCGCAATTTTAGTAGCAGTTGGAAGAAAGTTACGAAGTCGTCTTAGCGAGCTAATCACCGAAAACATCTTCCTACTCACCTCACCGATCTGTGGTATCCAAGAAAGATGTTTGTCAACATAAATACCAAGATTCTTCACCTTATCACAAAAAGGTAATAGTACACCGTCAAAACTCACACTAGGTATAAGAGACCAGTTAATCTTAGCCATTAATCGTTTGCTGCCAACTATAATAACCTGGGTTTTGGCCGGATTAACTTTAAGACCATAAGATTCACTCCAGAGAAGAATTTTTTGAAGATCATTATTTATTGTGTTGATCGCAGCCGATAAATCATCCAAAGAACTTCGTTGGTAAATTTGTAAATCATCTGCATAAAGGTGGTAGAGTGAAGATAAGTTATGGCTTATGGAGTTGATAAAAAGGGAAAAAAGTAAAGGAGAGAGGATGCCACCTTGTGGTACCCCGGCATGAGTAGAGGTCCAAGATGATAGCTCATCCTGGACCTGAACACGTTGCCGGCGTCCCTCCAAGTAACTTTGAAACCAGCTTATCGCTGTCGGAGATATGTTGAAAGAGCGTAGAATGGCAAGTAGGATGTCATGGTCTACAGTATTAAAAGCACTGCTGAAATCAAGGAGTATCAACACCGTGAGCTGTTGATCATCCATGCCTTTACGTATGTCGTCTGTGATGTGTAACAAAGCAGTAGTCGTACTATGACCAGGATGGAAGCCGGATTGAAAAGGGTTTAACAGATTGTGACGGGATACATAGGAACTAAGCTGCTGGTAAACCAGACGCTCAAATACTTTGGAAAGGAATGGAAGAATGGATATAGGACGGTAGTCTGAAAATGCGGAAGGATTGGACTTCTTGGGTAATGGAATTATTTGAGCGTCCTTCCAAACAGCTGGGAATGTGCATGAGGATATGGAATGATTAAGGATATGCGTCAATATAGGGGAGACAATATCAATTATAGGAGTGATCATTTTACGACTAATGTTGTCACATACGACGGACTCCGAGTGTATAGAGTAAATACTTTTAACAACATCACAATCAGCGAAAGCGCGAAAAGTAAATTGAGGAAAATCAGGAGTTGGCAGGCTCGAAAGAGAGTTTAACGTGAAGCGTTTTTTTGCATTGTCCATGCCTGAAGCCGAAGAGAAGTGCTTATTTAGAAGATTTAAATTCATATGTGTAGAGCCGTCCTGTTGACGTGCCTTTCCAACTCCTAGGGATCTTAGAAATTTCCAGACTTTAGCTGGATCTTGATTTTGAACTGACAACCACTATGTATAAATTGAAATTTCGCGGTATTTACAAATAAGAGTTCCACCGTTGCACCAGTGCTGAAGAAACGATTCGAAGAATTAAAGACGTGTACGGACCAGGCACCAGGCACGACCGAACCGTGTGTTTTTGGTTTCAATGTTTCCGTTCTGGAAATTTCTATACACAATGAGCCTCGTGGACGGCGTCAAGTAAATAACGAAGATTTGAAGGTGATAGTGGAAGCAGATCCATCTCAAACCACTTCTGAATTAGCAGCAGCCTTCGGCGTAAGTGACAAATCGATACTTATGCATTTGCGCCAAATCGGAAAAGTCGGAAGATCGGAAGCGATCATCACAATGGCTTTACCCTGAAAAACCGGCATAACTTTGCCCTTAGCGAAAACTAACCAAAAAGAAGATCGACCAAAGAGAAGAAGACCAAAGAGAAGAAGTCTTTGCTGGACCAGTGCTGGTGTTATTCACTAAAACTTCTTGAGATCAGACCAGACGATACAAGTCTGAAGTCTTGTATTGGCATCAATTGCAAACAATGATGGAAAAGCACGCCATTAAACAACCGAGACTGGTGAATTGCTCTAGCCCATTGCGCCTTCAGGATAACGCTAGACCACACACTGCACCTCAAACGGTTGCCAAGTAAGAGGAGCTGCGACTGGAACCTCTGCGTCGCCCACCATACTCTCCAGATCTTGCCCCAACCGATTACTACTTTTTTCAAAATTTGGATTACTTTTTGCAAGGAAAAAAATTCAATTCTCTCGCTCCCAGGATTTTTCCCCAAAAGGATCAATGATCTGCCTATAAAACGGCGGAAGTGTTTCGTATAGTAGCAGTTCTATTGACACTATTATAGTTGTGAGATAATTTTCATATATTTTGGTGGTGCACCTTGCCATTAATTAGTGGTTAGACTAAGGCCTGGTTTCTATTAAAAAAGGGAGGAACGGTGTGCGAGGATGTGTTAGCGGCCGCCCGACTACATACAAATTTACGTACCGCGAGTGATCTAGCTGGCGCTAAATTCTATAGAAATATGAAACATTACCACTACTCTCCGCTTGATCCAATTCATCGTTGCTAAGTAGAAAAGAGATGTGCAAAAACAAAATCTGAGAGGTTTCTTTTTTTCATAATACATCTACTCTATCCGCTGTAGTAGCGTCCGTAAAAACATGTTTTCAACGAACTCATTTTAATTCCGGGATATTGCGTCTTTGACCCTGAATACAAGTCATTTACAAAAAGAGAAAGAGACACATACCTTGTTTGCCGATTTTGTTAGCCGCGAGCGCGGTGCTAAGTACCAAGAGAAGCACCAGCATGCTCCCCCGCTCTGCGCCGGGCGCACATCGAGCCCGAACACTATAGACTGAACCTGGAACAAAATAATATAGAAATGAATATATACCGTTTCACACTCATAGCAGAAGGGTAGATCCCTGTGTCGTGGGTACACTGAACATACACAAAGCCATGAATACAAATACCAGACTGAAAACAGAAACTGAAACTCATCATTTCGATCTCTTTTTCGCCGCGAATCGAACCTGGGACCTCGGATTGGCAGTCCGGATTGGTAACCGTTGCGCCACACGACTCGTCAGTTATTAACAATGCAAGGGTTCTTCTTCTTTACGAATGCCGTCTTGGTCGTTTGACCACTAAGCCAATGTGTCATTTGAGCATTTACTTTTAGCCTGCTTTATCGAAACCAAGCAATAATATAATATTAAAAGTGAAATCAGATGTCAAAAATCAAGCAGCCAGCAGATATTATTAATAAAGTGAATTTGTGAGATTTGGAGGCTGCAATCTTAAACATGTTTGTCGCACCGTTATTTCACTTTGCAATACTCGGGCAGTATAATTAACCTGCTTCAAACTAAATGTCATCAATTTTATCCGTGACACTAACCTAAAAACACATCAAGGAAATGAAAATCAAACAAAAGCACGATATGTGTTATGCAATTTCCAAAAATTGTTTCCATGCAAAAAAGCAACGGTTACTATGTCCGATTTTCGATTGAATGTCTAGGATCCGATTTACGGCGAGGGAAAATATTGAACCTTACAATTAAAATTTCTGTTCACGGGCGGGGCGTGTACAATGTGTATGAGTTCCTGTCATTGATTGAGTCTATAATATTCATGATACAGGAAATTTTAATTTGAGGCTATGAGTATGCAGCAATATTTTAAATAAAGTTATGTTTGTTTGAATTAGGAACAGATCGTATCTCCACCAACCTCGTCTGGATTGCGTGGTTGAGTTCTTACTCAACTTACCAAACCTTTCTAATTATGGGAGCAGACGCGTGCTCAGCAGCGGGACGCAAAATGGGTTGCACCCATGAAATGCTATTATTATGTATTAAAAGTCAGTAACATAGGACTCAATTAAAAACCCTTAATAACCGTTTATTTTTCAATATGACATAAAAAAGATTCTATAATAATGTAAAGTCAAAAACATTTTAAAATTTATGTTTACCGACAAGAATCCTTAAACAAAGGAAAGCTGTCAGAGTTCTGCGAACGCGTCGCAATCGGATAGCAAAACCAAAACGAGATTTTGATTCTTTTATGGAAGAATTCTCGTTACAAAATTAATGCCTTTGAAGTAAGAAACACCATTTTAATCAGCTAATTGAAAAGGAAACGTCATGCCACGAAGGACTTATGTAAGTCAAAATTCAATGTTGAATAGCGACTCCAAAATATTTTAAAAGTATTAATTTATTAAAACGTCCATGTGTACTCTATAACTTTAATATACACCGGCATAGGAACTTTGAGAGAAAACGCGCTCATTTTCTGATTTTGATTTATGATTATTAAGTAAAAATTTGGAAATCTATAGGTATAGTCACCAATGGTGTACAAGGCCTTAAGTTGATGCAGAAAGCAAGATTATCCAATGAAGCATATAGTACACATTTAAAAGGTAAAGTACCATCCAAGCTAAAAATATCACAAGTTGTTTTGGAGCAGCTTCAAATCAGCGTATTGTTTTGGGCGGACGGGTCGTTTAGGCGTATGCAACACGCGTGCACGCACATCAAAAACCATACGCTCGTTCACGGGCTTATATCGATATTTTCGCAATCGAACCAGTACAGATGTTGACCACTAGTGGCAAAAAAAAAATGTACATTTCCGTGTTTCGGAGGGCATGTAAAGCCGTCGGTCCAGTCGTTAAGCCTTGTCAGATGTCTTATGGGCGGTTTGAAAACATCCGACAGTTGGCCACTAACCCGCATCTCCGCCAACGCATTGGAGCAGCGTGGTGGAGGAAGCAGGCTTCCCAATAATTGGAAGAGACCCATGCCCAGCAGTGGGACGCAATAAGGGTTGCAGCCACTGCTAAGTATAACGTGGAGAATCATGAAAACGAGTTACCGTTTCTTTCTTTAAGACTGTGAAACCATTTAACTGCTAAAGTATAACGGATAACAAAACCGTGCTATCCCTCAGAGCTCGTGAAATAAAACATAATTTCGTCATGGAACCGGGAGCGGTCTGAATAACAACTCTTTAATTGAAAGTTTAGCAATTTGCTTCGCCCTCGGAATGGACCCGGCGTGGGGCAACTCCGCCGCGGTTCAAAATTGAATGTAGGCAGATGCGCTTAATTACTGGGCCAGCTGCTGGCCGCTCGCTTATCTTGGGATGAACCTTCGAGGTCACCCGAGATATTTCCTTAGACGTGCTTAAAGACGCTACTTAAAATCTACTTAAGACGAACTATTTTCAACGGTTTGTGTGGCACGTTTCTTGCGCTTTTTGGAGACATTTTTGTATTATATAGTCTGAAGCTCTTATCTAGGTTATTCGATAAACGCAGATTACTTAGTTTAGGTTTGTTGTTATTGATTTGTTTTTTCTTGTATCAACATGTTTGGGCAAAATAAATAATTGTAAATTATAAAAATTGTGAATATTGCGCACCATGCTTATGGTAGGTAACATGATCTTTCTGTTTTACGACCATCCTGTATATTGTATTCCAGCAATAAATAATTTGACTTTGACTCAGAAAGGCTTCCATCAACAGATTTTGATTTTAACTTATAATAAAATGAACGTATGTATCAGTGGTTTTCCTATGAATATAAATATGTAGATCTGTACTTTCGAAAGTAATGCATTTTATGACAAATCCAGACTCACTAAAATATAATGTAAAAGTGGTATGTTCAGTCATTTCAGCGTTTATTGCTTTTGATGAATGTATGTTTATGAACTTACTAAAAAAAAATTTAAAGAAATTTCAAATCGAACCAATTTACAAATGTTATATTATTTCTGTAGAAGTAGTTAGCCTAGTGTTTACTTTTTTATGTAAAACTAACTACTAAACTATACCTCAGTATAACTGAAGGGGTTATTTTTTTATGTAAAATGTTTTTTATGCAAACAGGCATACGGGCCACCTGATGGTGAGTGGTTACCGTCGCCTGTGGACATTTGCAACACCAAAGGAGTCGCCTATGCGTTGCCAGCTTTGTTTTCAAGGGCTCTTTTAACGCCTTTATAGAAGAACCCCATAATAGAATAATAGTACATTCTTTACATAAATTAATGCAAACTGATTAATAATAGCAGTCAACACAAACTTCCTTGGTTTACTGATGCTATTTTTTGTGATAACCTGTTGTACTATTTTGTTAATTGATAAATAAATGAATAAAAAAATAGTTCAATAAGTTCAAAAAATAAAAAAAATCTATTCAGGAGTCTAAGAAGTATCTACTTTAAAATTAATTTGTATTAAAACCGTTAAACTTCTGCACTTCTACACTGCTGACTAGAACTAAGACCTTCCAGAAAATATACTTTTGTAGTAAAACTCCAGCAAAGATATTATTTGTTAAGTAATTCTGATTAGGTATAGTGGTGACCGGCACAGTTCTGTAGTAACAAAATGTTTTACCCAAACTGTGTAAAACACAATTATTCACACATAGAAATTATAAAAGTTTTTTTTTATTTGAATGGAGTAGCAGACCAGCATGCAGGCCACGTGGTGTTAAGTTGTCGCTGCAGCCCATTGACATCTATATATAACCTCAAGCAAGCATAGGTAAGTCTTGTCTGAGGTCGTATACAGTTGCACTGCTACTCCAGAGGCTGATGGTCGCCTCATGTAAGTGTGGCCGGCAACTGCACCTTTCCACCGAAACACAATAGAATTGCTTCACGGCAGAAGTGGGTGCAGCGGTGGCACTTCCCCGGGCGAACGATAATAGTTCTACCACCTATTAAATATACATAATATGAGTTTAGAACATAGTAATTTAATCTAAATTGAAAGTTTCATAAGACAAACTTAGCTTAACTTAGCTTAGCTTATCGTAATTTATTTATTATTTACGATAAAATCCTTTTACGATTTGTGCCGAAAGCGAAATATGTTACTACAAGTACCTAGTTATAATCGATTCAGTACAAACATCTCAATTAAGTTCCCTTCAATATGATGTTATAATATTTATTTAAGCTAACATTGCACGAAACCCTAAAACATGTTGTGTAAAGGTGCGTACATATTATATAACATTATGTTTTAAAACAATGTTATAAAACAAGTTATAAAGTTATTTAACAGGTTATTATTTTTGGTGCGCGGGGCATTGAGAATAGGAACGACTAACGAAAATGTTAAACAACATTGTTTTATAACATTGTTATTCTAATGTGTACAGTATTGTTATATGTAGCAAAGTTGAAAAACAATGTCAGATCATGTGGACGTGTTATAAAACACAAGTTATACAACATGTTATTTAATTTGTACGCACCTTAACATTATTTACTGTCGACTTTATATGCGTAGCATTCCAGTTTTTAGAACTAGGGTATTTTGGCTTTTTTTTTTTGGTATTTTGGACAAAAGCTTTTAAAATCGTCTACTGTGATTATTGTTAACTAGTTGTGCCTTGCGCTGTCACTCGTGTTTAAAAATGATTATTACCTACTATTGGTGAATTTACTCAATACATTTTATTTAATCATTTATGAGTTACAACTATTTAACTCTTTAGGGAAAATAATTTTCAAATTATGCCTATTAAATCAGTAAGAAAATAATAGTTTCTTTGCCATTTTAAATATTTTTTTCGATATCAAGAAGACTCTGTTAAAACAAATCTGTATCTGTAAAAACAAAAATCAACACACAAAAAGAGAAGAACATTTTGTGGAACTGAAAACCGTAAAACAAATTTTTGTTTTTATTATAGCTATTCCGTTAAATTTTGTTACCTATTGATCTTCACACACACATTACCTACATACAATATCAAAGTTCACTTTATAAACTTATTTTTTATATTCACGTTTGGTATATCTATCTAATAATTTACATAATAATGCATTATAAAAATACAAAGTTGATTTGCTAATCACAATTAAAGTAATATACTAAAAATAACACCAACTGTGAAAGATTTTATACGTCGCTAAATAAATCCCTGTCACTTTAAATTTTACGTACGTATGTAAAAAGGTTATAGGTACAACACACACGTATAGGATAATTGAAAATCGTATTACCATCTTGAAATCAAGGCTTCGGAAATTTATTTACATGGCACCAATGTTCAGATCGTATCTCAGGTGCTCACGAGCGAAATACGTTTGGATATTCCCATAACGTACCACTAAGTACCCTCTTTGAGATATGAGTCGTAGTCAAACAGAGAGATATCTCAATATAAAGATGTCATTACGGGGGATGGCACACGGGCGAGTACGTGTGGTGTCACGCGAGTGAATCAAACTTCCCTTTACATTTTATCTAACTGCAGGGGCGGCCGAGTTTATGTTCCTCGCCCTAGTTGATTTAGTTTTGATAGCGGAAGGGAGCGGCTTTCAGATAAATGATTTCCAGACTCCCAAGCCGAGAAGCAATTCGGAGCATCGTATTTGCGACAATGTTTCAGAAGGACGACTCGTTTGGGTGATGCAGCGTTTATAAGGGTTGTAATGAAATGGATTTCGTCAGGGACGCTAAGTGGATTAAATATTATTGGCGACCACTTCTACCCTAGATGTTTCATTCACGCCGCATCCACAGATATTTTCGTATTATTAGGGGCGCGCATTTATACTGTGTATTTGTACCTTACGAAATAATTTATTAAAGCGGTACGTAACATGGACGAGATACGAGTATGTCGCTGTGAGAAATATTCATGAGTTAATTTTTTACTGTGTTACCGCCCCATTCGTTCGTATTGCTAAATTACCCGACCCTTCCGGAAGCTTGTTTTTAACGTGAAGTGGTTTTGAGTAACTTTATTATAAATATTTTTTGTATAATTAAGCAAAGAGTTCATGGTAAGTAGTATATTTATTACTTTCAAATGAAATGGAATGATGTAACGAACATCCAGAAGCAGTACTAAATTAAATAAAATATTTTTCATCTGCTTAAAAATTTGAGTCACCGGTATTATTGAATTAATATCATTGTATTTCATATAAACAACGTCACATAGGGATGCTTCTACTACTGGAGATCGTCCGTCCGTCGTGCGTGTTCTTGGTACAATGAATAACGTCAATATTTCTTACTAGTTGATTAAAAACAGTGTTACCTTGATTTATTTCCATAGTATTCCAAAGCTTCATTATTGAGTAATAATAACATAGGTACAATAGGGCCGATTAACCCGATGGCGATCTTGGCGCCGAAAGCATACTGTGTTAATGCCTAGTTCTAATCAAAGCCGTTAGCATACACCTCTCAATTATGTTGCGTTGCGGGCTACAAGGAGCCTTCCTGATGATAAGTAACAAGGAATGTTATTTGTAACGTGAAAAGGTAATCACAAGTGATTTTCTGGCTAAGGTATCATAGGTTTTCTATCTGGTAATAATTTTAAGACCGGTTTGTTAAATACACAGAACATTATTAAGAGATGTTTTAATATGTTCTGTGGTTAAATAGTTATTGTGGAATCGAACTTTCTGTCCGCATCGATGTGATTTTTTAGATTTCTACGAATTTTAAGTAGTAAGTAAGAAGTTAGTATGAAGTTCTATTTCCAGCGATATTAACTCTTTTTTTAATGGCGTTAGTAATACAATAATAATATGCTATCCAATGAACACAAAATTGTTAGTCTTAATTTTGGTATTAAAATCTTTTTTTTTTTTATAAAACACTAACAAGTGTGATAGTTAGTAGTGTTAAGTAAAGTGTACCACAAATATGCTAGGATAGTGTTTAAGGCTATTTCAAAACATTAGAATTTACTACGCACAGTAGTCCAAATTCAGAGATTGATTAGGCAGTAAGCATAGCATACAATAACGTCAATTAAGCCGATATGACGAGCTTGGCGCCCAAAGCGATATGTGTTAATGCCTAAGTCTAATCAAAGCCGTTAGCAGTTCCCTTTTGATAATGTTGCTGGATACAATATAGGCTTCCTGATGATAAGTAAGAAGAAATAAATTTGTGTCAGTGAGACAACAAACTTAGGACACTTCACATTTAGCTCTCACCTGGCTTGGCTGCAACCCTTTTTGAGTCCCACTGCTGGGCACGGGTCTCTTTCCCTTATTGGGGCGGCCTGGAGCTTTACTCCACCAAGCTGCTCCAATGCGGGTTTGGTGAAGATGCGGATTAGTGGCCAACCCACTGTCGGATATTTTCAAGCCGCCCATAAGGCCTCCGACAACTTTTAACGACTTTTATCAATCGACAACAACCGGGACCGACGGCTTAACGTGCCCTCCGAAGCACGGAAACGCGCATGAAAGTTTTTTTTGCCACTACCGTTGTCACACCCGACTTATACCGTTGAATAGCGTTGATCAGATTATTGGCGCGCTCCATGCCGAAAGCGAAATGCGTTGATGCCTAGGTTTAATCAAAGCCGTTAGGGGTTGCCTCGCAATTATTTTGCGAGATATTTAATTCTTCTCGAAAAGGTAAATAAATGTAATTTTTGATAGTGAGAATATTAGCATATTCTTAGAACAGTTTATACTTACTGCCTAAGTCTGATCAAAGCCGTTAGCAGTTAGCTCTGGGTTACGTTATTGTACACAATGGATACTTTCTGATGATAAGGTACTGTAAATATAATTATAAGTGAGAAATCTCGCAGAAACTTAGAGTAAAACACAAAATTGCGTACCGTTATCCAAGCTTCATTGGGCAACAAGCATAACAGAGGTACAATATTATTATCGTCTATCAAGACGTTGCCACGATTCATGCTAAAAGCTAAATGTATTAATATCTTAGCCTAATCTAAGCCACGTTAGTAGTCGCCAATCGATTTTATCTCGCTCGATTCTCGGTGGCCTGCCTCTACTCTTGGGAAGGACTCTGAAATCTCCAGTGGAACGCACCGGTGTCCTCCACGCGCGACGCCCCAGAACGGGCCCATCTTCAGGAGAGCTGATGTGTTCTCCTGCATCTTCCGATGCTTGCGTTGGCTTGCGGCCACGCACACACCACCGTCCATTCCGGGGCTGCTGGCTGTACGAATCGAGCTCCCACTCTCACCGCCCACAACCCTGGAAGCCCCCTTTTAATCACCTCTTACGATCAGGCAGGGGATCCCGTAGCTTTATTCATAATCCCGAAGCTACAGGGACTAATTATGCTTACTGCCTAAGCCTAATCATAGATAGCCCTTAGCAGTTGGCTCTTGAATAGTATATGATCACAACGGAGGCTTCCTGGTGATAAGGAACGGTAAACATAAATAGTGCCAGTGAGAAAACTCGGAGAAACTTATTACTAAATACAGAATTGCATACCGTAGACAAAATTCAGATGATTGGGATGGATTACGCAGTATAACAATTATAATAGTGCCGGTCAAACCATTGGCACGCTTGGCGACGAAAGCGAAATGTTTTTATCCCTTAGCATAATCAAAGCTCTGTTAGCACTATTGATTATGTTATGAAATTCAAGAGAATCTTCCTTATGATAAGGAACGGTAAATATAATATAAATTAATGCCAGCGAAAAAACTCGCAGAAACTTAGTGCAAGTTCAGTACACGAAATTGCGTACTATATTCCAAAATTTATAGCTTCATCGCAGATTAAGTCGATGGCGCGTTTGATGTCGAAAGTGAAATGTGTTAATGCCCAGACCAAATTAAAACTCTGTTAGAAAGCGCTTCTTAATTATGTTGTGGTATATGAGAACTTTCTGATGATAAGAAACGAGGAATTTATGAGATAAAATTTCTACATTCATTCTTCTTCTTCACGATTGTCTGTAATCAAGAAGTATCTTAAAGGTTTCTGTATTTTTGAAATGGTTTTAAATATAGAATGAGATTTTACTAGTAGTACACAAAAATGTAAAACACTACAATACGATGAAGAAATGGACGAGCAATAATACACAATATGTGATAAGCTACGAACATAAAAGCACTTGCTGTAATCCAAATTCGGAGCTCAATTAGAGGCAGTAAGCATAACATATAATTACGATGATCAAGCCGTTGCTGGCGCGGTTCGTGCCGAAAGCAAAACGTGTTACTGTACGTATCTACTTATAATTAATTTAGACGATTACGACTCTTGTTAGATAAAATAGGACCTGAATATTTTTTTATGAAATAATTTTTTTTATGGACAATGCTTAAAATACCCATGCCCAGTTCTGACTTAACTCATAGTATAAACGAGTAAATAATAAAACGTACTATTAACTATAAGAAACAACTTTCAACTGTTTAGATACCACGTTTATTGAGATACATCCTGGTGACAGACAGACGGACGGAGAACGAAATCAAACGAAATGAAATGAAATATATACTTTATTCACTGTACGGTTCCTTTTCAAACTGTCTGCTCTGGGTGCGCTTAGGCAAAGCTGTGCTGAAGAAAAGAGCAGACGGAGAAAAACTTTAGCCTTGTTTTAAAATATAGGGTACCTATACAATAACTAGGTTTCATACAGAGTAGCTAGTTCCCTTTTCAAATCCCTGATATCGTTGAGACAGATGTCCCATCATTTTTATCAGTTAAAGTATATTTGCGCCTGTGTATCTGTGTATTCGCTGAAAAAGCTATCTCATTAATTAGACATGGGTTTTAAGAAGTTATTTTCTCACTTTTTTAACGTTTTTTTGGTACCTTCTAATTTGAATGGGTAATGAAAAACCAATTCAAAAGCAAGCTTCTAAAAATGACTTATGTAAATACTATGTTTTTTTAAGAACACTATCATAAAAGGGTTCGGTACAAAAATGAAAACCCTCGAACGTTTATGATTATAATCCTTTCATATGTAGGTGAAGTGGAAGTAAAAATTTGATGTAGGTAATTAAGAAGATTCCCAATACCTACAAAATATTCTTAGAAAAAGGATAAGGTTTATAGTAACATACATTAAACCAAAATTCATGGTAATATATCTTATTAACGCAGGTAAACCTCCAAGATACAGATTGTTTAAAAGACTAGCGGCCGCCCGCAATTTCGTCAGCGTGGACTTTGGTTTTAGTCACAGCATGATGTTATATATAGTCTTCCCCAATAAGACTATTATATTCAACACAAAAATTTTATTTTAATACAGTTGCTCAAAAAGTGACGTATTGCAGGGACGTATAGCGTTTGGGAAGTGGGCTATTACACACTCGTGCTTTTTCTTTACCTTTTCCGAACTCGTGCGTTCTCTTTCCCAACTGTCAAAATAATGTCTATTAAAAAGAAAAAAACCAACCACGAAGTTTTAGAAGTTTATATGATTCATGCAAATAATTCAAAAAAGAAGCTACTAATTTGTTTCAATATCAGATTTAATGATTTGATTAAAAGAGTTAGGTTAGGTTTCATTTATTTTAATCTCATTAACATTTTCATTTCATGTCAATAAAAAAATCTACTGAAGACTTGGCTGTATGGACATAGTTCCCTTTGCCTACCCAGAACGGGTGAAGAAAACAAAAATCAATCTCTGCATATAGGTATTGTTTTACGGTTGGCGCCATTTTTCAAAAATGTTCTTTGAGAGTTTTTATTATTTTAATAAATTGCTTCATTTTTTCGCAACTGTATTAAAAATAGTTGTTCAGTACACGTGCGGAACCGTCATTGGAAGGAGTTCCGACTGTCAACCCCCACCTTCGGCTGCACCTCGGCTCGGGTAGACATTTGTCGGAACTCCTTGCAATGACAGCCTTTCCGCACTTGTAATGAAATATACTATTTTAATTCGAACCAGTAGATCCTGAGATTACCGCGTTCAAACAAACTCATAGATTTTTCACGTTTTTGCAATATTTTTCACTTTTGCTTCGCTCCTATTGGTCGCAGCGTAATGTTATTAGCCTAAAGCCGTCTTTGATAACTGGAATATAAAAAAAGGATTTTTCAATTTGAATCAGAAGTTCCTTACGCGTTCAAACAAGCAAACTCTTCAGCTTTATTTATCTGTATGTATCAGTATTCAGTATAGATAAAGTAAAAATGTATATTGTTATTGTTGTAAGAATAAAGTAAAATAGAAAACTAGTATGCATGAGGATGGTGAGCCGCTTTCTGTGTTGTGATAGAATAGGGTTGTTATGAGTTTTACGAAAAATCTGGCAGACACGAAGTTGAGCTTGGCAGTTTAGTCTCCAACGTAAAAATACACGACTTTTTGTGCGAAAAAATTCCCGAATCTCTACATGCTGGGGATGTTGGTTTGCGAATTTTTTAGCTCCGATGGAGGCTCCCTGGGAACGTAAAAAATCTGATGTGATCTCTTAATGTATATTCCTATACTAATTTTTTATTTCGGTGTCCTTTTAAAATCACAAAACTCATTTAAATCATAGATTAAGAGATTTTATAAAAAATACAAATGAGAATGTGATCAGTACCTATTTAACACGCACCTATAGCATATGATGCTTTGCAAAATAGAGTGTAATCTCACATGGTTTTAGCTTGAATTTAAACTTTTCTACAAAAATGGTGTTAATATCCAAAGAGAAGACATCCGGCGTTAAAGAAATATGGATATCATCACAAAATGTGTAGTTTATAAGTCTATGAGGTAGTCCAAATATTCAAGAGCAATCAAGGCCTCGTTAGAAATACTCGGCAGTAATTATAGCTATTACGGAACACAAAGGCTACTGTCGGCGCTTGCTTGCGACAACATTCTGCTGGTCTCAGCTCAGCAGAGCTTTGGCTGCTGAATGTGTATTGCCGTGTGTGTATATTAAGAGAAAAATCTTTTAGTGTGAGATACATGAGACATCTATTAGTAAAGGTCAAGGCCAAAAGGTAGGAGAGTAGAACTTAGTATATCATATATATATATATATATAAGTTATTGCAAAGATCCCGACTACACCCAAAATTGCTCAGTATTGTAGATGGAAATTCTACAATAGAGGAAATTCTACAATAGAGGAACTACTCGCCATCCATCAGTACGATACGAACACTTAAACGTAATCAAAGCCTCGTTAGAGACACTTGGCTACGTCGATTACAATTATTAGGAAACACGATGGCCGCTGTCGGCGCTTCCTTGCGATAACACTGCGCTGAGCTCAGCTTTGTCAGCTGATTGCGAGTATTATAGTGTAGTGTGTGTATTAAGACTAATACTGATACTATGCTACTATACTACGAGGATAGACAACTACAATAATATTGATTTTTAGATATTTTCCTATCTTACCAAGAAGTACACAGTCTTTACTTGTATAAGTTAAAAACTAGCTATGAAACCTTCGATACGGTTAAACTACCGATATCTAACGATGATAAGGCTCCAGGTTTAATGTGGTTCCCAAACAGTTTCAATTACTTAACCTATTGAAATCTTTCATGGTGAGATACATGAGACATCTATTAGTAAAAGTAGTAGAAATCAAAATTTTGTTAGAGGCACTTGCCAGTAATCACACATATTACAGAACACAATAGACACTCTTGGTGCCTCCTTGCAATAAAACTATGCTAAACTTTGATTTGGCAGCTTAACTTGTATTGGAGTATATGTGTAGTAATGGAAAGGTCTTTTTTATGTTGAGAAATATTAGAGATCTATTAGTAAGAGCAGTAGGAATCAAAACCTCGTTAGAGATACTTGGCTGTAATTACAACTATTACGAAACACAATAGCCTCTGTCGGCGCTTCCTTACATTACGCTGATCTAAGCTTTATCTGAGTGTGTCTGTAACTATCTTATAGTGACAGTATTATTTTTTTCTGTGTAACACATTACTACAATTTATAAAGATATTGTGTGAATTGTCCAAAATATGACGATAAGTGTCAAGTAAGTAGGAAAAAATCTACCATCTGCGAGCTATTCTGGCGTGCGCTGCCAAAACCGCTAGAGTTACACTTATGTAATATATGATGAAAAAGGCGGTCCAGCGACACTTCAGAAGAGACTTCATTTTATGCTAATGATCCTGTGTAACGCGGGCAAAACCACGGGGCACAGCTAGTTGTAAGTATTACGGGATGCGATGGCCTCTGTGCTGTACTCAGCTTAAGCATTTCAGTGGGTATTTGCAGTGCGTGTGTTGTTAACTAATACCTTATATTTTGTAATATACTTTTGCCATAAGAAACTTTAAGAAATCTTTTAGTAGAAACATTTGCAGTCATACTCCCATTAGAGAATCTCGAAATTAATTAAACCCATTACGAAAGCAGCAATGGCTAATATTTGCGCTTCCTTGTAATAAGACTGTTTAGCTCAGCTTTATCAGCTAAGAGTCAAACGACGTGTTTTTAGTCAATAATGGTATTGTAATGTTATCTAATATATAAAATTCTCGTGTCACGGTGTGCGTATTTGAACTCCTCCGAAACGGCTCGACCGATTTTCGTGAATCTTTGCAAGGATATCGGGTAGGTATGAGAATCGGCCAACATCTATTTTTCATCCCCTTAAATGTTAAGAGTGGTCCATCCTTACATTTTTTATTTATTTTTTTGGACAAAATATTTTTTTTAAATATTTTTTAGGTATTATTTTTTAATTTTTTTATTATTAATATTTTTTTTATTTATAATTTTTTATTTTTTTTTAATTTTTTTATATATATATATTTTTTATTTTTTTATTTTTTTTAATTATTATTTTTTGAATTTTTTTTTATGATACATCATACTAAAATACATACAACCCTAAATTTTCACCCCTCTATGATCAACCCTTAGTTTTTATTTATTAATTAAAAACTTTTTATTTTTATTTAGTCATGACTTAGAATAAAAAAAAACATCTGTCATCGTAAATTTATCATTAATTTCCAGTGCAATAAGTGATCTCATGTAAATAAACACGTGTTGTGAGCTCCCGCCAACAACGGCCATTACTGTACCTGTATATTGTACTTAACATTTTTAATAAAATTTGCACACCGTGTGCAGTTTGATTCAACTTGAAAGATAGAATAGCTTACATCTCAATTTATATTCGCAATATTAGGTATTTTATTACTGATACTTTAAGGCAGGACAACGTCTGCCGGGTTAGCTAGTTTTATTATAGAAAAACCTTTTAGGAGAAACTTCTGTAATCAATGCCTTACTTTACGTGTGTTTGTTTGAGAACACAAAGCTAATACCTATTTTTTTTCTTCAACCTTTTTATGTCCCACTGCTGGGCACAGGTCTCCTTCTCACAAGTGACAGGGATTTAGGCCATAGTCCACCACGCTGGCCAAGTGCGGATTGGTGGACCTACCTATTTACGGTATATATATACCTTCTACAAATTATTAATTTGAATTTCATATTCTTATGTAACAGTGCTTCGGAGGGCACGTTAAGCCGTCGGTCCCGGTTGTTGTCGATAGATAACAGTCGTTAAACCTTGTCGGAGGCCTTATGGGCGGTTTGAAAACATCCGACAGCGGGTTGGCCACTAACCCGCATCTCCACCAACCCGCATTGGAGCAGCGTGGTGGAGTAAGCTTCAGGCCTCCCCATTAATGGGGAGAGACCCGTGCCCAGCAGTGGGACGCAAAAAGGGTTGCAGCCATGTAACAAGAATGTTTTTTTAATCGAATGGAGTAGCAGACGATCATGCAGGCCACGTGGTGTTAAGTGGTTGCTGCAGCCCATAGATATCTACATACAACCTCAAGCAAGCATACTAGGTAAGTCTTGACTGGGTAAGTCGTATGCAGTTGCGCTGCTACTCCGGAGGCTGGTGGTTGCTTTATGTAAGTGTGGCCGGCAACTGCAACTTTCCACCGAAACAACAGAATTGCTTCACGGTAGAAGTGGGTGCAGCGGTGGTACTTCCCCGGGCAAACCATAATAGTTCTACCACCTACGTGTGGTATAATTTCCAAAATTTAACTTGACACACGTCAAGATCAAAAGTAAGGAGAGTAGAACTTAGTCTATCGTGTTTTACATTATTAAAAAGATACCGACGACACCCAATATTGCTCAGTATTGTAGATGGAAATTCTTCACTAAAGGAAAACTACTTGCCCTCTATCATCGCGAAAACTTAAACGTAATCAAAGCCTCGTTAGAGACACTTGGCCACGTCGATTACAATTATTAGGAAACACGATGGCCGCTGTCGGCGCTTCCTTGCGATAACGCTGCGCTGAGCTCAGCTTTGTCAGATGATTGCGAGTATTATAGTGAAGTGTGTGTGTTGGTAGCTAATACTGATATATACTGTCTAATGAAAATCATCAATCAAAATTAGTAGTGCTCTGCTGTTGGTTATCTTGGTTACAGTTGGTCTATATTTATAGAATTTGACACTGTAATTACGAGGATTTGCACCTAATTCGCTTTAATACGTTTCAATAAAGTTAAGCGATTTCGTACTAGCAATGAAAAATTGGTTTCATGAATAAATGTACTATATAAAGGCGTACAAAATTTTATAAGGAACTTAAGGTTATCTATATCCCGAATACACCTAGCATTGCTCAGACTTTGTTGATATAAATTCTTAAATGAATATTACGCGTCCTTCTACTCGTATGTACTCATCAGTACGAACATTTAACTGTAATTAAAGCCTCGTTAGACACTCGGCTACGTCGATTACAACTATTAGGAAACACAATGGACGTTGTCGGCGCAGCCTTGCGATAACACTGCGCTGAGCTCAGCTTTATCAGTTAAACATTCTTGCTGTTGACTAAATAAACCAATGAACATTTAGATAAGAAGAAAGAAGACACACACTAACGGCTTCTTTCACCACCTTCAAGTAAAGTGACAAGTAAGCTAATTGTCGGTGAAAGTCACCCGTAACTTCAATTTCAATTTCACGATGTTCGAGTAGCACTAATCATATGATAAACTGACCCATACTCATAGCTTTTACTTGGCAATGAAATTTACTTGGGACGTAACTAATCAACACTAAAGTTACGGTACACGGTACACTTAAGGTACACAGCCCAAAGAGTATACACCGCACAATGAACAAAATGTTTTTTAAAATGTTTTTTAAAATGTTTTTTGACAGCCTCCGTGGCGTAGTGGGTGATGAGCCGACTGCGAAACGTGAGGTCGTGGGTTCGATTCCCACCCAGGACATATATTTGTGTGACATGACTATTTGTTTGTAACATGACTATTTGTTCTGTGTCTGGGTGTTAATTATCTATTTAAGTATGTATTTAGAATTATATAAGTATGTTTATCAGCTTTCTGATTACCATAATACAAGCTCTGCTTAGTTTGGAATCAGATTTTCTTGTATGAATTGTCCAAAAATATTATTATTATTATTTCATTTAACGCTTTAATAGACTAAAATATATATATATATATACAGACTCTTGCTCGAACATAGCAATCGTTACAATAATGTGAAATATCAGTAGAGACGAGTTGTCCTGATGCTCGTTGAATCTACAATGTTAGAATCTTTAGTGAAATTTTAGACAGAGTTATCTCTACAATAAACTATCAAAAGCGATGGCTATAATGTGCCCACTTGCCCACCGAGTCGGTATACGAGAATAAAAATTTGCCAAAGGGAGTTTTGCACCTGAAATTGCGCGGTTTTGTGGATTTTTTTAATGCTGTATGAACGGAGCTATTAATTAACTGATTTCACAAGTAGCTAGATTATCATAGTTAAGTTAAATTTCTATCATAATATCATGTCATGAACTGAAATGAAATGAAATGAAATGAAATGAAATGAAATGAAATGAAATGAAATGAAATGAAATGAAATGAAATATTCTTTATTCACTGTACGGTTCCTTTACAAACTCTTAGTGAACGTTATTTTTTTTGTTCTGTCTGCTCTGGGTGCACTTAGGCAATGCTGAGCAGAAGGAGAAAAACTTCAGCCCTGTTTTAAAATATGGGGTACACAATTGCTAACTTTCTCACAGAATAGCTATGGGCCGATAAGGAACATGCATAACAGCTACCGCATGTGTCAATGTCGTCCCACAGCCACCTGCTAACATAGGCAGTTTAATTCATTTAAGTCTATTACATCAGTTATAGAAACAGCCTTGTGGGACTACAGCTCAATCCCAAGCTTTTTTATCAATTAAATAATCCATAAGATCGTAATAAGCGTTGCGGCACAGGACTTGTTTGACTTTTTTTTTAAATCTGTGAAAAGGAAGGGATTGAACATTTTTCGGGATTGTATTGTATATTCTGATCGACATCCCGATAAAAGAGTGGCTCTTTTTGCGGAGCCTACACTTGGGGAATGCAAGTTGTTCCTTGTCGAAACACAGTTCGAACTATGTAGGTCATAAATTCGTGAAAGTTCGACTGGCGAATCGAATGGCGACAACGTCTCGGCAAAAGGAGTACAGGCCGCCCTCCAACCAAGTGGGAGATGACCTGAAGAAGACAGCGGGTAGTCGCTGGATTCAGAAGGCCCAGGACCGGGAGATGTGGCGAACGTTAGGGGAGGGCTATGTCCAGCAGTGGACAATAAAAGGCTTGTAGCGACGTTCAATGTTTCCGAACGCAGCCATTTGACATGACATCTGTCATACATGACTGTCAAGTGACTCGAACTTTTCGCGCCGTTTATAATAACGATTTTTCACTTGTGGATGAACACCGTCCCTCTGTATACCGATTGATATTTATATACCTTGCCTTCATGTAAAGTAATATAATACTACTGTAATTACCGTACCATGTATATTCACAAGTAGTGAAGTGATTACATCATACGATACAACCGCAAGCCAGTGTTTCTTTCACCTGAGACCTCAGCGACGAACCCATCCGTGCCAAGCTCCAACAGGCTGATGGATGGATGGAACTGAAAGTTAAAATAAATGAACATTGAAACAGAGTGGTAACTGGCTAACTCTGTGTCGGATGTTTTTAAATGTTCCCAAAAAGAGTTGACGGCTGCTAGCTATCTTTATAAACCAGGGCTAACGATGTAATGCCCTCAGAAGTATGGTTATTGCCCTCGAACTTTTTTTTTTTTTTTTTTTTTTTATTAGGAAAACATACAGTGTTATACCTAAGTAATTAACAATACTAGTTTCTTGACACCATTTAGCTGTTTTCGCTTTTAACACATAATTGTTTGTTTGTTCTACAACTTACAATTTTGGAATTTTGGAATACAGGTGCGAGAAAGATGTTAAAAAATAAATAACAATATTAAATACAATTTTAAGCCAGACTTATGGAGTCGCATCAAACCAGCTTCTTGCAATAGTTGTTTTCATTTTATTTACATTAATGTTAAATAGGTCTAAATCGGGGAAATCGTTCAACTTATTTAAACACTTTGCGGTCCGGACAAAGAAACTGTTTTTCCTATATTTGGTTGAACAGTGAGGTACATCCAAACTGACGTGTGGCTGTCTTACAGATCTAGTCGGTACCTTAAGGCTTACTTTACTGAGGAGGTATGGTGAATCTATTTTATATTGCGCTATTCTTATAAGTATGTTTAAATCTGCTATTTCTCGTCTTTTATAAAGAGGTAAGATATGATGTCTTTTACATCTAGCTTCGTAATTATTATCAAATACTTGTGTTTTGTATTCAATATGTTTAAGGAATCTTTTTTGTATGGACTCAAGTCTGTTAATGTAAATTTTGTAATTAGGGCTCCAAATTTGCGAACAATACTCAAGGATACTGCGTACGTATGAACAATAAAGAATTTTAAAATTTTAATATTTTTAAATTGTGAACATAGCCTAATAACGAAACCCAACAACTTGTTAGCTTTCTTTACAATATGGTCAATATGTCTCTCATATGTTAATTTGGAGTCATGAATGACGCCTAAGTCACGTATTTCGTTTACTATTTTTAAATATTGACCTCTAAGTATGTAATTAAATTGAATCGTATTAATTTTACGTGTAAAGGTGATTGAAGAGCATTTGTCAACATTTAACTCTAATTTATTGCGTTTACAATATTCCTCAAATCTTTTTAGATCTTGTTGCAGTAGTTGACAGTCATGGATGTTATTGATTTGTTTATAAATCTTCATATCATCTGCATACATTAAAAATTTGGAGTGGATGAAACAGGAACTGATGTCGTTAACGAAAAGATTAATATTGATTTGCCAATAGTGCTCATCCAACCTCAACATCCGACCGCGTCCGTTTCGCTTAACAACGTAGATCTGTAGCGTAGCATGCTACCGAGCCCTGAGCTTTCTCTATACAATCTAAGAAACTAAGCAGTTCACTAGTTTCTAAGAACAAATCTTTAAATATATTTGCTTAACATAGCAACCACTAGATATCTACAGGAACCTCAATAAATCTTCACTAATGTTGTTGTGTCAACCGCGACATGGAATGTAGCCGCAGTGGTCACTTCCTGAACAATTACGATTCGATATCTCTTTGGTTTTAAGTTTGTTTTGATTTCGGATTCACAGCGCAAGTTCCCCGAGTCTTATTCATTTAGTAGATTTTCACTGCCTTTAGTGGAAAAAACTTTAAAGCTATGTGTATCTATCCTAATATTATAAAGCTGAAGAGTTTGTTTGTTTAAACGCGCGTATCACAGGAACTACTGGATCGAATTGAAATTTTTTTTTTGTGTTGGATAGTCCATTTATCGGGGAAGGCTTTAGGCCATGCTATGACTAATAGCAAATTCCACGCGGACAAAGTCGCAGGCGACCGCTAATAACATATATTTTCCCGATATATTCATTCATCATCCTGCCACTAAAGCTAAATACAATATGATATTTTTGTTTGCAGTAGAATTCCATTTATCACATAAGTATATTTCTGTAAGTATGTGGCGGGTTAGTAGCCAACCCCCATCAAAACCGCCCATAAGGCCTCCGAATAGGTTTAACGACTATTATCTATCGATAAAAACCAGGACCAACGGCTGAACGTGCCCTCCGAAGCACGAAAACGCGCATGAAATTTTTTGCTACTAGCGGTCCACCCATCTCACACCCGACCGCGCTCTTTTGGCTTAGTTGCATAGATCGTTTGCGTTCTACGGTAACCTTGGCAAAAATGCCTACCGCCTAACGGCGGAGTGAAATCACCATGAAGCAGTGATCCTCATGAGTCTGCCCGGGTAAAGAGGTTGTTCCTCGCTCCCGTAGTCCCTTATGTTTGAGTGCTCAGTGTTTCGCGTAGGAAGTCCCTGTTGTTGTTGCTGTTTAACCGCTGGGTCATGAGTTTCGAAAAAAATATAAGTACCAAATTTACTATTCTTTATCCACTGATAAATATGTATGTATTGAGTTTAGCTTTTGAACATTTGTTTCAATTACGAGTATATAACTGCAAAAGTGTTAATTTATTCTGTCAGACACAAACGCGAGCTTTTCCTCAGTGATCCAAATAAGTATTTTGATTCCGGCTCGTAGGTGAGTAAAGTGGCAATATTTCACAGTCACAACAAAACAATAAAAACAATTAACCGTATTTCACACTAAATTCACACCCAGAAAAAATGCGGCAGAAATTCAGGGGACGTTCATAATGAATGCGAAATTAATGCAAAGTGGCGAGCAATAAATCTCTACAGCTTCAGAGCAATAAAACAAAAAATGAGTATTACCAGTTTGGTAAAACAAAAAGTAGCGGAGTCCCGGAGGGGATTTCCGAAATTTCTCGAGCATGTAATACTAAGGACATTCGTCTTAGTCTTTAAAATAGGGGGTGGGTTTTTAATTAAATAGTCAAATAGTCTGATTTTGTCCCTTTAGCTTGAGATTAAGAATTGAGTTACAGAATCCTCCGCCTGGTCGTAAGAGGCGACTAAAATGGGACATCTGAGGTTCCGGGCGGTGAGTGTAGGAGCTTGAACCGTGCAGCCAGCTGCCCCCAGTAGGCCGTTTGTCCGTAGTTCGTTATATTAGCTAGGGTACCCTGGAGTCATCTCCTGGGGCTGTTATAGTACGATACAAATCTCACATTATAAACAGGTACTTTTGTTAGCCTTTAGGTTGGTTATTTTCCCGGCGTTAAAACTACACATAATTATCATTAGACCGTTTTATCATTCTTTAATCTAATCTTATCTTAATTATGTAGATCCCCTGATGCTCGCGTAAAATTTTATTTAGGATCGTGGGCTGTCCCAGTAAAAAGTTTGTTTCGAAAGCGCCTCCGAGGACCTCGAACCGAAACTGAATTTGAGTCGCAGTTGTTGTTTTTGTTGAGGACGTTTCTAACTTGCCATACCTTGTTTGTGAGGTATTCTTAGCAACTTAGTAAATTGAAAAAAAATGTGGGTTAGATTGATGCGAAATACAATTTGTTTCGTTGTGATTCCTAATGGCGTGACTTTATACCATATATAATGGTTGTTTGCACTATAAGACAAGTAAAGACGCAACATTTCATTGTTTATAATCCTATCATAAAGCTGTTGCTCTATGATAGGACTATCTTTCATCTCTGTGCGTTCTATTTTTTTATAAATAAACCGTACATAAAGGCAGGGCCGCGTGGTTTTAAGTAATCACCGATGCGTATGGACACGGGCAAAAATGTTCTTACATAAGTAATGTTAGACATCACACACAGGTATGAGGAAATAAACATTAAGATCACGTTAAGTTCAAGAAAATATATTAGTTTAATCATTTGGTTTTCTTCATCTCTATGAATCGAATCCAGGTTGCACACACAATCACCAATATTATTTTATCCGCAATGAAATTTACATGGCTTAAAGTATTTGCTTACATTGCAGTGTCATTATTAAAAAGATAAAAGAACCAAGAAGTAAATAGGTATTTTAGGAAGCCTGGTCTTGCATCATACATAGGCACCTTCAATAATACTCAAAGAATCCACCTAATTTAAGAAATCTAACATAATATTCTTGTGATCTAACGTATGTCGGAAGATAGCCATAAATTATTTTAGTCTGTATCCCTGCTTTAAGTCTTTTAGCACTGTTCCAAAGTCTATAAATGCAGCCAATGTAGGTACTACGTATCGAACTTTAAAACAACGCTTATTATTGTGAATTGCAGAGCATATTGGCTGCACCAGACAATTGGAAACCATTAAAAACCGGAACACTGCTCGATTGTGCTTTTAACATTACAGATTTATTAATACAGTATTTTCAATTCTCTTCTATATCTACGTATATAATAAATTTCCTGTGGCTGCCAATGTGCACTGAGCATCGCCGCCCCTACGTGATCGTACTGCGTAATATTTCTTGCAATGATACGTGCTGTATATAGTAGACATGAAATACACGACAATTCGACAGTGGACGCTATGCACGCATGTTTTGCAAACCCTGCATTTGATATGTTATTTCAAAAACGCAATCATAATGATACATTTTGATTGAGATTTTGAATTATATAATCGGCCGGCAATAATGGCGGTCAGCACTTTGAATTCAAAAATAGAATTCCACGTGACAGACTGATTTAATGAGTGTATAATCTGCGTTTAATTTATAAAAAAAGACTGCGTAAATTCAGCATCAGCGGGCTTAAAATAGCTATGTGTTTTCTTTAATGCAAAAAAAATATTTTTAATTTTAATTTTAACATTTCATGACTTTCGTACAAGTCATAAAATTTCATTAACTGTAAGTAAATTTTATAATACCTATATCAAAATGTATTTTTAAGAGAACCATGAACATGTTGCAAAATCTTTGACCATAATCATAATAATTTTATATTTATACATTCTATAACTAATCTTGCAGCATCCGCCATCCATAGGTTCATTTTCTTTTAAATCACCACCCTCATCACTTTCAATAAAAAGTAAACGCTAAGAGAATCCGCCTGTTTTAAGAAATCTAACAATTAGGTTCTCTAGTGGTCTAACGTTTGTTGGAAGATAGCCATAAATTCTTTCAGTCTGTATCCCTACTTTAAAGGCTTTTAGCGCTGTTCCAAAGTCTTTAAATGCAGCCAATGTATGTAATACGTATCGAACTTTAAAACAACGCTTATTATTGTGAATTGCAGAGCATATTGGCTGCACCAGACAATTGGCAAGCATTAAAAACCGGAACATTGCTCGATTGTGCTCTTAATATTACAGATTCATTATTACTGTATTTTCAATTCGCTTCTCCTATACTTTACTGTAATGAATTTCCTGTGGCTGCACTGTGCACTATGCATCACGACTCTACGTGATCGAATTGCGTAATATTTCTTGCAATGATACGTGATGTATATTGTAGTCGTGAAATGTGTAACTATTCGACAGCGGACGATATGCACGCATCTTTTACAAACCTTGCATTCAAAATTGTAATATGGTAGGATAATTTCGGATTACGATTTGGTATTCCATAACCGGCCAGCAATAATGGCGATTAGTATATTCAGATTCATTTAATGTGTGAGTATAATCTGTGTGTTAGATATATTTAAAAGTGTCTGCGTGGATTCAAAATCAGAAAGTTTAAAATTATTGATGTAATTTTTGTAGATTGCAATTTTTTTTTCAATCTGATAAAAACTCCTCGTGACGTATAACAATTTAAGTTCGTATAACAATTTAAGTTTAATTTATTTACTTGTTTTTGAAGCTTCATATGCATTAGTTTATGATGTTTAATTAAAAGAAATTGTCAAAATATTTTTTTATTGTTTTTGAAAAATACCAATATGCCTAACTCTTTCTTACCTCGGTATTTCTAGAAACAGTATTCGTAGCAACGAGAGTTAAACGCGTGGGAAATGTTGTATTGAAATTCTTCCCTTCTTTGTTGTCCATTCAAATGCATCGCATTCTCATGATTTGCCTCTAAGGTCTCCTTTATCGATTCTTTACTTGTATTGGTTGCAGTATTACAATTTTACGTATCGATTGTTTTAAACTATTGTTAGTTAAAACATAAACTCGTGATAGTTTACGGGGCATTAGGGGGCTAAGTGTTTACTCCACCACGCTGCTCTAATTCGGAATATTAGAGATGCATATTAGTAACCAAAACACTGTCGGATGTTTTCAAACCACTCATAAGGCCTCCAACAAGGTTCAATGACTTATAAATATCGATTGAGAGCGGCGATGGCCGAGTGGTAAAAAACCGCGGTCTTCGATGCGACCGATCTCAGGTTCAAATCCTCGGCTCGCACCTCTGGCAAAGAAATTTGTAATGTGCGAATTTATCGCTGCTCCACGGTGATGGAAAATATCGCGATATTTCATTGATTACGATGTTCTCCATCGCCGTGCATGCCTGAGAGAAATTCATGATTTCTCGAAAACATGACGTCCACCAATCCGCACTTGGCCAGCGTGGTGGACTATGGCCTAAATCCCTCTCAATTGTGTGAGAAGGAGACCTGTGCCCAGCAGTGGGACATAAAAAAGGTTGAAAAAAATATCGATAACAACAGGGACCAATAGTGCTGGAGGCCATCCGAAACAAGGAAACGCGCATGAAATTTTTGGCCTTAGCGATCACCCGGCTTACACTCGACCTTATGATTTAGTTAACACGTTTGGGTTACTTGCGTGAATTACTTATATTCTACGCTAGCCGCCAGGGCATCTGCACTTTTTTATATCTTTTTAAAAATATCCTACTTTTCATTTCAATATGAAACCTAAAATAACGTCCCGTCAAGAAGGAAAAGCACAGTTTTCCTTACCGATAAAAGTATATAAGGAAGAAGGTACTCATTACTAACAATTACTATGGTAACTGTTATCAATGACTCTAGCAACGGTGATATGTTTAACCTGCTCCGTAAGGCTTTTCATACTCTTGATTTTTCTTTTAATATTATACCGGCTCGTGCTGAGGAAAGAATAATATTATTATTGGCCGCCAAGGATATTGACAATTTCAACGTAGAATAGTTGTTAATCACAGTCGGAGGTCTTATGGCCACTTTGAAAATATCATACCGTATTTTAAAGCAATACGGTGGATTAAGCTCCAGTTCTCTTCTGGCTTAAATTTTGTGAGATACTTGTTAGTGGTAAAACATACATAGACATACTTAGTATCCATACTATATACTCGTAGTAGATATTCATAATAATCCAGTCAAGCCAATATTGAGAAATATAGTATTCATATAAATATATAATTAATTTTGAATATAATATTAATTTAAAATAATTATTACGTTAATAAAACGTTTTTTTATTTAAAGTAAATCTTTTTGATTGATTTTGATATTTATCGTCAATAACTACTGTGTTTAAGTTATTTTAAACTTTTTCATACGCCAAAGAAGTATAACTTTTAACGCACACACACTCTTTTTTATTTCCTGTAAGCTACTCTTTGTATTGCATTCTTAGATATTTTTCCTTGTTTACTTTTTTTTTGTCACTCTGTAAGCGTGCAAAATGCCTGAAGGTCGCTAATGACCGACCTACCACTGTCAAACGATTTCGATAAAATTTTATGGTGACTACATTTTGTACAATAAAGCTATCGCCCTGCTATAACATTTCAAATAACAAAGAAACTCAATCGCGAACCGACTGCTAGTTATTGCTATAAACTTATACTAAAATTCTATGACGAGCGTCAATATTGAAATAAAAGAATGACATGTTAGAAACAAACTCTAATATTTCAACATCAAAACTGCGGTATGCATTCATTTTTCGCGTCACATCACTTTGATATTGTAGTTTATACGAAGTCATATTATAAAAGACGTCGACTTCTTCTAAGTTTCTTTTGTGCGAGCAAAGTTTGAATTTTAAATTATTATATTCATGTAGGGACCAAAAACATTTTTCAATCTCGCCCGGAGCCCTTTTAAATATATTGTGTGTGAGTACTTGTTTATAATAAGTACGCAGTATTCTAGGGCCATTTACCCTGCCATAAACATGAATGGCGCCAAAACGTCTCTCTTATCTCGGGCATTTCTCTGAGGGGCGGAAGCGGAGCCCTAAAGGCAGGGTGCCGTTCTTCAAGTATGGTCCCAAAGGGTCTCGAAATAAGGATCGCAGATCCTTTTGAGTAAGCACTACGTTTTTAGCGCAAATGGATTGTGAAGAAGAAACTCGCAACCGATTCAGTTATTGATTTTTATTTAGCCGATAGCGCCTCAGTCCGTTCTAAGAAACCCCAATCGGGATCTCGTGAGACAAAAACGGTCGAAGGAATTTTAACGTTACTTTAGAAATTATATCTGGCCCGAGGGCCCTTTGTTTTTATCTGTCACGTTTGACGGCTGTTATTTCAGAATTTTGGACAGTCACCGACGAAACTCGCCATTAGTGAAGCTGAAACTTTTTTCAACAGTGGAAAAGTAGACCGGTGAGCGTTGTTTTGTTCATTTAAAAATTTCGGTGAGTGTATGTTTTGGAATGCTTGATGGCAAGAAGTAGGTTGTCAATTCAATTTAATATTTTTAAATTATCAAATTTAATAATAATAATGTTGAGTACTGTATTCGGCTGTTTGTACTTTTTTTATATTATGTTCACCGATTACTCCGCCGTTTGTGGACTGATTTTCAAATATATTTTTTGTTTGTATGCTTATACTTCCGAAATGATCCCATTGTCACCAAATCAGGATCTGATAATGGGATCCCAGGAAAATCGAGGGGAACTCTCGAATTTTATAGGTACACACATTAATTTTCCTATACTTTCCGAAACTTAAGATATATTTGTGCATAATAATCATCATCTCATGTTGCTGAGCTGATGATGGAAGGTTCTGCGACAGTGAGGAGTTGAGAGCAAATTCTTTCAATAAATAGTTTTTTATTCGAAATCTCACATTCCTGGGGTGGTCCAACTGTCACCAAGTCAAAGTCTGATGATGGTATCCCAGAGAAATCGAAGGGAACATTCAAATTTTATAGCACAACAAATGATTTTCATATTTTTACTAAAGCAAAACAGGCATTTGTGTATAATTATCATCATATCATGTTGCTGAGCTGATGATGGAAGGTACTACGAAGGTTAGGAGTTAAGAACAAATTCTTTCAGTATGTATTTTTTTGTTCAAAACCTTATACTCATTAGGTGGTCCAACTGTCACCATGTCAAAATCTGATGATGTGATACTAGGCAAATCGAGGGAAACACTGAAACTTTTTAGCACACACATTCTTTTAGTCATATTTTTTAACATAATACAAATATTTATGTCCGGTAATTATCACCTGATGTTGCTAAGCTGATGATTGAAGGTACAACTCCTCAAAGGTTAGCAGCTGAGAGCAAATTCTTTCATTAATTTATAGCTTCAGGTGGACTGATAGTAGTTTCAGGCTATAAGATGGTTATTAGATAAACATGATTATAAAAGGTAAATCTCTTTATCATTTAGAACTTAGGTAAAAAAAATTCCAACTATGCTTATACATATTTTATGTACAGAATTATTAAAGTTACTAAAAAGAGTGAAATTAATTAAGTTTTTAACAAAAAAATTGAACCGACTTCAAACGGCAAAAAATAAAATTGTTCAGTACCTACTTCTTCCTGCTTATGGTAATTACTCTTAAAACTATTTTTGGAGTCGGGCCTCTAGTAAAATGTTCTGTTCAAGTAAATATAGCGTACCTTTCGTTCTGAATGGGCACTGACTCCAATATAGTTTTAACAGTCATTACCATAAGCAAGAAGATGTAGGTACTGTCCCACTGTCTGTATTGTCGGTGCCCATTTAGAACAAATGGTACGACATTTTAGTAAGGGCCCGACCACCGGCCCGACCGGCTCCAACGGATTGTAAAACAGAAAGATGAGCAATGAAATTCTATACGTATTTTCTTTATGAAGATCTTTCTGAAGATCATTAATATCCTGTTCCGCGGTTGTGATATTCATTGACGTGTATTTACGCCAGTTACTTGAGTGCAAGCTCCATTAGATATCTTATGTGGCGTTGCGTTCACAACAGAATTCGTTACCATAACCACTTGGCATAAGGTAGTAACTCATGAATATGAAGCAGATCAAAGACATGGACAAATAAAGACAAGATCACACAAAAAGCAAACACACACAGAAAGACAGACAGAAAGAAAGATTTTCTGAACGAAACATGATCACATTATATTGAATTACGCAGATAGGTCATAGGATAGGAATATCCTATGTTACATATACCACATATAGAGTATACATATATCCATGCAAGATCCATAAGAAAGCTTATCTGAGACGTCGTGCTTTGGCATATATTCATACGCCAACTCGTCGTGGCGTAAGAGTCATGTATAGGAAAAGTTAGTTCCTCATTTATGGCTGCACCCTTTTCTGCTTCCTGCTATTGGTCACAGGTCTATTCCCTTTTGTTATATGGGAGGCCTGGAGTTTACTGCACCACGTTGCTTCAATGCAGGTTGGTGGAAATGCGGGTGGCCAGCCCGCTATCGAATGTTTTCAAACCGTCCATAAGGCCTTCGATAAGGTTTAACGACTGTTTTCTATCGATAACAACTGGATCCGACGTCTTAAAGTGTCCTCCGAAGCATTCATAAAGCATTTAATGCAGTCAAAGATAGACATTATCTAATACCTTTAAACGAACAATTCTTTTATGTATCTAAATATATTTTTTGAATCTCGGAAACGGCTCCAAAGATTTTATTGAAATTTAGTACCCTGGTTTCGGCGATGATAAATCGATCCATAAAATTTTTATTGATGGAAATTTTTTGCTGTATAGAAATATTTTCAATGAAAATCAATTTAAATATAAACTGAAAAATACGACTCTTCCTGACATCTATTGGAGAGTATTAATAATATTGTGGCATAAACGCTGTCAAACTGGGGAGCCCACAAGGCTCCTTGTGGATTTCATCAAGCGTCATCAGGACCTTGTGCTTTTTATAGGTTGGGTGGTAGTAAGATTAAAATATTATATTATTTAATATTATTATACTTCATGACGTTTTGCGTTTAACCGGTGGAGAGAGCGCCTATAGGTTTTCAAAATTTTTATACGAAAGGTCCAGGTAAAATAGTAGAATAAATTAAATGCATGCTAAGTCATATTTCAGTAACTTAAATGCGTGGTAAGTCATATTTCAGTAATCTGAAGATTTAAGTATGGATGTGTACAAAACAGCGAAATAAAAAAACGGCATTTTGGCAAACTCTGAAGGGTTCGAATTTTTATTATTTAAAATTCATGGCTCAACGGTAACGGGGTTTTCTAATCTGACCATTTTGATATCCAGAAGTAAGAAAAAAAAACTGTACCTACATAGAAGGTCTTTTTTTAATCGTGGCAGCACTGAACAGGATGCAAGGTGTACCCCATATCTTAATCTGACGCGCTCGAGTAAATCCGTAAATCCTCTCTTGGGCTCTCCTATTACCATACGCCAATCCGACGTTCAAAGAAATGACAATGTCAGTTTGAAAGAGCTCTATGAAAATTTCGTCCATTGAATTAAAGCTTTCGTGGTCGAATGGTTGCGTGAGTTGACTGCGGAACTAGAGACCCGGGTTCAAACCTCAATCAAAACCATATTGTGTATTTTTTATTTTTATGAAAATAACTATTTTTATTAGGAGCTATTTCAGATGGCGTTGTTAAGTAACACTAAGCAAGTCAGTGTTTCGTTTGAAACTAAACCAAGAAAATATTTTTTTTTATCCGAGCAACGCTCGGTCGTCCAGGTACTATTAAATTAAACACGAAAAATTTATAATTTCATTGTTCACCCTAAATAATATTTGGTCGTCTTTGTGTCTGTCAAGTTGCGTGTTTTTTTACTTTCTGAATGCAGCTCATTCACTGTAGACTGTTTAGAAAGAAAATTGGCGTAATTTTTTTGTAAACAATTGAAAAATTGACAAAATAAAAGATATAACTACAAAAACATCGCTGTAGCCCTTAAGAGGTCGTATACGAAATTTTGCCGATTTACCTGGTTTAACATGAGATTTTGCAGTTAAAATCTAGTATTTCCACAAGTATCATTGGATTATGAACTGGTCATTTCAATAATAATCGAATACATGAGCTACTTTTTAGCGTTCGTTTTTTTTTAGGAAACAGATTGATAATGAACTGAAGTGTATTTATGTCTACTAAAGATTTTTCAAATTTTCCGAAATCAAATGCAATTTCTGGCCCATTTTCTCTCAAAATTGACTAAGTTTAATGTTTTTTTAATAATTTTTGCATGAGAGTGGCAAAAAGTGACTTATTTACTACCTATATATACAATTTTTACAGCAATACATAGCCTTTTTTCGATTCGTTTAGGTTTAAAAATGATTCGAAAATATATAATATTCTATTACAGAAAAAAGCACAAAACTATCACCGTCTACAGGTCTTTTAAGCAAAACAACGTAATAAAATGAAAAAATTGGCCAATTTAATAGTTTATTATATTGTGCAATCATATTGTGCAGTAAAACTTATACGAGTACTGTGGTTAAACTGCAAAATTTCATATGTAAAATCAGCAAAATCAGCGAAATAGGCTAAATTTCGTATACGGCCTCTTAAACCGAGCCTCGTACCGAAATTGACATAATAGGCCATGAATACCCCATACCACGAGTATTATATCGTAGGAGCAAGTAGGGTGAATATTCACGCCAGTTACTTGTATGCAAGATCCATAAGAAAGCTCATCTGAAGTGTCACGTTCTCGGCACATATTTATGCACAAAATCAATATGGCTTAAGCGTCGCAGAAATTGACACCAGGTTCACTTGGGAGAAGTAAGTCGCTTATGAATATAAAGTGGATAATGTCAATTTTTGTGAAGTAATGGAGGACCCATACAAAACAAAGGTCGAAATTTAATTATTATAAATATCAAATAGCTTTCTTCATTCTTCACTTTTAAGGATTACACGGAACTCTTAACGATTTTTCTCCATCCATTCATAGGATAAAGCATACAGTTAGAGAGAAAGACAGGCAGACAGTGAAATTATGCTTAGAGAGAACTATTATTATCATAACGAGAACAACTGAAAAACCAATACAAATTGAAATATTAAACAAAACAGCTTCCACCTTCAATTAACCAACTATTCTAAAAAAAATATCGTGAACCGTGAACGTTTGATCATCAATTATCATCCGAATCATCAAAGTACACATATACAATGAATTTCCATTCATTTTTCATTCCATTCATGCCAGTTACCTATATCATTACGTAGACGCCATAAGAAAGCTTATCTGAGATCTCGGCAAATATTCATGCGGGAAACTCGATGTGGTGAATCGCTCGTAGAATTCATGAAGGGTTCCAATTTGAAGAAGTTAGTCACTCATGAATTTTAAGCAAATAATGCAGTTATAATATCGTTGAGCTTTGGTAATGCCTTAATTAATTATGTTTGTCTAATTTCATGGGATTTTATTGCCCAATTGTGATATGCAACACTATAATTTGCATTATTTTATAAATGTATCTGTTATTGATACATTTTGCTTGGGATTTTTGCATGCTTGGGATTTTTTTACTATTTGAAAAAACTTACATTGCCAAAGAGTTGTTTACAAAGAAAAAAATGGTCGTCTTGTGAACTAATGAAGAAACCTTACAAAACAAAAGCCAAATGTATGAAAAAACGTCTAAAGGTGCTCTTTTTTGTACTTATTTGTTAATTGAACAGAATATTTATTCATTTTCCTTCGCACCATAAGAATTGTTATCTTAGCCGTCGTAATTTCGAACATTCATACAGAAAACTCAATGCAAAAGCGATGTGATGTGATGTGGCGATGAATTCATCACCACTTCCACTTGGGAGAAGTTAGGCGCTCATGAATATTAAGTAGATAATGCAATTATAATATCAGCTGAGCTCTAGTATTTCTGTATTTCATATGTTCATATTTTAATGTCTTACTCTTAGATGTTTACCACCGAATTGTGGATTAACCCAATTTTAGTTATTTGCATTATGTTAAATACCCCGGGAATTCAAGACACTGGAATTTTATCTGTTAATCGAATCAATTTAAAATTAGTACATAGCACAATTTTGAAATCTTGGGATTAAAATATAGCGATGATTTTTTTTAAGTACACTTAGTTTTACTTAGTTTCTACGATAATTTTGCTAACCTAATCTAATGCAGGTGTCGCAAGATTGTCGAGTCGCAAATAGTAAGATAATTGGACAATTTATGTATATTTTAAGCCTTCTTTCCTTCCTGCCTTCGAGGCAAATAGGTCTAAATGTATATTTGTTATAAACCATTGTTTTTGGATAAGATCGCAGATTTTTTTTATTAAATGTTTATCGTATTTTGTAGTTCATTAAATTTATTAATTCGAACTGAATTAGGAAACCCAGGATCTTTAATTGGAGGTGATCAAATTTATAATACTATTTTCATAGCTCATGATTTTATTTTTTATTTTTTAATAGTAATACCTATTATAATTGAAGGATTTAGAAATTGATTAATATTAGGAGCACCTGAGAGATGATCATATTAAACTTAATTAATAGTGAAAATATAATTGAGATCTTAAACATAGGTAATTGTATCAATTTCAGAACATTTCTGACTTAATATAACATATATCTTAAAAATAATAATAAATAAACTTACAAATAAAGTACATTATCCAAATCGCTGCACTGCGGCATTGTGCCCAAGAGAGATACTTAAAATGTTTTAAGTATCTTTACTTAAAACATTTTTTTAATTCGCAAGTCATTTTAATATAGGTACCTTTATTTAAACATTAAAAAATAATTTTACCTCACTTTATAAGTAAAAAAGACTTAATCCAAATGATAGGTGTAGCATTACTTAGGCAGGAATAAATTCCACTATGGCGTCATGTCAGCGTAAGGCTCTGCTGGCGACAGATTCAGTTTGTAGCGCTCTGCTGCGTCTGCATTTACAAACTAAAACGAATTATGCTAAAAACGCATGAATAATATAATTTTTATTTTAAAAAGCTTGCATATCTTTTTTGCCGGTGTGGAATAAAAATGATGTACGAAATAGCTAAGGTGGGTAAGTGTAAAAGGGCGCTTTAGGTCTCTGTGTTAGATAGCAATCGTTAAGCCCACAGAACATATTAAAAGAGGTAGAATGGCAACAATGCACCGTTCGTATAAAGACCGGTGTCGCTGATCCAGCCCCGTACGATCCAGCGACGTTACGTACGTCACCTATACTTAAATAAATAAAATCAAAAAATCAAAATCAGAAATGAACGAATCACACCCAAGCACTTGGCGCGTCTGCCCCGCCAACAACTCCATTACGCATATCACAGCGCGATCGCGTGTTGCTGTAGAGATATGAGCTTTGCTCATATCCTTGGCGCGTCTGCCCTGCCCACATTTTCATTCTAACCTCTTTTAATGTGTTTTGAGGTTAAGCCTTACCAAATGCCCTTTGAGCAATTTATTGGCTAGGCTACACACCCTACTATGTCATTTCATTAAGTACAAAAAATATAATAGTATTTAAGTAATAATAATAATTGAAATATATTTGCATTTTGCCAGTTATTTCGCTTTAAATTCGTTAATTTAGGAAGTGAAAATAAGGCTGAATCCAAATGGCTAGTGACATCACTTGGTCAGCAATTAAGTTTCAACTATGGCCTCAGCGCAAGGCTCTGCTGGCGACAGATTCCATTTGTAGTGCTCTACGTCTGCATTAACACACCTAAATGAATTATGCTAAAACTGTATACTGAAGTTTTAATTTAAAAAGCGCACATAATTTCTGTCTGGTGTCTGGTTTAGTCAGACCAAAGGTGTGAACGTACGTGGTTTTGGTTAAGATAAGATAGATGACGGGAATTAGTAAATTTCATGTGAGTCAGTGTTCTTCGCTGGACATAATATTATGCTGTCGGTTCCTATTCATGTCGACAGATAGTAGTTGTCAGAGGCTTTTTAGACGTTCTTTTGGCCAGTTCCCTTCAACATCTCGCATTGTGGCAGCACGAGGCAGTGTGATTCAGGCCACTGGTGAACCCATTAGACCCAACCCATATAATTTAGAAAAATAAACTTTTACAGTATTTTGATAAATAACCTTGTACTATAATAAAAAAGTTTGCAGCTATATATTTTATATTTTATAGTAAGTGTGCAATATAAGGCGTGGTTAGTTGACAATAGATGGATAGTTATATTGTTGATCGTTAATAACAATATTTTTAACGTCCCACTAATTATGAAGAATGACAAAAATATCATGAGGGGGAAAACGCATATTATTATAGTGTTTTTAATGGTGGTGCTTTAGCCTCACAAAATAAAAATACGCTAAACAACGTACAAAAAGATAGTAGAACATGTCTTTAGTTACAGCGATAAACCATCAAGGCGTTAATTTGATTCCTACTACGGAATTAAAGCTACGTCAGTCCGGCTGGGAATTTCTGGAGCTGACAGATTACATTTGTAGCCGAGGTCTTGCAGGTACATTGTTTAAAACTTTTTCCCAAAAATTGCAGAGTTGTTCCTATGTGTGTCTTTAGAGTATAAAATAACTATAATGCACAATTTGTTATTTATTGATTAGCACAAAGGTATTTCTTTGTAGAAGTAGAATATTGTAGAAGAAAAGTAAGGTAGATATTATCCTGTGTCGTAGGTATCATGGACACACACACACAAAGACATGAACACAAACACCCAGATCGAGAATAAAAACTGAAACTCTTCATTTCAATGTCTGTTTCGCTGGGAATATAACCCGGGACTCCTGACTGGCAGTCCGGTTTGGTAACCTTTACATCACACGGGTCGTCAATGCATATATTCCTTGCAATTTTTGTCTGAGCAATGCGCTCTAAAACCCACAAAAATTGTTTTGTATGTATTTATCAGTTACTCCACACTATAACACTTGCAACGAATTCATAAAAAATAGTGTCTATAATAGACCCAGGCTAATAATATGTGTAAGTACCATACTTGAACTCTTAATAATAACACTCTTTTTACGGCGGTGAAAATGAGTCCTAAAGGAGAATACTGTAAAATCTTCAGTAAAATTTCTCTTCAAGGAACACTAATTGATCTTTTTTTATTATTCAAATGAAATAAAGAACATTCTGGAGCGAATTGCAAATAAGACACGCGAAGTTCCCCAGATCACGAGAAATTAATTTAGCGAATAAATGCAGTGTCTTGCAAGTTTCAGCGCGACGTTTCAGATATAAAACTTATTTTCCAACTTTATTCGCTATTACGCTCTGTGGGATGGAAAACTGTAATTGTGTGACTGTTCAATATAAAAAATATGCGAAGTAAAGCACTTTATCGGAATAGTTGGTGCAAGTTTTTTAATTAGAGGTCTTTAATAATCCATCACCTATTGAGAATGGGTCGATCTTACTTTATTTTCGCTTATAAATTTTTCGCTTATTATAGGACATAATAAAGTGATAGATCCTAATAGCGTGGTTTAATCAGATATTTATAACTGCAACAAATAATGTCATATTTTTTCCGATGAAAAGGTGTGATTTCGAGTAATTATTACGTTGAACTAACTATAAACTTAGAAGAAACTTCATATCTAGGCAGAGCGTATCGATTTCATAGTTATAACTTACAGAATCATTCTTCTAGGTTGTGGCAGTAGATCCGTGCCTAGCTGTAAGTCTGAAAGATAGATACAATTAAAAAAAATACTGGATGATTTGTTACGGTTTTGCAGTAGTCAATGGTTACCATGCCGGACTACCAATCGAGGGGTCCCGGGTTCGATTCCCGGCGAAACAGAAATTTTAATGATGAGTTTAAATTTCTGGGTGTTTGTGTTCCTGTCTTTGAATGTGTCCATGGTACCCACGACACAAGGTATTAATTACCTTACTATGGGGCTATGATTGTGTAACGTTTGGCTGCAACCCTTTTTGCATCCCACTGCTGGGCACGGGTCTTTCCCCATTGTATTATTTTAGTGTACAGTTTTTTTTTTGTTGTTCTTGAGTTTCTTTTTCAATCTTTTTATGTACCACTGCTGGACACAGGTCTCCTCTCAGAAGTGAGAGTGACGTAGGCCATTGTCGGTGGACCATATTGGTGACGCTGGCCAACTGCTGATTGTTGGAACATTTTAGTTACTAATAATATAATTGACGCGGCTGAACCCTTGGGTTCAACTGACTGATTAGCATCCTTTTAGGTAACGCAGATACGATATGGATGACACACAAGTCTTGTTTTATTTTCATTATCTTATGTTAGTTTTGAGTTATATCGAATGAATATTCGATACAGATTAAATAAAGTGAGCGAGAGTTGTAAAATAAAATTACAGTGGGGCTTTCCCAATTGCTTCCAAAACTCTGTTAGACACGTTCTAGTGAAGTATCCATCGCTTTACTTGGACATATTTCTGACTTACAAAACTAATTCCATCCATCCATCCATCAGCCTTTTATTGTCCACTGCTGGACATAGGCCTCCCCTAATGTTCACCACTCCTCCCGGTCCTGGGCCTTCTGAATCCGGCGACTACCCGCTGTCTTCTTCAGGTCGTCAGTCCACCTGGTTGGAATGCGGCCTGTACTCCTTTTGCCGAGATTGATTACTGATGACTTATTGATTTTATCTGTTACCACATTGTCTAGTTTCAACGAAACTGGCATAAAAGTGATGCTAAAGTTATACTTGACGCTGGCAATATGTACATAGTTTTCGATGCCATTATTGAAAGAAAGAACAACAAGACCCTTATTTGTGTAATAGAGCTGTACGAACATTGAACAAACCCACCAGTAGGTAATGAGCTGCTCTCTGATAAAATGCAAAACATTTTTCCAGCGGTTAGTGAGCTTATAAGTAAGTAAATAAGTAAAGACTTCGAGCCGGATGTTGGATAAATCCGCTTACAATCCTCCTGCTTTGTACACCATTTTTTCCTGAACAGGAAACAGGCAGCGTAGGTAGATAGTCGAGCCCGTGATGCTAAATATAGATTCACTCAAATGTTATAAAGATCTAGTGCATTATACAGATAGAAAGAATAAAGGTCATAAGTATGTTTTTTTGTTCCATCGCGGCTCCGATGGTAAAGCGCCAACAGATTTTCAAAAAAAATATAAAAGGGGCAAAGGCAAAAATATCGCGCGTGACAAAAACTGTACTGAAATGTAAGTAACTTGACGATTTAATTTTGCATAAGAGGGTGTAGCGAACACAACCCTGTAAAATAAATCTATAATATACTGAAGAGTTTGTTTGTTTGAACGCGCTAATTTCAGGAACTACTGGTTCGAATTGAAAAAAATATTTTTATGTTAGATAGTTCATTTATCGATGATGTTTTAGGCTATACATATAACATCATGCTATGACTAATACCAAAGTCCACGCGGGCGAAGTCGCGGGCAGACACTAGTAACAAATAGGTACTGTTTAAAATTGACTGTGTGTTTTAAAATTGTCCAATGTTTATGATATTTTTTTATTAAAAAGTAAATCACCAGAATATAATGTGATATTTTAATAACTGACAACTGGAAATAAGAAAAAAAATTAAAATTCTGGCGTTACTTAACAGAGCGCTCTTTTACTGTGGAAGTTCTCAACACAGTGCAAGGTATCCTCATATCTTTATCTTACACGCTCGAGAAAATCCAAAAACCTCCTCTTGAGATCTCCAACTACATGTGTTTACATAATATCGTGCAGGGTGTTTTTCGCTGTCACACTGGATAAAGTAATGTGATACGAAAATCTTACTTATCGGCATCCGCGAAATACAGCGACAATGACAAACAACGAAACTTTATTTTAGAACAGAGATAAATTGTCGCTGAGTTTAATTTTTTCTCAAAAGAAATCTTCTTGTTGAGAAATGTGGTCAGTGCAGTCGATCTGAAAGATAAACGTTATTCTGTCTTTCTTTAAGTAAAAGAAGTTTCTCAAAAGGAAGTTACGTACCTACTATTGAAGTAGGTTATTTTCATGTTGAAAATTTCATTTCAAAGACTGAAGAATAATTATCATATTACCTACCTAGTAACTTTTTACTGTGCAAATATTATTGTAGGTAAAAAAAGCTAAAAAATTGTCTACCACGCGAGCCAAGTGTGGATTGATGGACATGACATGTCTATAAGATTGTTTGTACGAGTATAAGTGAGTGCATAATTGCATAAAGTTGCACAATTAATACGTATACCTTATCCGTAGAACAAGTGGTAAATATGCACCTATCAAATAAATATTCTTATGGAGCTTAAATAATACTTACTGAAATGTACAAATTATGTCTACCACTTTACGCTAGGTTTATTCGTACTATGATAGTTAACTAAAATAGTTCATGTTTACGATACGGAAAATAATACTGTATTGTTATCAAACTCTTGTTGTTGTTTTGTGGTATTAAAACCAATTGGACAACCAAGTGGACAACTTGGCCAATCTGCACTTGGTCATCGTGAGGGACTATGGACTAATTCCCGGTCACTACCAAGTGTTGTGCCCAGCAGTGGGATATATAAAAGCGTCTTTTTTTAAATTATTTTTTTATTTGAATGGAGTAGCAGACGAGCATGCAGGCCACGTGGTGTTAAGTGGTCGCTGCAGCCTATGGACATCTACATACAATCTCAAGCAAGCATAGGTAAGTCTTGTCTGAGGTTGTATGCAGTTGCGCTGCTACTCCGGAGGCTGGTAGTCGCCTCATGTAAGTGTGGCCGGCAACTGCACCTTTTCACCGTAACACAATAGAATTGGTTCACGGCAGAAGTAGTTGCAGCGGTGGTACTTCCCCGGGCGAACGATAATAGTTCTGCCACCTACAAAAACTTTATTATCTTTACTAACAAACGCCAACCACCAGCCAACAAAGAAGGTTCTGCTCTGCTCTGAAGGTCTTGTTTTTTCAAGTCATTTAGTCGGAGTAATTTTGTTGTTGCCGTCGGATATAGGTGTAAAATTACGAAATGGGATGAGATTGTTTGTGAACAAACAGAGAATGTCCGCTTATTAGATGGGCCCACTGTAATAAAAACATCTCCTTATTACAGGAGGGTATTCGGCCTCCCGGGAAACGCTGAAATTTAAATTCAGACATAAAACGATTTGTTTTTGTTGACGCAATAAAGTTAAATCAAATTTAACAGCGCGAAATTTTATGCATAATGCGACCGTTAAGTTTCACAATATTCATCTTTACAAAATGCAATAAAGCCTCTTTAACTGGTCGTAACTCTTCATATCGGGGCAAATTTGAATACAACTAAGTTCTAAGCCAGGTTAAAGATATTATAAAGGTTCGAAAATGTATGAAAAGCAAAATTAATAATATATCTTTGAAATAAACTATAAGTGATATCATATTGTTATCAAAGACATTGGAGTAAACTTTTAAATTTAAATGGAGGACTGAGTAATGAGCATACATCATGTGGTGAAAAGTGTTTGCAGCTAACGGATATGTACGCCTCAAGCCCAAGCACGACTGAATTTCGTCTAGGGTTATACTCGTATATAGTTAAGGTGCTAATCCGAAACTGTTAGCTGCCTCTAGTAAGTCTGGTTGACAATCACGATATTTTACCAAAAAAACAATAGCACTGCAGAAGCTAGTCCAGCAGCTGTACTACGCGGTCGATCCATGAACGGTCTACCTCTATTTAATATTTGGCTTTTCGCTCTGAACAGTGAAAGGCAGAGATATCGCAGAGAATCCTAAGAGTTAAAAAAAACTTGAATCTAGGAATTTTCTTAATAGGATTTAATCGCTTTTTTTTAAACATGTTTGAAACTACTTCTCTTCTGGCTGCAACACATCCTTCAGCAGTGGGACGTAATAATATCCCTCCCACGGTCCTCTTAGTAATATGGAGATTGCCGTGTCTTTCCATATTATTGAGAAGACCAGTAGTCTCTCTATCGATAACAGTGATCAACGGCTGATCAATGGCTTATCGTGCCTTCCAAAATACGAAGCGCATGAAGTTACCCACAAGCGTTCACCCATTTCATACCTTACCGAGACAGTTTGCTTAGCTGCGTAGATCGCTTACGCTCAACGCCAGTCGCTGTTGTACGTACAAATATTCAATTTGTACCATTGTACCATATAAATAAGGTTTGCTCATTTATTAATTAAAATTAAATTAATTAAAAAGCACTCAAAGTTTATCATTCACTCAAAGCTAAAGAAGTGTGTTATTTCTTTTCTTACATTTATAAAAGTACTATTTAATTACAAACTACTGAAGCACAGGCACTTTAAATAAAGTTTAATAAAGCTTTGTTTAACATTAGTAAGACAATAGGTAGATACTACAGGCTTTATTGTTTTTAAAACTTTGTACTAACGATTTTATAGCGTGGGCTATAAAAGAAGATTACCTACCTTGAAAGCAGTGTGTCTATTTTTCTAACTAGAAGGTTTCTTATTAACAGACATTTTTCTGCACCCACTTAGGACCTATATAAAAGTAAATTCCTAATAAGAATATTTAATTAGTGCAGTGTAAAATAAAGGTAAAAAAGATAAATATCTATAGATATAGATAGATATCAGAGGCACTTCGAAGGAACACCACGATCACCTGGTGTACTTCAGAGGTCTTCACGCCACGTGGTCAGCCTTTCAGCGCTTCTTCTCGGCTTTTTCATGGTAGTTCACGTATATACATACTTTATATATACACACTGGCGCGGTTTATGTTAAGTATTGGACTGTATATGTGCGGGTGTATAATGTAAAGCGGCGCGGTATAGTCTTATAGCGGTAAAGGGCTCCGATATATACAGAATAAGATATGTGAGCAGGCACGTGGCGCCTTGCATACAATACAGATAAATATTAAAAAATACAATAGTGGGTAGACCATACATACGCGAACAGAATAAATCTGGAAACCTTAAAAAAATCACCCTTTTTTGTACCTACTCGATTAGAATAAAGACAACAATAATTTGTTCTGAACATTTTGCTTAGCCCTATTCAATTAAAACCTCGCGGCAAAATTTTTGTTGCGTCCTATCCTAAAGGGTTTTCATTTTCAGCCCTCTGTTCTTAAATTATTATAACAGTTAATTTGAATTTAAATTTCAAACTGTTTCAATTAGAATTCCAAAATGAAACACCGAAGTTGACAATGGCGAAAATAAACAGATTCAATGTTTCTTACGTACATAATCAACGTATAAAATTCATCGCACCACTTTGAGCTTGTTAAAACGTATAACGAAAATTTGCTCGCCGGCCCGGGGCTTATAAATATTAATATTTCCTATCTCAGCTGTTAATTACCCAAACAACTACGGATGAACCCACCCGGTATTCATTAGGCCAAACCTAATTAGTACAGACAAACCCGCTTGACTTGGGGTGAAAACATTCTTTGTCAACACTTATTGAAAACATTATCTTGCATAAGCCATTTCATCGTAAAAGTCCGCCTTTGATTAGCCGGAGTTTACGAAGGCAACATCTCTAGTTGCAGACAAAAATGAACCTTAGTGACCCTTGATATTTTAGAGGAAATACTTTTAATTATATTGGTGTAGAATTTAGCGTTATTAAGCGCCTGTGAAAGCTAAACAAGGAGGAAAATGCGAAAAGAGAAGGTCGATATACTTTTATCTTTAAAGATGGTTATCGCGAAAATAAATTTTGGACGCTGTCATCGAAATGCGATAAGCTTTCCGGTGAATGGGCCACGGCGTTGGAGAGGGTTGGACACGCAACATATTCGAGTGAAGTAATCTGCCATTAGGGCAAAAAGCTCTCCTCGGTTATCTGCGACATCTGGCCGATGTTTATATTTTGAGGGCCTCCGACAACCTCTATAACGACTCAGCTTATCGTCGTCTGCATGTCTAGGTAATCTTCCGCGTTTCCCATTTGTAAAGTAAATTATGCCTTAGTGTGCACGAAATAACATCAAAAATTTATTACAATACCCACATGTACCTGCACGAATTCGTCACGGTTTACGAACAGATATTAAATGTAAGCCATCTTCACAGGGTTTGTTTTTCCATGACCGGTCCGCGTCTCGAGATGTTAAAGCAGGCATACAAAAAAGGACTTTATGCAGTTGAACGTTTGAGTGTTTTTCCTAGTGGAACAGATATAGTTTCAGGTAAATAAAGATATGTAAACTATGATTCTATTTCACGAGAGATGTTCTGTGGGCATGAACGTAGAATGTATGTGGGATGTTGTATTTTAAATATTTTGTTTTGTGAAATGCCATTGTTTTGGCTGCTGACTGAAGTTTTGTTATGGAAAGTTCAGGAAATATATTACTTAATAAGGAAAGGCTTTTGTCATTATCTCGCCAAATCCCATAAGTTTGTGACCTAGGCATGTAACTAAAACATTTGAAATGAAATGGACATACATTACTTTTGACAAAGCAAGACAATTTTGTTGCGCATAAGAATATTAACTTTTATCAAAAATATGTTTTAATACAAAAAGTACAAATTGAAAATGAAGTGCAATTAAAAAAAATTGGACAAAGGAAACCAAAAAAATGAAAGCTGAGAAAACGGAGACTTCATTTACATCGTTTTTGTAAAATAAATAATTTATTTATAACTAGCTTCCGGCAGCATTACCTCGCTGAACTGCTACGGTAATTCTTTGTACAAGTAAGCTGCCACCTCTCTGATCACCTGAAGCGAGGATGAGCTGGTTCGACATGTCTCTCACGAAACCATCTCCTCAAAATTGCTTCAATGCAAACATTATGTTGATTGACCAAATAATTTCTTTATTCTTGTAAAATGCTTTAATAATATGTGTTACGTGGGTATATTTTTGCTAAATAAAAGTACTTGTGATATTATTAGAAAGAAAGAAAGAAAAAATATTTATTTCATATTAGGAATACAAAATATTCGCTTAATGAATGTAATTTTTTCCCGGCCATCGCCTTTAAGTGCCCGTTTGGGCTAGATGTTGAGCTGAGAGAAAAAAGGCGGCGGAAAAAAACTCCCAGCACTCTTTTAAACACACTGTAGTAGTTAACTAGCATAATATTCAACAACCCGCATTGGATTAGCGTGGTGGAGCAAGCTCCAGGCCTCCCAATAATGGAGAGAGACCAGTGGCCTGTAGTGGGTCGCATAGAGGGCTTCAGCAAAATAGCACAATCAACTATAAAACCTGCCCTGAATATCTTTGCAATTTTTTAAGTTTATAAGTGCCCAAATTACGTATTCATGGAAGTACTGAATGTGCTCTTGTTTTTATGATTTTTACATGTAAGTTTGAATAATTATCGGCTTGTTAGTAAGAAAAAGACTATCAAGTAAAAAGTATTCATCGCAATCATCAGAATAAATTTCTGAATAATTTAGGAAATTACAGTGAGAAACAGGGAGAGCGGTCCCACCAGGATCTAAAAGTGATGGAAGAAAGGTATCGGGGTTGATGTCACATTATGGCAGATAACTGCTGGTCTTCAAATAAACATTGTTTCCTAGAAAATCTTCTAATATATAAAATTCTCGTGTCACGGGGTGCGTAATTGAACTCCTCCGTAACGGCTCGACCGATTTTCGTGAATCTTTGCAAGGGTATCGGCTAAGGTGGAGAATCGGACAAAATCTATTTTTCATCCCCCTAAATGTTAAGGGTGGTCTACCCTTAAATTTTATTTTTATATTTTTGGACAATTTTTTTTGTTTTTATTTTTTTATGATACATCATACTATAAATTAAGTTTTTAACAAAAAAATAGAACCGACTTCAAACGGTAAAAAATATAATTGTTCAGTACCTACTTCTTCTTGCTTAAGGTAATGACTCTTAAAACTATTTTTGGAGTCAGGCCCTTATTAAAATGTCGTACTATTCGTTCTAAATGGACACCGACAGTACAGACAGTGGGACATTACCTACTTCTTGCTTATGGTAATGACTGAACTATATTGGAGTCGGTGCCCATTCAGAACGAAAGGTACACTATATTTACTAAGACAGGACATTTTTGATCTTACTAAGGGCCCGACTCCAAAAATAGTTTTAAGAGTAATTACCATAAGCAAGAAGAAGTAGGTACTGAATAATTTTATTTTTTACCGTTTGAAGTCGGTTCTATTTTTTTGTTAAAAACTTAATTTATTTCACTCTTTTTAGTAATTTTAATAATTCTGCACAAATGTATAAGCATAATTGGAATTTATTTCACTAAACTTCTAAACGTTAAAGAGATACCTTTTATAATCATGTTTATCTAATAACCATCTTATAGCTTGAAAGAATACTACTATCAGTCCACTTGAACGTATAAATTAATGAAAGAATTTGCTATCAGCTCCTACCCGTTGAGGAGTTGTACCTTCAATCATCAGCTTAGCAACATGAGGTGATAATTACCGGACATACATATTTGTATTATGTTAAAAAATATGACTAAAAGAATGTGTGTGCCTATTAAGTTTCAGTGTTTCCCTCGATTTCCCTAGTATCACATCATCAGATTTTGCCATGGTGACAGTTGGACCACCTCAGGAATGTAAGATTTCCAACAAAAAACCATTTATTGAAAGAATTTGCTCTCAACTCCTAACCGTCATAGTACCTTCCATCATCAGCTCAGCAACATGGTATGATGATAATTATACACAAATACCTGTTTTGCTTTAGTAAAAATCATTTGTTGTGATATAAAATTTGAATGTTCCCTTCGATTTCTCTGGGATACCATCATCAGACTTTGACTTGGTGACAGTTGGACCACCTCAGGAATGTAAGATATCGAACAAAAACCATTTATTGAAAGAATTTGCTCTCAACTCCTAACCTTCGTAGTACCTTCCATCATCAGCTCAGCAACATGATATGATGATAATTATACAAAAATGCCTGTTTTGCTTTAGTAAAAATATGAAAATCATTTGTTGTGCTATAAAATTTGAATGTTCCCTTCGATTTCTCTGGGATCCCCTCATCAGAGTTTGTCTTGGTGACAGTTGGACCACCTCAGGAATGTGAGATTTCGATTAAAAAACTATTTATTGAAAGAATTTGCTCTCAACTCCTCATTGTCGCAGTACCTTTCATCATCAGCTCAGCAACATGATATGATGATTACTATACACAAATATCTCTTATGCTTCAGAAAGTATAAGAAAATCAATGTGTGTGCCTATAAAATTTGAGAGTTTTCCTCGATTTCCCTGGGATCCCATCATCAGATCCTGATTTGGTGACTATGGGACCACCTCGGGAGTATAAGCATACGAACAAAAAAAGAATTTTGAAAATCGGTCCACAAACGGCGGAGTAATCGGTGAACATATATAAAAAAAATACATACAGCCGAATACAGCACCTCCTCCTTTTGGAAGTCGGTAAAAATACATACAACCCTAAATTTTCACCCCTCTATGATCAACCCTTATTTTTTATTTATTAATTAAAAACTTTAATATTTTGGCAAGATTTTTATTTTTATTATGGTTTATAACGCTTTCGATTATAAATACATCCCCGCACACTTATAGTAGATAGTTATTTTTATTGAACTAAAAAAATGTTTTCTAGAAATAATATAAATGGCAAAACATCGTTTGCCGGGTCAGCTAGTATAAAATAAAAGCTCATAAAAGGCGTTTTATGTAAATATAATATAATAATATGTTTGCGACTAATTTTTTTCTATTTACTTATATCTTTGCTTATTTTCCAAAACAAAACTGACATTATAAAATTATCTGCTATTTTTTGTTGCTCTCCATTTTTTATAATAAAGAAGGTTAGTAAAATAAAAAAATTAAATAAAAAATCTTACAAAATAATTGATACTTTTATAAACTACTAGCGGCCTGATGATGGCACGATGCCTATAGCCTTCTTCAATAAATGGACTATTCAACACAAAAATAATTTTTAAATTCGAACCAGTAGTTCCTGATATTAGCGCGTTCAAACAAACAAACTCTTCGGCTTTTTAAATTAGCATAGATTTTCTCCGATTATGCAACATTTTTTATTGATGTTTTGCTCCTATTGGTCGCAGCATAATGTTATATAGCCTTAAACCTTCCTCGATAAATGCACTATCCAACACAATTTTTTTAATTCGAACCAGCAGTTTCTGAGATTAGCGCGTTCAAACAAACAAACAAATTCTTCAGCTTTTTATATTAGTATAGACGAGCATAAATAAATACATCCAAATTCAATCTTATTTTTAAGGCAACTAAACCACTGCAGACCGGTGTAATCAAATGTCTTTAGCTCTATGACAAGTAAAATCGCCCAGCACTGGCGCCACAGAACATTATTAAGAGAGGTAGAACGGCAATAATTCGCCGTTCGTATGAAGACTGGTGTCGCCGATCACTGCCCGCCTTTTACCTCCATTACATCTGTACTTAAATAAATACGAAGCTTACAATTTTTTTGCAATTTCAAATCTAGCCAATCTTAGCATTGCACAATCACGTGATTTCAAATGAACTAATCACTCCCAAGCACGCACACAAGCACGCATATCGTAGCACGATTGCGTGCTTCTGTAGAGATTTTGTAAATTCCTTGGCGCGTCTGCCCCGCCTACATTACCATTCTATTCTTTTAAAATGTTCTGTGACTGGCGCCTTAATGAGTTGTCATTCATAGCAGTAAATTACTAAGCACATTTGCATTAAATAAATTATAATCAGATCACACTAATATCATTGATATCCTTTACTAAATTAATTAACAATCTCTCGTTTAAGCTTATTGAATAGTGGTTAGCATAACATACAATTCGTATTAATTTCGAATGAAGCTCCCATGAAACTTCAAACAATAACACTGATCAGGCGTAATTCAATAATAATATGATTAATCTATCAAACAAAATGAAATGAACTTAGATTCAATAAATAAATAAAAGATAGAAAACTTAATTAAAGTGAACATAATAGCGCAATGATCTTGGGTTCGATAAAAGAAATGGAAAAATTACTTAAGAGGCAGAAACGTATTTATGAGTTTAAGTTTATATTCTTCTTGTGTTTGAGCCCTTGTCTTTCAGGTATTCAGTAATAATATTACATGGAAGTACTATGGGACTGAAAATGGACATGATTATACTATGCAATTTTTTTTTGACAAGTATATTATTATAGACGTAAATAGATAAACTGATAATGAAATTATTGTATGGGGATTTTTTTTCTATTTGGACAACGGAGTATTTAATAAGTGATTTAACATATTAATTTTTATGTAAGTGGAATAGGTAGCCGACATGCATGCAGATAGAAGCCTAAGTTACTCCTCATTACATCAGCTACCTGCCAGTGAAATTTCCGTAAAAATCGGTCCATCCGTTTCAGAGATTAGCCAGAACAAACACACAGACAGACAAAACGACAGACAGACATAAATAGTAAAAAATGTTATTTTGGTTAATATAGGTAGGTACCATATTTATATACATTCAGTAGTAAAAAGATGTATTACAAACAGACACTCCAATTTTATTTAATTGTATAGATGAATAAAGACATTTACGAGTATGCTTTACTACTTATGCTTTACTTTTCAATAATAACATTTTTAGGTTTTCCTTTTGATAACAAGTGAAATCGCCCTGCACTGGCGCGTTAATGAGTTGTTTTAGCACTAAATTACTAAGCACATTTGCATTAAATGAATTATAAACGGATCACACTAATTCTATTTAATTAACACCCTTTCGTTTAAGCTTATTGAATAGTGAGTAGTGGAACAAACAATTCGTATTAATTTCCGAATGAAGCTGCCATGAAAACTCAAACAATAGCATCTATCAGGCGTAATTTAATATGATAATTTAATGTTATTAAACTACGAGTATCATACAAATTATAATGGTGCTTTTATGCTCGTATCATAATGCAAATGTTACAAGGTATAAGTAAAAAAACATCCTGTTTTTGCAGTCTGAGAGAAATACCAGTTTATGTGGCATATCCTCGTTGACCTCGGTGGCTTGCGTCAGCGCTTGGGGAGGACTTTGGAATCTCCAATAGAACGGGATCTTCGGCAAGGGATGTCTTTGTATGTAATATGTATGGTTTTTATGCTGCGGAATAAATTAGCAAAATAATTATATGCCGTATGCATAACTGGCTCTTCGAAAACTAAAATCAAAAAAGTTGAGTTTGCACAATGAAAGGAAAAACGAGCGGCGAGAAAAAGTTTTTTTGAGTCAATAAAGTGTTCAGAATATAATCCGATTTAATACTAATAATGTATACTATAATAAAATGCAAGACAAGAACACCAAGGACGACACCAGAAAGTTCCACTGGAGATCTCGGAGTCCTCCCCAAGTGCAGAGGCAGCCACCGGGTGGTTTTAGTGCGGCCAAATCCCACATAACCCGGTATCCTCTCCCAAGGTGCCGGGTACCTTTTGAAGGTCCCCCCCGTACGAAAAAAAGAAACACAGTGCATACTACTATCGTAAACGCTTACTATCGTAGAACAGAATGGAAAATATATGAGATTGCCTTTTAGCTAACAAAACGTCACATAATCTCGATCGTTAGCTTATGCGCTCCAATACGTTTTTTATTCTATTCTATAGCGTTTACGATTGCAGAAAGCTAGACAAGGGTCTAGGCCCGCTGGTTTGTTACTTATCATTGAGAATTCGTTCAAGAGCATAACTTCTTTATTTATAAACTATAAAAAAGCAATCCTAATCCATCAGACTCCAACTCCCTAACCAATAGACCTAATTTCTCTTCGCACATAAATTTTTATTAATGGCGTCTGTCGTTTTATTTGACAGTTAACAAAATTACTTGAGTGTAAGCAGTGTTAATAGAAAACAATAAACAGTTTATGGTATGTGACGGAGACAAATTAACGCGCACGTGGCGGGGATGGAATGAGCTTTAGTCATGAGTGGTAGATTTTGGGCATGGCAGTATTTATGCCAAGTTTTTGTTACATTATTTTGTATTATTCATGATAATACGAGTATTAATAATAATTATTTTTCTATTTGCTAATCAAATTACTTCACAGTCATCGCCCCACTTTAAATTGCCCTATATCTTGGATACCACTGACACTCACAAAGACAGCACCACTAACACTCAGACCGAGACTATAAATTGACGACCCGCATGATGTAATGGTTGCCATGCCGGACTTCCGATCGGAGGGTTCCGGGTTCGATTCCCGGCGAAGAAGAAATTTGAATGATGAGTTTAAAATTTCTGTTCTCGGTCTGGGTGTTTATGTTTCTGTCTTTTTGTGTGTCCATGGTACCCACGACACAGAGTATATCTACCTTACTGTGGGGCTATGAGTGTGAAACGTTTATTATTATTATTTAATTTAATTTTTTATTCAGTGTTATCTGCCCCGCCAGGAATCGAAACTGGGACCGCTAAATCTTTGCACCATATGATAGTTTAATCAAGATTATATAAATGATTTAGTTATGTGAGACCCAAATAGACATAACGAAAACAGTAAGATAAAAACCCTATTTCAAATTCGACATAATGATACCGTTCCACAATACCTGAATTGGACCCATAGAATACTTCTAGTTACGCTATAGTTTAACATATATATATGATTGTATAGGAGCGTGCATGGTCCGGCGGTAAGAGTAGAACGCAAACGATCTATGCAACTAAGCCAAACGGCGCGGTCGGGTGTGAGATGTGTGACCGCTAGTGTCAAATTTTAGGCGCGTTTCCGTGCTTCGGAGGGCACGATAAGCCGTCGGTCCCGGTTGTAGTCGAAAGATAACAGTCGTTAAACCTTGTCGGATGTCGGTTGCCTTATGGGCGGTTTGAAAAAATCCGACAGAGGGTTGGCCACTAACCCACATCTCCACCAACCCGGATTGGAGCAGCGTGGTGGAGTAAGCTCCAGGCCTCCCCAATAATGTGGAGAGACCCGTGCCCAGTAGACTAAAAAAGGATTCCAGCCTATGATTGTATTGCCATCAGCCTTTGTATAGCCATCTTTCAATAATATGTATACAGTTTTTTAAATAATTTCGACATCAAAGGACCATACAGTTCAAGATATTCATTCAAATAATAACTATAATATTATCTTTATTTCAAGTTCAAAATACCATTAACAACCATCATTTATACAAGTCCTTAAGCTAAGCTTATTTGTACACCCATTCCAGGGTCATTTTGTGTGGTTATGAATAGAATACTTCGTAACAAGATTTCACTAAAAAAATAATTTCAGCAAAATTTTTTGTAATAATATTTTCGTGTTAGTAAGGCTCTTTAGTTAAACGGTAATGTGTGGTCATAAATTAAACGTTAATAAGTTCAGACAACACTGTCGCCGCTAATGATTGTGTATTATAGAATATCGTGGGCGACGTTTATTTTAGCCTTTTATCAACGTAGGATATAAGATATATATAGTCCCTGTAGCTTCGGGATTAAGAATAGAGCTACAGTGGCTGCAACCCTTTTTGCGTCCCACTGTTGGGCACGGGTCTCTCCCCATTATTGGGGAGGCCTGGAGCTTACTCCACCACGCTGCTCCAATGCGGGTTGGTGGAGATGCGGGTTAGTGGCCAACCCGCTGTCGGATGTTTTTAAACCGCCCATATAAGGCCTCCGACAAGGTTTAACGACTGTTATCTATCGACGACAACCGGAACCGACGGCTTAACGTGCCCTCCGAAGCACAGAAACGCGCATGAATTTTTTTGCCACTAGCGGTCACCCATCTCACACCCGACCGCGCCTGTTTTGCTTAGTTGCATAGATCGTTAGCGTTCTACGCTAAGCGCCGGGCCATGCGCGCTTCGAGCTACAGTATCCCCTGGTAATCGATCGTAAGAGGCGAAGGGGGCTTTCGGGGTTGTGGGCGATGAGAGTGGGAGCTTGATCCGTTCAGTCAGCGACCCCGAGAAGGACGGCGGTGTGTGCGTGGCCGCATGCCACCGTAATCATAGGAAGGTGCAGGAGAGCACATCTGCTCTCCTGAGGATGGGCCTGTTCTGGGGCGCTGCGCGTGGAGGACATCAGTGCGTTCCACTGGAGATCCCGGAGTCCTTCCCAAGCGCTGAGGTAGGCCACCGAGGGGGTTTTAGTACGTTAATAAATCTCACATAAACCGGTAACACCTCTTCCAAGGTGCCGAGGACGTTTTGACGGTTTTCATTCCCGATATCGAAAAAAGGATATTAGATATGAAGTTATCATAGTATTTAATCGCGGTTTTCTCTATGTTAGAAAGGTTTATTAGATTGAACCGATATCGTCGCGACATCCCATGGAACCTCATGCAGCTCGTTCTACACTAAACTTTATTCTCGAATTTTAGCCGCTTTACCTTTTTCAAAGCGCTGAAAAAAGTCTCTTATCTCTATCTGAAGAATTTACTAAAAGTATGTATTTTCCATCTCCAAATCTTGACCAAAACTTTAATAACATACTTTTGTTTTTATCTATTCGGTTAAGTAAAAAAAAATCGTTTATAAAAATGATAAAAAAATACAATAAAAAATTATAAACAGGCGGCATTCTCGGTAAGCAATCACGAAAAAATTAAAAATTAGTTCCATGTCTGGACAGTCAATGTACAATATTATTATGATATCTATATCAGGTGCAGTCGACAAACAAATACAACACTTTGTAATTGCATGAAACACACATAGCCTATCCAGCTTGCGTAGAACACAAGGGATCTACGCCGCAAAGGGAAACGGGCGCGGTCGGGTGTGAGATGGGTGACCGCTAGTGTCAAATTTTAGGCGCGTTTCCGTGCTTCGGGGGGCACGTTAAGCCGTCGGTCCCGGTTGTAGTCGAAAAACAACGGTCGTTAAACCTTGTCGGAGGCCTTATGGGCGGTTTGAAAACATCCGAAAGCGGGTTGGCCACTAACCCGCATCTCAACCAACCCGGATTGGAGCAGCGTGGTGGAGTAAGCTCCAGGCCTCCCCATTAATGGGGAGAGACCCGTGCCCAGTAGTGGGACACAAAAAGGGTTGCAGCCATATGATTGTATTGCCATCAGCCTTTGTATAGCCATCTTTTAATAATATGTATACATTTTTTTAATAATTTCGACATCAAAGGAACATACAGTTCAAGATATTCATTCAAATAATAACTATAATATTATCTTAATTTCAAGTTAAAAATACCATTAACAACCATCATTTATGCAAGCCCTTAAGCTAAGCTTATTTGTACACCCATTCCAGGGCCATTTTGTGTGGTTATGAATAGAATACATCGTAACAAATTTCACAAGGGTGATCGTAAGTTGCAAACATTTCATGCGCGCTTCGGAGGGTACTATACAATCGCTAAACCTTGTATAGGTTTGTTTACGCTATGGGCAATTCAAAAGTATCTGACAGCGGGTAGGCTACTCCGTATTTACACCAATCTTCATTAAAGATAATTATGGAGTAAGTTCTAGGTTTCCCTTATGTGGAGAACTTATGCCCAGCAGTGGGACGCAAAAAGGGTTGTACCCATGTAATTGTAACTATGGATTTTTTTAACCATAATCTAACTACTAGTTGAGTAAATTACTCGTACATTATGTCCTCAGATAATAACTGTACCGTATCTACTACTCCGTTTTATTCACTTACACTCAACGACTAGCAACGGTAATGTGCGGTCATAAATTAAACGATAATAAGTTGAGACAACAGCAAGATCGTTAATCATAATGACCCCTACGTGGCTGAAGAAGCTTTTAATAGCTATAAACTATGAAAATAAATAAATGAAGCTACATACTTCTATAAGTAGGGCTATCCACATATTAGTATTCCCCGTTTTGTGGTTTTTGTGTGTGCCCATAAACATAAAAAAACAGAAACAAAAACACCCAAACTAAGAAAAAAAAACTCAATATTCCTATTTCTGTTTCGCTGGAAATTGAACCTGGCAAATCCAGCTTGGTAACCATAACGCCACCAAAGGAAACCATTATTATTATTATTTGAGTAGATGGGGAAGGGTATAACCCTAAGGCCACTGCGACCAGTAGATGATCTATTGTATCCTAGTCCCGCGTTTATATCTGATTCCCAAGGCCGACGGTTGTTAGGAACCGTACGATGCACTTGGGATCCAGATCCAGTCCATCTTCCGATGTGACTAGGCTGCCGCCCAGTATTCGACTTCTGCTATGTGCGAGTGCGACACAGTCGCAGAGGATGTGGATACCCGATTCCTCTTCACCATTGCAGAATCTGCAAGTAGTGGTGGAACTTAGGTTTAGTTTGAACATGTGCCTGTTTAGTTTACAGTGACCAGTAAGAATTCTTACAAGTAGACGAATTTCATTGCGTTCTAGATTGATCACTTGCTTTGAGTATTTGCTTGAGTAGCCAGCTACTAGCGCCCTTGCATGCGTCATGCCTGGTGCGGACACCCATAGGCCCTTGCCCTGGTTCGTAGACCAGATTTGAAGCATGGTTCGGGAAGCGGTTTTTGCGATGCCCAGCGTTGGCTCAGGGCCAATGAAGGGCATCGCAGCACCTTTTTTGGCCAGCTTGTCAAGGAAACCATTACGAAACAGATTATAAAATGGGGTTATATGAAAGTGGATCAAGATATCACATTCTTAAGCATAAATGGACATAAGCTATCGTAGCAATGCATGTCGCAGAATGATGGATGATAGTGAAATGCCTTAACAGGAAGCCCTTAGAAGGAAAGGTAAATAAATCAGTCAAATCTTTCAAAAAATTAATGAACTCACGCAGGTGGTAAAGAATCACTTCAGAGAAAAGTAAGCAGAGACACATCTATCTGTGTATCTGGCTCTGCTTACTTTCAATATCAGTAAGAGCAAAGTATGTCCCGCAGTGGGTTGAGAATTGCGGATGACGGTTAGGATGACATTAAATTATTCACAATTGTGAGTTAATTTTATTGAGGACTTATTTAACCCATTTATTGTCTTAAATAATTACTGTCTTATATCAACTCCTCCATTTTATTCACTTAAGTTCAACGTGCTCTAGCAGCAACGATAATGTATGGTCATAAATTAAACGATAATAAGTAGAGACAACAGCCAAGACGTTAATGACAGTGTGGATAGCGCTACCCTCCCTACGCGATAAGAGAAGCTTTCCGTTAAAACTCACACGTTTCTGAGGATCTTCGCTTTCTTTATAAAAAAACATACATACTTTTAAACGCATAGATATTTCACATTAAAGAAAATTAGAATAACTTGGATAAATTTTATGTAATAGCTAATACATCATCTCACTAGGGAATAATAATCCATTTTGACTTTACTTAACTTGGTAAAATCCGGGTTAAAAAAGTATATTCCTGCCAATTTTTAGCGTTCTGTAAAATATTTTTAGATACTTCATGATCTTTTGTCGGTAAGTGATTTAAAAAAACAGACACAGTAATCGCTACAGCCGACAGAAGTGATTTTATATTTTGATATATAATTCAAATAAACAAAACACTAATTTAACAATGCACAGTATATAAGAGATATTAAACTTTTCAACAAATATAATGTTATAGGTAACTATGATAGTTAATAAATATGAATATGTGATGGTGGTAGCTCATATGAGCAAATTTTTCTAAACCAATACTCTTTGTTGAAGTTATTTGAATGTAATATACTGAGACTAAGAGCTACTTTTAGATTTGCTCGCTCTATCATACGATAGAATAAAGAATTTATGGATATTACCTAAATGATAGGAGTTCTGTCAGTCTTCTTTATTTTTTTTTTTGACGTTCTAACGGATCACGTTATTTTTATAACTTTAGATAGTAGCAAAAGCAAAACTATTATAATAAGATTTTGATTTTACAGTATATAACGTGTGACTATGTTTATATACTGCTTAAAATCCCTGTTCTACAATTAATTACACAAAAGAAGATTATGATTTTTGTCGATTTTAAATTAAGTAGTCTAATGAGTTTTCTCAATCTAAATAAAGATACCAAATGAAAATCTCCTCCTGAGCTCAGACGCATAAAATTCAACCTTGATCTTAAATTTCCATTTCACGCTCGTTTGGATGATTTCAATATCATAAAAGCTCTATCAAAACAGCTTCAAGCATATTTACAGTTCATTGGTAAGAACCTAATCACTTAAAAGATCTCAGTCTGCATAAAGTTTAAGCGAACGCCGATGATCCTTATACCAGTACTAATCTAAAGAAGAAAAGTGGACAAGTGTGAGTCGGACTTATCGCCCGAGGGTTCCGCACAAAATAATAAATAAAATATGTTTCCACATAATACCCTTTCATATGATACCTCCCTTGAACTGGTAGCCTTAATTTTGAGCCCCTATAAGGCTATACGGTAGTGATTGTTAAGTATAGATTTTTATTAATTTAGTGAATGAAAAATAAACAAAAAACAGATTTTTATTTCAATTGCTAAAAACGACGTTACTTGCCATTTTTTACCTACTTCAAAAAGGAGGAGGTACTGTAGGCTGTATATATATTTTTTAGGTATGTTCACCGATTACTCCGCTGTTTAGGAACCGATTTTCAAAATTCTTTTTTTTTCGTATGCTTATACTCTCGAGGTGGTCCCATTGACAGGATCTTGATGGGATCCCAGAGAAACCGAGGGGAACTCTCAAATTTTATAGGCAGACACATTAATCTTCTTATAATTTCTGCAGCATAAGTGATATTTTGTGCATAGCCATCATCGTCTCATGTTGCTGAGCTGATGATGGAAGGTACTAAGAAAGAAAGAAAGAAAGAAAGAAAAAATATTTATTTCATATTAGGAATACAAAATATTCGCTTAATGAATGTCATTTTTTCCCGGTCATCGCCTTTAAGTGCCCGTTTGGGCTAGATGTTGAGCTGAGAGAAAAAAGGCGGCGGAAAAAAACTCCCAGCACTCTTTTAAAAAAACAGTACATAATAATATATTTGAGATAACAGAATGGCTATGGGTCGATAATGGTCACACGTGACAGCTGATCGTGTGAGACACCATACTGCGACGGTTAGGTGTTAAGAACAAATTCTTTCAATAAATGTTTTTTTGTTCGAAATCTTACATTCCCGAGGTGGTCCAACTTTCACCAAGTCAAAGTCTGACGATGGGAACCTAAGAAAATCAAGGGTATATGCAGGGTACAGAATTATTTGATTTTTTACCGTTTAATGTCTGTTTTGTTTTTTTGTAAAAAACTTATAAATATAATTTGTATAAACCTGCATATATACAGTTCTGTCTGAATGTGTTTTGGTACTGAAAACGAGAAAATTTTGTACATTTCCATTTAGAACTGTGAGAGTTATTCTACGTTCGGTCCGAACGTGCAAAAAGGTAATAGAGAAAAATAGTTTCTAACTTTTGTCAGCGTCCAGGGCGTTAGTTTTTGTTTATAGAACGGAAAACAAGAGAATACTTTTGAATACCTGTTTATACACGGAAGGAATTTTAGGTAAATATACGGTGTTGCTTGTCTAATGTTGAAAGGAAAATATTTATTTTTGTTACGTACACGATCATGCGAGATACAAGTACCATGCGTCGAGTCAGTAAAGCGGATCTGGACCCACTTATTGCCTCTTGATGTCCATCATAATGAAACTCGAGTCTTATCTGAAAAGTTCTTAGTCCTGTAATTCTTGTATGAATTTTGGTGATTGGGTTACCTTTTCAACGTAACACAAGAATTGCTTATTGTTATCTGCATATTGTTTTCTGCATACAACCACCTGCTTAACCCTTCAGAGCCCGGCACTTTTACAATAGGCATAACACTACATAAATTAAAATATGATAATTGCTTTTTTTATATATTTAAGTCGTACTAATTATGTGCTTTTTACCAAAAGAGCTGAAATGCTATACTGAGATATTTTTTACGTTGAGTATATTTTTAGTCTTTTGATAACCTCATGTAAAGCCAGTACATTCATAATCCATGGTTATATATGTATATACATATATTATAAAGTCGAAAGTAACTCTATCTGTATGTCTGTAACGCGTTCCCGCTTAAACTACTCAACTAATTGAATGAAATTTGGAACACAGATAGAGTGAAACTTACGAAAGGACGAAGGATGGTTTTTATCTTAAGGGACCCAAAAAACGGGTCTAAAGGGGCTAAGCTGCTCGCGAAAGGCTAGTCGGTATAATATTTATTACCCTTTTTATTATTAAGCTTAATAGCAGGCTGTTTAATTGGCCTTAAGATATATATATTGCAATACGATATTGTACAGATCGAATACAGCGTAAAGCGAATAAATTGCGGACAAGTTTTGAATTTAGTGTTTGTTGAATTATTTATGTTACTAAAGGTTAAAACAATATCACTGTGTTCCTGTTTAGTAGCTTTCCTCTAATGACTGGAGAGACCAGAATATGGTTATGGTTAAGAATATGGTAGAAGATAAATATTGTGTGATATTTTTACACTATTTTTCAACTATTGAATGTTCCTCTGTTGGACACAGGTTATCCAACGGTCATCAGTTTTGGAATTGAAAAGAATTATTAGGTCTTAATAAGTCTTTCTAGTCGCTTCAGCTTTAAGAATAGGGCTACGGTATCCCCTGTCTCATCATAAGAAGGGAAGGGCGGCGGTAAGCATCGGAAGGTGCAGGAGAGCATATCTGCTCTCCCGAAGATGGGTTCGTTCTGGGGCGTCGCGCGTGGAGGACACCGATGCGTTCCACTGGAGATCCCGGAGTCCTCCCCAAGCGCAGAGGCAGCCACCGAGGAGATTTTAGTGCGGTCAAATCCCACGTGAACCGGTATACTCTCCCAAGGTGCCGGGTACATTTTGAAGGTACCACCCCCCGATACCAAAAAAGGCTTTAAAGGTCTACCATGCTGGCAGGTATATATGCAATTTAATATGAAATTCCTTTGTTGTAGAATAGCGCTATATAGACACGAATGATGTTATCCAGATATGGCAAAGACATTATCGCCTCCAAATCATATTCTGAAGAGGTTAGCAATGCCTAATCAAACACAGAGTGGAGAATATATTACGCCATTACGATACAATATGATAGTAACGCCCACCTTTAGTAGAAGCTGTATCTGATTATTGTCATTGTTTTCGAATATGATACTCGTATAAACTTCATATAACTTATCTATACAAATATATAAAATTGGAGTGTCTGTTTGTAATATTAAAATAACAGCTTTTTAGTACATGAATGTACGAGTATATACGGTACATATACCAAAAAAAACATTTTTTACAATTTTTGTCTGTCTGTCTGTCATTTCCATACTTCTTTGCCAATGATTGGCGCACTCATCGTTATATGTATATGTTTATATACATGTGTGTATAAGATAAATATATGTATTTATATTAATATTTCATTTGTGTGTTTAATACTATGTATGTATCTATTTGTGAGTATATATTACATATTATAACGAACATTTCCTTCACGACATGCAAACCAGCTTTCGCCGCTTCTCAGACCGCCTTGTAGTTGACTGGCAGAGAATGCTTTTAGCAATAAGTCCGCCCTTGTTCTTGTACATTAGTATAAGTTCAAAAATATTAAATAAATAAATAAATCGAACTTAAAGCAAATAAAGCTTCAGTAACTTAGGTGAGCAGCGATGGCCAAGTGGTAAATAACCGTGCTCTTCGACGCACGACCGACCCCGACCCCAGGTTCAAATCCTCGGCGCGCACCTCTGACAAAGAAATTTGTAATGTGCGCATTTTGTCGCTGCTGGAAAAAATCGTGATATTTAATTAATTACGATGTTCTCCATCGCCGTGCATGCCTGAGAGAAATTCATGATTTCTCGAAAGCATGACGTCCACCAATCCGCACTTAGCCAGCGTGGTGGACTTATGGCCTAAATCTCTCTAATTTATGAAAGGAGACCGATGCCCAGTAGTGGGACATAAAAAGGGTTGAAAAAAAAAACTTAGGAACTAAATAAATTATATTGCAACAGTCTAATAATAAGAAGAAATTTTTTTTTATTTCAATGGAGTAGCAGACGAGCATGCAGGCCACGTGGTGTTAAGTGGTCGCTGCAGCCCATAAACATCTACATACAACCTCAAGCAAGCATAGGTAAGTCTTGTCTGAGGTCGTATGCAGTTGCGCTGCCACTCCGGAGGCAGTAAGGCAGGTCGCCTCATGTAAGTGTGACCGGCAACTGCACCTTTCCACCGAAACACAATAGAATTGGTTCACGGCAGAAGTGGGTGCAGCGGTGGTACTTCCCCGGGCGAACCATAATGGTTCTACCACCTACAATATCTTCACTGTCTAACACAATAATCATACTCTTCGAAGATATTGCCATGTAAAAACTAACTACTATAATGTAATGTCAAGCGTAAATAAAAAAATTATTAAGTATCTTTCACGAACTGTCTTGATTTATTGAAGCATCTTCCCGTTTCATTTCCTTACCGCAAGGGTAGTAAATGGAATTTCTTCAATTTATTTTTAAATGCGTAATACCAACGCAAGATTGCAATAGCTGATTACATGTTCGAATAGAAATTACTACTCGATATTTTACAGAACATCGACTAACTTCAAAGCATTGCATTGGATTCATGCATTTTATCGCAAGAACAAGTTTTTAATGGTAATTCTGTTTTAATTTAAGTTATACATTCATGTTTATATATAAATACAGTTACATCCGTATTCATAAACAATACTATGAGGTCTAATGACCGTATTCAAGAAGCATACTTGCGTAAACAGGCAAAGCTATCCAAAGAGTGCTATTTGACGTGCGTTCGTTATGTCAAGCCATCGACTTATGTCAGTTTTAACAAACGCAGAGTAGGTATACTTCTTGAACGGCTGTTAAACTCATGTAAGTACATTATTCTTAGTCTAAGGTTAAACTACTTCGAATGTCGTTTAAAAACCCGTATGTAAAGCGACTTCCGACTTAAATATTGTTTTGTAGATATATTTTTTCGTTTTTATGTTTTCTTAAAAGTGTATTTCAGCTGGTTTTACAAAAGTGATACACAGCATAGAGTTTTAACGTAAGTACCTTTAAGATAACAATTCTAAAGATACACCTATAGGATAATGGAACCACATCAAACTTTTCAGTAACTAAAATTTTTTTCATCCTTTTTTATGTCGCACCGCTGGGCACAGGTCTCCTCTCCCACGTTTCCTCTCCCACTAATTTGCACTTAGCCCACCACGCTGGCTAAGTGTCATCATCCCTTCGAGAAAGTATGAGTTTCTCTCAGGTATGCATGGTGGACCAACCAGGTGGACTGACGACCAGAAGAAGATAGCGGGAAACCACTGGATTCAGAGGGCGCAGGACCGGACGGAATGGCGAACATTAGGGGAGGCTTATGTCCATTAGTGGACCTTAAAAGACTGATGATTAATGCGTGGTTTTGTTTAACATCGTATTATATGATTTTATACATACTTCAACTCAGTTGTGCGCGCGGCGCTATGTGTGCGTGGGCTAGTAATTATGCAGCTTTAATTTGTGTGACAGTGACGCGGCCGTGATTTTCCGAACAACTTCACTGTACCTCTTGTCACGCACACAAAGTCACTGTGTATATACAGGTTTACCCATACATAGCGCCGCGCGCACAACTGAGTTGAAGTATCTATACCAATTACTATAGTTAAAATACAAACCGTTTTAAATAAAAAATAATTAAGTCCCATTAAATGTTTAATCACAAAATTGTCCTTTGGCGTTTCAAAGAAACTCCAAACTGCTACTGCACAAACGTTGGAAACGTTTTATCATTAAAAAATAATAAGAGGGGCTTAAACCTCATTGGATCTTAAAGAGCTGTCAACTGGAGTGCCAACCTAATCATTTATGTCGAAAGGCAAGCAATCGAGATTCGTAAGCATTATTTTTACAGACTTCCAAAAGGAGGAGGTACTGTATTCGGCTGTATGTATTTTTTTTTTATATATGTTCACCGATTACTCCGCCGTTTGTGGACCGATTTTCAAAATTCTTTTTTTGTTCGTATGCTTATACTCCCGAGGTGGTCCCATTGTCACCAAATCAGGATCTGATGATGGGATCCCAGGGAAATCGAGGGGAACTCTCAAATTTTATAGGCACACACATTGATTTTCTTATACTTTCTGAAGCATAAGAGATATTTATGCATAGTGATCATCATCTCATGTTGCTGAGCTGATGATGGAAGGTACTGCAACAGTGAGGAGTTCAAAGCAAATTTTTTCAATAAATAGTTTTTTATTCCAAATCTTACATTCCTGAGGTGGTCCAACTGTCACCAAGTCAAAGTCTGATGAGGGGATCCCGGAGAAATCGAAGGGAACATTCAAATTTTACAGCACAACAAATGATTTTCATATTTTTACTAAAGCAAAACAGGCATTTTTGTATAATTATCATCATATCATGTTGCTGAGCTGATGATGGAAGGTACTACGAAGGTTAGGAGTTGAGAGCAAATTCTTTCAATAAATGGTTTTTTGTTCGAAATCTTACATTTCTGAGGTAGTCCAACTGTCACCAAGTCAAAGTCTGATGATGGTATCCCAGAGAAATCGAAGGTAACATTCAAATTTTATAGCACAACAAGTAATTTTCATATTTTTATTAAAGCAAAGAAGAAGCGCGCATGGCCCGGCGGTTAGCGTAGAACGCAAACGATCTATGCAACTAAGCGAAACGGGCGCGGTCGGGTGTGAGATGGGTGACCGCTAGTGGCAAAAAATTTCATGCGCGTTTCCGTGCTTCGGAGGGCACGTTAAGCCGTCGGTCCCGGTTGTTGTCGATAGATAACAGTCGTTAAACCTTGTCGGAGGCCTTATGGGCGGTTTGAAAACATCCGACAGCGGGTTGGCCACTAACCCGCATCTCCACCAACCCGCATTGGAGCAGCGTGGTGGAGTAAGCTCCAGGCCTCCCCAATAATGGGGAGAGACCCGTGCCCAGCAGTGGGACGCAAAAAGGGTTGCAGCCATTAAAGCAAAATAGGTATTTGTGTATAATTATCAACATATCATGTTGCTGAGCTGATGATGGAAGGTACTATGACGGTTAGGAGTTGAGAGCAAATTCTTTCAATAAATGGTTTTTTGTTGGAAATCTTACATTCCTGAGGTGGTCCAACTGTCACAATGGCAAAATTTGATGATGTGATACTAGGGAAATCGAGGGAAACACTGAAACTTAATAGGCACACACATTCTTTTAGTCATATTTTTTAACATAATTCAAATATGTATGTCCGGTAATTATCACCTCATGTTGCTAAGCTGATGATTGAAGGTACAACTCCTCAATGGTTAGGAGCTGAGAGCAAATTCTTTTATTAATTTATACGTTCAGGTGGACTGATAGTAGTATTCTTTCAGGCTATAAGATGGCTATTAGATAAACATGATTATAAAAGGTATCTCTTTAACGTTTAGAAGTTAAGTGAAAAATTTTCCAATTATGCTTATACATATGTGAAGAATTATTCAAATTACTAAAAAGAGTGAAATAAATTAAGTTTTTAACAAAAAAATAGAACCGACTTCAAACGGTAAAAAATAAAATTGTTCAGTACCTACTTCTTCTTGCTTATGGTAATGACTCTTAAAACTATTTTTGGAGTCAGTTTCTCTACATTATTGGCGAGGCCTGGAGCCTACTGCTGTTGCTTTAATATGGGTCAATCAATCAGAAAATCATTTTATAAATCATAGAGTTTTGTAACCGTTAAATTGTTTACTCCAAAAAACTTAGATAATTTTTAAAGATCATAAGAAAATGCTTGTAAGATTTAATCACTTGGCTCTCGGAATATTTTATTTGATGGTGACAAAAACAACTCGGAAGTTGGTACACAAGACTCAAGATCGTCAAGAGTGATTATTTAATCGAGCGGTTTCAATTCGAATTTTACTCAATTTCTCGCAAACGTGACCGAAATTGTGGTATAGTTGATGTAGATGATATTGAATACCGTTCCCAATACTGAGAATATCTGTGCACAGTCAAGGATAATGAATCAAAACTGTGGGTGGTGATAATGAATCAAAAATGTGAGTGGTTAGGTGAATAACCTAATTTACAGTAATAATGATTTGATCATATAATTAAAACACATCTATTTTAGTGTAATATCTATCTATATCTATACATATCGCACCTTCGGTGCAACAAAGTCACAAGTAGCTAAAAATGCAAAATTGAGTTAAGTATGCCAAATTGTCTATGAATCATGCTTTCAATCGGGGAGACAAAGACACCCACTAAAGTATTACGAAATTCCACTAGATGGCATGAGTGCTTTTGTCGAAATGAGTGGTTTTTTCGTGAGTTCTGGGCCGACAAAGTCCTATTGGCTAGTAGTGCCCCCGCTCCCGCGAGTATTCCAGATATTCTGGAGTTACAGCCACACAAATATATTTATGACCATTTTTTTGTTACTTATTTGGAGCTAAAAAAAGCGTATCTATATTTGAGACTTCAATTATATTCTGTAAATTACAAATATTTTGGAGCAACAAAGGCATTAGAAGAAAAGTGGTTTTGTTGATTCAACATTATTGTTTTGAACTAAGCTAATTGGGACAACTATGTCCTAACTAAAAAAGTGTTTTTGTAGATCCAATAATATTTATATTCAATTACCCTTATTTGTAATTATAAAGTCATTAACTAAAAAGTGGTTTTTTTTTGGTCCAGTATAATATTCCATTTCCACTAAGCTTCTGGAACCACAAAGGCCAAGTGGTGGTGGTGGTGGTAGTGGAATAACAAAATACTTATGACTATTTAGGTCCATATTTAAATAAATATAAATGTAACTAATGTTGTTCCTCCATAATTATTTACTATTTTTTTCGTTATAGGTAGTTGCATCTTCAAGTAGATACCCGGTTCTTTCAATATTTTCGGGAAATTTAATTACGTGTTGCGCACTATTACACACAATGACACCACTACTTACGTACTATTACTTTTATATAGTTTCTAGTAGTCGTAGAATGCAGAAAGGACAATGTATTGGTGTTGGGGCTGTATTTATCTGTCTGTGAGCCTGTATGTTCAGCTCGGGACCCTGGAAATGGCATAGGCTACTTCTTAACGTGGAAATAAGTTTAATTCCCATGGGAAAATCAATTTAGCCATAGTGGTGATAGGGAATTTCAACGCAAGACTGGGTATGTGAGACGGCGACGAGCAGAGAATAGGGCTCTTTGGACAACGAAACCTGTTGAAGGTTTCACGTTCTTTGTTTGTAACGCAGGCCATACAGAACTTATTTTTCTAGTATTTTTAAATTTAGTCTATGTCACTTTTGTAAATATATTTGAATTGTCAAGAATAAACTGTTATAAGCTTTACTACCGATTTCGTATTTAATTTATTTTTACACCACACAACAACCTTTAAAAGGTTATGGGCCCAGTACACAGTACCCAGTACTGAAGAAGACTTCCGTTGTACGTGGTGAAAAATTGAAATACGGCAAAAAGGCGAAAATGCAGAGTTCCAGTTTCCAAGTCGAAAAGTTGACAGGTATGGAAAATTATCGTGATTGGGCTTTTCAAATGAAAAATTTTCTGATACTTGAAAACCTATGGTGTTGCATTTCCGATGAGACAATCGCTGGTGAAAAACCAGATGAAAGGCTTCGTAGAGAAGAAAAAGCGCTAGCGCGATTATGTTTAGGAGTCGACAAAAACAACGACAAAGGGCTGCATCGAAGGTTAAAGTTACTTCGTAAGTTATGTTCTATTAAGTTGAACGATTTTACCAGTATGGAGTCGTACGTGAATGAAATTCTTTCATTGGCTGGTCAACTTAGGAGCATGGACAAACCTTTAGATGATGAGTTCCTGGCCGCTATTATGCTACAAGGGTTACCGCAAGAGTACGAACCTATGATAATGGCATTGGAAAATTCAGGTGTCACTGTCTCTACGGATACGGTTAAGGTAAAGCTTCTACAAGATAAGAGATGGATCGGAAACTCCGAAACCGACAATGACTGCTTGCTTACACGAAAACGTGTAGAAAGCAAGAATAGCAGTCGTCGTGTTAACTGGAATGCTCCGAATAACTCAAATTCCAATAATTCCTCCACTCATTCATCGTCGAGCAATAATAAGAAACTTTGGTGCTGGAAGTGTCGATCTAAAGGTCATCTCAAGAAAGATTGTCATCAAAGTGATCGTTCTTCAACGAACTTTGTGATGTCGGCTTTCAATGGATCGATGGCACAGGACAAGTCTTGGTTTATTGACTCCGGAGCAACCAATCACATGACAGGATGTCGAGAATGGTTTAGCACCCTGAAGTCAGCGACGATTAAGGATGTATGTGTTGCTAATGGAAACAGATTAGCTGTAAAAGGTATTGGTGACGTTAATATCTCAGTGGACTCTAAGGGTAAAACAGTAGATATAACACTATCGAATGTATTGTTTATACCTAACCTTACTGTAAATTTAATTTCTGTTCCTAGTTTAACTCAAATGGGTTATACAGCTATGTTTACTAGTACAGAATGTAAAATTAGTACTAATTCTGGTAAGGAAGTTTTTAGATGTAAACAGGTCGGTAGAGTTTACAAACTTGCAACTTTAGGTAGAGCGAACTTATCAAATTCTTCTAAGCCTCTAAGTATGGAACTATGGCATCAAAGATTAGGTCATATAAATTTTGATAGCTTAAAGTTACTTAGGAAGGTTGCTAATGGAATTGATTTTCAGGTTGAAGCTCAGGATAAAGTTTGTGACATATGTATGACGGGTAAACAAACCCGTGATCCGTTTAATGTTTCTTCCAATAAGCAGTTTTCTACAGAGCGGTTGGCGCTTATCCATACGGATGTTTGCGGTCCGATGCCGGTAACTTCTCTTGGAGGAAAGAAATACCTACTGACTTTCCTTGATGATCACACCAGAAAAGTGTTCGTGTATCCGATTGCACACAAAAGTGATGTAAGTAAATACACAATTGATTTTATTAATCTTGTAGAAAATCAATGTAACTCTAAGGTTAAAATACTTAGATCTGACAATGGGACTGAATACGTGAATCAACAGCTAACCAATTTTCTAAAGCGCAAGGGTATAGTGCATCAACTTACTGTGCCCTATACGCCACAACAAAATGGTGCTGCTGAAAGACTCAATCGTAGTTTACTAAATAAGATTAGATGCTTATTGTATAATGCTAACTTAGACAGTAAAATGTGGGCGGAAGCTGCTTGCACCGCAGCTTATCTTATCAATCGTTCTCCAAGTTCTAGACTTTCTGGAAAACTTCCAGAAGAGGTTTGGTCTGGGAAGAAGGTGAGCCTAAAACATTTACGAGTATTTGGTTGTGAGGCATTTGTACACGTAAACGATTGCAAAAGAAAAAAGTTAGATCCTAAGAGTAGGAAACTTATTTTTCTTGGATATGAAGAAAATGTAAAAGGATATCGTTTATTTGATACTAAGAGTCGTAACAAAGTTATTATTTCACGGGATGTAGTTTTTAATGAAACCGTTTTTCCTGGGAGAAATTCATTAGTTAAGAGGGAAACTATACCTATTTTTCTTTCAGGTGATGACGATGTGAAGGACGACTATAATACGTCGGTTGAGGCGGAGTTGATTCCTGTTGTCACGGATTCGTCATCAAGTTCCCCTGTTGAGGCGGAGAGTGAACAATGGTGTGATGCTACTGATAATGCCAATGACGCAGATACAGAACCAGTTCGTCACCCGTACAACTTACGTCCAAGAATTCCAAAGACAGCATGTAACATTACTAATGTTGTTGAAGTTTTGGAACCTCGCACGTTAAAAGAAGCCTTAAACTCCGATCAGAAGGAACTTTGGCTAAAAGCTATGAAGGAAGAGATAGATTCTTTTAACTGTCATGGAGCTTGGGAGTTAGTTGAGAAACCGCCTGACAAGAATGTTGTAAAAAATAAATGGATTTTTACTGTGAAACGAGACTCTGAAGGTATAATTACACGATACAGGGCGCGGCTTGTAGCAAAAGGTTTTACGCAAAGATTTGGTGAAGATTTCACAGAAACCTTTTCCCCTGTTGTCCGACACAGTTCTTTGAGATTGTTGCTGTCACTTGCAGTTGAATTCTATCTTAAGATTGATCATCTCGATGTACAGACTGCATTTCTAAACGGTGATCTTAAAGAAGAAATTTACATGAACCAACCAGAAGGTTTCATAAGTCCTGGTAATGAAAATAAGGTGTATAGATTGCGGAAGGCGGTCTATGGATTAAAGCAAGCGTCACGTGTATGGTATAAAAAGGTGAAAGATATTTTGCTTTCTTTAGGATACATGCAGTGTAAACAAGAGGACTGTATATTCATAAAGAGATCTGGTAAGTCCATTGTTATTATTGCTTTATACGTTGATGATTTTTTCATGTTTTATAATGATTTTAATTTATCAAAAATGTTGAAGGACTCTTTGCTTAAGCATTTTAAAGTGAAGGATTTAGGCGAAGTACGCAATTTGTTAGGGATTAAAGTAGAACGCGACAGTAATTCTATTAAACTTTGCCAGGAACATAAGATTGACAATTTATTAGATCGTTTTGGTATGACTGATTGCAAGTCTGTAAAGTCTCCCATGGTATTAAACATAGCTAATATTGAGAGAACTTGTAATGTTAAGTCTGAACCTAATCTTAAGTTTCCTTATCAGGAGTTGATAGGTAGTTTAATGTATTTATCTGTTACTACGCGTCCCGATATTGCATTTGCTGTTTCTTATTTAAGTCAGTTTAATAGTTGCTATACTGAATCTCACTGTAATCATGCTAAGCGTATCTTAAGATATTTAAAGGGGACTAAGCATCAATGTTTGATATTCAAAAAATGTAATGAAAAATCGGTTTTGGAAGGATACGCTGATGCTGACTGGGCATCAGATTTAGACCGGAAGTCTTATACGGGATACATATTTAAATATGCCGGTAATACTATTTCATGGGCCAGTTATAAGCAAACATGTATTGCGTTGTCGTCCACCGAGGCGGAGTATATCAGCTTAAGCGAAGCATGTAGAGAGGCGGTGTTCCTACAAGCGCTTCTGAAAGAGCTAGGTAGGGAAAACACAATTGTATTGAATTGTGACAATCAGTCTGCTATACAACTGACCTTAAATCCAGTTCATCATAAAAGGTCTAAGCACATTGAGGTTCGATATCATTTTGTGCGGGATGTTGTGAGCAGGATCAATGTAGATCTTAGGTATATGCCTACAGATATAATGATCGCTGATGTGTTTACAAAACCATTAGGCAGTTTCAAGCATTTGAGCTTTTGTAAACAATTAGGACTTATAGACTAAACTTATGTAGAATATAAGTGTTCTATGGTACCTGCGTTAAGTGGGGGTGTTGAAGGTTTCACGTTCTTTGTTTGTAACGCAGGCCATACAGAACTTATTTTTCTAGTATTTTTAAATTTAGTCTATGTCACTTTTGTAAATATATTTGAATTGTCAAGAATAAACTGTTATAAGCTTTACTACCGATTTCGTATTTAATTTATTTTTACACCACACAACAACCTTTAAAAAAACCACCTACGTGCGACCTACGTGCTTAGAACACAAAGCGCGTCCAAATCACAACAGAGCGGAACGAAGTCACCAAAGTCTTACGCTATAGTTTCATCTAAACCCAAAGTTCTGAGAGAAATTGAGCGGTCTACGGACAGTATACCTCCTCAAAAGTTCCCGTTTCCAATGTGATGAATGAGAAGAGAGCCAAAGTGACCCGACACTATACCGAAGATATCCCGTACGTCAGCCTGTATGAAATTAGAGGAGCCTTTAGTCAGTTAAAAAACAACAAAGCACCGGGAGATGACGGTATCACATCAGAGCTGCCGAAGACTGGAGAGAAACTTCCAGTGGTTCTCCAAAAACTGTTTTATACCGTCGTACGGAACTATATCGGAGGCGTAGAGCAGAATCATAGTGGTTCTCTTGCCTATCGCGCTTCTGAGCCACGTATGTAAGCTGTTCTCGAGGGTCCTTACTAATCGTAATGCGCGATGGCTAGACTAAATCCAGCCTCCCGAACAAGCCAAATTTCGAAAAGGCTACAATACCAGTTATACAAACGACCGAGGAGTATAATATGCCGCTAAGTGTTGCGTTTGTGGACTATGAACCTTTCGATTCTATCGAGATCGGTCGGTGGTCGGTGCTAGAGTCTCTCCATCGGTGCCAGATTGACTACAGTAGTACATCGAGGTGTTGAAATGTTAAAAAGCCGCTACCATAACAGTCCGAGTCCACAACGGAAGCACTGAGCCTATTCCATTGCAGCGCGAAGTAAGACAAGGCGATATTATATCCCTGAAACTGTTTACAGCTGCACGGCACTAGAGCATGTGTTTAAACTAATGGAGTGGAAAGGACGTACTTCCACTGTAGTGTGAAAGAATTGATGTATTCTTCGATTTGCCGCTAATATATTCATCGTAACGGAGTTCAACGATGTGGGTATTATGTAAAACTGATAATTTTGAAACACTTTTAGATGTGGATCGGCTGAAACTACTGCCTAGATGAACTACTAATTCAGCTCGAGGAGTCACTGCTAGAGCTAGATTTACTTCCTGACTAAAAAGTGCTTTCCTTGGTTGCTTTTTACGTGGTGGTGTGTATACAGAAAGCAGTAGGATCAACTCGGGTATAAGTAACAAAACTTATACCTGTACTTGTTTCTCCTCAATCACTTTGATTTTAATTGTTTACAGTTACCTTTCGATTTGTAGTTGATATTTTGAGAAAAACATATACGATTTATTTGTTTAACGAACTTTATTTCATTTAAAACCTCATCTTTAATAACAATGCATTATTCGTTAAACATAATCAATTCTGGATCAACAAAGTCACAATTCAACACCTTTTTATTTCTAATGCATTTTATTAGTATATCGAAATGATTTCAAATATGCATTTAACGTCAAACTGTAGCAAAAACTACAAACAATTAATGGTTTAAATATTTTTAACCTACTACCGATATCCATCGAGTAATCTGAACATAAATGCGAAAAAAATCGTAAAAGTGCTCTCCTGTAAAATTACAAATTGTGCTATTGTGATTTTGTTGCACCGAAGGTGCGATATAATAAATCTGTAACAAGTCGGTTTCTGTACATTGAAGATATTTGAAAAAACTGTCACTAGGGCTATTTATTAGCGTAATAGAACCCAAAACAATGATTTTTAGAATTATTGTCTGTTTGTCTGTTTATCTGTTCGTTTGTGCGCACTAATCTCACGTTACGTTTAACGTACAAGGATGCGGTTTTCACTGATGTATTGGTATTTTTTTGGATTAACATTTAGGGTTTGTTTTAATTAAATCGGTTCACAAACAAAAAAGTTACGTCAATTTCAATAATTATTTTATTTTTGTACACCCTAAGGGGTAAATATGGAGTTCTAAATATTTTGTAAAACCTTTTTCACCCATATTTGTGCAAATAAAATATTTTCATTTCATTTTCATTTCATTTCATTTCATTTCAATTTCAAGAATGATGAAATGAATGAACGCCTGCTGGCTGACTCTGCGCAATGAATCAGCACTCCGGTGCTAATGCATTCGTACAGGAGCTCTCCCGTTCCCCTCTCGACGTCGTCCATCTTGCGTAAAGTGTGTTATAATATAAAATCTCTTAATAAACTGTTACTTAGTTATACTGGCCTTTGTATCATTTCATCAGGTTATGGGCCCAGCACGCTTCCACTGCACCATTCTGTTGGAATCCGGCTCGACAAGGACCAGAATTGTTGGATAAAGGGGTGACCTCTGGTTCGATATGACCAAAATGGTGGTGGAATAAAGGATGGAAAGGAGGGTGGTCCCCCGTTGCGGGTGTAGGAATTGTGGACTGTAAGTTGCGTGTCGAATTAAAGGTGGAAAACGAGAAGGATTGATAAAGGGAGGAAGCGCACTTACTTGGTGTATCCCAGGGGCTGGAGCAGATGGTATGCTCGTGTGCTGATGAAGTCTTGATCAATCTTCTCTTGCCCGGGAACTGGTGTTGTCCTTCACAATACACTATACACTTTGAGTCAGTTAATTCACAAACTATTGACAGCGGTGATGGCGGCGATGCGGCGAGTCTGATGACCACGTGTTAGGTGGCTTGCGGTGCGGTTGTCACTTGTCACGAGAGGACTTGCATGCGCGTCGGCGGCGTGCGCGTCGGCGGCGGGACGAAGGCAGACTGACGATGATTCTTCCTGATCCATATTATATAATAGTGCGCTCTCGGGAAAGAGAGGGAGGGTGAAGGGGAGGGAGGTGAAATGACTTAATTGGCGCGAACACATTCTGCTATGTTATAATTATAGATAAAGTACTTATAATGAAACTGTAAGCAGGGTCAGTTCTGTACATTGCAAATAAATTTAAAAAAATACTTCTAGGGGTCATTTTATAAGTAACGGAACCCAAAAAATATGTTTTGAAATTTTTATCTATCTGTCTGTCTGTCTGTTGTCAGACTTTCACACAAATACTAATAGACGGATTCTAATGAAACTGTTTTCGTTGTATATACATTGGTCCTCACTAACATATAGGCTATAGAAAATAAACAAAATTATCCTTTATGGGTATGAAATAAGGGATAAAACTTTGTATGGAAAACATTGTTTTTTTCAATAGATTTTCTTGATATTTAGTACAAATATTTTTGACTAAAATAAAGAAATACGTATTTTAGCATTTTCCAAAATTCACCCTTTAAGTGTCAATTTTTTTCGAAATTCTTTAAAAACTGATTGTTGAGACTTGATTTATAGAATCTTTTTAGGAAAAGTATTTCACTTGAAATTTTGTATTTGTAATCTTTATTGAAAATAATAAGACACCTATGTAACTTTTTTTAAAAAATCATCCCTTGGTAGCAAATAAAAAGTATTCAAAAGCTGGAAAGTGAAGGTTAGAATGATTAAGTCTAATTTTACTACCAAATTCTTTTCCCTTCTTTGAATGCAGATTTACTTATATATTGTAGAATGAATTATTGTAACATTAAGTGTGTATTTCACATCAATCGGTCCATAAATAAAGTTATGTCCATTTAAACAATACGCGGCATAAAATTGAATCGCGCTTTGGTGGATTTAGATGAAAGTTTTGTTAAAAGCTGTTTAGAAAACCATAATTAATACTTTACAATGAAATCGAAATTATAAAATAATTTGTGGTTCCGAAGATATAGAGAGGTCAAACGTAAGATGAACTTTTATCAATATCGTCGACCATATTAAATAGAGATCTGTGTGATCAGGGTAATGCTTCGTTGGCCGAGAACGGCTAGCCTACAGCCCCTACAGGTATAAAGCGCACCGCGAGCCCCGCCACCGAGTCTTATAGAAGACTCCTGAGCCCTACAGAAGAGGTCGATTGCTCAGCTTCTTCTTGGAGCTGAGAATCGTGAATAGGCTATGACTGAAGCGACCATTACCGATACAAGCTAAATAGCTGCATCCTTTTAACGTCTCACTCCTCTCCTGGGCTTCCCATTATTGGGGAGGCCTGGAGATTACTTAACCACGCTGCTCCAATGCGGGTCGATATGCATATTGTAACTATTAAAAAAATTCTAACAAAGGAATCTTTATTAAAGCAACGGAGGAATAAATAATTTCAGTGTGTAACTTTTTTAAGAGAATAAAGTTAATGCGAGCGGTCACACCACAAGTTTCGATAATTACTAACATCTCTTAATATTCTGATAGCAAGTTTTCAATCACTTTTGCTAGATTTCATCTCTAAATATTTTAAAAAACCATACATATCACCACATATTCAAAGAAATCCTCAATACAAAATGTACAAAACCTTAACAAAGTGTTACAAACCTTAACAAACTATTACAAAGTGGATTGGTGGAGATTATCAATGCTAATATTATAAATTTGAAAGTAACTCTGTCTGTCTGTCTGTCTGCTACTCTTTCACGCTTAAACCACTGAACCGATTTTGATGAAATTTGGCATAAACATAGAAAGGACGTTGAGAAAGAACATACGCTACTTTTTACCGCGGGAAAATATCTCATTCCCACGGGAAGCAAATGAAATAATGAAATGCGCCGTGTAATGTTATAAATACACTACATGTTATTACTTACTTCATTCACGTCGATTATCGTATTTTATAACTTATATCCGTTTGTTTTATTCTTATACTTTGCTTTTTCTTTATTATTTCTTTACAAAATTATTTACTTTCTCTATTTATTTATTTACATTTTGACGCACGCAGCTATCAAAATTGTCATGTCTGTCTCTTAAGTTTCTTATTTTTTTAATTCGTTTTTCGGCATGGTATAAAAATCCTTTTAGCCATTCAATATTAAATGAAAAGAAAAAAAATATGTTTCTTATTTTATATTAGCCTGTTAATCAATATTTTAATCTATACATAAAGCTGAAGAGTTTGTTCGTTTGTATGTTTGTTTGAACGAACTAATCTCAGGAACTACTGGTTCCAATTGAAAAAATATTTTTGTGTTGGATAGTCCATTTATCGGTGAAGCCTTTTTTTAAAGGCACACGGGCCGCGTGGTGTAAGCTATCACCGTCGCCTATGGACACGGGCAACCCCAGGGGAGCCACCAGAGGTATTTAGGCTATTTAAAATCATGCTATGACTAATACCAAAGTCCACGCGGACGAAGTCGCGGGCGGCCACTAGTCTCTAATATATTCAAACTTTTGCTGTTGCAAGCTACGTTGCTAAGCTATGTGGCTAAGCGTAAGCTACGCTTGTAAGATTTAAAAAATATGTACAGTCATCAGTCAGTATAGTAGTCCGTGATAATATTATAAATCAAACTGTGTTTGCTTATTTGTTTGTTTGTTTAACCTTTTTTCACGTCACAACGATGCTACGGATTGACTTAATCTTTTAAATTGTATGTAGATAGTTAGGAGACATTAGGAGACAATGACATTAATAAACTCATTTTTCCTGGGGAAGATATCTCATTCCTATGGAGTAGTTGGGTAGGCCACGCAGGCGGAGCCACGATTGTAAAGCTAGTGTATTATAATTTGAAAGGCGTGCGTTGACATTAAAACAAGTTCTTTTAGTCAGATGTGCACCACCATTTGAACCCAGTCTTGCGGCATTTTGCATGATTTTTACCACCAAGCTCTCTTTTCCTAAACTTTACATTCGCATCTAATCATAGATTTAGATATCGTCAATATATCATCCATCCATTCATCCATTTCTCATGGTCCTTGGTCTTGCGTTTTTTTTAATCCAGCCCCTTCATGCTGTCATCTATAGGTCTTCAGTCCATCTAGTTGGAGGGCGGCCTGTGTTTTTTTTTTGCCTAGACGTGATCGCCTTTTGAAAGAAAGAAAGAAAGCAAGAAAAAAAAACAATTATTCATCTCGTGAATTCTGCACCTGTTATCGATAGAATTCATATTATTTAAATGTTAGCGATAGAATTCATATTATTTTATTTTACTTTTGTTGGCCTTTACTTGTTTTTGTCTCATGCATGCCAATCGACATATTGTTTTCTTGGAAGGCATCTGTTCCTTTGCCTTTTGTTCTATTTTGTTTTGTGTTAATGCTTAAAATTAAGGGATGTAACGAGTAGTCTGGCAACAGTGCTTGCGGAATAAAGTCGTGTGATTTGTGCTAAACGGTAGTGTTACTCATTTGTGAGTTTTGTGATTATTCTCGATAAAATTAAATTAAATTAAAATTAAATTATTAAATTAAAATAAAATTATTTTAAATTTTAAATTTTTATTTAAAATAAAAATTTAATTATTAAATTAAAATAAAATTAAATTTGAACCCTGCACCCTAGCTTACAGCACCTATACTAATACATCATAATAACAAAAACATAATAATACTAATGTAATAAAAAACATATATTAACGCGGTAATAAGTAACAACTATGTATACCAAACAATAAAATGAAATAAAAAGGTGAAACGCCGCAGAACCACAAGATGGAATAGGACCGCACTCAGCTTGTGTCGCGGTATAAACCACGACTGCTGTTTTCAGTGAGGATTTGAGAATATTTCTTCCTAATTGGTTGCTGGTCCTCCTTACTATAATGTCCTGCTCATTGCCACTTCAACTTGCAGATTTTAAGACCTGTGTCGGTAACGATCATACATAAAGATATCGATACAAAAAACTGCAACCGCAATTCTCTCTATTCAAAGACCTCACCAGCATTAAAATTCAGTCAGTGCAAATTGAGTTATGAACTAACAGAGAGCCGTTGCATATAATTCAGTAGATGGGCAAAATGTTGGCAGATTGTTCCAATGTTTATACCTACAGCGTTCGGCAATTTGGTAGATATAAACCAGGACTCTATTGAGTTAGAAGTACTATTGATGAAATTCAATTGGGGTTCAGTTCAAATTGACAAAATTCGCATACTTTTTTGCACATAGAATCGTTTCCATGTTGATTTTGCACGAAAAAACGATCGCAGTATACGGGTGATGGAGTTTATAACGGATCTGTTTCATTCGTTTGTATTTTACTTGCCAGCTACATTATGAGAAAATTGGTAGGTATTTTTGTTTCACTTTGTGATGCTGGTCGGTGTTTTTAATTGAAATGCCCCCTGGGTTAAAAATACCCACAATTAAAACTGAGTGTACAGGCAAAAAGTGTATCATATTTTTTTAATAATAAGCAAATCTTTTTTCTTCTTACTGTTGGGCACATTACTAGGGAGGCCTAAAGTTTACTCCACGTTGCTCCAGCGATGCTGGTTGGTAACCAGTCCACTGTCAGATTTTTGCACACCACCCGTAAGGCCTTCGACAAAGCTTAACGACTGCTATCTAATGATAACCTCCTGCGCCAAGGGCTTAACGTACCCTTCATAGCACGGAAACGCCCATTAAATTTTGCCACTAACGACCCATCTCACATCTCACAGCACCCGTTTCGCTTAGCTGCGTAGATAAGATAGTGTTGCTTTCTACGCTAGCTATTAGATAGCTAACTAACTAATAAACAGACCAAACAACGAAAAATATAATAGTATAATAATGACTGAGAAGCTGTTCATACAAACGACTTCTGACAAACTATGTATTCTACTACCCTTAAAAATCATCCATTTAAGTATGCACTTTTCATGAAAATAGAGCTGTGAAAAACAAATAGTGCAACACTGTTATAAGTAGTTCGTTAAAAAGCAAGTTTTAAACCTTATATTTAGTACATTTTTAAACGTAGCGCTTACACAATTGTCACTGTAATGGGCTACTTTTAGTTTTATTATAGTTTCAGGCTGTTTTTTAAAGCGATAAGCCTGTTTAAGTAGCAGGCAAGACAGCTGGACGAACGCGACAATATTTAGTACAAGCTTTTATTTTTACGGTAATGTGATATTTCTGTGAGAATTCCACGATACGTAACAAATGTTGAAAAATAGTGTTGCAGTTTTTGTAATAAGAAGAAATTAAATTATTTGATTGGCTTGTTTTCAAATTTGGAATTATCACAGTAAAAGTCATATTTTATTATACATTGGAAAAGAGGTAACTCGTAAAATCCTCTTCAATTGGGAAGCTTTTTGAAAATTATATATTATAGTATTTTCTCTTCCAGTATACGGTTATACCTCAGTGCTAAGTCAAAAGTTTTCGAGCAGTATGTATTGCCAATGATGACTAAACTGCAAACTGAAGTGTTATGAAGAATGAAAAAGGCCGATGACGATAGCGGAGACTCGTTGATTTCAAAGGGCGCAGGACTAGATGAAGTAGTGAATATTAGCGGAGGCCTATATCCAGCAGTGGACTTCTAAATGCTGATGAATGGGAAGTATCAAACAGCAGATAATAATTATATCATTATTTCCAAAAAACTACCATAATAAATATTTTAAAACACGTATAAATTAACTTGCATTTCAGCCTAGCACACAGTTCAGTTAGTACTGCGCGAGCCAAATTTTAAGAGTCCTTATAACACCACGTGGCCTACATGTTAGTATGTTATTTTAATTTACTCAAAAATACCTTACAATAAGGTCATGTGAAATCATACTAATAGGTATTATAAACGCGATTTGTAAATATGGATGGTTGGATGGATGGATGTTTGTTACCCTTTCAAGTAAAACGCTGACCACGCGAACTCCGTACTGCGTTCATTTGTTTGGGGTGGGCCACCCTTATCACTTAGGGAGATGAAAAATAGATGTTGGCCGATTCTCAGACCTACTCAATATGCTCACAAAATTTCATGAGAATCGGTCAAGCCGTTTCGGAGGAGTGTGGCAACGAAAACTGTGACACGAGAATTTTATATATTAGATAACTACATCAGAATAACACATAGGCTACAATTTATAAAGATATTGTGTGAATTTTCCAAAATATGACGATGAGTGTCAAGTAACTAGGATAAAATCTACCATCTGCGAGCTATTCTGGCGTGCGCTGCCAAAACCGCTAGAGTTACAAATACGAGTACGTAACGTGTGATAGAAATGTTTATATATATAGGTCTATGTAATAGACTTACAAAAAAGTCCGCCACACTATATATCAATATCTCTTGTGTAAGCCATTATGGAGCATGGATGTGGGATTTGTACCGCACTAAAACCCCCTCGGTGGCATGCCTCTGCGCTTGTGAAGGACACCGGGATCTCCATTGGAACGCAACGGTGTCCTCCACGCGCGGCGCCACAGAATGGGCCTATCTTAGGGAGAGCAGATGCGCTCTCCTGCACCCTCAGGCGCTCACAGCCGCATGCGGCCACACCCACATCGCCGTCCTTCCCGAGGCTGCTGGCTGGACGGGTCGAGCTCCCATTCTCACCGTTCGCAGCCCCGGAAACCCCCTTTTAGTCGTCTCTTACGATGAGGCAGGGGATACCGTAGCTCTATTCTTAATTCCGAAGCTACAGGGACTCTACAAAGGAAGCCATTGTCTGGAAGATATTGCTGTTTGTAGCAATAAGACCGCCTTTTGCTTTCGTTTTAATGCATCTATGTAATGTATGTTTTCCATGAATTCGTGTGCAATAAAGAGTTTGTATTGTATTGAAGCCAATATCTTGTGATCGTATGCAGTTGCGCTGTTATTCCAAAGGCTGATGGTCGCCTCATGTAAGGCCAGCAACTACATCTTTCATCGAAACACAAAACAATTGCTTCACGTCGAAAGAGGGTGCAGCGATAGTATTTTCCTGGTCGAACCATTAAAGTTCTACTACCTTGTTTTTATATCGAGGGGGGACGACCTTCAAAAGGTACTCGGCACTTTGAAAGAGGATACCGGGCTATATGGGATTTGACCGCACTAAAACCCCCTCGGTGGCCTGCCTCTGCGCTTAGGGAGGACTCCGGTTCTGTTTTTAGGGGAGTGAAACACCCAGAATGAGTCCATCTTCGGAGAGCAGATGTGCTCTCCTGCGCCTTCCGATGTTTACGGCAGCATGCAGCCACGCACATACCGCTGTCCTAATCGGCGTTGCTGGCTGGATGGATCGAGCTCCCACTCTGCCCACTCGTAACCCCGGAGGCCTCTTTTAGTTGCCTCTTACGATCAGGCAGTGGATACCGTAGTTCTTTTCTTAATCCCGAAGCTACAGGGACTAAAGTTCTACCACCTACAAGACATATTACTTTATGTAAAAGGAAAAAGTAAACTAAGTTAGTAAATTTTGTTTGTCCATCTGTTGGCCCCGACCATTTTGTAGGGACGTTTATGTAAAAAATGCAATATCGAGCTGAAATAAACGTTCAATACTAAGTTCTATTAAAATCAATAAAAGTAAAACACGAAATTTCTAAGGCAAGTTGATTGATTTTTTTATTTTTTATTATTTTTTTATTATTGTAGATATCATAACTAAGCACCCTAGCTTATGTTATTCTCAAATAATGAAATTTGGTAGAATGTTCTATATAATAGCATAAGATAAAATTAAAATCGTTTGTAATTAGGTCACAAAATATTGCATTTTTTGTTGTTTTTTTTTGTGTCAGGTAATTTTTTATGTTGGACAGTTCTACATAAATATGATTTCAATCTAAACTTTGTAAATATTTATGATATAATATAATAGGAAATTGAATTCTCGTTCACGGCACCTTATACGAGTGTTAGTTACGTAGCATTCATTACCGGACTGCGCCAGAAGGAGGGTTATGTTTTTAACTTAAGACCTCAAAGCTTTCCCATCCGAATTAATTATTTTTTCTTTTATATTCATCAAATTGGTGAAGCAAAGAAGACAAAAGCGAAGGTACAGCCTGAAAACAAAGGACGCAATAGAAAATTGGGAGGAGGGATCCAGCGACGATCGGTTCGGGTAATTTTCTTTGTTGTTTTAAGTATATCTGGCGACGTGATAATAATAAGGTCCGGCTCCAAGTATGGCCGCTTTGTAATTGGTCCATTAAGTAATTAAAGAAGTTGAAGGATATTTTGTTTAGCAAAAAAATATGAAGCTAAAATTTGTTTAAATTTTAAGAAAATTCAACGGGAATACTGTTTAATATTCTTGTTCAATTAGAATATCATTTTCTTATTTATGTAAAATTTACGATACCGGTTATGGTTCTAACCCTTATGTTAATTAGGATTCCTAATGAGGGAAACATCTTATTTGAATACCGATTTAAAAAAAATACTAATAGCTCTATTAGTCGAAAATATTATTATCAAAGCCGGAGGAAGATACTCACAAATCTTTAAAAAAGCTTTCGCGACACGTTCAGTTCCATCCTGAGTGCACTAAATTGAGCAGCGACTTCAAATTACTGAACTAAGTAAGCGACGGGTACCGCCGCGCAATGTTGTAAATCATATCCGAAAAGTTCGAGCCGAGTCGCGAAACTTTCGTAGCGTTTTAACGATGCTACGGTGCTACGGCGTAGAGCGTCCGTCCCGAACCGCGGGGCGCGTCGCACTGAGCTCATCGGGACAATCTTTGCCTGAACAGTGGCCCTCAACAGATAACAGCAACTTGTAAGCTTTCACACGGCCGGCAGTTATGAAACCTTTGTGTTTCGTCCCCTTTTTTAAGAAACTCTCCAGTTACACAATAATTGAAAACGCTTTTGTTGTCCTTACTAATTCACTCATCCTGCCTCTTGATTTCGTTGTTTTATGGCAGCAGGATTAATTTGTTACTTGTAGGAGTTTCTACATGGAATTCCGAGTTTTCAGGCTGGTACGCTTTTGTTTTTCATTAATTTCTTATTTGCATCTTGCTTTTTTGATTATATTTTATATTAAGAGAACCCATTGCTGTTTCAATACTTATTATTTAATGTTTAAAAATTTTCAAGTATTCAAGATTTACTATGCTTATGATAATTAATCACTAAGTTAATTATACTTAGAATAAAAAATAAATTCCGTCGCAAAGGTTCATTGATATGCAAAACCGAATCTTCGTGAATTCTTCCATTATGATGGCAATAATTAACTTAAATATTTATCATATTTGTATAAATTTAATATTTATCATACGGCGCAACATTATTTCATAAAAGGATTATGAGGATCAATAAGACAATCGTCGAGTTCAAATACCTGTTAGTGTTTTACAATTATAATAGCTAATAATATTGGTTACAATTACATTCACTGCACGCCCCACCAAAAGAAGGAAAAAATCTGACTATATTATCATGTCAAATTGATAACTTCAAATAAATTAAGTTTTTAACAAAAAAATAGAACCGACTTCAAACGGTAAAAAATAAAATTGTTCAGTACCTACTTCTTCCGGCTTATGGTAATGACTCTTAAAACTATTTCTGGAGTCGGGCCCTTAGTAAATGTCGTATCATTCGTTCTAAATTGGCACCGACAGTACAGACAGTGGGACAGTACCTACTTCTTCTTGCTTATGGTAATGACTGTTAAAACTATATTGGAGTCGGTGCCCATTCAGAATGAAAGGTACACTATATTTACTAAGACAGGCCATTTTTGATTTTACTAAGGGCCCGACTTCAAAAATAGTTTTAAGAGTCATTACCATAAGCCGGAAGAAGTAGGTACTGAACAATTTTATTTTTTACCGTTTGAAGTCGGTTCTATTTTTTTGTTAAAAACTTAATTTATTTCACTCTTTTTGGTAATTTTAATAATTATATATGTATTAGCATAATTGGAAAAAATTTCACTTAACTTCTAAACTTTAAACAGATTTACCTTTTATAGTCATGTTTATCTAATAGCCATCTAAAAGTCTGAAAGACATACTATCAGTCCACCTGAACGTATAAATTAAAGAAAGAATTTGCTCTCAGCTCCTAACCCTTGAGGAGTTGTACCTTCAATCATCAGTTAAGCAACAGCAGGTGATAATTACCAGACATAAATATTTGTATTATGTTAAAAATATGACTAAAAGCATGTGTGTGCCTATTAAGTTTCAGTGTTTCCCTCGATTTCCCTAATATCATATCATCAGATTTTGACATGGTGACAGTTGGACCACCTCAGGAATGTAAGATTTCGAACAAAAAACCATTTATTGAAAGAATTTGCTCTCAACTCCTAACCGTCGTAATACCTTCCATCATCAGTTCAGCCACATGATATGACGATAATTATAAACAAATGTTCATTTTGATTTGTATAAATATGAAAACCATTTGTTGTGCTATAAAATTTGAATGTTCCCTTCGATTTCTCTGGGATCCCCTCATCAGACTTTGACTTGGTTACAGTTGGACCACCTCGGGAATGTAAGATTTCGGTTAAAAAACTATTTATTGAAAGAATTTGCTCTCAACTCCTCACTGTCGCAGTACCTTCCATCATCAGCTCAGCAACATGAGATGATGATTTCTATGCGTAAATATCTCTTATGCTTCAGAAAGTATAAGAAAATCAATGTGTGTGCCTATAAAATTTGAGAGTTCCCCTCGAGTTCCCTGGGATCCCATCATCAGATCCTGATTTGGTGACAATGGGACCACCTCGGGAGTATAAGCATACGAACAAAAAAAGAATTTTGAAAATCGGTCCACAAACGGCGGAGTAATCGGTGAACATATATAAAAAAAAAAAAATACATACAGCCGAATACAGTACCTCCTTCTTTTGGAAGTCGGTAATTAAAAACTAATAAGTAAAGGTTAAACACGTTAAAGAGTCACCAGGACTTTTCATTTAACTGTAAGTTATAACGTCGCATAAGATTTCATCTAAGACTCACAAGGCAAACAGACTTTAAAAGTAGAGGAAAAGAGCTCTTTCGAACTTTAGAACAGACGTAAGATGGCTTTAAAAGCTATTTTTGTTCCGACTCTTACGGGTGGGTTAAAGATCAGTTCATTTACTAATTAACAACCATTTAGCTTTTTAAATTAATTAAGAAGAAGACCAAAGAGCAAACGCTGATGTCTTTTTCCAATAAAATAAAATGTACATGAAAACATTTCAATGTTTCATTACTTTCTTCTCTTCTTTTAAATACGTTTTGAAATTTGTTTTTGTTATTAATTAAGATTGTGGTAAATGAATAAAATATAAATAATGCTACCTACTTAATTGTCTATATCGTGGGTACAACGGACAAACACAAACACATGACCAGAAATTGAAATTCATCATCAGTGTCCCTTAAATCTATACTACGTATTATAATAAAACATCTGAGTCAACATATTTACCTTTTTTTGGTATCGGGGGGGAAACCTTCAAAAGGTAACCGGCACCTAGGGAGATAATACCGGTGAACTTCCTCTGCACTTGGGGAGGAGGGAAGACGCGGCACCCGAGAACGGGCCCATCTACGGAAGCGAAGATTAAGAAGAATGTAGCAGAAGCACCTTCCGAGCCTTATGGCAGCATGCGGCCACGCACACACCGCCGTTATTCCCGGGGCTGCTAGCTGGACGGATCGAACTCCCATTCTCACCACCCACAACCCCAGAAGCCCCCTTTTAGTCGCCTCTTACGATGCCGTAGCTCTATTCTTAATTTAGAAACTACAGGGACTATCATTCGTTTTATGAGATATCCAGTCTGAATCTTGAAATTTGGTAAAAAGCTTAAATTTTGAACTTATAGCGGCAACTTTATCATCGACGAATTCAAATATAATCAAACTTAAATTAATTTTCATTCGTCATCAATTTCAGTTAACATGATAGTGACAAATTTCGAAAATTACTGTGAAAATATGGAATGTTTCAAAAATAAAGTGACTATCGAAAAATTGGCTGTCTGTAAAGTAGGTTTACGGACGATAGTATTATTATTATAAAGAAACATTGATGAAAAATTGCATGCTTTTAGGAATTGAATTGAATTATTATCACTCAACTATTATTATTTTGTATTATACGAAGAAGGAGTTATATGGAAAAAAATGACATATTAACATTTATTTACACTGCGAGCTTTGATGTCACGCGAGAAGATAGATACTCTTAAATGTGTCACAACTCATAAGCCGACGCTTGGGCCGATCGTGCCTCTCTATCGCTTATTTTGCACTCTTGCTCGCTCAGGCGGAACCTGACACTTTTTCGTGCGTGCAGCTGGTATTCATCGATTTATAAGACAGGCCTCGTTCACCATATCCAAGTGAAGTGTTGATTAGTTACGTCTCAAGTAAAGTTAATTGGCAAGTAAAAGCTGTGAGTACGGGTCAGTTTATCGTATGATAAGTGCTACTCGAACATCGTGAAATTGAAATTGAAGTTACTGTTGACTTTAATCGACAATTAGCGTACTTGTCACTTTACTTGAAGGTGGTGAAAAAGGCCCTAAGATTAAACAAACTAGCGGGAATATATTGTGTTTGAACCTATAGTTTTGAGCTTTGTCTTGTTTACGCAAAACGATTATTTCCACGTACCTACTGTTCATGAGAATAAACAAATCACAAAACGTGTTCCAACGAGAAAATCTTATTAACAATATGTTTTTATATCTTCCAAGAGGGAACGATAATTGTCTTCATAAACCAACCGCTGTCTTCTTATTTTGCTATTATAATTATAAAAATAAAATAAAAAAATAAATCAATAAGTGTTTATCAGATTATTATTATTTAACAAAATTTCATTAAATTATTCCAAGTGAACTACGACAGTGACAAACTTCGAAGATTAATATGACAACTTTGGAGTCTATCAAAAATGGAGTGAATATTATAAACAAAATAACTCGAGTATGTTGTTCAGTCAATTCAAACCAAGTTACAAAAGAACCTTGTAACTTCGCGTCCAAAGGTTTGTCCTAAAATAACATTAGGTATTTTTCCGCAGTGGGCGTGAAAACAGGCAAATCACAAAACAAGATAACTTTCGCTAGGTATTTGCACTGCGGAATCTTATTTTCAATAAGTTTTTATCACTTAAGAAGGAAATGAGGCGCAGCTCGCGGCACTCAGCGCTGGTATTGTTGCAGAAAACTAGTTGCTGCCTGCTTTATAAATCTGCGCCGATGTACCTTTATTATGTCATTACAGCCTATGCTATCCCACAACTAACAATGCTTTTAAATTATAAATTAAAACGTAGGTTATTGGAATGACGTAAGCCTTTGGGTAAAAACATTTGACTCAGAACTACATAAATCATTAACCTGTTAGTTTAAGTGCTAAACCTGTCTATGTTCTGAAATGCCTAGAAATAATATGAAGCTTTTCTTTCATTAATAGTAAATTAAAATTGATTATCCCATAAAATGGCGAAAATACTAAGTTGCACTGTAAAATGCAATTAAACGCTAATTCCTCTGTAACAGTTTTACAATCAAGTGGTTGATACTTAGATTTTATTTACAATAAGTAAACGGCGGGCAAAAGTACCTCGAAAGGAAAAAACGGAACCCTTATATCACTTTGTTGTCCGTCCGTTTGTCTGTCTAGACCATTTTTCTCAGGAACGCGTTGAGTTGAATCAAAACCTACAGGGTACTTCCCGTACTTCCCAGAATGTTGAAATTTGGTACGAAGCAACGTCATATAGCACAGATAAAGGAAAAGTTGAAATTTTTTAGTTACGTTATTTAAAAAACTATTTTATGGAAATATCGGTGCACGAGTCCGAATCGCACTTTTTTAATAAAAAGTAAACTTATAAAAGAAATTAATAATAAACGAACTCATGTGTAGCATTTACTTGGAAACAAAAGTTTATCACAAAAAGTCGCAACATTCACAACTTTGAGTTAATAGCTTTGTCCTAAACCCGATTTTATTTCCGCGGCCTGCATAAAAATGAGAAATTTACCATGCCGGGTCACCATGCCGGACTGCCAATCGAAGTTTCCGGGTTCAATTCCCGGTGACACAGAAATTTGAGTCATGAGTTTAAATATCTGTTCTCGGTTTGGGTGTTTTGGAACGAAGTTCCTTATCGCGCGTTGCGAAAGGGGGCTAGACGGAAAAAATTCTTACGAAAAGTTGTCACGACATTATCTTACATTATGTATAGTCTATGTATGATGGCTATACTGTGCCTAATGTATAGTCGACGTGATGACTGTTATTACTATTATAAGTTTTTATAAATTATTGTAAATAAAATAAAGGTGCTATGATAATTTTGTAAAGTAGTTTCTTTGCTATGTTCCTTAGTGGCCACTATTGGCCACCCATCCTACTTTTGACCGCACTCGACATTGTTTAGTTTAGTTTTTTATTTATTAAGAATTTGTTAAGAAGCCGTGCGGCGTGCGCGTGTTTCTCTGCCTCTCTCTCTCTTTTGTTTTGTCTTTTCAGTTATTTTTGTTTCGTCATTACAATTCCTTCACTAATTAATCGAAAGGAACATCGTTCCATCCGGGTGTCCCTCGACAGATCTCAATTAATTTGTTTCTGTCTTTGTGTGTGTCCATAGTACCCACGACACAGGGTATATCTACCCTACTGTGGGGCTATGAGTGTGAAGTGTTATTTTATAAGATTTATTTGATAGATATCCCACCACAGGAATTTCATTTTCAATATGTGTTTATAACTTTCAGAAGGAAATGAGGCACAGCTCGCGGCGGTCTGCGCTGGCACTGGCGTCGTTAACCAGGCACTGTGTTCATAAATCTCCTCCGATGTACCTTTATTATGCCATTACAGCCTCTACTACTTTGATGCCTTACAATGCTTTAAAATTTTAAATAGGTACAAGCTCTATTTTTTCATTCATATAGTTAACTGGTTGGGTCATTGGATTTGAAAATCGGCTTCAAAATTTATGTATTCGCAAAGAATAATATCATAATTGAACAATATGATAATATTAAAGAAATTGAAGGTCACGAATGTGTATATTTTTTTGGCATTGACATAAATTAACAAAAACACATGAAATAACACGAGTATTTGGTTCAGTTACTACAATTACAAATTGTTTATAAGATACCTACAAATAAGAGAGCTATTTTCACCGCCTACAAACTACTCTATAGTTTGGCGGGTAACTACTTTTGTAAATTGAGGCAATTACTTTTTGTAAAATTAATAAATTAAAAAAAGTTAGTCAGCAAAAGCTATAAAATTACCTAATGAATTTCCAACATTCACAACTTTGAGTTCAAAGCTTTGTCTTGAAATACGATTATTTTCCCGCAACGTGCATAAAAACAGGCAAACGACACTACATGATAATATTCAATAGGTATTTCTCATATTTACTCACTTTTAGTATGTGTTTATAACTTTCAAAAGGAAATAAGGTAAAGCTTGCAGCGCTTGGCGCTGGCAATGTCGTAAGCCAACCGCTGCCTGCTTCATAAATCTGCTCCGATATACCTTTATTATGCCATCACACAGGAGCCTTTTTAGCCCACAATGATTTTAATTCTTAAAAAGGTCATACTCTTTAATTTTATTTAAGTGGTCACATAATAACTATTTTTTAAACTCATAAAAAATTAAAAACAAAGTTAACTATTAACTTGATCAAAAATATCAAGCAAATTTTACAATTTTCACAACTTTGTGACAAAGCTATATCCTCAAACATGACAATTTCACCCCAACGTGTGTAAAGGGACAATGATACTACAAGATAATATTCGCTACTAGCTGTGCCCGCGACGTCGTCCGCGTGTATAAAGACTTTTATAAAATGGATTGATTAAAAATTAAAGATTATTTATTTGCATTGAATAAGTAGTAGGTAGATTATTCTTACGTATAGTGAAATCACTTATAATACAATGTTCATATGTTCAGAAGAACCCTAATGTATTTTTTCTAAATCCTTCAAACCTAAAACAGTAAGGAATGCTTACTGTACTGATCTTACTATCCACTTTTCTCACGTTTCGCTTTTCTCGCGCAATCAGATTCTCTTTACAAATATGTACCTCTTTTATTAAAGTTAAGAGATAATGCTGTGCCCGTGGCTTCATCTATGTTAAAAATAGTATCTTTAGTAAATTGGGTGAATTTATACTGCAAAGAATTATGGACTCATTCTATATACATAGCTTTAACCTACTGCAGAAAAGAGGTGCACTATACAACTACTTGTAGTTGAGAGATAAAATTTCTAAACATACAGGTGCTTAGGATTAAACAATCGGAAAAATAATTGTAAGGTCAATTAATAAACTATAGGTTTAAAACTTGCGGACAGCAGTTTGGTCATAAGTCATAACTCATATAACATTGTGAAAACTAAAGCAGAAGGCAGGGTCTCTACACAGAGTGCTATCTGTATTTGGAAATAAAGAATATTTTTTATAAAGAATCCTTAATATCTCCATCAATCAACGTGTGTGGATGAGCCCTCAGCCCGTACGCAATAAAGAGACGCAAAAAATGAGTTAAGTTATCATTGGTCCAATTAACAATGTTCAGCATCATACGTATACCTACCCAACGATGGGACAACCCGCAATGTTTACCATGCCGGACTGCTAATCGAACTGTCCCGGGTTAGAATCCGGGCGAAGCAGAAATTTCAATGATGAGTTTAAACTGTTCTCGTTCTGGGTGGCTGTGTTTCTGTCTCTATGTGTGTTCATGGCACCCACGACACAGGGTATATCTACCCTAATGTGAGACTATACGTGTGAAATGTTATTTTTTATTTTTTTTACACTATGTACTTACTTTTATTAAACTTAAGGCATTTATTTGAAATTATCGATTCACTTTCCATCGATTCACTTTGGAGAAGAAATGAATATTGGTCAATAACGCCATCTACCGTATGACATGTAAACTTTGTGGTTGATAAATCGAATGTCAAATACCAAATAGATATTGAGATTAACAGTTGGTTCACTAAAAGTTTAACTATTCGTCACCTAGATGTCTGCAGTAGTCTCGTTTTGTTAAGGCTTTGTACATTCTGTATGAAGGTTTAGATTCCGTATCTTACAACCTTAATGCTGGATGCATTGAGATTGTAAGATTTGGATTTCGGTTCATCGGAGCTTGAGGCCTCCTCAATATTGGGAGAGCTCCATGCTCAGCAGTGGAATGCTAAAAAGGTTGCAGCTTGATATAATGTAGCGATAATAATCGTTTCAGCTGCAGCCTGTTCATAATCTTCCATCCCAAAAGAAGACTAATAAGCTGAGCAACTAACTCAATTGAGCCTTTGATGTAAGGTTCGGCGGCGGTAAGGCTCGCGATGCGCTTATTAGGTACCTATAGTCTAGCCATACTCGGCCAACGAAAGAAAATACAGTAAGCTGATCTAAGTATATTTAATATAGTCGACAATATTAGTGAGCGTTCAAAATAATTTTACTTAAATTTAAACTTTTATTTATGGTTTTGAATGGGCTGATACCGAAACTTTCATACAAATTCCCCAAAGTGCCTTTTAAGTTTATGTCGCGTATTGTGTAAATGAACATAACTTTTTTGTTTATCACCCGATTGATATGAAATACACATTAATGTTACGGAAATTCATTCAACAATATATCAGTAAACACATCATTCAAAGACGGGAAAAGAATTTGAGAATGAAATATTAAGTTAAGGTTAATTATTGTACGCTTGAGATACCAACTTTCGAATCCATTTTATTTGCTATTGAGGGGTAGTTTTGAAAAAAGCTTAAATAGAATTCTTACTATGTTAGTAAAGATTACAAATACAAAATTATAAGTATATTACTCTGCACAAAAATATTCTGTACATCAAGTTTCGACACTCAATTTTCAAAGAGTTTCAAAGAAAATTGACATTTAAAGGGTGAATTTCTACCAAAATTTATACCAAATTTCAAGAAAATCTATTGAAATAATCCAAGTTTTCCATACAAATTTTCATCGCGCATTTCACACCCTTAAAGGGTGATTTTTAAAATTATATATAACCTAAATGTTAGCGAGGACCAATATATATAAAACAAAAAAGTTTCATCAAAATCCGTCCAGTAGTTTTTGCGTGAAAAGCTAACAACAGACAGACAGACAGACAATAATTTCAAAACTTATATTTTTAGCTTCTGTTACTTATAAAAAGACCCCTAGAAGTATTTTTTTAAATTTATATGCAATGTACAGAATTGACCCTGCTTACAGTTTTATTATATGTATAGATTTAACCGCGATAATCTCATTTTCAATACGCTCGTACTCTGCGCTGGAGTTGTCGTATACCAACCGCTGTCTTCTTCCATGAACCCGAATTAAAGCACCTTTTAAACCTTAACATTATTATGCCTTAACACATAAGATTTTTAGGGCTGTTAATGCTTTTAAATTCAGCAAGTAAATATTTCTCTGTCAAATATTTTTTGGATATTATGCGTGAATATTACGTAAATAGCCTACAGTTACTGGTAAATAAAATAACGAAATTCAAGGATACCTTAAAGTAAAATATTGTTTTGTTTATTGTAAACTAAAAAAAACAACGCTTTGCACTCCGGTAGTGCCGGCAGAAGTGAAAACTTGAACATTAACGTTGTGCATTTTGATATTTTGGAATGGTTAGGGAATAATTTCGCACGAATTGCTTTTATTATCAGTATTATTTTTCATCTAGTATTTTTGTAAAGTACTCACTCATTTTCTTTCACTATTTCTTCGGTTCTTTTTTCATTAATAGATACACTTTGTTCAATGTCCATATTTTAAATACTTCATATAAACGAATTTTACAAGTGACAGCTGATGGCTCGACAGACAGTCTCAGACAGTCGAGCCATCAGCTGTCACTCCTCACCGCCAAAGCCCAAAGCCGCTAAAGAAGTTTTCTTCAAAAATATGCTACGAGAAAACAAAATATCCACTAAGATTCACTGTAAAATGCAATTAAGCACTAATTACCGTTTTCTGTCCAGTAATAGTAAATACTGCAAGCGTGTAGTTGTAGTTAGATTTATTTACTAACACGAAACAGAGAGTGCAAAACTTTAATAACATCATTTTTCATAACATGTAAACTCATTAAAGAAAATCATAAATAAACTATCTTACTAGTGTTTACAATTAAGTTAACAAAAGTTACAAAAGAATCACACAAAGTTCACAACTTTGAGTTGAAAGCTTTGTTTGTAATATGATTATTTCCCCGCAATGTGCCCGCAGTGCATAAAGACAGGCACATCACACAACAAGTTACCATTCGCTAGTTGTTTTACTGCGGGAGTCTCATTTTCTATGTGTTTATAACTTTCAGAAGGATGGAGCTCGTGGGGCTCGAACTGTCATTTTTTTTATAAACTAGATGTTACCTGCTTCATAAATCCAATCCAATGTACCTTTGCAATGACATTATAGCACCTACTACTCCACTTAGCCTTTTATTATTTTTTTATATTTGAATAAAGGGGCTCGGGCTGTTCCAGCCCAGGGTACTTCAACCTATAAAGATTGTTTGTACCCATAGCCAGGTTACAGATCACCGTCCAACCCGATAGCCTTGATAAAGGCTAGGATTTTATGGACGGTGATTTGTTTGGCTTCATCTGGCAGCAGCACGTGCCTCCCAAGATGAATGCTACGCTTGTGGTTTAGCGTACTACAATTTAAAAAGAGGTGGCGTGGTGTCTCGCTCTCCTCCCCACAATATCTGCACATGTCGGTGAGACTTATTCCTAAAAGCGACATATGTCTTCCGAGCTTACAATGTCCAGTAAGGACTCTGGTAACCGTGCGGATATTTGTTCTGTTGAGCTTTAATAGCTCTTCAGCATAACTACGATCATATCCTCGTATCAGAGCTTTGGAGTGGCTGTGCCCTGGTCCTTCAGTCCAGTCCCTCATCGCCTCCTCCCTGCACTGAGTGAGAATTTTCTGTCGGATTGTTGTTTTGGAAATACCACAGAACGATTCAGGATCGAGCTGAGTCCCTTTTGCACCCTCACGTGCCAGGACATCAGCTTCCTCGTTTCCTTGTATGGATGAGTGTCCTGGAACCCATATCACAAAGACTCTGTTTCTCGCAGCCAGTGCGTTGAGTCGCTCTATGCAGTTCTTGACCAGTTTCGAATTTACAGTATACGAACTGATGGCCAAGAGTGCTGCCTGGCTGTCCGAAAAGATAAAGATGTTTCTGTTGACGTAACGTCTTTCAAGGTTTAGCTCTGCGCACTGTATGATGGCGAACACCTCCGCCTGAAAGACTGTGGCGTGGGCTCCTAGGTGTATGCTAAGCCTCGTTTTGGGCCTTTCACCGTAAACTCCACATCCTACGTCATGACCCATTTTAGATCCATCAGTATACCAAACTACACCGTTCAGCCCTCCCGGCATCTGGCCATTAAGCCATTCGTTCCTGGTAGGCATCATTACCTACCTGATATAGTTTGGTAAAGTTCCTCTTTGCTATCATAAAATCAGATACCATAGAAAATATTTCTTTCCTAAAAACTTGCTCTACTAGAGCTCGGAAAGATTGGGAAAGCCCGGGTCTACAACCGCTGGAGTATAGTCTAAACACACTGGACTTTGCCTGAGCTCCTATATATATGTGCAGTGAAGGCATGACCAGCATAGCATTCAGAGCCGCTCCTGGGCACGACGCCATGGCTCCTGTAGCAATGACACAGGCAGTTCTCTGTATCGCGTTTAATCTGTAGACGGTCGTTTTTTGTGAAGTTTTCTTTCTCCACACCACACATGCATAGGTCACAAGAGGCCTTATGATTGTGGTATACAACCAGATGACAGCCTTGGGACTGATGCCCCATCTGGTCCCGACAAGTCGACAGCTTATCCCTAAGGCTATTTTAGCTCTTTGGATAATATTATCAATATGTAGGTTCCACGTAAGTTTTTGGTCGAGTGTTACGCCCAAGTATTTAACCTCGCTGGAAAACGGTATAGTTTTCCCACTCAGACGTGGGGGCCTTAGTTTATCTAAGAGCCTCCTCTTTGTGAATGGGACTATTACTGTTTTGTCTGGATTGACTGATAGTTGGTTATTTTTACACCAGTCAGAGACAATGTTTAGCGCTTCTTGGAGTCTCGATGACAAAGTGTCTTGACAGAAACCTCTGACCACAATGACAAGGTCGTCGGCATATCCTTGTACGTCAAAGCGTTTCCTGTTGAGAATCTCCAGTAGCTGATCTACCGTTAGGGACCACAAGAGGAGGGACAGGACCCCTCCCTGTGGGCAGCCTCGGGTAGTTCTTAGATCATATTTGTGTCCATGAAGGGTTAACTGTATTACCCTGGCCGAGAGCATTGACTTGATCCACGCAACAGAGGCATCATCGACGCCTTTAGCCATCAAACCATTGACAATAGTTGAGGTTTGTGTGTTGGCAAAAGCATGCTGGTTGCTCTGCATAGGGCGCTCCACCAGCGTAACGTCCCGTAAGTGCTGATCCAAGATTTTCTCCATCGTTTTTAATACGAATGAAGTAAGACTAATGGGTCTGTAGGACTTTGGCTGCGAAAACTTAGACATCATGGCGGATATGGACGCTGAGATCTTCAATAAGATCCGCGTCCTCTGCCAGGGTGCTGAACCTTTAAACGTGTCGAGTATTGTCGGAGAACCAGATGGCGGGCTCTGACGTGCTGCCGCGACAGACTGCAGGATTGCTCAGCTTGGGAGTCCGAGCGGCAGATCCTGGTCCAAAAGATCGAACCAGACTTGTCGCCGGCGGACGTCGTCAAAGCGATGGTACACGATGAAGGGACGCGTGGGACTCGGTGGCCTCCTTCTGCAGCACTGTCATGTGCGCAAAGGAGGAAGCCGAGCGAGCCCGAGAGCTTATGCCGAGAGCATGCAGATCCTGCTCGGCAAAGGAGCCACCGGGACGGACGTAAATAACTTCCCTATAGTAGTAGCTAGTCCCTGTAGCTTCGTAATTAAGAATAGAGCTACGGTATTCCTTGCCTGACCGTAAGAGGCAAATAAAAGGAGGCTTCCAGGGTTGCGGGCGGTAAGAGTGGCAGCTCGATTCATAGTTACCGAGGGGATTTTCAAGTCGTAAGAAATCCCACATAACCCGGCGTCCCCAAGGTGCCGGGTACATTTTGAAGGATTTCCCCCCGATATCAAAAAAGGTATACCGTGTGCCATGGGTACCATGGACACACATATACACATGAACGTAAACACCCAGACCAATAATAGAAATTGAAACACGTCGTTTCAATCTTTGCTCCGCCAGTAATTGAACTCACGCTTGGCCATAGCATATAATGGCGAAAACCTACAAGCAACTAGTTATAGATTTATTTACAACAAGTTCTGTTAACAGAACGTACATAATCTTCATCATAACATCGTATTTCATAACAAGTAAACTCATAAAGGAAAATCATATATAAACTGACTCCTGTGTACCATTCAGTTAACAAAAGTTACAAAAGAATCACACAAAGTTCCAATATTCACAGCTTGACTTCAAAGGTTGGTCCTGAAATACGATTATTTTCTCGCGGCGTGCATAAAACAGGCAAATCACACAACAAAATATTCGTAAGGTGTTTTACCGCGGGAATCTCGTTTTCAATACGTGTTTATAACTTTCAGAAGGAAATGAAGCGCAGTCATAAACCAGCCTCTGTCTTCTTTATAAATTCGCTACGATGTGCCTTTTTACGAGTTATATATACCGTAATACTGACAGTTCTTTTTGGTACATATTGATTTTAAATTGAACTTAATTTGTCACTTGCTGTCACTGAAAAAAATACATCCTGATAAAATCTTTTTTTTTTTGGAAGATCGCTTGTGGCAAAATTTCAATCACTTTTTCGTGTTTCGGAAGGCAAGCTAAGCCAAAGATCACGGTTGTTGTCGATAGATAACAGTCGTTAAATCTTGTCGGAGGCCTTATAGGCGGTTAGAAAACATCCGACAGCGGGTTGGCCACTAACCCGCATTCCACCAACCCGCATTAGAGCAGCGTAGTGGATTAAGTTACAGGCCACCCCAATAATGGTGAGAAACCCGTGCCCAGCAGTGGGACGCAAAATGGGTTGCAGCCAAGTACTATCAAAAACGGCCAAGGTGCGGCTGTTACATGAGTATCCGAAACAGTTTTGACGTTTTCGCGTTCTAGTTATTTAACTATGCATAATTACGATTACGAGTTGTATTGCGGTGAAAAAATTTTTTTTTTTGATTTGTTGATGAAATGATGTGTTTGTAAATTAACAGAATTAATACATAAAATAGTATTTTTTACTAATAGGAGACTTTAACTCGGCAAATAGTGGAACAATGAATGAGTTATACTTATATTGCGATGCTATTTTAAAATACTTTCACGGTGAAGCTTTATTAAGGCCCATGTACCACAGAGTTACGTTCCAGGAACCAATTTGTTAATACAACGTAACGTTGTACCGCTCGGAAAATATTTGCGTAAAATCGTTATTTCGCAGCATTAAAAGCAAATTACTTGAGTATAAAAGCCCTTGTTATTTGTTTATTTGGTTAAAACTACTCCTGATATTGTTAACAAAATAAAAGTATTTTTCATATCACGTGTAATGAAACAACGAGTTTTGATTTCTGTTTTGCCAGTCGAAATAAGACAATTTCAAACCAATGCGAATGTGTCAGTCAGAAACAACATTGTTTCTGCCCTAGGGGAGAAACAACGTTGTTTCTACCCGGCACATGCATTTGTTATAAGCAAAATTAGATCAAAAATCGCTGTTTCTTTGCATGTGATATGAAAAATCATAATCGTCTGACAGATGTCGTCAAATCGTTGTCAAAGATTTTAATAAATTTAATTTTAATAGTATAAGATAGGTATTACTGCGCTATTTGTTTGAAATAGTCTTCATTCAACACGTGATATGAAAAATAGAGTGTGTGGCACGGGCGATTTCAGACCAGGGTGATGACAGCCCTCGCTTCGCTCGGGCTTAATATACTATTATTAGAAACTTATGTCATTTAATTATACTACATAAAAAACGTTATATGTATCTGCCAATCCGAGATTATCAAAACACTGAAAACCTCTTTCACCACCTTCAAGTAAAGTGACAAGTACGCTAATTGTCGGTTAAAGTCACCCGTAACATCAATTTCAATTTCACAATGTTCGAGTTGCATTAATCATATGTTAAACTGACCCGTACTCATAGGTTTTAACTTTATTTGGCAATTAACTTTACTTGGCACGTAACTAATAAACATTTTACTTGGAGATGGTGAACGAGGCCCTGACAGTTATACCAATAGAATAGACTGTTTGTTTGTGTTTGTTTTGTCTGTTTGTGCGCTATACGCGAAAAACCGTTAAGACATTTTTGTTGTTTCTTAAATTTTCAATTCAGTTTAAAAGTTTGTAATAAAATTCAGTTCTCGTGTTCAGTGATACTAGATTGCGATTTTTCGTCGAATCAAATTGTTGGTGTTCTTTTAAGCGTTCGTTGGCACCGATGCGACGTCTTTTCTTGTTCAATTTTAGCTAGTCTCAACATAATAACCGCTTGTTGACAGTGCTGCCCCCTGCCCCGAGCACTCCACAAGCAATAAGACAGTAATAAATGTTCAGATCTAAAGATAGGAATAAAAAGGAATACGGGTATAATAAGTAGATATTGTGAACCGCTCCTTGAAAGAATTCGATATTGAGTCTGTTCAATGAATCGTCACATCGTCGAAAACACTGTCCTCTTAAATTATAGGATATTAAATTTGATGACAGAAACTAACCGTGTTTCCATCAAAATTCTTGTCATTTCTGAGAGCAATCTCCCAATGTTTTTTATCCTCTTATAAACGAATATACATTCTATCATTTATACATAATATAAATATTATCAAACATTCATCCTCCTAATTTATAATTTCAGTTTCTTCACTGCGCAAATAATGCTTGCTATGCAATACTTTTTTATTACTGCAGATTTTTTACGAGTAAATTACATTTTTTTTGTTTAACATTTTTGTTACACATTTATTTGAACGTTTTTAATGTCAGCAGATCTACTCGGCAGAATCTTTTAAAATTATTGGCCACATTTATTTCTTATTTAGAGCCAAAATTAATAGATCTAGCTGCTTATACAATCAAGGTTTGAAAGCAGCGTAGCCTCTGATGGTCGATATTCGCCTGAATGCTTCTTGAATTCATATTTATGTTCTTGGCTGCAACCCTTTTTGCGTCCCACAGCTGGGCACGGGTCTCGCTCCATTATTGTGAAGGCCTGGAGCTTACTCTTCCACGCTGCTCCAATGCGGGTTGGTGGAGATACGGGTAAGTCGCCAACCCGCTGTCGGATGTTTTCAAACCGCCCATAAGGCCTCCGACAAGGTTTAACGACTGCTATCTATCGACAACAACCGGGACCGACGACTTAACGTGCCCTCCGAAACACAGAAACGCGCACGAAATATTTTGCCACTAGTGGTCACCCATCTCACACCTGACCGCGCCCGTTTGGCTTAGTTGCATAGATCGTTTGAGTTCTACGCTAACTGCCGGGCCATGCGCGCTTTAGGTTCTTAGCGTGTGTGAAGTGAAAAAAGTGAAGAAGGTTATTCTATGTGACCAACAAGTTGACGTGATAGTTTTTTGAAAACGCTACACGTCTTCTGCACTTTACTGTTCGACTGTTACATAATATTATATTATTTTCTAAGGACTGAGCATTCTTCTACATGTTTCTTACAACAAGTCTTATAGAATGTAGTACTAGGATAACTTCAGCGTAAATTCGCTACAAATATTGCACTGTTCTTTACAAATCTTGCAAAAGTTTGCCATTGACCTAGAAATTTGTGATTTTGCATACTTATGGTACCAGTCGGGATTTGTAATATTCTTTCCGGCGACTTTATTGCCTCTTTGGACGGCGGATACAAACAACAGCCGGGACGTCAATAGACAACCCAAGCAATATTACCGACGCAAGAGATTAAAATACTTTAATGTTTTACATGTAAAATATTTTTTCTGTAGGTATCCAAAAAAAATAACAGAAAATATATCAAAAGTCGCATTATTAAAATTCAAAGTAATTGAATTTTAATAATAGATATAATTTCTATAGACTCAGACAGACAGACAGGCTAAAAACCATGTCAGGATGAGGTAATTGTATATTATTATTCCTTTTCTTAATATAAAACTCAATATTTAAAACAACTTTATTATTTAAATCGTAACTATGGATTAAAGATAAAAATAAAAATAATCAAAGAAATGTACAATAGACTTCGCATAAGCTACCTACAAAAACTTTTGACTGTTTCTAATGTAGTAGACATTTAAATTATGTCGTGAGAAAAAGCAGAATTAACTGCTTTTTCTCGCTATATAAAACATTTTGATACAAACACAACACACAAATCCGATGTCGTAACAACTATATTGTACGTAGATGTACTATTACTTTTATTTTAGAAAAAAATTAAGATTCCTATATATTATAATATTATCATATTATAAAGTCAGGTTAGTTAGAATTTAGTGGTAGTTTTTAATAATTTATTGTAACAGTTAACATTTTTTTAATTTTAAATAGATATGATACATATTAAAAAAACAATGGGTTGCACTCCGGGAGTGCCGGCAGAAGTGAAAACATTAACGTTGTGCATTTTTGATGTCTTGGAATCGTTAGGGAATAATTCCGCACGAATTGCTTGAATTATCAGTACCTATTAATTTCTATCTAGTATTTTTACAAAGTACTCTCTCATTTTCTTTCACTATTTCTTCGTCACTTTTTTCATTAATAGATGCACTTTGTTCAATGTCCATATTTTAAATACTTTATATAAACGAATTTTAAGATAAAATTATACTTGACGCTGGCAATATGCAGAGTTTGCGATACCATAATTGAAGAAAAAAAGTATAGACAGCCGTCAGATGAGCCGTCATCAGCTGTCACCCCTCCCTCTTGGTCTAAGAGCCGGTGAAGATATTCACTCGTTCGGTTGTTACAAGAGTGAAGGTGATATGAAAGAAAATTGATTAAAATAATTAAATTAAAAATAGCTATGAACACTTTTCAATAGTCAAGTTATCATAGGCATATATGTTTATAAATTATATTTGGTAAACAATATGTCTCATCAAATTATCAGATCGGTGAAGGTCGATCTTCCTCGTCTCCTCTACTATCTTACGAAATTTTGCGATCAGCACACGTGACCTCGCGCGAGTTTCATAGTTTTTACCCATCCCACAAAAAGTGCTCAACGCCGCTAAAGAAGTTTTCACTTCAAAAAAAAGTTGAGGCTTTATAATTCTTCACTTTTTTCCATTTAGGTAAGTAAAACTATAAGAAGAAAACCTACGAGCAAAAGTCACAAATAGTTGTAACTAGTGGCTGCCCTCGACTTCATCTGCGTGGACTTCGGTATTAGTAATAGCATGATGTTATATAGCCTAAAGCCCTTGAGTGGCTCCCCTGGGGTTGCCTGTGTCAATAGGTGACGGTGATCGCTTAACACCACGCGGCCCGTCTTCCTTTTTGTTCGGTTTATTTATAAAAAAAACCTTCCACGATAAATGGACTATCCAACACAAAATATTTTTTCAATTGGAACCAGTAGTTCCTGAGATTAGTGCGTTCAAACAAATATACAAACGAACGAATGAACTAACTCTTCAGCTTTATGTATAGATTAGAATATTGATTAATTTTATTGTCGACGTGTGGGAATGGTATGAAAAAGCGTGAACCCTATTTCGTACAGTTTACCATATTATTGCCAGCTCATCTTATGTTGATTTCTTTTATTTCTATTATCTATTTTTCTTTTAATTTATAAGTTTTATGTTATCATTTAAGGGGCTGTAAATTTTAAAACTTCAACAAATTTTCGACAAATCGATCGATACTTCCAAACACTGATCGATGAATTCTAGAAATGGACGTAACTTTTTATTTGTTAACCGATTTAAATAAAACAAACACTTAATGTTAATTCAAAAAAAATATCAATAGATCAGTGAAAACCGAATCCTTCTACGTTAAGCCGTTCCTGAGATTAGCGTATACAAACGAACAGACAAACAAACAGATTTACAGACAAACAGACAATAATTCTAAAAATCATTGTTTTGGGTTCTATTACGCTAATAAATAGCCCTAGTGACAGTTTTTCTCAAATATCTTCAATGTACAGAAATCAACTTGTTACAGATTTATTATAGTATAGATAGATAGATAGAAGATAGATTGAAAACAACGTTTTTATCAGTTTCAGTTACGAGCTGATCACGACCGAAAATAATGATAATGAATAAATAATATCCGTGGGGTAAGCTGGAAGTTCTCTACGGGGCTTCATTCCGAGCGGCTGGATAATCCACATTATCCCAGAATCTCCGAACGCCAGCCAACAGAGCACAATGATCGTAGCTCATATAAAATGACTTCAATTTTAGATCGTTGCTTTTAGGGTACCATCGCTGAAAGCAAAAAATGGAACTCTTATTGATTCGGCATGTCTCTGTCCGTAAGCCACAGTCACTTAATGCTGAAAGTATTAGGAATAAACTGTTAATCGCTTCACAGTTTTTATACAAAAACATAAACATTGAGAAATTATGTGGAGGCCCCATACATGGAATTAAAACATTTTTATATCTATACATAAGGGGCGTCTATTTATACGTCATCATTTATTTTTCTCAAAGTCACTCACTTGAAATATAGACACTTCGGATGTAGTCAAATTAAAAAAAATATGTTGTAGAAACATCAATCATCACTTTCAAGGAAGAAAGTTAGATCTAAATAGCCTGTTGTTTAGATAATAATGTAGCTCATTTACAAAAATCGGAAACAATAGGTACGTTGTCATTTATATAATCACTATAAATAATTTAAAAACTAAAAAACACGCTTTTGTGAAAATACGAACTAAAAAGTTAAAAATAAGATGTAAATGTATTTTACTGTAAAAAAGCGTGGGGTGCATGGTGTCAATAGTATCTTCAAAACTACCCCACGCTTTTTTTTACAGTATAATACATTTTCTCTTATTTTTTTACTTTTTAATTCGTATTTTCACAAAAGCGTGTTTTTTAGTTTTTTAAACTACATTATTTATTTTAAATTGTTTAGTTACATACATACATACAGTTCAAGCTAATATATGCGTGTTAAAAATATAAAATTTTATATTTGTTTCATTAAGTACATTAGTACCTTAGGCCGCGAACTTATCAGTCGCCCCTCGTATATTTTTTTTACCCTGATGATCCTCGTTAGGACTTCAGGGTAACAAAAATATAAAGTTATGAGATTATTGTCTTGTCATCGGTCCTTGACCCCTGTGCAAATTTTCAAGTTAACCAGACTCCTAGAAGTAAGTGAAAATGAAGTTAAAAGATTCCTACATACATACATATATACATACATGCAGGTCAAGCTAATAAAAGCGTGTTAAAAAAACAAAGTTTTTTTACTGGCGCTACTATTATTTGATTCCTATACGGAACCCTTCTTGGGCGACTCCAACTTGCACTTGACCGATTTTTAATCCTTACTTTAATGTCGAATAATTACTTCGCAGGGTTTTCTTTTCAACCGTTTCATAGCGGCGCTTTATTAAAAATTTCTTTCGGGAAAAACTTTTTTGTAATTCCATCCGACTGTTTAGCCAAATGACTTTTGCTTGATTTGAGTTGTTTGATAGTCAATTTACATTGCCCGGGTCTTAGAGCATCAAGGCATGACAGGTATGACACCCGTCAGAGGAGTGGGATTTACGGGTGAACCTCTCGTCCCAACGTCCATGCACAATGTGCCTTCTAGTTATATACAACTAGTGTGTCTACGTGTGTCTGTGTCATTGTTGTCCGTGCATCGAAAATGACTTTGTTAATTGAAATTGACATATTTAGAAATGTATGCACCTGTAGCAATGAAAAAATATTTGTGAATGTGTGACAAAATAAAATGTGAGCGTTCTTCCCCCGCACCAGATTTGGCACAAAAATTATGTATCGAAGAGAGGCTCTATGCCGTCTCTACTGAAGGGTGAGTCAGTAACTTTGATGCTCTAAGGCAAACAATTAATAAACATTTGACCCGGCAATTGTTTTGTTTATTGCCAACTATTATGGCAATTAATTGAATATTATTTTTCTTTAACTTTTTTTGTGGATTTTGGCGGGAAGTCGGAAAAGACATAATGTGCTCTTGTTTTATTTTGATTTCCTTGGTGTATTTTTGAGTTATATCGGATAAAGTTGATGGCACTTTGTTATGTAGGTTGTTGTAGGTTCATTACAGCGCACGAGTGTTGTGAAGTAAAATAACAGTGCTAAAATATATTTTTTCAGCTTGCTTCCAAAATTCTATCTGACATGTTTTGGTAATGTAGCCATCGTTTTACTTGAATACGAGTATCTATGACTTGCTTGACTGACTGATAACTAACTAGTTACATCAGAAATTTTGAATTACAGCTGTCGGATGTTTTCAAACCGCCCATAATGCCTCCGACAAGATTTAACGACTGTTATCTATCGACAATAACCGGGACCGACGGCTTAACGTGCTTCGGAGGGAAGCACGGAAACGCGCATGAATTTTTTTGCCAATAGCGGTCATCCATCCCACACCCGACCGCGCCTGTTTGGCTTAGTTGCATAGATCGTTTGCGTTCTACGCTAACCGCCAAGTCATGCGCGCTTCGCATCCTATTTATTTACCGAAACCCTTGCCCTTTATTTAATTACTAAAAAACACTGAAATTCGTTTTTGGGATATGATTGTTAGCTTTTATTTATTTATGAAGAATATTGTATTAGCTAATTCCGTATTATTATGATATTTTTAGTAGCGGTAATTCCATTGTTCCGTTTCCGACACGTCAGTTAATTATAGCCAACTTCCGGTCACATGAATTGTCGTTATTTTCTCCGACCAAGCTGCAAGCATTCGTGTTGGAAACACTGAGGGATCGAGACGTGGCTAAGGAAAAGCATTAGTAAAGAGTAAAAGTATTAGCGCGTAGATAAAATAATAAGTGAAACAAGTAAAGGATTGAAGGAATAATAGTTAAGTTGATTGTTAATATGTAAGTACTCCATTTTTGTTCTGTTGGTGGTTTATTCGTTCTTGAAATATTTACATATGTGATTTGTATACTGCATAACTACGAAATATACGTGCCATTGTAAAGTGTTTTATCTTTTATTTAACAAAAACCCGCATTCTGAGCTGTGAGCCAACAGTTCAGAAGTGGGATAATAAGAGAATTTACTGTTTTCTTTCACGTCCACAACGGCCAATTCTGTAAATACTCTGATATATTGAAGTTTCTTGAATTTGTTGGAATATCGAACCGGTGAACGCTTAGGGGTGAACGTCAATTATTTTACAACCACATGTTTTATTAACTTTTATTGTAATAAATTTGCAGTATACTTATCAACTCACTTCAAAGTGAAGTTTTATTTTTTTATCAAATTATGAATAATTTATGAAAAAACCAGATATTTAAAGAACTAAAATACGTAATTTATGAAATCAACTTAATTTCTTTTCTCTGGATCGGAAACACCGCCATGGTGTATAGACTTAGATATAAATATTTGAAGACCTGAGAATGGATGTTACGTATATGTTTAGTGCATTAAAGATTTATATATTGTTTTAGATTAATAAGATGCATGATTAATGATATCTTTTTACAGCTGTGGTACACTAGATGTGAACACCTAGTTTTGATGAAGGCTTTTATAAATGTGACTTTTCTTTTAAATTTATTGCCCTTACAGGAAGTTGGTACCCACTTTTTTTTTACTTTTTTTATAAGATAAATGAATATACAATGGCTTGAGTTGATCTACCTTATTTTACCAACATCAACAAAAAGGATGAGGTTCTCATGTTATATTAGTATTGCATCGACATAATCCACTTTTAATTGAAATTTGACATTGACCTTTGTAAAATATGAATGAAAACTGATACCATAGAACTAGTAAAGTATTTATTTGATGCTTATAATTCATAATTCATATTTTTTTTGTTTTGCGATAATAAGGATACAAAAAAATGCTGAAATGATACGAGTATGTACACTTTCCACTTATTCTACCTTATCTACATGTAAATTGATGTAATTTTACAGGCAGCAATCGCTATATATTCTAGGAAAACGTATCCACTGTGCCACAATGCCAACTAGGACCTAAAATGATTGTAAGGCAAAAATTTGAATGTTTCGTAAATTCGGTAACACTGTATTTTTTTTACATAATTTCAATCTACAAGGGGGGTGCCAATATCATGTTTTCGTATTTGTCTTGCGGTTCTATTGGTAACGTAAATTTTGTCGTAAATTTATTCAGATATCTATACATACAAGGATGAGACTTTGATATACAATGAAGGTAAGGTTAAAACTTAGTGTTTAAGAAATGATGGCTTACAGATTTGCATATCCTCAATTATTTTTTGTGGTGGGTGCTGCACTGCACCTAGGGGTGCTTAACATGAAAAAAAAATGATGATGGTGTTGATGGTGATAATGATAAAGACAACGATGATGGTGATGATAATTACGATGATGTCATTTTCGAGAAGAATACATTCCATTGTCTGATTATAGACATATAGAAGTCTGGTGATGTTTTTCTTTAGCTTTGGATAATTCAATACTATATTAATTTGTTCTCTTTTTACTTTTCGATTCTAAAGTCGATTTTAAATAGAATATGTACTCAAATGTGTCACTTTTCATTTTTGTTAACTTTTATTGTGATTAAAATGGAATATGTACTCAAATGTGTAATTTTTCAGATAATAATATTATGGACGAATACCTCCGAGAAAGACTACCTAGGATTGGAGGTACGATCAGGGCTAAGGTAAGCACACGTAAGCCCAGGCCTAAGAGCCAAGTGACTCTCAGGTCGAGCAGGAATGAGGGACTTAAAAGGGATGCTCTGGTCGAGCAGGAATGAGCCCAGGTCTGAGCGCCAAAGGATGCTCTGGTCGAGCAGGAATGAGCCCAGGTTAGAGGGCTAAAGGACGCTCAGGTCGGGCAGGAGCGAGCCGAGGCAATGGACGCTCAGGTCGAGCAGGAGTAAGCCCGGTGAGCATAAGATTATTCAGGAGCAAAGGAGCGATAAGGTTTGCAGAGGAGGCCTTCAAGACTCAACAACGCAACTCGCAACGTCTTGGTAAAGGGAAGCAGCATCTGAGCGGTAATTTGAAATGAAATGTAATGAAATCATGAAATGAAATTATTTATTTGCCAAAATGTGGTATATGAATAGTTGGTTTTGTTTAGAAAATTATAGTCTCACATTAACCAAAATTTAGTGAGCAAAATTACAAAAAAAAGAGAAAAAAAATTGAATTACATAAACATTGGTGTGCAAAGTTTCTATTTAACATTATTTGAAATTATAGTATTACAAACTATTTTGTAATAATATTTATATACTATATATTTATATATGTATTTGAGCTACGGTGAGTTGTAGTGGTAGTCAAGGGGATTTTGAAATTGAGATAATTTTAGATAAGTTCTTGTCAATCCTAACGTATAAAATTTAGTCCCGCTGACGCGTCTTTCTGTCTGTCTGTCTATATGAACTAGGTAGTCTCAAACTACCTAACAGATTTCAATGCGCTTCTCACCAATAGTGTGAATTTTGAGGAAGGGATAGGTGTATAAGTCTCGTTTCGTTTTCGAACTAATTGTAGTATAACGAGGCTTTGTTGGGAGCCTTGCTTTTTGGGAGCTTTGTATGCGTGCACTGTGGTCTAGCAGACATACATTGGGGTAATGTGCTGGGGAATTGCACATCTACAATAACGCTGAGAAGGAGTTCATGATGTCTCTATCTCCTGAGGTTGACTCACAGATGCTGAATGTTTGGAATATGAATTCGAAGTACTGCGATGTTTTCGAAGCTGTTTTCTTCCCGTCACCCGTCACACTGGGGTTGCATATTATGTAACGGTGGTACGGCGTTGAGCGGAATTCTGAATCGCAGTGGCGCTATACGTACCATGTTAAGGTGGAGTAGAGTTTGTTGAAATAGGTAGGTTCCGTAGGTTATTTAAGTTAAATTGGTGAAGTTTTTTAGTTAAATTGGTAAAACTGGAGTACCTGTCTTTGAGTCGCCCTGGCTGGGCTGGGTCGCTGATTATAAAATCTTTTAATAGCGATGTAATACCGGATTTTGATCCTTTGTGTAAAGAGCAAACCATTTTAATCTGGATTAAGAAGGTGGAAGAATATTCAGAAATATGTGTATAAGATGGGGGGATATGATTCGCTGCTCTTTTCCAAAGTTGGTCGGGCTTGGCAATGTTTGTAGAGAGCTGTAAGTAACCTTATAGTCGCAGTCAATTCAAGTGGCCAATTTACCGAACCTGGGCGGGTGCGAAATTATTTTGGGACAGTCACTGTGGGACATCGAAAAGTGTATCAAACTTACGGTATTGAATGTAGGGTTGAAGCCTTCAGCGGTATTAATCGAAGCCTGGTACCTTCTTTGCAAAACGCTAATATGTTTTTCATTGTGGCGAGATGTCGGCAAAGTGTTCTTTGTGTGACGAGACTAGCTTTGATTTGGTTTGAAAGCAGAATAGGTTCAGGTCTTTTAAATTAGATTCACAAACTGATAAAGGTGAGGAAGAGGTATTACCACAAATACAATTGTACCGTTAGGTGTGAAGGGCCACTAAAGTTGCTGTAGTGCAGGTTATTGCATATTATTGGCGAAGCAATTGACTTTTATGATGTAGATGAGTGTTTCAGATTGCTTAGTTCTCTATAGAAATAACTGGGAGTTCGACATTAATAATTATTGATAGGATGAACATAGAAAGTACACCAATCAGAAATTGGTAACCATCCGTTTTGCATTTTAGAGCGAATCATGAACTGATTTTTATTGCCCTAGTTTTTAGTTTGTCTGAAGGAGGCGTTTATAAACATGGATTGCTCGGGGGTGTAGAAAGCAAGTGTAAGATATGGACAGTCGATTTACTGATTTAATGGCGTCCTCTCTGGTGTTGTGTAATATATCATATTGCGTAGCAGTGGCCTGTTATTTTACAGATTGTGGGACGTACATACATGAGAGTTGTTTAAAACTCCTATTTTGGTTGTAATAGTGTTTATAAGTAAAATGTATCTCTGGTACGGGGAGGGAATTGGGGTATTGACTGATATTTTAAACTGGTTTGATCTTGGTAGGGGATTTGGCAATTTTGTTGTAGAGTTGGCGCCTAGACATCAAACATATAAATTTGAGAAGTGTATGTGCGGGATGTGATCGTTTCAACTTGGAGGATAGAGAGAAAAGTACTGGTTAGTGACGTCGCTAGCCTGTGTTATGGTACGGGATGTTGGTGGGACTCGATTTACTAGAAAGCGATAGATCAATAATTAATTATGTTTGATATTCCAACTATTTGAATTTATGTGATAGTGCGTAGTCTGTGTTCGTGTTTTGTTTATAAGTGGCACATTCTGGACATCAGTCAACTACCCAATTATCTTAGGTGGATGTAATAGATACTTATGGAGTATAGTGAATCTCGAGAGTAGTAGAGGTTCGGCATTAACTGTTTGTGCGTCCAAGTTTGATGTAAACATTTACGGGGATTCACTTGCAGCAAGGGCCTTCAAATGCAGGGGATTGGGGAGACTATGAATTGCGGTCAAGTGGTTATGACTGACAATAGGAATGCAAGCGGGCACTGAGTTGCGGTAAGGGTTAGGACAAAAAGGCCGATTTCGCTTGGAAGTTTTAATAGACAGGGATTGCTTCTCTACTTGTTTGAGGTAAGCTTGGTTTTACTGATATTGGTGTAAAAGATGTTTAGTCAAGGACTAAAAATTTTTGCACGGATTGATGTGATAGTAAGAGTTGTTCTTGTATATTTAGTTAGCCGTGTTTGCCTTCATGAGGCTTGCACATATTACAGGGATTGGTCACGGATATAAAATTGTTTGTTCTCATTATGCACTTCTTGAAAATGGATTCTTGTTTTTTTCGGGCTGAACCCGATCCTCGGCTTTGTGAAAATAAAATGATAATAAAGTGAAATTTGTCTGTTATGGGTAATGTAGTTGCGGACTGGGTCTTTCATCTGAGTGAGAAGGTGTCTCGCATTAGTCTTTGTAAGTAATTTTTGGACATGTTTATTGCTTTAGAGTTGATTGCTATGAAGGTTGAGTAGAATATATAGTTTAATAGTTCGCTGTTGAGTCGAGTGAGTCGTTTAAACACATTTGATCGGGTTTTTGAAAGAAAAATTGACAAAAGGTCTGACGGGAAATGTGGAATTGGTGACTTTGTTGTTATTTAAAGCTTTTAGTGGAATTCTAGGGGCCATAATAATATAGTAATGGGATGGAGTGAAAGTGCCCCGGTGGAGGGGACGAGGGCGAGATTCAATAAGTTTTTCCAGTTGGGAATGGGATCCTTTTTGTATCACTCATGTGGGGTCTTCAATTGAACATGTTTATGTAACTAATTCGACTCCAAATACAAATCCAAAAATTATATAATTAGGTAATGGGTTCTTAAGATAAATAAACTAAGGCCAATTTATTTTTGTGTAGTGTGTAAAAGTTCCAAATACAAATCCAAATATTAGGTATATAATTATTTTATGACTTTATTTGAGATTTCATGATGATTTTTCTGACATTTCATTTCAGATGTTAATATGAAGTAATTTATTGCTTGTTTACGGGTAATGGATTCTTAAGATAAATAAACTAAGGCCAATTTATTTTTGTGTAGTGTATAAAAGTAATGTTCTTTCTACTTATAAAAAAAAGATTACAATATGAATGAGAAAGCTTATGTTTGAAATTATAAATACGATTAAAAATATATTATAACTAGGTTGCGCGTGTTGCGCTCGCAGCAAGCTGCTCGCGTGGCATCCTTTTTGTCGTATATTTGAATAAAATTTTTAGCTAGTTATATAATGATTTGGCAGCAATTGATATCTTTGTTTTCAGACAAACAACCAAATGATCTATCAACGACATACTATTATCTATAGTTAGAGAATAAAAATCGTTAAAACATCTTTCACGCATTAAAAAGTCATCATTTTAGTGGTGACAATGATTCATTGACGTCAGGGCCTCTTGCTGGTTAACCGAGTAGTGAAGTGAGGAGTATTCCAAACTGTCTATCTTATATACCCATGTGACGCAATGGTGACCATGCTGGATTGCCGGTCAGACGGTCACAGGTTGGATTCCCCGCGAAGCAAAAATTTGAATGATTAATTTAAAATTTCTGGTCTCGATCTGTTTGTGTTTCTGTTTTTGTGTGTGTGTATCCATGGTTCCCACGACACAGGGTATATCTATCCTACTGTGGGGCTATGAGTGTAAAAGAAGCAAGGGTGATGACCGGAATCCTTTTTTTTACATAACTCCAGTGCAAAATACAAACAAGATAAAGCATTTTTTCAAATTTATAATCGCCGAGGTACGCTATTATAAGATAAAAATATTGAGTACCGATGAATCCATTTCTGGCTGCAACCCTTGTTTGCCACTACTGAGCACGGGTCTTTCCCCATTACGAGGAAGGCTTGGAGCTTTCTTCACCGTTCTGTTCCAATTCGGGGTTTTAGAAATGTAGAAGCAGCTTGAATCAACTCTGTTCTGTTGTGTTTCAGTGGAAAGTTGTGGGTACCGGCCACACTTCTCTCTATGACTGTAACCGAGAAAGTACTATCGTTGAGTCTATCATAACATAGCAGTTGCTGCCCACACCTTTATGTGGATGAAACTAAAGACCTACCGCTGAATCCATTTCTACCGTGAAACAACTGTATTATATTTAGATACTACGAATAGTTATTTATGATCACCTAAATAATGCAACGTGAAGTGAAGTAAAGCGTGCATAGCCCGATGGTTAGCGTAGAACGCAAACGATTTATGCAACGAAGCAAAACGGGCTCGGTTGGGTATGAGATGGGTGACCGCTAGTGGCAGAAAATTTTATGCGCGTTTCCGTGCTTCGGTGGGCACGTTTAGCCGTCGGTCCTGGTTGTGGTCGATAAATAACAGTCGATAAACCTTGTCGGAGGCCTTATGGGCAGTTTGAAAACACCCGACAGCGGGTTGGCCACTAACTCGCATCTCCACCAACCCGAATTGGAGCAGCGTGGTGGAGTAAGCTCCAGGCCTCCCCAATAAGGCGGAGGTACCCGTGCCCAGCAGTGGGACGCAAAAAGGGTTGCAGCTAAATAAAGCAACTTATACAAGTATCAACGCAACGACCTTAGGCAAGATTGGCTTGGTTGAGATTATTTGTAGATGTCTATGGGCTGTAGCGACCACTAAAACCGCGAGGACTATAAAATGGTCACTAACGTGTGAGATGGATGACTGCTAGTGGCAAAATTCAAACGCGTTTCTAAGCTTCGAAAGACACGCTAAGCCGTTGGACCTGGGTGATATCGTAGCTATGTAGTAGTCGATAAACCTTGTCAGAGGCCTTGTGGCGGTTCGAAAACATCCGACAGCTGGTTGGCCGCCAACCCTCATTGCAAAGCGTGGTGGAGTAAGCTCCATGCTTCCCCTATAACGGGAAGAGACCCGTGCCCATTAGTGGTGCACGAAAAGAGCAGCCTTGCATGACGAATTACGTCTAAACGGAAGAAATTATATAAATAAAATATGTACTTGAGCAGTGACGGCCGAGCGGGTAAGAGCGCGGCCTCCGACATGGATATTCCGTGATCAAAACCCGGCGCGCAGCTCTTACGAAGAACATTTTTATGTGCGTATTTATTGCTGTTGATATTTAATTACTATATTTTCAATCACCATGCTTGCCTGAGAGTTACTCATAATTACTCAAAGGCATAATATCCACCTATCCACTCTTGGCCAGCGTGGTGGACTATGGTCTACATCCCTCCCACTTTCTAGAGGAGATTTGTGCCCAGCATTGGGTCATAAGAGGGTTGAAAAAACATGTATTTCAGGTAAAATGTTAAGTCGTTATAAAAGCGGAGTAATACCAAGTAAAGTTAATTGGCAAGTAAAGGCTATGAGTACAGGTCAGTTTCTCATATGATTAGTGCTACTCGAACATCGTGAAATTGAAGTTACGGGTGACTTTAACCGACAATTAGCGTACTTGTCACTTACTTGAAGGTGGTGAAAGAGGCCCTAAGTAAATGAATAAATTAGGTATTTGATCAATTAGTGATGAAATATGGCGAACGTAACATTTTGTTAAATCTTTGTACTTACATACCCAATTTCTCTTCAAAATAAATGCCGAAAGTTGTGCTTATTTCGCGAAATTAAAAAAATCCACAAAAACACATTCAAACACGTCATTAATTGAAAATAATCCACATTATTACACAAAATTTACAAAATTGTTGCGAACCAAAAGAAACTACAGGCAACGATTTACCGCCAATTAACGCAAAATTTTGTACATGAGTTTTTTTATTCCAAATTTAAAGTACGATCTATATGTGGCCAGTACAATCTTTAGATTATTTTCATATAGAATAGCCGTACAGTCAGTAATGATAAGTTTGAACTTGTTAAACCTTGTTAATTTTTTTTATAATGATTTACGTATTTAAATAAAAGTGACCAATAATAACTAACGTATGATGGAACTACAGATGAAAAAAGCTCATCAAAGTAAGCATATAACAGTAATATTTGCAGCTATTGATTTTATACGTACTTTATATTTTATTGTATTTATTTCATTATAATATAAATAATTTACATCACTTTAGTAAAAAAAAATATTCTGTCATATTATTCAAAATCACTGAATTGTACCTAACTTTGAAGGGTATTAATATCAAAAGGAGACTATACTGTAAAATATTTCACACATAAAAAAGTTTGTATAAAAATTTATAATGTTTGTATGGCAATTGGTTCCTAGAAATGGCCCATACCTAAATTCCAAACGACGTAATAGCTTGAAATTTTACATTAAAAAGGGTTTGTATGAAAATTATTATTTTTTGTATAACAACACCAAAGTATTATTACTTAAATAATGTACAAAATATTAGTACTTACAAACTTCCATACATTGTAATGACGTCAAAAGGAACACTCAGCCCAAACTATCACATAGAAAAATGCATTTGTATGAAAATTATTATTTTTTGTATGACCACACTGATATTTTTTGGTACCAAAATAAACAAATTGTTTGTCCTTCCAAATGCCTAGTACATTTTAATGTTCCTAAATAGCACCGACAGACTGAAATGTTGAATACAAAATAACAATTTCATGACATATTCGATACTTGAAAGATTTTGTAAGATTTTTTTAATTTTTTGTATGGCAACCCTAAAATATTTTTTCAATAAAATGTACAGTATAAATGTGTCTTGCAACGCTTCATACATTGTAATATCATTATAAAGTGGCAACAATTTGAAATTTGACTAAAAAGTATATTTTTGTATGAAAGTCGGTTTTTTTGTATGGCAACCCAAAAATATATTTTTACTGAAACATTAAGCTTGTTTATGTCTATCATAAATTCAAAGTTATAATTATGCTAAATGTTGCCAACAGGCTAAAATATTCCATACAATACCTGATTTGTCGGGATAATTTTAAATACTTGTATGAAAAAAAAAATTTTTGTACGGCAACATTGAAATATTTTTGAAAAAACTTATACAGTGCAATAAGTTCTACAAACGCCTCATACCATTTGTTGACATCAAAAGGAGACAAAACCTGAAAATTTAACATACAAAAATTTGTTTGTATGAAAATCACTTTTTTTGTATGGCAACACGAAAATATTTTTCTACAAATATTTACTATTTGTAAGTATCTACAGATTAAAAGTAACTAAAATTATATTAAATAGTGCAAATAGGCTATAGTATTCGAAGCTAAATTACTTATTTTCAGGCAAATTTGATAGGGTAAAACACTTGTATGAAAACTTTTATTTTTTGTGTGGCAACACTGAGTGATTATTGCAATAATTAGTAAAGTGAAGTAGTAGCTTTAAACGCTTCATACATTGTAACAACATTGAAAGAAAACAAATGCGCGAAATCTTACATACAAAAATATATTTGTTTGGAAATTATTTTTTTTGTATGGCAACATCAAAAATTTTTAGCATCAAAATTTGCAATTAATTACTAACTACCAAATATTTATACACTTAATGACGTTAGCCCACAGTAACATACTAAAATATTCGATATAAAATTTCATTGACATGAAAAACAATTTTTGTGTATGGCAACATTGTGATTTCATATTTTTCCCATAATCACCATACTATAAGGAATAAATCTCTCATACATTGTTGATACTCCAGATCTACAGTTTTTGCTCCACTATTCGAAACATGAAGACCAGGAAAAAAATTGAAAAAAAATTCTAGCTCCCAGTGTTGCCAGGTGGTAAAGATAAAAATAGCCAAATGTCATTGAGACAGTCACTGTAAAATATCTGGGTCAATATTTTAATCAAAAATGTTTCTCCTACTACTTTTCATGTTTTTGAATGGAAAGTTTACAAATTTGTATGAAAGAAAAAAAATTGACAAAACCTGGCAATACTTCAAGTCAAGTTACACAACCGCTCTGTAAAAAGTAATCCGCTGAAACGTTGCGAACCACCAAAATTTTCACACCGAAAAATAGCATTTTTTGTTCTTTTTACAAACTGGCCACCACGGCGTCCGCCATCTTGAATAAAAAAAAAATGTAACACAATCCGTCAAAATTGAGAATACACCAATGCCAATATATGTCAATTGTAAAATGAACGATTAAATTCCTTGAACAAAAAACTCCCGTAAAATTACCTCGAAAATTTAAAATTTTCAAATTCAAAAATCTCGGCGGCCATTTTGTTTTTTTATTTTTTTCTAATTTCATCGTATTTGTCGTCCTAATAATATTCGAAAACATGTCCAATATTGGGTACGTGCAGAAAACAAAAATAAACTTGACCTGCTCAGCTCGGCCGCCATCTTGAATTTCTGACGTTTCGGATTTTTCCTATAGACACGAGGGTAAATCAAAAATATCACTTATACATTATTATTACCTCCCATGTTTACTTTTGGCTGTGTAATTCGAAATGTCGAAAAAACGGAAAAAAAATCTAGCTCCTAGTGTTGCCAGGTGTTGAAGATAAAAATGATCAAATGTCATTGAGACAGCCCCTTAAAAATATCTGGCTCAATATTTTGATCAAAAATGTTTCTCCTTCTACTTTTCATGTTTTTGTATGGGAGGTTTCCAATTTTGTATGAAAGAAAAAAAAATTGACAAAACCTGGCAACACTTAAAGTCAAGATACACAACCGATCAGTACAACAAGATCCGCTGAAATGTTGCCAACCTGGAAAAAATTAACGTCAAAAAACTCGATTTTTCGTATGTTTTACAAAATGGCCGATGTGGGTCAGCCATCTTGTTTAAAAAAATTATAGATTACAATCTGTAAAAATTGAGCATGTGCCAGAGAGAACAGGAAAAAAAGCATACTTAAATGTCAAAAACCCACAAAATGGCGACCCCGCAAACACACCTCGAAAATCGGAAAAATTCAATTTTATGTATCTCGGCGGCCATATTGTTTTTTCAATTTTTTCAATTTTTTTCGTTTTTCTTGTCTCGCTTTCACTCGAAATCGACACCCATCTCGGGTCGGTGCGAATAAGAAAAAAATATTTACCTGCTCAGCTCGGCCGCCATCTTGAATTTCTGACGTTTCGGATTTTTCCCATAGACACGAAAGTCAACCAATAATATCACCCATACATCATATTCACCCCCCACCACTCTCCGCTCCGTGGTAATAGACAATGTGTGAAATGGGAAAAAAAAACCTGCGGCCAGTGTTGCCAGTCGACGTCTTCAAAAATGGTCAAATGTCATTGAGGGCATCACAATGCGTCTGCCAATAAAACATTTTCATTAAAAAATCTTCTCCTTCTACTTTTCATGTTTTTGAATGGAAAGTTCAAAAAAATGTATGAAAGGAAAAAAAGTCGACCAAACCTGGCAACACCTTGAGTAAAGTCCCACAATCGCCTCGAACAAAGCAACCCGATCAAATGTTGCCAACCTCGAGATATTTCCCCTCGAAAAATGGTGTTTTTCGCACTTTTTACAAAATGGCCGCCACACATCCGCCATCTTGTTTAAAAAAATTACCACCCGCATTTTGCCAGAATTCAGGGTATTTCCAAGACATTTTAGAAAAAACATCAAAAATGTATCTGAAAACCACCAAATGACAGCACCTCAAATACACCTCGAAAAGGGCAAAAATTTAACCAAACGTATCCGCCCCGCCATCTTGAATTTCCAAAAAAGGCCATTTTTTTCGTAATCCCCGCCCCAAACTTATTCGAAAACGACACCCATATTGGGCATAGGGAAATAAATAAAAATTTTGACATTTCAAACTCGGCCGCCATCTTGAATTTTTAAATTTCGAAATTTTTCCGTTACTTCCGAGAGGGGATAGGGGAAACCCCTCATACATCACTTTGACCGTATCAAGCTCCTTGGGGGAGAGGGGGGGCGGTGAAAAACGAATCCTTTTAAGATTATATAATATAACTAGGTTGCGCGTGTTGCGCTCGCAGCAAGCTGCTCGCGTGGCATCCTTTTATTTGGTTTTTGTAACAAATTCTCAGTCATGTTTATTTATTCATATAGCAACATTTGACAATTTCGTTTCCGGGCAAAGAAGCGAGAAGATCTACAAACAAATGGAATACCTTGTACTCTTCTGCGCAGCACTCTACTTCCATTTTTTTCATTTCTCAGACACATACAGAAAATAATATAAAAACAGTGAAAAAATCCAAATATTTAAAGTAGGTACAAAGAAAGCTGCATCGAAAATAATGCTATAACTTTTAAATATTTTATAAAAGCACTCAAAAAACTCAAAGGGAAGGGAAGGGAGGGGAGTGAAGGGAAGGGGGGAGGAGGGAAGCGAATGGGGGGGAGGGAAGGAAACGGGAGTAAAGGGAAGTAAACGGGAGTGAAGGGAAGGGGAGGGATCATTTCATATCATTTCATTTCATTTAGGTGGACAGTTGCAGTTGCTCTCCACACTTACAAATGTATAACGTTATAACTACGAAAGTATTTCCGTTAAATTCACGCCTTAAGCAACTTATTGTGTTTCGATACCTACTGCGAATATAAATTTCTGCTCACCTACATGAAGCAACGGATACAATTAGTATCAACGTAATTTTATACGACCTCAGGCAAGGATGGCTTGCTTGAGATGTGTATATGTCCATGAGTTGCAGCGACCACTAACACCGCGAGGACTACAAATGATACTACGTGTGAGATGGGTGACCGCTAGTTGCAAATTTCAAGAGCGTTTCTGTGCTTCGAAAGACACAATAAGCCGTTGGTTGATATCGATAGTAATGTAGTAGTCGTAAAATCTTGTCAGAGGTCTTGTTAAGGTTTGAAAACATCCGACAGCTGGTTGGCAATTAATCCGCATTAGAGCAGCGTGGTGTAGTAAGCTCCATGCGCCCCAATTATGGGAAGATACCCGTGCCCATTAGTCGGACGCATAAAGGGTTCCAGCCTTGCATTACGAATTACATCGAAAAGGAAAAAATATAAATCAATTTATTTGAGCAGTGATAGCCAAGCGGGAAAGAAAGCCATCTCCGACAGGGAGATATTGAGTTCAAACCCTGGCGCGCAAATCTTACGAATATTTTTTTATGTGCGTATTTATTGCTGCTTAACGGTGAGGGAAAACATGGTGATATTTAATTACCATTTTCAAACCAACCAATTTTTCAATCACCACGCATGCCTGAGAGTTACTCATAACAAATCAAAGGAATGATATTCACCAATCCGCACTTGGCTAGCGTGGTGGATTGTGACCTACATCCCTCTCACTTTCTAGAGGAAATCTATGTCCCGCAATGGGACATAAAAGGGTTGAAAAAATAATGTATTTAAGGGAACTGATTCCATCATTAAAAACAAAACCACTTTTACGTGTATGTACTTTATAAAAGCGTTTAAAACACTTGGCAGAAGGAACTTAACATTCTCGAAATAATTTAATACATAAAGGTAATAACATAGTATGTTATCAATAATCATGTTATTTAATCTAACGCAGAGCAACACGATTCAAGTTAAAAATAATATAGGTCGGAGTGTCTCCTCTTGACATGAAATTAGTTTGGTAAGTAAATTATTTAATTAGGTATTTGATCAATGAATATAAAATATAATAATATAAAAGTTAAAGGTGCATAACATTTTGTAACATCTTTGTACATACCCAATTTTTCTTCAAAATAAATGTTGTGCTTATTACGCGAAATAAAAAAAATCCACAAATACACATTCAAACACATTCAAATAAATCACTAATTGAAAATAATCCACATTATTACACAAGATTTACAAAATGGTTGGCTGCGGGAACTAAAAGAAACTTGAGGCAACTATTTACCGCCAATTAATTTAAAATTTTGAACATGAGTTTTTTTAATTCCAAATTTAGAGTACAATCTATAAGTGGCCAGTAAAATCTTTAGATTATTTTTATATACAATAGCCGTATAGTCAGTAATGGTAAGTTTGAACTGGTTTAAACCTTGTTACCTAATTTTTTTATAATATTTGACGTATTTAAATAAAAGTGACCAATAATAACTAATGTAAGGTTACAGCACAGTACAGATGAAAAAAGCTCATCAAAGTAAGGATCTTACAATAATATTTGCTGTTATTGATTTTATTCGTACTTTATATTTGAAAGTGTTAATTTAATTATAATATAAATACTTTAGGTACATCATTTTAATAAAAAAACTTTATTCTGTCATATTAATCAAAATCACTGAATTGTTTCTAACTTTGAAGGGTATTCATATCAAAAGGAGACTATACTGTAAAATATTTCACACATAAAAGCATTTGTATAAAAATGTATGATTTTTGTATGGCAGCACAGAAATATTTTTGCAACGACATGCAAGGTGAATTGGTACCTAGAAATGGCTCATACATTGCATTAAAATCAAAACGACATAATAGCCTGAAATCTTACATTAAAAAAGCGTTTGTATGAAAATTATTATTTTTTGTATGACAACACCAAAGTATTATTACTTAAATATGCATAAAATTTTAGAACTTACAAACTTACTTACATTACATACATTGTAATGACGTCAAAAGGAATACTCGGCCCAAACTATCACATAGAAAAATGCATTTGTATGAAAATTATTATTTTTTGTATGGCAACACTGATATTTTTTGGTACCAAAATAAACAAATCGTTTGTCCTGCCAAACGCCTAGTACATTTTAATGTTCTTAAATTGCACCGACAGACTGAAATATTGAATACAAAATAACAATTTCATGCCATATTCAATACTTGAAAGATTTTGTAAGAATTTTTTTATTTTTTGTATGGCAACCCTAAAATATTTTTTCAATAAAATGTACAGTATAGTTGTGTCTTGCAACGCTTCATACATTGTAATATCATTATTAAGTGGCAACAATTTGAAATTTGACTGAAAAATATATTTTTGTATGAAATTCGGTTTTTTTGTATGGCAACCCAAAAATATATTTTTACTGAAACATTAATATTATTTATATCTATCATAAATTCAAAGTTATAATTATGGTAAATGTTGCCAACAGGCTAAAATATTCCATACAATACCCGATTTGTCGGAAAAAAATTAAATACTTGTATGAAAAAAAATATTTTTTATATGGCAACATTGAAATATTTTTGATAAAACTTATACAGTGCAATAAGTTCTACAAACGCCTCATACCATTTGTTGACATCAAAAGGAGACAAAACCTGAAAATTTAACATACAAAAATTTGTTTGTATGAAAATCACTTTTTTTGTATGGCAACACGAAAATATTTTTCTACAAATATTTACAATTTGTGAGCATCTACAGATTCAAAGAAATTGAAATTGCATTAAATAGTGTAAATAGGCTGTAGTATTCGAACCAAAATTACTTATTTTCAGGCAAATTTGATAGGGTAAAACACTTGTATGAAAACTTTTATTTTTTGTATGGCAACACTGAGTGATTATTGCAATAATTAGTAAAGTTAAGTAGTAGCTTCAAACGCGTCATACATTGTAACAACATTAAAAGAAAACAACTGCGCAAAATCTTACATACAAAAATATATTTGTTAGGAAATTATTTTTTTCGTATGGCAACACTTAAACAAATTTGCATTAAAATTTGCAATTTATTACTAACTACCAAATATTTATACACTCAATGGCGTTAACTTGTGGTAACACACTGAAATATTCGATATAAAATTTCATTGGCATGAAAAACAAATTTTGTGTATGGCAACATTGTAATTTCATATTTTTCCCATAATCACCATACTATAAGGAATAAATCTCCCATACATTGTTGATACTCCAGATCTACAGTTTTTGCTCCACTATTCGAAACATGAAGACCAAGAAAAAAATTGAAAAAAAATTCTAGCTCCCAGTGTTGCCAGGTGGTAAAGATAAAAATAGCCAAATGTCATTGAGACAGCCACTTTAAAATATCTGGGTCAATATTTTAATCAAAAATGTTTCTCCTTCTACTTTTCATGTTTTTGAATGGAAAGTTTACAAATTTGTATGAAAGAAAAAAAAATGACAAAACCTGGCAATACTTCAAGTGAAGTTACACAACCGCTCGGTACAAAGTAATCCGCTGAAACGTTGCCAACCACCAAAGTTTTCACACCGAAAAATAGCATTTTTTGTTCTTTTTACAAACTGGCCACCACGGCGTCCGCCATCTTGAATAAAAAAAAACCAACTCAATCTGTCAAAAATTGAGAATACGTCAAAGCCAATAGATATACATTATAAAACAATATATTAAATTCCTTGAACAAAAAACTCCCGTAAAATTACCTCGAAAATTTAAAATTTTCAAATTCAAAAATCTCGGCGGCCATTTTGTTTTTTCATTTTTTTCTAATTTTATCATATTTGTAGTCTCGATATCATGCGAAAACGATTCCAATATTGGGTACGTGCAGAAAACAAAAATAAAGTTGACCTGCTTAGCTCGGCCGCCATCTTGAATTTCTGACGTTTCGGATTTTTCCTATAGACACGAGAGTAAATAAAAAATATCACCCATACATTATTATTACCTCCCATATTTACTTTTGGCTGTGTAATTCGAAATGTCGAAAAAACGGAAAAAAAAATCTAGCTCCTAGTGTTGCCAGGTGATGAAGATAAAAATGGTCAAATGTTATTGAGACAGCCCCTTAAAAATATCTGGCTCAATATTTTAATCAAAAATGTTTCTCCTTCCACTTTTCATGTTTTTGTATGGGAGGTTTCCAATTTTGTATGAAAGAAAAAAAAATTGACAAAACCTGGCAATACTTCGAGTCAAGTTACACAGCCGACCAGTACAAAGAAATCCGCTGAAATGTTGCCAACCTGGAAAAAATTAACGTCAAAAAACTCGATTTTTCGTATGTTTTACAAAATGGCCGATGTGGGTCAGCCATCTTGTTAAAAAAAATTATAGATTACAATCTGTCAAAATTGAGCATGTGCCAGAGAGAACAGTAAAAAAAGCATACTTAAATGTCAAAAACCCACAAAATGGCGACCCCGCAAACACACCTCGAAAATCGGAAAAATTCAATTTTTTGTATCTCGGCGGCCATCTTGTTTTTTCAATTTTTTCATTTTTTTTCGTTTTTCTTATCCCGCTCTCATTCGAAATCGACACCCGTTTCGGGTCGGTGCGAATAAAAAAAAAATATTCACCTGCTCAGCTCGGCCGCCATCTTGAATTTCTGACGTTTCGGATTTTTCCCATAGACACGAAAGTCAACTTATAATATCACCCATACATCATATTCACCCCCCACCACTCTCCGCTCCGTGGTAATAGACAATGTGTGAAATGGGAAAAAAAATCCTGCGACCAGTGTTGCCAGTCGAAGTCTTAAAAAATGGTCAAATGTCATTGTGGGCATCACAATACGTCTGCTAATTAATTTCTTTTATAAAAAAATCTTCTCCTTCTACTTTTCATGTTTTTGAATGGAAAGTTCAAAAAAATGTATGAAAGGAAAAAAAGTCGACCAAACCTGGCAACACTTTGAGCGGAGTCACACAATCGCCTCGAACAAAGCAACCCGATCAAATGTTGCCAACCTCGAGATATTTTCCCTCGAAAAATGGTGTTTTTCGCACTTTTTACAAAATGGCCGCCACGCATCCGCCATCTTGTTTAAAAAAATAATCACCCTCATTTTGTTAGATTTCAGGGCATTTCCAAGCCATTTTAGAAAAAATATCAAAAATGTATTTAAAAACCACCGAATGACAGCTCCTCAAACACACCTCGAAAAGGGCAAAAATTTAACCAAACGTATCCGCGCCGCCATCTTGAATTTCCAAAAACGACTACTTTTTTCGTATTTTTCATCCCAAAATTATTCGAAAACGACACCCATATTGGGCATAGGGAAATAAATAAAAAATTTGACATTTCAAACTCGGCCGCCATCTTGAATTTTTTAATTTCGAAATTTTTCCTTTATTCCCAAGAGGGGATAGGGGAAACCCCTCATACATCACTTTGACCGTATCGAGCTCCTTGGGGGAGAGGGGGGGCGGTGAAAAAGGAATCCTTTTAAGATTATATAATATAACTAGGTTGCGCGTGTTGCGCTCGCAGCAAGCTGCTCGCGTGGCATCCTTTTTGTCGTATATTTGAATAAAATTTTTAGCTAGTTATATAATGATATGGCAGCAATTGATATCTTTGTTTTCAGACAAACAACCAAATGATCTATCAACGACAAACTATTATCTATAATTAGAGAATAAAAATCGTTAAAACATCTTTCACGCATTAAAAAGTCATCATTTTAGTGGTGACAATGATTCATTGACGTCAGGGCCTCTTGCTGGTTAACCGAGTAGTGAAGTGAGGAGTATTCCAAACTGTCTATCTTATATACCCATGTGACGCAATGGTGACCATGCTGGATTGCCGGTCAGACGGTCCCAGGTTGGATTCCCCGCGAAGCAGAAATTTGAATGATTAATTTAAAATTTCTGGTCTCGATCTGTTTGTGTTTCTGTTTTTGTGTGTGTGTATCGATGGTTCCCACGACACAGGGTATGTCTATCCTACTGTGGGGCTATGAGTGTAAAAGAAGCAAGGGTGATGACCGGAATCCTTTTTTTTACATAACTCCAGTGCAAAATACAAACAAGATAAAGCATTTTTTCAAATTTATAATCGCCGAGGTACGCTATTATAAGATAAATGTTGAGTACCGATGAATCCATTTCTGGCTGCAACCCTTGTTTGCCACTACTGAGCACGGGTCTTTCCCCATTACGAGGAAGGCTTGGAGCTTTCTTCACCGTTCTGTTCCAATTCGGGGTTTTAGAAATGTAGAAGCAGCTTGAATCAACTCTGTTCTGTTGTGTTTCAGTGGAAAGTTGTGGGTACCGGCCACACTTCTCTCTATGATTGTAACCGAGAAAGTACTATCGTTGAGTCTATCATAACATAGCAGTTGCTGCCCACACCTTTATGTGGATGGAACTAAAGACCTACCGCTGAATCCATTTCTACCGTGAAACAACTGTATTATATTTAGTTACTACGAATAGTTATTTATGATCACCTAAATAATGCAACGTGAAGTGAAGTAAAGCGTGCATAGCCCGGTGGTTAGCGTAGAACGCAAACGATTTATACAACGAAGCAAAACGGGCTCGGTTGGGTATGAGATGAGTGACCGCTAGTGGCAGAAAATTGTATGCGCGTTTCCGTGCTTCGGTGGGCACGTTTAGCCGTCGGTCCTGGTTGTGGTCGATAAATAACAGTCGTTAAACCTTGTCGGAGGAACCTTGAAACGGGTGTAATGAGGCTTTTATAAAACTGTAAAAAATGGAATACCATATACTGTTTTTGTAAGCTTTACTTTTTTAAAATAACAAAACTGATTTGACCGTTACCTTGAAACGGGTGTAATGAGGCTTTTATAAAACTAAAAAATGGAATACCATATACTGTTTTTGTAAGCTTTACTTTTTTTAAATAACAAAACTGATTTGACCGTTATTTTAGTTACATATAGGTAAAAGTTATAAATAAAACTACAAATATCAATATCTTATTTTCAGTTCAAATAACTAAACGAGTATTTAATGCAGCACTTTTAAAAAAATTGTATCTTGAAATTCTATCTGAATTTCCACTATAACTACAGTTGTATTCACAATCGCAATAAGGTTTTATTGATTATACATTTTATTAATCGTAAAATAGTAGGTACTTTAAATTTATTAAATCTTCATAAAAATAGATTACTTATTTGTTTATTAAAGCCCAAAATCTGCAACTTTTTATGGATAATTCCCATATTTTTCGTTATTTGTGAACGTACGTTTGTAGTAGCCACTTAACACCAAGTGGCTGGCCCGTACTTCATTAACATTAAAAAAATAAGAGACCCGTGCCCATTAGTGGTGCACGAAAAGGGTAGCCTTGCATGACGAATTACGTCTAAACGGAAGAAATTATATAAATAAAATATGTACTTGAGCAGCGATGGCCGAGCGGGTAAGAGCGCGGCCTCCGTCATGGATATTCCGTGATCAAAACCCGGCGCGCAGCTCTTACGAAGAACATTTTTATGTGCGTATTTATTGCTGTTGATATTTAATTACTATATTTTCAATCACCATGCTTGCCTGAGAGTTACTCATAATTACTCAAAGGCATAATATCCACCTATCCACTCTTGGCCAGCGTGGTGGACTATGGTCTACATCCCTCCCACTTTCTAGAGGAGATTTGTGCCCAGCATTGGGTCATAAGAGGGTTGAAAAAACATGTATTTCAGGTAAAATGTTAAGTCGTTATAAAAGCGGAGTAATACCAAGTAAAGTTAATTGGCAAGTAAAGGCTATGAGTACAGGTCAGTTTCTCATATGATTAGTGCTACTCGAACATCGTGAAATTGAAGTTACGGGTGACTTTAACCGACAATTAGCGTACTTGTCACTTACTTGAAGGTGGTGAAAGAGGCCCTAAGTAAATGAATAAATTAGGTATTTGATCAATTAGTGGTGAAATATGGCGAACGTAACATTTTGTAAAATCTTTGTACTTACATACCCAATTTCTCTTCAAAATAAATGCCGAAAGTTGTGCTTATTACGCGAAATTTAAAAAATCCACAAAAACACATTCAAACACGTCATTAATTGAAAATAATCCACATTATTACACAAAATTTACAAAATTGTTGCGAACCAACAGAAACTACAGGCAACGATTTACCGCCAATTAACGCAAAATTTTGTACATGAGTTTTTTTATTCCAAATTTAAAGTACGATCTATATGTAGCCAGTACAATCTTTAGATTATTTTCATATAGAATAGCCGTACAGTCAGTAATGGTAAGTTTGAACTTGTTAAACCTTGTTAATTTTTTTTATAATGATTTACGTATTTAAATAAAAGTGACCAATAATAACTAACGTAAGATGGAACTACAGATGAAAAAAGCTCATCAAAGTAAGCATATAACAGTAATATTTGCAGCTATTGATTTTATACGTACTTTATATTTTATTGTATTTATTTCATTATAATATAAATAATTTACATCACTTTAGTAAAAAAAATAATATTCTGTCATATTATTCAAAATCACTGAATTGTACCTAACTTTGAAACCTAACGTTGGTTCCTAGAAATGGCCCATACCTAAAATCCAAACGACGTAATAGCTTGAAATTTTACATTAAAAAGGGTTTGTATGAAAATTATGATTTTTTGTATAACAACACCAAAGTATTATTACTTAAATATGTACAAAATATTAGTACTTACAAACTTCCATACATTGTAATGACGTCAAAAGGAACACTCAGCCCAAACTATCACATAGAAAAATGCATTTGTATGAAAATTATTATTTTTTGTATGACCACACTGATATTTTTTGGTACCAAAATAAACAAATTGTTTGTCCTTCCAAATGCCTAGTACATTTTAATGTTCCTAAATAGCACCGACAGACTGAAATGTTGAATACAAAATAACAATTTCATGACATATTCGATACTTGAAAGATTTTGTAAGAATTTTTTTATTTTTTGTATGGCAACCCTAAAATATTTTTTCAATAAAATGTACAGTATAAATGTGTCTTGCAACGCTTCATACATTGTAATATCATTATAAAGTGGCAACAATTTGAAATTTGACTAAAAAGTATATTTTTGTATGAAAGTCGGTTTTTTTGTATGGCAACCCAAAAATATATTTTTACTGAAACATTAAACTTGTTTATGTCTATCATAAATTCAAAGTTATAATTATGCTAAATGTTGCCAACAGGCTAAAATATTCCATACAATACCCGATTTGTCGGGATAATTTTAAATACTTGTATGAAAAAAAAAAATTTTGTATGGCAACATTGAAATATTTTTGAAAAAACTTATACAGTGCAATAAGTTCTACAAACGCCTCATACCATTTGTTGACATCAAAAGGAGACAAAACCTGAAAATTTAACATACAAAAATTTGTTTGTATGAAAATCACTTTTTTTGTATGGCAACACGAAAATATTTTTCTACAAATATTTACTATTTGTGAGTATCTACAGATTAAAAGTAATTAAAATTATATTAAATAGTGCAAATAGGCTATAGTATTCGAAGCTAAATTACTTATTTTCAGGCAAATTTAATAGGGTAAAACACTTGTATGAAAACTTTTATTTTTTGTGTGGCAACACTGAGTGATTATTGCAATAATTAGTAAAGTGAAGTAGTAGCTTTAAACGCTTCATACATTGTAACAACATTGAAAGAAAACAAATGCGCGAAATCTTACATACAAAAATATATTTGTTTGGAAATTATTTTTATTGTATGGCAACATCAAAAATTTTTAGCATCAAAATTTACAATTAATTACTAACTACCAAATATTTATACACTTTTTGACGTTAGCCCACAGTAACATACTAAAATATTCGATATAAAATTTTATTGGCATGAAAAACAATTTTTGTGTATGGCAACATTGTGATTTCATATTTTTCCCATAATCACCATACTATAAGGAATAAATCTCCCATACATTGTTGATACTCCAGATTTACAGTTTTTGCTCCACTATTCGAAACATGAAGACCAGGAAAAAAATTGAAAAAAAATTCTAGCTCCCAGTGTTGCCAGGTGGTAAAGATAAAAATAGCCAAATGTCATTGAGACAGCCACTGTAAAATATCTGGGTCAATATTTTAATCAAAAATGTTTCTCCTTCTACTTTTCATGTTTTTGAATGGAAAGTTTACAAATTTGTATGAAAGAAAAAAAAATGACAAAACCTGGCAATATTTCAAGTCAAGTTACACAACCGCTTTGTACAAAGTAATCCGCTGAAACGTTGCCAACCACCAAAATTTTCACACCGAAAAATAGCATTTTTTGTTCTTTTTACAAACTGGCCACCACGGCGTCCGCCATCTTGAATAAAAAAAAACCCAACTCAATCTGTCAAAATTGAGAATACGCCAAAGCCAATAGATATAAATTGTAAAATGAACCATTAAATTCCTTGAACAAAAAACTCTCGTAAAGTTACCTCGAAAATTTAAAATTTTCAAATTCAAAAATCTCGGCGGCCATTTTGTTTTTTCATTTTTTTCTAATTTCATCGTATTTGTCGTTCCAATATCATTCGAAAACGATTCCAATATTGGGTACGTGCAGAAAACAAAAATAAAGTTGACCTGCTCAGCTCGGCCGCCATCTTGAATTTCTGACGTTTCGTATTTTTCCTATAGACACGAGAAAAAATAAAAAATATCACCCATACATTATTATTACCTCCCATGTTTACTTTTGGCTGTGTAATTCGAAATGTCGAAAAAACGGAAAAAAAAATCTAGCTCCTAGTGTTGCCAGGTGATGAAGATAAAAATGGTCAAATGTTATTGAGACAGCCCCTTAAAAATATCTGGCTCAATATTTTAATCAAAAATGTTTCTCCTTCCACTTTTCATGTTTTTGTATGGGAGGTTTCCAATTTTGTATGAAAGAAAAAAAAATTGACAAAACCTGGCAATACTTCGAGTCAAGTTACACAGCCGACCAGTACAAAGAAATCCGCTGAAATGTTGCCAACCTGGAAAAAATTAACGTCAAAAAACTCGATTTTTCGTATGTTTTACAAAATGGCCGATGTGGGTCAGCCATCTTGTTAAAAAAAATTATAGATTACAATCTGTCAAAATTGAGCATGTGCCAGAGAGAACAGTAAAAAAAGCATACTTAAATGTCAAAAACCCACAAAATGGCGACCCCGCAAACACACCTCGAAAATCGGAAAAATTCAATTTTTTGTATCTCGGCGGCCATCTTGTTTTTTCAATTTTTTCATTTTTTTTCGTTTTTCTTATCCCGCTCTCATTCGAAATCGACACCCGTTTCGGGTCGGTGCGAATAAAAAAAAAATATTCACCTGCTCAGCTCGGCCGCCATCTTGAATTTCTGACGTTTCGGATTTTTCCCATAGACACGAAAGTCAACTTATAATATCACCCATACATCATATTCACCCCCCACCACTCTCCGCTCCGTGGTAATAGACAATGTGTGAAATGGGAAAAAAAATCCTGCGACCAGTGTTGCCAGTCGAAGTCTTAAAAAATGGTCAAATGTCATTGTGGGCATCACAATACGTCTGCTAATTAATTTCTTTTATAAAAAAATCTTCTCCTTCTACTTTTCATGTTTTTGAATGGAAAGTTCAAAAAAATGTATGAAAGGAAAAAAAGTCGACCAAACCTGGCAACACTTTGAGCGGAGTCACACAATCGCCTCGAACAAAGCAACCCGATCAAATGTTGCCAACCTCGAGATATTTTCCCTCGAAAAATGGTGTTTTTCGCACTTTTTACAAAATGGCCGCCACGCATCCGCCATCTTGTTTAAAAAAATAATCACCCTCATTTTGTTAGATTTCAGGGCATTTCCAAGCCATTTTAGAAAAAATATCAAAAATGTATTTAAAAACCACCGAATGACAGCTCCTCAAACACACCTCGAAAAGGGCAAAAATTTAACCAAACGTATCCGCGCCGCCATCTTGAATTTCCAAAAACGACTACTTTTTTCGTATTTTTCATCCCAAAATTATTCGAAAACGACACCCATATTGGGCATAGGGAAATAAATAAAAAATTTGACATTTCAAACTCGGCCGCCATCTTGAATTTTTTAATTTCGAAATTTTTCCTTTATTCCCAAGAGGGGATAGGGGAAACCCCTCATACATCACTTTGACCGTATCGAGCTCCTTGGGGGAGAGGGGGGGCGGTGAAAAAGGAATCCTTTTAAGATTATATAATATAACTAGGTTGCGCGTGTTGCGCTCGCAGCAAGCTGCTCGCGTGGCATCCTTTTTGTCGTATATTTGAATAAAATTTTTAGCTAGTTATATAATGATATGGCAGCAATTGATATCTTTGTTTTCAGACAAACAACCAAATGATCTATCAACGACAAACTATTATCTATAATTAGAGAATAAAAATCGTTAAAACATCTTTCACGCATTAAAAAGTCATCATTTTAGTGGTGACAATGATTCATTGACGTCAGGGCCTCTTGCTGGTTAACCGAGTAGTGAAGTGAGGAGTATTCCAAACTGTCTATCTTATATACCCATGTGACGCAATGGTGACCATGCTGGATTGCCGGTCAGACGGTCCCAGGTTGGATTCCCCGCGAAGCAGAAATTTGAATGATTAATTTAAAATTTCTGGTCTCGATCTGTTTGTGTTTCTGTTTTTGTGTGTGTGTATCGATGGTTCCCACGACACAGGGTATGTCTATCCTACTGTGGGGCTATGAGTGTAAAAGAAGCAAGGGTGATGACCGGAATCCTTTTTTTTACATAACTCCAGTGCAAAATACAAACAAGATAAAGCATTTTTTCAAATTTATAATCGCCGAGGTACGCTATTATAAGATAAATGTTGAGTACCGATGAATCCATTTCTGGCTGCAACCCTTGTTTGCCACTACTGAGCACGGGTCTTTCCCCATTACGAGGAAGGCTTGGAGCTTTCTTCACCGTTCTGTTCCAATTCGGGGTTTTAGAAATGTAGAAGCAGCTTGAATCAACTCTGTTCTGTTGTGTTTCAGTGGAAAGTTGTGGGTACCGGCCACACTTCTCTCTATGATTGTAACCGAGAAAGTACTATCGTTGAGTCTATCATAACATAGCAGTTGCTGCCCACACCTTTATGTGGATGGAACTAAAGACCTACCGCTGAATCCATTTCTACCGTGAAACAACTGTATTATATTTAGTTACTACGAATAGTTATTTATGATCACCTAAATAATGCAACGTGAAGTGAAGTAAAGCGTGCATAGCCCGGTGGTTAGCGTAGAACGCAAACGATTTATACAACGAAGCAAAACGGGCTCGGTTGGGTATGAGATGAGTGACCGCTAGTGGCAGAAAATTGTATGCGCGTTTCCGTGCTTCGGTGGGCACGTTTAGCCGTCGGTCCTGGTTGTGGTCGATAAATAACAGTCGTTAAACCTTGTCGGAGGAACCTTGAAACGGGTGTAATGAGGCTTTTATAAAACTGTAAAAAATGGAATACCATATACTGTTTTTGTAAGCTTTACTTTTTTAAAATAACAAAACTGATTTGACCGTTACCTTGAAACGGGTGTAATGAGGCTTTTATAAAACTAAAAAATGGAATACCATATACTGTTTTTGTAAGCTTTACTTTTTTTAAATAACAAAACTGATTTGACCGTTATTTTAGTTACATATAGGTAAAAGTTATAAATAAAACTACAAATATCAATATCTTATTTTCAGTTCAAATAACTAAACGAGTATTTAATGCAGCACTTTTAAAAAAATTGTATCTTGAAATTCTATCTGAATTTCCACTATAACTACAGTTGTATTCACAATCGCAATAAGGTTTTATTGATTATACATTTTATTAATCGTAAAATAGTAGGTACTTTAAATTTATTAAATCTTCATAAAAATAGATTACTTATTTGTTTATTAAAGCCCAAAATCTGCAACTTTTTATGGATAATTCCCATATTTTTCGTTATTTGTGAACGTACGTTTGTAGTAGCCACTTAACACCAAGTGGCTGGCCCGTACTTCATTAACATTAAAAAAATAAGAGACCCGTGCCCATTAGTGGTGCACGAAAAGGGTAGCCTTGCATGACGAATTACGTCTAAACGGAAGAAATTATATAAATAAAATATGTACTTGAGCAGCGATGGCCGAGCGGGTAAGAGCGCGGCCTCCGTCATGGATATTCCGTGATCAAAACCCGGCGCGCAGCTCTTACGAAGAACATTTTTATGTGCGTATTTATTGCTGTTGATATTTAATTACTATATTTTCAATCACCATGCTTGCCTGAGAGTTACTCATAATTACTCAAAGGCATAATATCCACCTATCCACTCTTGGCCAGCGTGGTGGACTATGGTCTACATCCCTCCCACTTTCTAGAGGAGATTTGTGCCCAGCATTGGGTCATAAGAGGGTTGAAAAAACATGTATTTCAGGTAAAATGTTAAGTCGTTATAAAAGCGGAGTAATACCAAGTAAAGTTAATTGGCAAGTAAAGGCTATGAGTACAGGTCAGTTTCTCATATGATTAGTGCTACTCGAACATCGTGAAATTGAAGTTACGGGTGACTTTAACCGACAATTAGCGTACTTGTCACTTACTTGAAGGTGGTGAAAGAGGCCCTAAGTAAATGAATAAATTAGGTATTTGATCAATTAGTGGTGAAATATGGCGAACGTAACATTTTGTAAAATCTTTGTACTTACATACCCAATTTCTCTTCAAAATAAATGCCGAAAGTTGTGCTTATTACGCGAAATTTAAAAAATCCACAAAAACACATTCAAACACGTCATTAATTGAAAATAATCCACATTATTACACAAAATTTACAAAATTGTTGCGAACCAACAGAAACTACAGGCAACGATTTACCGCCAATTAACGCAAAATTTTGTACATGAGTTTTTTTATTCCAAATTTAAAGTACGATCTATATGTAGCCAGTACAATCTTTAGATTATTTTCATATAGAATAGCCGTACAGTCAGTAATGGTAAGTTTGAACTTGTTAAACCTTGTTAATTTTTTTTATAATGATTTACGTATTTAAATAAAAGTGACCAATAATAACTAACGTAAGATGGAACTACAGATGAAAAAAGCTCATCAAAGTAAGCATATAACAGTAATATTTGCAGCTATTGATTTTATACGTACTTTATATTTTATTGTATTTATTTCATTATAATATAAATAATTTACATCACTTTAGTAAAAAAAATAATATTCTGTCATATTATTCAAAATCACTGAATTGTACCTAACTTTGAAACCTAACGTTGGTTCCTAGAAATGGCCCATACCTAAAATCCAAACGACGTAATAGCTTGAAATTTTACATTAAAAAGGGTTTGTATGAAAATTATGATTTTTTGTATAACAACACCAAAGTATTATTACTTAAATATGTACAAAATATTAGTACTTACAAACTTCCATACATTGTAATGACGTCAAAAGGAACACTCAGCCCAAACTATCACATAGAAAAATGCATTTGTATGAAAATTATTATTTTTTGTATGACCACACTGATATTTTTTGGTACCAAAATAAACAAATTGTTTGTCCTTCCAAATGCCTAGTACATTTTAATGTTCCTAAATAGCACCGACAGACTGAAATGTTGAATACAAAATAACAATTTCATGACATATTCGATACTTGAAAGATTTTGTAAGAATTTTTTTATTTTTTGTATGGCAACCCTAAAATATTTTTTCAATAAAATGTACAGTATAAATGTGTCTTGCAACGCTTCATACATTGTAATATCATTATAAAGTGGCAACAATTTGAAATTTGACTAAAAAGTATATTTTTGTATGAAAGTCGGTTTTTTTGTATGGCAACCCAAAAATATATTTTTACTGAAACATTAAACTTGTTTATGTCTATCATAAATTCAAAGTTATAATTATGCTAAATGTTGCCAACAGGCTAAAATATTCCATACAATACCCGATTTGTCGGGATAATTTTAAATACTTGTATGAAAAAAAAAAATTTTGTATGGCAACATTGAAATATTTTTGAAAAAACTTATACAGTGCAATAAGTTCTACAAACGCCTCATACCATTTGTTGACATCAAAAGGAGACAAAACCTGAAAATTTAACATACAAAAATTTGTTTGTATGAAAATCACTTTTTTTGTATGGCAACACGAAAATATTTTTCTACAAATATTTACTATTTGTGAGTATCTACAGATTAAAAGTAATTAAAATTATATTAAATAGTGCAAATAGGCTATAGTATTCGAAGCTAAATTACTTATTTTCAGGCAAATTTAATAGGGTAAAACACTTGTATGAAAACTTTTATTTTTTGTGTGGCAACACTGAGTGATTATTGCAATAATTAGTAAAGTGAAGTAGTAGCTTTAAACGCTTCATACATTGTAACAACATTGAAAGAAAACAAATGCGCGAAATCTTACATACAAAAATATATTTGTTTGGAAATTATTTTTATTGTATGGCAACATCAAAAATTTTTAGCATCAAAATTTACAATTAATTACTAACTACCAAATATTTATACACTTTTTGACGTTAGCCCACAGTAACATACTAAAATATTCGATATAAAATTTTATTGGCATGAAAAACAATTTTTGTGTATGGCAACATTGTGATTTCATATTTTTCCCATAATCACCATACTATAAGGAATAAATCTCCCATACATTGTTGATACTCCAGATTTACAGTTTTTGCTCCACTATTCGAAACATGAAGACCAGGAAAAAAATTGAAAAAAAATTCTAGCTCCCAGTGTTGCCAGGTGGTAAAGATAAAAATAGCCAAATGTCATTGAGACAGCCACTGTAAAATATCTGGGTCAATATTTTAATCAAAAATGTTTCTCCTTCTACTTTTCATGTTTTTGAATGGAAAGTTTACAAATTTGTATGAAAGAAAAAAAAATGACAAAACCTGGCAATATTTCAAGTCAAGTTACACAACCGCTTTGTACAAAGTAATCCGCTGAAACGTTGCCAACCACCAAAATTTTCACACCGAAAAATAGCATTTTTTGTTCTTTTTACAAACTGGCCACCACGGCGTCCGCCATCTTGAATAAAAAAAAACCCAACTCAATCTGTCAAAATTGAGAATACGCCAAAGCCAATAGATATAAATTGTAAAATGAACCATTAAATTCCTTGAACAAAAAACTCTCGTAAAGTTACCTCGAAAATTTAAAATTTTCAAATTCAAAAATCTCGGCGGCCATTTTGTTTTTTCATTTTTTTCTAATTTCATCGTATTTGTCGTTCCAATATCATTCGAAAACGATTCCAATATTGGGTACGTGCAGAAAACAAAAATAAAGTTGACCTGCTCAGCTCGGCCGCCATCTTGAATTTCTGACGTTTCGTATTTTTCCTATAGACACGAGAAAAAATAAAAAATATCACCCATACATTATTATTACCTCCCATGTTTACTTTTGGCTGTGTAATTCGAAATGTCGAAAAATCGGAAAAAAAATTCTAGCTCCTAGTGTTGCCAGGTGATGAAAATAAAAATAGTCAAATGTCATTAAGACAGCCACTCAAAAATATCTGGCTCAATATTTTAATCAAAAATGTTTCTCCTTCCACTTTTCATGTTTTTGTATGGGAGGTTTCCAATTTTGTATGAAAGAAAATAAAATTGACAAAACCTGGCAACACTTCGAGTCAAGTTACACATCCGATCAGAACAATAAAATCCGCTGAAATGTTGCCAACCTGGAAAAAAATCACGTCAAAAAACTCGATTTTTCGTATGTTTTACAAAATGGCCGATGTGGGTCAGCCATCTTGTTTAAAAAAATAATAGATTCCAATCTGTCAAAATTGAGCATGTGCCAGAAACAAAAGTGAAAAAAACATAATTAAATGTCAAAAACCCACAAAATGGCGACCCCGCAAACACACCTCGAAAATCGGAAAAATTCAATTTTATGTATCTCGGCGGCCATCTTGTTTTTTCAATTTTTTCAATTTTTTTCGTTTTTTTCGTCCCACTTTTATTCGAAACCGACACCCATCTTGGGTCGGTCCGAATAAAAAAAAAATATTCACCTGCTCAGCTCGGCCGCCATCTTGAATTTCTGACGTTTCGGATTTTTCCCATAGACACGATAGTCAACCAATAATATCACCCATACATCATATTCACCCCCCACCACTCCCCGCTCCGTGGTAATAGACAATGTGTGAAATGGGAAAAAAATTCCTGCGGCCAGTGTTGCCAGTCGACGTCTTCAAAAATGGTCAAATGTCATTGAAGACATCACAATGCGTCTGCCAATAAAACATTTTCATTAAAAAATCTTCTCCTTCTACTTTTCATGTTTTTGAATGGAAAGTTCAAAAAAATGTATGAAAGGAAAAAAAGTCGACCAAACCTGGCAACACTTTGAATAAAGTCCCACAATCGCCTGGAACAAAGCAACCCGATCAAATGTTGCCAACCTCGAGATATTTCCCCTCGAAAAATGGTGTTTTTCAAACTTTTTACAAAATGGCCGCCACACGTCCGCCATCTTATTTAAAAAATTTACCACCCTCATTTCGCCAAAATTCAGGGTATTTCCAAGACATTTTAGAAAAAAATAAAAAAAACATGTCAAAAATCCACAGAATGACAGCTCCTCAAACACACCTCGAAAAGGGCAAAAATTTAAACAAACATATCCGCGCCGCCATCTTGAATTTCCAAAAACGGCCATTTTTTCGTATTTCCCACTCCAAAATTATTCGAAAACGACACCCATATTGGGCATAGAGAAATAAATAAAAAATTTGACATTTCAAACTCGGCCGCCATCTTGAATTTTTAAATTTCGAAATTTTTCCGTTACTCCCGAGAGGGGATAGGGGAAAACCCTCATACATCACTTGAACCGTATCAGCCTCCTTGGGGGAGAGGGGGGGCGGTGAAAAACGAATCCTTTTAAGATTATATAATATAATGATTAACTGCATTAATTGCTATTAATACAATTATTGAGTACAATGAACGTAATTTCTTGTTTTTATTTTATTTTATTTAAGAGCTTTCGATAAATATAAACTACATTGTACATTATACAGATAATTAAATAATGTGTTAAAGAATGTAATTTATAGTAATATTTTTAGAAAATTTATAGTACTTTTGTACTTGTAAGAAAGCGTGAGGACACGCTATAAGCAGGATGGCCGAGCTGTTAGCTTTTATTTATTTATGAAGAATATTGTATTAGCTAATTCCGTATTATTATGATATTTTTAGTAGCGGTAATTCCATTGTTCCGTTTCCGACACGTCAGTTAATTATAGCCAACTTCCGGTCACATGAATTGTCGTTATTTTCTCCGACCAAGCTGCAAGCATTCGTGTTGGAAACACTGAGGGATCGAGACGTGGCTAAGGAAAAGCATTAGTAAAGAGTAAAAGTATTAGCGCGTAGATAAAATAATAAGTGAAACAAGTAAAGGATTGAAGGAATAATAGTTAAGTTGATTGTTAATATGTAAGTACTCCATTTTTGTTCTGTTGGTGGTTTATTCGTTCTTGAAATATTTACATATGTGATTTGTATACTGCATAACTACGAAATATACGTGCCATTGTAAAGTGTTTTATCTTTTATTTAACAAAAACCCGCATTCTGAGCTGTGAGCCAACATGATGTAGGTATGTAGGTGATTCTGTATTAATACGATATGTACCATGTTTATATATATAATTTTTCTGTATGTGTGTTGACAGTGAAATCCTCCTAAACGGCTGGACCGATTTTAATGATTTTTTTTGTGTGTGTTCCAATGGATTCGAGGATGGTTTTGATTCACTATTTGTTCCACTGGAAATTGTTTTTTATTTTATTTATATGTAGTTTCCCCATATAAATTGTTCCTACCTTTCAAACGTTTGTATTTCATGCCGTGTCGTTCTAAACTTTGACACAGTCAGAATAACAGGATAGTTCGTATGTTTCTATTTGTTTTATATTTTTGTGAAATATGAAATCTCTTTAATATAATAAGAAAATAAATCCCCCTTCATTACTTTTAAGGCAGGATATCGTTTGCACCCAGCGGAGCTGGCCCGGGCCACTAGTTTTGTATAAATATTATGAGACGTAAAACATTCACTTATGTGTAAAATACCTACTCTAAATATTTGATACATTTTGAGTGCTGAATACTTGAAAAATATAAAACAAAGACAATTCTCATGCGATTTTATCACGTGTACGATGTCCCTAATTCTATTGCTAGTCGATCTGTCCGTTCAATTGAAATTTCCGTACAAAGAACTTCCATTACTAACAAAATGTTCTTGAAACTTTTCACCTGACTCTGAAGCTGAAGTAGTCAGTTTGTATCATTCTAAATTCTTATTTTTTTTATTTGAATGGCACAAAAATTATGTTTCGAAGCGAGGCGCTATGCCGTCTCTACTGAAGGGTGAGTCAGACGGCAGACGACCATGCAGGACACGTGGTGTTAAGTGATCGCTGCATCCCATGGACATTTACATACGGTTGCTTGCTTACCTATGCTTGCTTGAGGTTTCAAGCAAGCATAGGTAAGTCTTGTCTGAGGTCGTATGCTGCTACTCCGGAGGCTGGTGGTCGCCTCGGGTAAGAGTGGCCGGCAACTGCACCTTTCTACCGAAACACAATAGAATTAGTTCACGGCAGAAGTGGGTGCAGCGGTGGTACCTACTTTCCCGGGTGAACCTTAATAGTTCTACCACTTACAAAATAATCTCAAACTGCAGCAATTTGACGACAACTTTAAATTGTTCGAAATGATTATATATGTAAAATAGAGACGGTGACAGACATAGAGTTTTGTTTTATAATAATATGAATTTTCAATCAGTTCACAAAAGTACCAACATAAAAGAAGTATGTACTAACGATAATGCTCTAGTAGTTCAGTCGCTAGGTTAACGCGATGTACCTAAGAAAAAAGTATAGATGGGCTTACAGACTGTCACCATGTTTCTAGAACGTTGAAATTAACGTCTTATATTTATTATTACTCTTTTCTATGGAATAGAAGGAAGTTTAATAAGAAATGCATGTTAAATTCTACAGCTACGAGATCGGTCCAGGCGATTTTGTCATGTTGTTACTAATCCGATTGCAGGTCGTGCCATCCGTTCAACCGGAATTTACGTACAAAGAAGTTCCATTATTGACAATATTTCACCTGCATCTTCCTGGGTCTGAAATGTTCAAAAAGCTTGATATGTCATCCAATTTAATACAATACAAAACAGTTTACACTTTATAGAAACACATTGTTTTAACACGTTGTTTCATCTACAGTAACAAAAACGCATAAGGCAATTTTTGTCACGGTGTACGAAATATCACTAAATATATTGCAAGCATTAATGATCGTTCTTTTGGACAAAGAACTTCGATTACTGACAAAAAGTTCTAAAAAATGTAACTTTCCCGTTAAAAATGGGATGGTTATCATCTCAATTTGATGAATGTCGGAGAGTAATCATCTGGTAAAAATATGAAAGTCTTAAAATAAATTAAAATTATATTTTAAAATCTGTCGTTTGTGATCTAGATTCCATGGCGGCAGGTTTCAAAAAACGTAGATACCTATAAATATACCTTATTTTTGAAAATTCTTCAGCGTTAAACGCTTAATAATTGCACAGATCTGACGCGAAAATAATTACCTCAAGAAAATCCTTGCACAGATCATTCACATATTTGGATCATGAAAATATCAGTTTTCATTTTAGAATATTCAGTTAAAACAATCTATTAAATACCGTTATAAGCTCTAAAAGCAAGTTTCTTAATATAACATGGCTTATAGCAAGAATACTTCAGATCTTAATGATGGTAAATGTTGGCTAATTCGTGTATTACTCACAAATCCTTTACAATATACCTTCTTCAAAATACACAAATATGTAGATATTCTAGTTTTATAACTTTGAACTTAATATTTCAAAGAATTTTCTATTTTTATATTAATCCATTAATAGTTACGAAAACTAAATTAAAATTAACTTCTTGTTTCTGAACTTCTGTTTTAGGGAAAAATCCTTAAATAAAACAAGGGTTAAATATTACGAAGTTTGAAGCAAAAGGTCATAAATTTATATTGCTTCAAACATTTCTGTCTTGGATATGATTTTAAATTCCATTGCTATCAAATTACTCAGAAGAGAACGTTTTACCGCCAAGCCTTCCGTTGAAAGCTGTATCTACTCGTAAATGAGTAGTAATTATAATTATAAAGTTGAAACCCCTATAAATTTCGATATAATGATATAAATTTTACGTACATTGTTTAGTTACCGATTATTGTCATTTGATTGTATGTAAAGGCTTGCTAAATTAATGGAAAAATATCAGTAGGGGTACAGCGATATTAAAAGTACTAGAAATTTCTATGCAGAAGTTATTAATAAACGGATGAGTAGCAAATAAGACAAGATTTATTAAATTCATACTATTCTACGGAATTGTGGGCTAGTGCATAATACAAAAAAAAACATAACGTAAACATAAAAAAAATATAATAACGAGTACCTAGCAAGCAGTGAGATAATCCCGGTAACATTTTGTTATCCAAACCTTAATATATATATTATTCTTCTGTACGTGAGTTGACAGTGAACTCCTCCTAAAGGGCTGGACCGATTTTGATGAATTTTTTGTGTGTGTTCAAGTGGATTCGAGAATGGTTTAGATTCACAATAAAATTTGTTCCACTGGAAATTGTTTTTTTTTTCTTTATTTTATTTATAAGTATTTCCCCATTCCCCAATTGTTCCTACCTGTCAAACGTTTGTATTTCGTGCCGTTTCGTTCTAAACTTTGACACAGTCAGAATAACAGGACAGTTCGTATGTCACCATTTTTTTATATGTTTGTTTGACAGTAACATGAAATCTCTTTAAGATAATAAAAAACAGACCCTCTTTCAATAGATTTAAGGCAAGACAACGTGTGCACCCGGGCGGAGCTAGGCCAGGCCATTATTATTTTTTTAAATTATCTAAAACAACGTTGCTTATTTGGATGTCCCCTTTTGAATTGAGTGCTACGCTTCAGTATTTATTTAAAAACTTTATTATACCTCAAATGTTGTGGTACAATAGGCGAGCTTAATGCCAAATGGCATTATCTACCAGCTTACCTAAGGGAGTCAAGTCTTATACATTTGACATCAATTAATAAGATGTCTCCTTACGAATGTTGACATTTTTATTTCCGTATGTAGTGTTTTTTTTATTAAATGAAAAAGCTAACAAAACAGAGGCTATTTTGTACCTATCAATAGATCATTGAAGCATTGCCCCATTCTCACTACATTGGGCTAATACCGGTTTACGCAGCGAGCACTAAAACTTTCCTACCGCTCATGTTTTTATTTAGTGGTGACATTAAATTAAATTTTTGTCCTCTTTTGTACAGAGTGTTACGCCATATTTATTAGTCCTTTGTTAAATTGACATAAATTGTGTACCGTACAACGGGTGTTTACATTTTCTTTCGAAATGTCGTTTTAGATAAATTAGCAGACTCAAAAGCAGGCTATGAGAAACAGAGTGGTCGTTGAGGCGATTGTTGATGAGATTTTTAAATACTGTTAAGCAAACATGTGTTGGAATATCGGTAAATTAAAGACGAGACTTGATCATAATATCCTTTTATTCGCACGTTAACTAATTTCACTGTACCTTTAGAACACAAACGTTTAACTTGGTAGTTCGATTATGATTGCCCCTTCTATCTCAGTGGCAAGGTGAGGTAAAGTGAAAATCGTACCATATTTTTTCACATCCGGTATTTTTAAAAATCTTACTGTTATCGAAAGTCATAATTGAACTATCAAATTATTACAACCATGTTAAAATGAGTTTACTAAAACATAAAAATGTTCCCAAAATACAAACTAAAATAGACATATTTTACACCATGTTAAACAATAATTAATATTAAAAAGCATTTATTTATCTGCGGACTTCCGCCAATTTTATATTTTAACTTAGGAATTACTTCTTATTTATGACAAATATATAAAGAGAACATAAAAATAATCTACAAAATACCCAAAACTTCTTTTTAATTCAAATATGAATTTTTATTATGCTAACAACTCGTCCATCCTGACAAGTTTCGCGTCCTCGCGAAAAAAATAATCTCAAATCTCTCAAAAGAACTTTAGATTACACACTTCATTAAATAATAATATTGCCGAATTATTGAAATCAAAACATTTAAGATTTTAAATAATGCATAATCAGTAAATATTTTCTATAAATTTATGTATGTATACGGAATATAAAGTAAATTAAAATTACAGAATGACTACACAAATTGTATCTTCCAATAATTAATTATTCTACGAGTACATTTACCAAATCTAGACAGCGGTTGTAGTGCACATTGCACTTGATGTTATTTTTTTGCTCACGGCATACATATTTATTTAATGCATATTACACTGTTTGCTCATAGCAGAATATGTCAAGCGCACATTGCACTGCACTTCAAAGTAGGTATTGTCGCTCATAGCGATATATGTCGTCAAGCGCACGTTGCGCGTCACGTCACGCGCACAATGCGCTTCAAAGTATTGTAGCTCATAGCAGTTTATGTCATTATGCGCACGTTGCGCTTCATGTCATGCGCACATTGCGCTTCGAAGTATTGTCGCTCATAGCAGTATGTTATGTACACATTGCACTTTAATTTTGGGTCTACACTCTCGCTCATAGCAGTGTAGATGTAAAAGAGAAAAATCAATACATTTCATTTTTGTAAATATTTATGCAAAAGATATAACTCTTATAGTTATTGCTTCACACTAATCAAACTTAATACTTAGTTACATATGTAATAGTCGTTTAAATCACATTTTTGTAAATATTTATGCAAAAGATATAACTCTTATAGTTATTGCTTCACACTAATCAAACTTAATACTTAGTAACATATGTAATAGTCGTTTAAATCACATTTTTGTAAATATTTATGCAAAAGATAACTCTCATAATTATTGCTTCACACTAGTCAGACTAAATAAATAGTAACATTATTAGACTTTATTGTACTTTCATATTGCAAATAAATACAATTAGTTATACTCATTTATTTGTACACTCAATCCTAATCCTATATCTACATATATTCCTACCTATTCATCAACACTTTCGCTACTGGATGATTCACTGTTTTTATTATCAAAACAAAGCCACGGGTGAATTTTGTCTACAGAAAATATACCCCTATACTTAGACGACCCTTTTTTTGTAATAGGCGTATCTTCTACTTCATACCTATCGTGTTCTAAAACTTTCGTTATTCTGTACGGTCCTAAACATTTCGGTAATAGCTTCTTACTCTTACCTACAGTATGTGTTACTCTTTCAACTCTAACCAAATCCCCAACTTTAAACTCATTTGGTTTCTTCCTTTTCCTATCGTACCTACTCTTTTGATTTTCTTGGTATTTTTGTGTGCGTTTATCTACTTCATCTCTAATCTTACGTAATCTTTCATTATTAGAATATAACTGATCTTCATCATGAATATTTTCAGCTATATCTTCATTTATGTCGGACGCTAAACCTCCTTCATTTATACCAGTAAGCCTTAAGCCGAACAAAACCTCAGAGGGAGTCTTACCGGTACCTTTGTTAATGGTGTTATTTAATCCCCACTGTACTTGCAATAGCCTGTCATCCCATTGATTTTCATCTTTACCGTGGTTTTGTGCAGCTAAAGAATCTAAAATGGTTCGGTTATACCGTTCCACCTGACCATTTGCTCTAGGTGACGCGACTGCATTTTTTATATGATGGACTCCTACTTCAGAAAGAAAAGATTTGAACTTCGAACTTGTAAATGACGTGCCTCTATCACTAATCAGTCGTTTAGGTACCCCGAACGTCCCAAAATAGTCTCTAAGAACTGCAATGGTTGAAGTAGACTTTGTACTCTTCACAGCTCTTAAAACAATAAATTTTGTAAATGACTCTACAATAACCAAAATGTAACAATTTCTTCTTTTAGATTTTACGAATGGGCCGACATGATCAATGTGAATAGTGTGGAATGGTACAGTTTCTTTAGGTATTGGGTGAAGGAATCCCTGTTTTTTTCCTGCCGGTAGTTTATTATGAGCACACTCCAGACACGAATTTACATATTTTTTTACAAACTTGCGCATACGAGGGAACCAATATTGTTGTTTTATTTTATCTAATGTTTTATCAAATGCAAAATGACCGATTTCGTCGTGATTTTTCTGAAGTATTTGCCATCTGCAGCCCTTCGGTACAACCCATCTTAACCCGTCCTCAGTTATCCTATACACCCTATCACGTTTCAGAGTAAAATTTTTACGTATCTCTATCATGTTATCAAATTCTTTGTCAGAAAGGATTTTTTTAATACGCTGAATTTCTGAATCCTCTGACTGTACAGTTGTTAGCCAGTCATCAGTAACAGTCATGACGTCAAATTTGTCAATGGCCTGGATTATCCCTGCATTTTCAATCATTGGATTCCTACTCAATGCGTCAACGTGAATCATGCCCTTGCCTGATTTGTACACTATGTTGCAATCATACTCCTGAATTAAACTCCACCATCGCGCGACTCTTGGTACCATGTCTCGTTTTAAAAACGTTGCCCTAAGTGAATTACAATCTGTCATAATGGTGAAGTTTAACCCAATGACGTATGTTCTAAATTTAACTAAAGCGGCAATTACAGCGAGAGTCTCTAACTCATACGATGAAAAATGGGACTCTTCAGGCGAGGTCTGTCTACTATAATAAGCAACAGGTTTAAAGACACCATCAATTTGTTTTTGTAATAATACACTACCTATACCATGTTTGCTGGCGTCTGTATGTATTTGAGTTTCAAATTTGGGGTTATATAGTGCTAAAACGGGCCTCGAAATAAGTGCATTTTTTAACTTATCAAACGCTTCCTCCTGAGCTTCAGACCAAACCCAAACAGAGTTTTTTTTAAGTAATTTTGTAAGAGGTCTTGCTATCTCACCAAAGCTCCTAATGAAACGTCTAAAGAAACTAGCTAGACCAATAAACTGTCTTACATTGTGTACATCTTTTGGCTTGGGGAAATTTTTGACACATTCAATTTTCTTGATACCTGGTCGAACTCCTTCACCAAAAATTTCGAACCCAAGGTAATCAACCTGATTTTGGAAGAAATAACATTTTTGCGGTTTTAATGTTAATCCTGCCTTTCTGAACCTTTGCAGTACGATTTCTAACCTCTCTATACCATCTTCAAATGACTTACTCGGTACCAACACATCGTCCATATACGCTAGCGCGATATCGTGACGTAAATTTCCTAAAACCAAATTGATAGTTCGCTGAAAAACTGAAGGTGCATTTGATAAGCCAAAAGGCATTCTGTTAAATTCGAACTGACCATCGGGTGTTACAAAAGAGCTTTTACTCTTGCTTTCCTCAGCCAGCGGAATTTGATAATAACCCGAAACCAAGTCTAATGCACAAAAATAATTATTTCCAGCTAAACGATCAATTTGGTCTTCTATACGAGGGAGAGGGTAATGTTGTTTTATAGTTCTTCTATTAAGAGCACGATAATCAACACAAAGACGTTTATCGCCAGTTTTCTTCTTAACTAACAAAACAGGGCTCGCATATGGTGATTGAGATTCTCTTATAATGTCATATTTTAATAATTCGTCGATCATTCTTCTCACTTCTTCTCGTTCCGAGTGGCTTAACTTATATGGGCGATACACGACCGGTTCACAATCTTTCAACTGAATATTCATTTCTACCACCGTGGTATGTCCTAGTTCAGATAAATCTTTCGCGAAACAGTCACGGAACCGATTTAAAACTGCAAGTAATATTAGTTTTTGATTATTGTTTAAATTTTTATTAATATTAAGGTCGTCAAAAGTGAGCGGAGCTTTTCGTGGTTCATGATTTTGATTTTGAACACCTTGAATTTTATTAATATTTTTAGCCTCAGGGTTAATTTGAATAGTACTGGCACGAGCTAATATTTGCCCTTCTTTAAATCGAATCAATTTATTATCATTATTAAGAATAGTTAAGTAACCAGTACCGTTTTTAACATTTAAAAATCCAATTACTATACTGTAGTTTAAGCGATGACCACTTTCAATAAAAATAGTTCCGTTAAAACTAGGATCAGTAATTACCTTCACTGATATACAACCTTCAGCCATAATAGTTTTATAACATTTTAAAACCAGTCGTATATCGCCCTTAATTCGCTTATCAGTAATTATCAGGTCTTTATGTGATTTAAATACCCATATGTGCGGTTGTTCTGTAGCAGTCTGTCCAATTAGTACGTCATAGCTTAGATAATTATCCGGAACTACTACGGCCTCAACGTCAATTTTAACACTATCAATTATTAACGAAATTTTAGTTTTACCAACAGCTTTAACGTAAGTATTACCAAACCCTTTTAGAGATGGCAAATTATTCACTTGCCATTTGTCACGTGATGTGATGCTTTCCATAGAGGACTCTTTTACTAAAGTACACTGACTTCCAAAGTCAACGTACCCTTTCAACCGCACATTATCAACATATACGAACTTGATAAATTTATCATCCATTTCGCGGTCAACATGTCTCACCAATTCGTCATCTAGTCACAAAGTCTTAACCTCATTTTTGTTTACCCAAACGCTCCTATTGCACGCGGGATCGTTATGGCCAATACGTTCACACTTTTGGCATTTAATAATAGGTTTTTTACAAGCTGACACAACATGACCAATTTCGTGACAGTTAAAACATTTCATAATTCGGCTCGAGTCGTTTCTTATAGGTCTACGCGAATTTTCAGTTACAGAACGTACCGGTTTCTTAATAAACTTATCCGATTGTTCATGTTTGACACCCCTCAAATAGCCTAACAATTTATCAGCATCCTCAAAACCTACTGCCTCAGCCCCGTACCGAACCGACCTATCATCTATTCCATATACAATGCAGTCGATAGCGTTCCTACCTACTATACCACATCGATTCAATGCTATTAACTTTTCATAATAATATTCCTCTAAATCATCCCCAAACTTAGCTCTCTTAGCCAACATCTCTGTAAGCAAATGACCATAGTTTTCGTACGATGGAAAAGCAATCTTAAGTTTTTCAACCCATTCATCCCATGTAAGCAATACTGATGGTTGTCCTTCGTACCACTTCTTTGCTGTACCAACTAACTTAGGAAGTGCATAGTGGGCAGTTTGTTTACTATCCCAGCCATAAATCTCGGAGCATTCTTTCACTTTATTTAGCCAAGTAAAAATAGTTTGGTTCTTCGATTTAGGATCAAACTCAGGTATAACGTTGTTATTAGTAAATCTATCCTTACTTTGTGGATTTATGGCCGCCATAGTTTGCAAGGATTCTTTTATACACTTTAGTAACTCAGTATTAACATCATTAATAATCGGAGGCTGTGGCGTCACAGATGCAACTCCACCCGGAATACTTTGATGGATTGGACTAAACGATCTGTTATTGCTTATTTCACAAGGAGTCTGCAGTCTGTCACGCCTCTGCCTACTATTACTACGATTCTTAAAGCTACCTAATGGTTCATGCCGTCGCGTGTCCATTGGTGACGTCCGTGACGTACGGTGTTGTAATGGTGGTGTGATGACTGACCTGCTTCTACTTCTTGCCTGTGAGTCCATTCTCGAAGGTGTCCTAGACATGCGTCCAACTGGAGAACGCCCCTCATCACGGGACGGTGCTGGCGACCGACGACTTTGCTTCAATCTACGCGAAGGTATCCGGGATCGACTGCGGCCCGACGATCCTCTTATCTCAGTATCTCGATGCCTCGTGGTTGACCCCCGCCTCTCAGACCGGTCATTGGGCATCTCCATGCAATTGTAAAATCAGTACAATTTCCAACGACCTGAAAAAGTTAAAGCAACCAACAATACCTATTGTATATCTTAAAAATAGGAATGAAAAAAAATCTATACAAGAAAATAATTGTTTTATTAACTAGTCAAGCTGAATAATACTTGAATTTGTTACTTCCTGAGTAAAATTTATTACAGGACGGCCAAACAATAGTATTCATGCACATCATATACATTATTAAACTTTCAATTTAACCATCGCAATAAAATATTAACATTTAAATAGGTTAAAGTCAATACCATTAAGTACTACCATTAAGTTTCCGATTTCGTATAAAAATAGCAAGCCTAACTAACGACGAGTATGTATTGATGTGATAAAATTATCGAAAGTGGACGCATAAGCGTCAAATACTAAAGATATTTTATAATTTAGTAGCTATTTACTGTATTTCCACATAAAAATGCTTTTTATTTATTAATCTTATTAATTAAAAACTTTTTTTTTTTAAATATAATCTCACTTGTTATAAAAATAATACTGAGTAATAGAAATAAAATCGATAGCAAAATTAACTAATAACGTACCTTTCTGCGGGCGCAGGATTACACCAGAGCGGTAGCACTTCACCGGAATTTCTAGGTGTTCTCGCACTTCTGACTTGTTGGAATATCGGTAAATTAAAGACGAGACTTGATCATAATATCCTTTTATTCGCACGTTAACTAATTTCACTGTACCTTTAGAACACAAACGTTTAACTTGGTAGTTCGATTATGATTGCCCCTTCTATCTCAGTGGCAAGGTGAGGTAAAGTGAAAATCGTACCATATTTTTTCACATCCGGTATTTTTAAAAATCTTACTGTTATCGAAAGTCATAATTGAACTATCAAATTATTACAACCATGTTAAAATGAGTTTACTAAAACATAAAAATGTTCCCAAAATACAAACTAAAATAGACATATTTTACACCATGTTAAACAATAATTAATATTAAAAAGCATTTATTTATCTGCGGACTTCCGCCAATTTTATATTTTAACTTAGGAATTACTTCTTATTTATGACAAATATATAAAGAGAACATAAAAATAATCTACAAAATACCCAAAACTTCTTTTTAATTCAAATATGAATTTTTATTATGCTAACACATGATTATAAAATGTAAATCTCACTAAAGTTTAGAAGTTAGGTGGAAAATCGCTAATTATGTTTAAACAATACAGAATCATGAAATAAAAAGTACTAAAAAGAGTGAAATTAAATAAGTTTTTCTATGTACTACAAACGGTAAAAACAAAAATTGTTCAGTTCTTGGCTTATGCTACTTTTTCTTGTTATTGGTAATGACTGTTATAACTATCTTGGAGTCGGTGCCCATTCAGAACGAAAGTTAAGTCATTTTACTAAGGGCCCGACTTAGAGATAATTTTTAGAGTCATTGCCAAGAAAATGTATTATAAGCCAAGTACTGGTAAAAAAAATTCCCGTTTGAAGTCGATTTTATTTTTTGTTAATAACTTCTTATATTTACTTATTTAACGAAATAATAAACAAAAATAATGCAAAGAATCGTTTGACGCATTCAATTTTAAGCGAATGTGGGAAATAGGCACATGACCAGAGAGCCCATTTTCACTACATTCGGCTAATACCGGTTTACGCAGTGAGCACTAAAGCGTTCCTACTGCTCGTGTTTTAATTTGGCGGTGACAATAAATTTCTTTTTTGTATCCACCTTTTGTATCGAGTACTACGCTGCAGTATTAGTCATACATTAAATTGACATAAATTGTGAACTGTACCAACGAGCGTTGACTTTTATTTGTTTGGTTTTTTCACGTGCAAGTATTATTAGCTGTTTTTGAAGCCCATTAACATCTATGTCTAATCTCCAACGAAATTCTACATTATTATTATGTAGTCTCGTCTTGGTTCGTGCAATGCAGATGGACTGTTAATGTGGCTGATATTATATTTTTGCGTCATACATTTTATAAAAACGCTATAATTACATCCCTGTTGTTTGAGCCACTATTTTCTTGCCTATTTTCGTTAAATGACAAATCCATACTAATATTATACATTTAAAAGTAACTCTGTCTGTCTGTCTGTCTGTCTGTCTGCTATTCTTTCACGCTTAAACCACTGAACCGATTTTGATGAAATTTAGCATAAACATAGAAAGGACGTTGAGAAAAGACATAGGCTACTTTTTAGCGGGAAAATATCTCATTCCCACGGGAAGCTAATGAAATGAATGAAATGCGCCATGTAGTTTTATAATACACTACATGTTATTACTTACTTCATTCACGTCCATTATCATATTTTATAACTTATATCCTTTTATTTTATTCTTATAAGTACTTTGATTTTCCTTTACAAAATTATTTACTTTCTGTGTTTGTTTATTTACATTTTAACGCAGCTATCAAAATTGTCATGTCTGTCTTTTATGTTTCTGATTTTTTAAATTAGTTTTACGGCATTTTATAAAACTCCGCCAGCCATTCAGCCATTCAATATTAAATGAAAAGAAAAATTTTATGTTTCTTATTTTATTTCATAGAATAAAGTATAGTATTGTATTTGGCTTATTCATATTTTTCATATTATAATTATTATAAATTGTTATTTTTAAATAATAAATTAATATAATGTTCTTCTATTAGTTATCCTTTTAAATAAAATTATGACACACGCTAAAATTATGGATCATGGAAACTCTTTCTCTCCTGCTGGTCAAATGCAAGAATATGATAAAGAAAAATTAAATCTATCCTAAGAAGTCAATTCAAATGTGAATGAAATCCATACTAATATTATAAATTCGAAAGTTTCTTCGCACGTAAACGCCAATTACGATGTGAATGAATCCGCGAGGGCAGATACAGAAAGGAATCCAACTAAGATGGATGAAGTACTCGTAATGTTCTCCTTTATTACAAGTTTCAATGCGCGCTGTCTGAAGATTTGTCAAATTTATATGTATTTTTTAGAAATCTACTTATATTCTGTATACATAACAAGGACTGAAAATGTTGGTGTGGATATTATATTGAATGTAGTATGGAATTGTTGTTAAATATCCGTACTAATATTATAAATGTGAAAGTAACTCTTTCTGCGTGTATGTGTGTGGCTAAATGAAACTTTAAGGCATTCGATAGGAAGCAAATAAATATTTTGACCTAAAGTTCTAGATATTTGGACCTATTGAAGAAATGGGTGACATAAATTTCTATGGAATGTTTACCGAATTCCTTCGAATACTAAAAAATCACAGTAAATATTTTTCAAGCCAGTAATTGAATGTTTCATTCAATTCGCTGCACGTGGGTCCTTATACTAAAAACCGATACGAAATACATGATTCTACAAAAATACGAGTGCTGTATCAAATTTTATAGTAATAGTAATTTATAAAATATGCAGTCTTGAATTGGAGTGTGTGTGATTATACAATGTAACTGCGCTAAGTTAGTTTACATTTTTTCTAGTTCTTCATTTTGCTTTTTGCTTGCTCGTTAGCGGATAAAATCGCGAGGTTATAGCGCAGATTCAACGAAGATTGATAACGCCATGTTCTCCTTGATTAACCCATTCACTGCACGTGGCTCTTAATACTAAAAGTCTATGCGGAATACACGATACTAGAAAATTAATGACTACTTTGTAACATTTTAATGGTTTTACTATTATTGTAATTGTCCTTATGATTTATTTTGTAAATGATATCTCTAATGATAAAAGTGACATATAATTATAAATTTATAAATTTTAATTTTACAATGTATATAAATATTTGTACGCCCAATGTGACAGAATAAGCGCACTATGTATAAAATAACTACTGTACATCCGTCATCCAACTGTTCCCCATATTCTACAAATAAATGATTTGAATTTGTATTTGAATTTAATTTAATAATTTGCCAAAAATGGAGTCTTGAATTTAAATGTGTCAACACGGTTTTTTTACCGGACTAGCAGACAAGCAGGCAAGCCACGTGGTGTTAAGTGGTCGCTGCAGCCCATGAACATCTACACACACCCTCACACAAATTCAATCAAATTGGATTCCTCAGAAGGAATCCAACTAAGATAGATGATATGATATTCCCTTTCATTACCCCATTTGATGCGCGCGGGTGTGGATATTGCTGAAAGTCAAGGGTACATGGTAACAAACTGATGTCTGTTTTTCGGAAAATACTAAAATCTAAGAATCCGGAGACTGCCAACACCGCCACCTCCCTCCGCGCCGCGCGCGCCGCAGCCCGCAGTCTTCGCCGAGGCCATCTAGCGACCGCACGCGATGGCTCATGATGAAGGACCTCGGTACGGTCCGAAACATGTCGGGCGCCCCCGTAGTAATCCGCGAGGTAAGCCGTGACTTTATAAACATAAAATCTAAGAAAGTCTGTAATAGACTCAAGTTTTGGTTAAGTTAATAATAATTTTTTTTCATGACTTTAATTATTTATCATATTATACTGACTAGAGTATTAGTATGATTAGTGTTAAGTAATAAAATGTCCTACTTTAATCCATCTTTTTGTTTTCATTCTCATATAAACGCCCAAAATGTAGCGAATGAAAGCGAATGAAGGAATCCAACTAAGATAGATGATATGATATTCTCTTTCATTACCCCATTTGATGTGCGCGGGTGTGGATATTGCCGAAAGTCAAGGGTACATGATTTGTTACAAACTGATCTCTATTTTTCGGAAAATACTAAGAAGAAGAGCAACGGCTGGGAGATAAAGACCACAATCTCCGACGTGGACTTACTGAGTTCGAAAATTGTGTGCATCTCCGACAAAGAAATTTGTTGTTAATTAAGATTTTTCTATCACCGCGCATGCCTGAGAGAAACTTATAATTTCTCGATTGCACGATGCCCACCGCACTTGACCAGCGTGGTGGACCAAGACCTAAACCTCTCTCGGTTTCCAGAAGAGACCTGTATCCAGCTTTGGGACATAAAAAAGGTTGAAAAATCATCAATTTATTTTCATTAATTGATTTTTTACTGTTTAACTTTTGTACTGACTAAAATAATCATTAAATGGTTCTACTTAAACCGTTTTTCATTCGGTCCTGAATGCCCATAACTCCCAGATGCGGAATGAAAGATGCGGAGGGAGGGATCAAGTAAGACGGATGACGTCATATTCCCGTTCATTACTGCGGTGACCCGTGTGGCGCAACAGTTACCATACCGGACTGCCAACCGGGGATCCTGGGTTCGCAACGCAGAGAAATTATGAGTTTTGCTCTCGGTCTCTGTGTGTGAGTTCATGTCTTGTGTGTGTGTGTGTGTGTGTGTCTTGGTACCCACGACACAGGACATATCTATCCTACGATGGGATTATAAATGTAAAATGTTATTTTTCTTCACTGCGCGCGTGCCACAGCATTAAATTATTGAAGTTAGACTGTTTAGTACCATTTATATTAATTCTGAGCTAAAATATAGTACTACCTGACTATTGAGTATACTCAAAACGGTTGTTGAAAATACATGAAACGTTTAATGCTATGTTTTTGTGATGCAACTACAAATTTGCAGATTATCTGAATGGTTTATTGTCAACAAAATCATTAAAATAGAAAATCTTAATCAAATAACGTAAACCAGATCATTTTTTTTTCATTTTATCGTCAAGGTACCTACATAGTAAAATGACTGAGGCCGCAAAGGCAAGGCGCGCAGGTGCAGAGAGGAATCAACTAAGATGGATGAAGAGATTTTCCCCTTATTACACCATTCACTATGGTGAAAGTTATGCGGAATACATTACTTTTTAGAGTTTATCGTTTTTTAAACATTTCACGTAAGGTTTGACACAAGCAAAATTGTTGTCATAGGTTACAATATGCAGTTTTACTTTCTGATACCTAGTCGTTTTATGTAACTGAAAAATTGCAAACGATTGTACTATCATCATACACCTTTTTTTGTATCGGGGGGAAACCTTCATAAGGTACCCAGCACCCTGGGAGAGGATACCGGGTTATGTGGGATTTGACCGCACTAATACCCCCTAGGTGGCTTGACTCTACGCCTGGAGAGGACTCCGGGATCTCCAGTGGAACGCACCGGTGTCCTCTTCGCGAGAACAGATGTGCTCTCCTGCACCTTCCGATGCTTATGGCGGCATGCGGCCACGTATACACCGCCGTCCTTCCCGGAGCTGCTGGCTGGACGGATCGTGCTCATACTGTCATCGCCCGCAACCCCGGAAGTCCTGGGTTCAATTCCCGGCGAAATAGAAATTTGAATGATGAATTAAATATTTGTTTTCCGTCTGGGTGTTTGTGTTGCTGATTTTGTACTGGTATGTGTCCATGGTATCCACGAAACAGGGTATTAAATTAATTACCTAACTGTAGGGCCAATAGTGTGTAACGTTTATTTATTAGTTATTTATTTATAAATCCGTTTCATATCGAATATACTAATTACGAAACATTAGACGGGTATTAAGCATTGGAGTTAGTTACTAACATACACAAAGCGTCGTAAACCGCGTTAGAGAATACGTCGATGGTTCGGTTTGTGAAGCTCAAGGGAGCGTTCGAGAGTGCCTTTACTTATCGAGCGTTGAAGAGCACTCAGCAAGAGCAGTCCGGTCTCGGAAAATCGTGTCACAATATGTATAAGGACATGCGATACTATTTCCTATGCCACGTTTCATGAATCTCGATTGGGCAGACGATTACCTACAGACATTTCTCCACGCGTATTGGTGCTTGTTTATTTCATATTTTGATGTTTGTATAATAGCAGAATATTAAGACTTTAAGAGTAGTTCTTACCTCGAGTTTTGTTTGGCTTAAAATGACTTTAGTTTGAATACCTAATTAACATAACATTATAAATACGATAATTTTTGTTCGTAATCATTGCGATAAAAATACCTAATAATGAAGGTACATAGGATTTTGTACCAAATTTATTGAAAAATATGAAAGAGAATGGAAGAATATATACTAATAACAACTACATCCTTTTTCTGTAATCTATATATTTACCATATTTCAGATCATACATTGTAATCAACTAGTATTATAACCTACTCGTATAAGCAAAATATTAATTCTATCTGACATTGAGGTAATTAGCGAATATTTAACGCAAAATCCGTTTATGGTTTAAGGGCTTTATTATTTCCCATAAAGAATTAACAATAATTCACTTACTGAGAAATCTATGTTAATTACAAACTTAAATAACAGCAGGCGTACAGAAAATACAAACTGAATATACTCATTTATGAAACATTACACCGGTATGAAGCATTAATAGAATTAGTTGCTAACATACTATCACAAAGCGTCGTAAATCGTGTTTGAGTATACATCGATGGTTCGGTTTGTGTGGCTCAAGGGGTCGTTTGAGAGTGCCTTTACGAGTACTTACAGAGCGATGAACAGCACTCGGCAAAAGTAGATAGGTTTCGAAAAATCGTGTCACAATATGTCCCTACGATATGCGATATTAGTTCCGATTCCATCGATTCGGTTGCTGATTAATTAAAAAAGAACCCCGCTGTTACATATTGTTTTGTGTTTATTTGGGACTGGCTTTTCACCCGCGGCTCTACCTGTGGAGTGCACGGAATAGGAATGAGATATTTTCCCCGGGTAAGTAGAAGCCTGTGTCACTCTCTAACCTACTACTAATTCTGTGCAAAAAATCGGGTGAATCCGTAGAATGGTGACATTAAGATAATTAACGAAAAATAATCATGAACTCTATTTCTTTGAAAACATATCCTTAACGATCCATTATACTGGTATTTAGCATAAATGGAATTATTTACTAGCAAACTAAGACAAAACGTCACAAATCGCGCCCTTTGAGAGATAAATACATCGATGGTACAGTTTGTGAGGCTCAAGGGAGCGTTTGAGAGTGCATTTACTTATAGAGCGTTGAGCACTCGACACAAGCGGATAGGTTTCGGAAAATCGTGTCACAATATGTTTTAGGACATGTGATACTAGTACCGGTTCCATGGTTCATTAACCTCGATTCTATAGGCGAATACAGACGTTTCTCAAAGGAACGTACTCGTGTTTGTGTATGTTTATTTGAGATTTGTCATGTTTGGAGAATAGCAGAATACTATGTTTCATATTCTATAGTTTAGTTTTTATGCAAATGATTTGTATGACTTATACACCTCCACAAACATTTTCTGCATGATACGTGAAAATTATATTTCGATCTTATATCGTTATAATATCGTAAATATTTTCGATATGTAGATACCTACATGGATATATAAAAATAGTAAAATAAACACTGTTAGTTTGTGCATCAATGTGTTTTTCAAATAATGCTTGTAAGTAAATATTGAAGATCATTTATGATAAAATTATTATTTTTAGGAATTGTCGTAGTTAGGATTTGTCATGGCAAACCCCCGAAAGTATTAAATAAAAACGCAAGCATAAAAATTGTGTAGATAATTATTGATTTTGTATAAGTATAAAATATATTTGTGTGATCTTTCACGAGAAAATGCGTTTTAGATCAATTTCTGCAATTTAAAAGATTGAACCAGCCGTCGATTTTCCAATAGCATATTTTTAAAATGTTAATGTTGTCATATAGTACCCTAACTTCGTAAGCTTCGAATGGCACTCAGAGTGTGAGTTGTCCGGCTTGGGAAATCATGTCACAAGCGAAGCGAAGCTCTCTTCGGATTGATATCCACATAGTACCTGTATGAATACGAATTCGCTTACTTGCCGATCGATATCTCACATAATACTTCAGAATAGTATCACAATTTAAATAAAATAAAAAAGCACTGAAAACGTAATTTAAGAATAATGAATTTTTAAATTACAAGAGAACCCATTTTGTATTTATTTCATAACTTGACACATCAGAATCATAGAATGCCTATAAAATCAGATGCTACCTATTGTCATCCCCTACCTATAGCCTCCCAAAGTCTTACCTTAGTTATTACTTAGCTTTGTAAAGCTCATACTATATTTAGTGCTAATAAAATAATCAATGCAGTAATTGTACCTTTGTCTAACCTCGTAAGCGTTGAAGAGCTCTCAGAGCTGTCCGGCTTCTGAAATCATGTTATAAGCGAAGCAAAGCCCTTTGCTGATTGATATCTACACAGATATGCTAATTTAAAACGTGTTTATGGTAATACAATTTAAATTATTATAACGTAAAATACTGCAGGCATAATTTTAAAAAGATACCCTGTGTTTCATAGCAAGGCACTTCTGAAACATGAAAACGCATATAAAAGTATATGCTCTTTATAGTCACGAATCTACCGAAGACCTAAAATTATTTTAACTTTGTAAATCTCTTACTATGATATACGGAAATCAAATAATCAACACAGCAATAGTGCCTTTGTCTAACCTCGTAAGCGTTGTAGCGCTTTCAGAGCTGTCCGGCTTAGGAAATCATGTTACAAGTGAAGCGAAGCCCTTTGCCGATTGATATCCGTACTTGCAATGCTTACTTAAGAGTTGTGGGAGGTAGTTTAATTTGAATTAAAAATAATACATCATTTTAGAAAGACGAATGATTTAAACCCATTTTTTGTTTCATAGCTGGGCCCTTCTAAATCATAGAAACTTATATGAAATTATTTGTTATGTATAGTCACGTATTGAACTACAGAAAGAAATAAAAAGAAAAATAGAACTATGTTTTCGTTGTAAAGGCGTTAAAACTTAATTAATAATAATAGATTTAAACATTTAAATATACTATACCATAATGTAGATATCAGATTTTCCTTACTGTAACCTCGGTTTTAGCCCTGACCGAGGACTTTACTCATGAGCTACCACTGGCCGCTTCAACGTTGCAATGTTTTTTTTAATTCCTTTATTCAAAAATTTACATGTATAAGTAATACAAACATCCCGCCAAACTATCAAGTAATTTGTAGGCGGGGATTAAACGCTCTTATTTTTTTAACACACTTATATTAGCTTGACCTGTATGTATGTATGTATGTAACGGAATCTTTTAACTTCATTTTCACCTACTTCTAAGCACCTGATTAACTTGAAAATTTGCACAGGGGTCAAGGGCCGATGACAATGCAATAATATGAAAAAAAAATCCAACTAAAAAATTTCACAAAAGCGTGTTTTTTTAGTTTTTTAAACTACATTTTTATTCTGCATAATATTTAACAGTGGGTACATAATTATAGTGTGTTTCACGATTCATCTGCTAGTGGGCTCCTATTTATAACAATAGCATCTATTAATACAAAATATAAAAGTACAAATAATTTTCAATGTTTAACATTTCCTACCTATTCATAATACAAAATTAGACACAGTCTTTACAAAGAAGCAGATGCCGACTCTAAGTAATGGCCTCCAAAAAGTTTGTAATATTTTTACTTTTAAGATTTCATATGTAAAAACTTCTGTCACACAAAAAGGGAGACGGTTACACGTAACTGGCACTATATACTTAGTTTTCCATATTAATTTCTTATTTTGCTTGGCTTGATAAACCAATTCCTTTTGGTACGAGTTGGGCCGTTGCGGGTTATTAGTTTAAATAGTTTTTTCCTGTTGAAATTTTCTTTTATTAAATGTAATTTTACTTGAAATTTGCTTTAAAATTCGTATATACAATCTTTTTAAATTTTAAATGTGCGTTTTAAAAGTGCACCCGTTACAACTCGAGCCCTAAACGATTAAGGAGTCCACCAGAGCAAAATATAAACAGCGCATAATTTTCCTACTTACTACATTTTTTTGATAATAAAATCGAGTTAGTATTGATCTTAACCTTGTACACAATCCTGCAATGTGAAGTTTCCATGACATGTAACAATCTACAATCATCCCTAGGTACTTGTATGAGGAAACCCACTGACACTGACAATCATAAGTGTGTCTTTTGATACTTGACTTAGAATTCGGTAATTTCATATAAGGCGAGTGGATATGCATGCATTTAGTTTTATTTAAATTTATTACTAAACCATTATCGTGCGCCCACCTTGACTTTAACAATATGTAATATTGTTAAAGTCAAGCTGTACATTATTTACGGCAGTTTCTAGGTTACTGTCTGCATAAATTAAGCAGGTATCGTCAGCATACATATACATTTTACATCTTTCAATGACATTACATAGGCTGTTTACGTGCATTACATATCCCATGGGTCCAAAAACTGAGCCAGTGGGAACACCATACACAGTGTTATGAAGAATATCAGTTGTTCCCGCAATGAGTACTTGTAGTTTCCTGTCCTTGAGACATGTTTGTAAGAATTCGAGTGATTCAGTGTTTCGAAAGCTTTCCAAAAGTCGACGAAGACCACAACTACATGCTTTCTTTCATGCAGACTATCATTGATATAGTCCGAGAAGCGCAGGAGGGCTGATGTGGTACTTCTGCCAGGCCTGAAACCGTGCTGTACGTTGCTGAAATGTTTTATTTTCTAGGAATTTACTAAGTAGGTAATAGTGTCACCTTTTCAGTTATAATATTTATGACAGGTAATATAGATATTGGCCTATAATTTGAATAATCTAAATGGCTACCCTGTTTATATATTGGCCGAATTAAACTTTCTTTTAGTGCGGAAGGGTACTTACTCATTGCGCTTTACACACAAATTGATAAAATTGGTAAAATGGGACTAATTTTTTCCTTTACATGTTTAAGGTCGCGCGCCCATATTTTATCAAAACCTGGCGACTTATGGCTACTGCGTCCGTTTATAATTTTAATAATATCACGCGCGCTTACTTCAGTGAAGCGAAGGGATTCATCTCACATTCCTTAACATATGTCCATCTCTCTAATAATTGTACTGAACAGTTATGCCTTATATCAATTACTTCATTTGCAAATGAAAACGAATTACAGATATCCTGAATGCTATTGTATTTTCCCAAGTACACTTTAAAACATCATCTATATTTTTCGAGTCCCGCCCTAGCCAGCTGTTTACCTTTTGCCATACATTTCTAGTGTCCCTGTTACATTCTTTTAACTCCCTACGCTTATATCTATCCTTAATATAATTTATGTACTTATTAGTTTTATTTCGATAGCGAGTATATTGTAATCTAAAGTTCATGTTTTTTGGCTTCTTTGGTTTTTTGACTTCCATTTACGAAATAATTCGATTTTTCTATCAATCATGCTAAGTGTTTTCCTATCAGTCCATTCATGCGCCGTTCTTCTTTTCGGCGTAACTATAATCACAACAACAACATTTCCATTTGGGACACACTAACATTTTCTATGTTAACATCTATGTTTTCCTGTATGTATATTAGTATTCCACCACCTCTTTTCCCTTTTCTTTTTCTTGAGTACATATTATATAGGTAGTAGGTAATTCTTCTTCTGTAATATTTATTGCAGTTAAAATGGCAATATTAACCGTATTCTTTCATGCTTTTCTCAGAGACCCAATATTAAGTGTAGGAAGTTAAAGTGGGACCTCTTATCATAAACATGCTGTCCCCAGGCTGTCACATCATCAAATGTTATCAGCGTATTAAGAGAAGTTCCCTTATCATTTTTAATATCTTTTATAATGTTACTATTGATCGTAGGTGTGCTCATGGCTATATGGACCTCTGTTATCGCTGTCCGCAGAGTTCAATGTCACGCTTCGATCTTCTTCTATAGATTTTATTTTCAATGTCGTTTTTTTGTATTCGTGAATTTTGTATCCATATATATTTAAATGTTGGTTTTAGCTGGGTTTTAACTAACCAGTTAGCTGTTTTAAAGCGGGCGTTAGGTCTTCATTGATAGTCCCTGTAGCTTCGGGATTAAGAATAGAGTTACGGTATCCCTGATGCCTGATCGTAAGAGGCGACTAAAAGGGGGCTTCCGGGGATGCGGACGGTGAGAGTGGGAGCTTGACCCGTCCAGCTAGCAGCCCCGGGAGGTACGGCGGTGTATGCGTGGCCGCATGCCGCCGTGAACACCTGAAGGTGCAGGAGAGCACATCTGCTCTCCCGAAGATGGGCCCGTTCTGGGGCACCGCGCGTGGAGGACACCGGTGCGTTCCTATGGAGATCCCGGAGTCCTCTCAAACGCAGAGGCAGGCCACCGAGGGGGTTTTAGTGCGGTCAAATCCCACATAACCCGGTATCCTCTCCCAAGGTGTCGGGTACCTTTTGAAGGTTTCCCCCCCAATACCAGAAAAAAAAGGTCTTCATTGATATAAATCAGGGAATTATTGTTATTTTCGAGAATATCGTGATTTGTTATTTGCTCTATCCTTTGTTTAATCCTTTGATTTCTTGCTTCTCGCGTAGTAAAGGTTACAAAGGGAACAGGGCGAGGATTTTTTTCCTCTGCGGTTTTTATTGAGCCTGCCCTCCTCGCTTCTTTAATAAATTTATCCTCTAGATTCAATTTGTTTGCAATTTTCATAACTATATTGTTAATATTCTCGTTAGCGGACGCATCCAGCCCACTTATTTAAATGTTATTTTCTTTTTCCTTCATCTCCTATGCCTCTACTCGTTCTTCCAGTGCTCTGTTGCATTTTTCAAGGTAGACATTTTTATTTTCCAGGCTTTATATTTTCTTTTCCGCTGCCTCTTTAAAATCTACCATCATTTGATATCTCTTTGTAAGCACGTCTATTCTACTAGCAATTTCTTCTATTGTCTTTTCTGCATTTTGTGTGCTTTATATACTTTAGAAAATGAGCTTGTATTACCTACATACATGTATGGGCTGCAGTAACCATTTAAATTCGCCTGTTACTCCATCCATACTATAATTTTATAAATAATGTAATGGGTACCCGTAGGATAAAAAGTAAAGTATATCCTATTCCAGGCTTCATTGCTATATTAAAATCATGGGCGTTTAGCCAGTTGCTTGAACTTTAACTTGTTGCCAGTTGACCCTGTTACTCGTTTTCACGTAGGAATGAAGCATTTTCCCGCGGTAAAAAGTAGCCTATATTATGTTGCTTTCTAGTGGTGAAAAAATTTTTGAAATCGGAACAGTTGTTTTTGAGTTTAGTTTGACAAATATTCAAAAATACAAATCTTTCCTCTTTATAATATTAGTATAGATATAGATTATAATAAATAACTGTAAAACTGTGCTATTGAAATTACGCACACGCAGGTGGAGGCGCGGGCGGTAAGCAAGTTTGAATTTGCCCCAGGCATTAATTGTATTCAATACATAATTAGTTAAAAACAGTAACCAAAATAAATTGGTTATAAAAATAATCTTCATGTTTTCTATATTTTCTAAATGACTCCCTAGTAAGTGAGCAACGATGTTGGGACTTTGTTCAGTAAGCGTTGAGTGCACTCAGGGTGAGAGCTGTCCAATTTGGGGAAGCAAGTAAAATAGGGCTACTTCGCATGTGGTTACAGATAAAGGTTATGATAGCTTAGCTATGTTTGCTTAGCTCAAGTACATTTACAATAAAAAGCAAACATTTACAATGAGCTTGTATTACCTACATACAAGTATGTGCTGCAGTGACCATTTAAAATCATGTGGCCTGCATGCTCGTCTGTTACTCCATCCATAGTAGTTTTATAAATAATTTTATGAATAAATGTAAACCTGGGCTACTGAAATTACGCACACGCATGTAGAGGCGGGGGCGGTAAGCAAGTTTGAATGTACCCCAGGCATTAATTGTATTCAATATACCTAATATATTCATTCGTTAAAAACAGTTACCAAAATAAATTGGTAATAAAATTAATCTTCATATTTTCTATATTTCCTAAATGACTCCCTAGTAAGTGAGCAACGATGTTGGGACTTCGTTCAGTGAGCGTTGAGAGCACTCAGGGTGAGAGCTGAGCTGTCCAATTTGGGGAAGCAAATAACATAGGTCCACTTCGCATGTGGTTGAAGATAAAGGTTATGATACCTTAGCTGTGCTTGCTTAAATAGATATTGGTGCAGCGGTCGTGTCTTTCTTTCTTTCCACTAATCACTGACACTCACCAACACGAATAATATCGGCACTTGTATTTTATTAATTCAGTAAGGTAGATAAATTGAATTACCGTTACATCTCAGTTTCCTTTTTTGAGAATAGCATGACAAGGTATCATTTAATTTTTACTACTGCTTCATGTTAGCTTAAGCTATAAATTATAGTTTTTCCATAACATTTCATAATAAAAGTAATAGGTCTGGGCTCCACTTGCTAGATATACGTCTAGAGTGTTAGTACATACTATATGCATTTCTAGCAAGTAAGCGGCGACGCTGAGACTTTACTCATTGAGCGTTAAAGAACACACAGGATGATACTCGAAGATTACATCAGCTTAGCAATAATTGCTTCGCTCAAATACATTTACATAAAAATAAACAATAGTAGTCGTGTAAAATTTTGGATTTTATTTTGGAACGTATATCAGTAATAACAATTGGAACAGATTAGGTAATTATATTAAATTGAAATAGATTGAAATGATGTCTGTAGGTGGCAGAACTATTATAGTTCGCCCGGGGAAGTACCACCGCTGCACCCACTTCTGCCATGAGCAATTCTATTGTGTTTCGGTGGAAAGGTGCAGTTGCCGACCACACTTACATGAGGCGACCACCAGCCTCCGGAGTAGCAGTGCAACTGCATACGACCTCAGACAAAACTTACCTATACTTGCTTGAGGTTGTGTGCAGATGTCCATGTGCTGCAGCGACCACTTAACACCACATTGCCTGCATGCTCGTCTGCTACTATTCAAATAAAATAAATAATGTAGTTTAAAAAATACGATTTAGTGAAAATACTATATCTACATTATTTATTTCTAATTTTTAGTTGGATTTTTATTCTGATATTATTGCATTGTCATCAACACTTGACACCTGTGCAAATTTTCAAGTTAATCATACGCTTAGACGTGTTAAAAATATAAAACTTTATATTTCTTTCATTAGGTACCCTAGGCCGCGAACTTACCAGCCGCCCCTTATATATTTTTTTATCCTGATGATCCTAGTTATGACTTTAATAAATAAATGTATCAATTGCAAGTGTGCAACGATACTCAGTGAACGTTTAAGAGAACTCAGGGTGAGAGCTGTCCAATTTGGGGCCAGTAACATGGATCCACTTCAACCCTTGGTTGCGGACGAGGGTTACATTGACTTAACCATACTTCAAGCAAATAGTAGTAGTTTTGCCGAGGCAAAAGACCACGCCAGGGCGGAAATGCTGGAGGGTTTGGACAACGACCCGTGGGGGAGACCGTACAGGGCGGCGCGTAAACAGCTGCGCCCCATCGGTCCCCCGGTGACGGAGACCCTCCAGCCGGATGTACTGGATGGGGTGATCCGGGTTCTGTTCCCGGTTAGAACGAACTTCACCCCACCAGTGATGAATCCGCCTGTGGGCAGCAGTCCGCCGGCAGAGGACTTCGTTCCCCTGACGCCGGCGGAGTTTGAGACTGCTGCAAGTTGCCTCAGTGGCAAAAAGACGGCACCAGGCCCAGATGGAGTGCCAGCGCGTGTGCTCGCCATCGCCGCCAAACACATGGAGGAGCGGTTTCGGGACCTCTTCGATCGGTGTTTTGCCACCGGGAGGTTCCCGAAACCCTGGAAGGAGGGACAGTTGTGCCTCCTTCGCAAAGAGGGGCGGCCGGCGGACTCACCGTCGGGCTACCGCCCCATCGTGCTCCTCGATGAGGCGGCGAAGCTGTTTGAGCGGGTCATTGCGATCCGTCTCAACGAGCACCTGTCGTGGACCGGCCCGGATCTCTCCGACGCACAGTTCGGGTTTAGAGTGGGCCGATCCACGATTGACGCCCTCAAGAGGCTGAAGAGCCTCACAGTGGAGGCCGCGGAGCGGGGGCAGGGAGTCCTGGCGGTGTCCTTTGACATCGCCAACGCTTTTAACTCCATCCCCCACTCCACGATTATGGAGGCACTTCGGTTTCACGGGGTGCCTCTGTACTTGAGGGCGTTGCTGGCAGACTATCTGGGCCAACGGGAGGTCCTCTTTGTTGGAAAAGACGGCCGTCTGCAAAGGCGTGCCGTCGAATCCGGGGTTCCACAGGGCTCGGTCCTGGGTCCCTTGCTGTGGAACCTCGGATATGACTGGCTGCTCCGGGGTGTTCTCCTGGCGGGCATGAGTGTCATCTGCTATGCGGATGACACACTCGTCACTGCCCGCGGGAGAACGTACGGAGAGGCGGCGAGGCGGGCCTCTGCAGGCGGCACGCTTGTCGCTCAGAGGATTCGCCGCCTCGGCCTCAAGGTGGCGCTGGAGAAGACCGAGGCCCTATTTTTCCCTGGGCCCCGGCAGCGCCTCCCTCCCGACGCCCACATTATTGTGGGTGGCGTGAGGGTTGAGGTCAAGGCCCGGCTTAAATACCTGGGCCTTACCCTGGACAGCCGGTGGCAGTTCGGCGCGCACTTCGCCGGGCTGTCATCCCGCCTTATCCGCGCAGCGGACGCGTTCAGCTGGCTCCTGCCGAACCTTGGGGGTCCAAGCTCACGATGCCGGCGTCTTTATGCCGGCATCCTAAAGAGCATGGCGCTGTATGGCGCCCCTGTATGGGTGGACTCCCTGCATCGGCGGGAGAACGTGGCCCTCCTCCGCAGGCCCCAACGGGCCATTGCACAGCGGGTGGCGAGGGCTTACCGCACTGTCGGGTTCGCCTCCGCATGTGCGCTCGCGGCAACTCCTCCATGGGAGCTGGAGGCCAGGGTGCTGGCCACCGTCTATGATTGGACGGCAGCGCAAAAGGCGCTGGGTGAGTGGCCAGCCCCTGAAGAGCGCAACGCGGTGAGGCTGGATGCGCGCGAGGCTATGGTCCAACTGTGGAAGGAGGACCTAGCCTCCGCGCAGTTTGGACGCCGCACTCTCGACGCCCTCGGTCCTGTGATCGAGGCGTGGGAGGAGCGGCCGCATGGGTTCCTCACCTTCCGCCTGGTGCAGGTACTTTCCGGACACGGATGTTTCGGCAATTACCTGCACCGAATCGGAAGGGAGGAGTCCCCGTCGTGCCACCATTGCGGCGCGGCGGAAGACTCGGCGCAGCACAGCCTTGAAAGTTGCCGGGGCTGGGAGGAGCAGCGCCGAGTCTTGTGCACCGTTGTCGGCCGGGACCTTTCGCTGCCGAGCATCGTTAGGGCCATGCTCGGAAGCGAAAGAGGCTGGAAAGCCGTTGCCTCCTTCTGCGAGGAAGTCATCTCGCATAAGGAGGCGGCGGAGCGGGAGCGAGAGGACGATCCGTCCCAACCCCCGCTCCGCAAACGCAGAAGGGGAAGGAGAAGACGGCAATACGACCGTTCTCTCCCTCCCCCCGGTGGTGGCCTGCAGGTTGGAGGTACGGGGGTGCCTCCACCTGAATTGCACAGGCCATCACTGATGGACAGGAATGACCCGGCGCTCCCGGTCATTCCTGTAGCCTCCCCATAAGGGGAGCGTGTAGGGCCTGCCAAGATAGGCAGGCAGTCGCCGACGATGTTGTGGAAGCAAAGGCTCTGCCGATTTCCCACGACATCGTCACGATGGCGATGGAGGAGCGCAGTAGGGTTTAGTGGGTATACCCCTGCCTCGTAACGGCAGGGGGGAGTCCCACACACCTCCCTCTGTCCCCTCGACAGAGGTCGAGAAGGTGCGTAATAGCATTCCCTACTTAAAAAAAAAAAAAAAAAAAAAAATAGTAGTAGTTGGTTTATTGAAATAAATAATTATTGTAGGCTATACGAAACGAAACACGAAATAAATAAGAAAAAAACTATTAAAGCTAAGGTTCAAAATACAAAATATTAAAGTATGAATATTGAATATTAACTATTAAACTGATTACTTACATAACATTTAAATAGATATTAACAGAAGAAGTATCTTATCGCTAACACAGTTGTTTCACAGCGCCATGAAAGAAATTAACAATAATGTATTGAATTACATATCTAATATATAGTTCATAAGTATAACATAGTAAATGTTATTCACGAGTACATTAAACAGATGTAACGTCAACTGTGACTCACTTGTATTTATGTGTGCATCGATGCTCAGAAAACGTTTAAAAGCACTCAGGGTGAGAACTATCCAATTTGGGGAAGCCAGTTATATAAGCCAGTTATATATTACTTCGACATATAGTTGCGATTATGGGTTATATTAGTACAGTAATGCCCTATTTGTAATGTTTTGTAATGCATAGTGTTTTTTGTGCTCTCTTTTATAGTATTTATTTGTGCCTTTCCCTGATTATTCTAAGATAAGAAAATACAAAAATTTTGACAAAAAATACCGACTTCAAAAGAAAACTACTCCAAAACAAATTAATATGCTCTAAAAAGTATAAAAATAAGTTGCGTATTCTTCTACAATTTATTAGTCAACTTATATTTTCCACTTATCAATATGTAGGTACAATCTGTGATTACCATATTATGTAGGTACATTATTATTGTCATTTTTGGAGTCGGTGTCAATACTAATTTGTTTTGCAGTAGTTTTCTTTTGAGGTCGGTAATTATTTGAATTTTTTTTTGTTAATTTATTGATTTTTAGTTAATTTGAAGTACACGTACTAATTTGTTTGAATAAAGAGGTAGACCTAATAAACGTGCTGCGTTTTTTTAAATTCTTGTATGATTGATTGAATTATTGTTTCTCTTACGAATGTATCCAATACTAGCTGTGCCCCGCGGTTTCACCCGCGTTAGAGACGATCATTAGCATAAAGTGAAGTCCCTTCTGAAGTACCGTGGACCGGCTTTTTTGTAGGATAGGATATAAGATAAACATTAACATCATACATTACATAGATGTACCTCTAGCGGTTTTGGCGGCGCATGCCAGAATAGCTCGCAGATGGTAGATTTTTTCCTACTTACTTGACACTTATCGTCATATTTTGGACAATTCACACAATATCTTTATAAATTGTAGCCTATATGTTATTCTGATGTATAAGCTATATTGTAGTAAAGTTTCATTCAAATCCATTCAGTAGTTTTTACGTGAAAGAGTAACAAACATCCATACATCCATACTTACAAACTTTCGCCTTTATAATAGTAGTAGGATTTAACGAATATTCTAATCTATTCCCATCTTTGAAATCAAAATCATTCTGTTTTTATTTAAAGTGTGCCTATATCTAATCTGTAGATAAGGATTTGATTGGATCTTTAATCTTTGTCAGATTCAGTTAGATATTGAGATTAAATCTCTGTACGCATTTGACATTTTGTTCATGTCAGCATTTATTCAATCTGCATGTTTGATTTAAAACAACAACAACAATAATAATAATAATAATAATAGTTTATTATGGCCCAGAATTTTTACATTGTGTCACAATATATAGGAAAATCTGCCTTTTGCTTTTGTTTGCACTGTGTTGCAAAAGTCAGTGTCTTCCCCAGATAATGTACTTAGGTTTATAGGAATACATATAACAGAATAGAACATTGAGTAAACAAAACAAAAGCAAGGTTTACATGTGTAACAATGATTTGGATACAAAGCAAAAAGAAACAAATAAATAGGGGAAAAAAATAATTGGAAGAAAACAAACAGAACTGTGATGCTTACTTGACTACAACTAACTAGACAGCAATCAATATGTAATATGTGTATGTGTGCTTTTTGAGTTAAGTGTGAGTGTATGTATGTGAGTTTGTGTGTGTGAGTGAGTGTGTATGTGTGAGTGTGTGTGTGTGCGCTTGTGTATAGGGTTGTGCATTCGGTGTGTACTTGAGTGAGATGGTAGTAAATGTGTTCTTAGTTTACCCTAACCAGTAATTTTTCTGTAGTATCATAGTCGAGAGTATGCAACCATTCGATTGTCAGGTTTTTGACTCTGTGTGTGTTAAGTTAAGTTACAATGTATATTAGTTTTTTAGTTTGGCCGTAAGTTTTGAATTTATGGAAGCCCGGCAAGGCCCTGCAGCTCGCGTAGAACACAAACGATCTACGCAGCTAAACAAAACAGATGTGGCCAAGTGTGAGATGGGTTAGCGCTAGTTAGCTGGAATTGAAATTACCTGCACGGTTTTCATGCTTCGAAGGGATCTTCAAGATTTCGGTCTCGGTAGTAATTGATAAATGGCAATCGATCAAATAGATCGTCAGACCTTGTCGGAGGCCTTATGGGCGGTTCGAAAAGGCCAACAACGGGTTGGCAACTAGCTCGCAACTACACCACTAAACTAATCCACGTTGAAATACCGTGGTGGGATAAAGTCGAGACCTTCTCAGTCACGGGGACTCACCAGTGTGCAGCAGTGGGATGCAGAAAGGGTTTCAACCAATTGTCCAATATAAGTTATTATAGATACTCATATAGATAATTGTTTACGAACATATTCCGATAGTAAATAATAAATCTGTGATAATAATGTAGCTGCAAGGCATCCTAGACGCCCACATACACATCACTAGTGTCAATATCAGGCGTAACACGCTTATGACTGACGGCCTCTTGAAGCGCTCTTAACTTGGCGATGGCGGCTAATGGCTCAGATCGTGATATTACGTAGTCTACCTTACAGAATTACTGCTCCTTATTAGGGTTCTGTGCCTTTAAAGGAAAAATGATCCTGTAGAGTATCACTGCCGTTATCATTCCGTTTATTTGTATTATCAAAATAAAATACGAAAATAACAGTATTCTTCAGAAAAATAAAAGTATCTTTAAATCAAATTTTCAGAACCACATATGGCCCAGCTACTGGCTTATTTTGCCGGCGATTTACAAAGCTTAGTAAAACGAGCGCGTTCGGTTGTGAGATGAGTGATCGATGAGTTTAATCGATAGATAGCAGTAGTTAAACCTTGTAGGAAGTCTAATGGGTGGTTTGAAAATAGCCGACAGCGGGTTAGCCTTAGACCCGTATCTCCACCAATCCACCATCCTTGCCTCCCAATTATTGCAATCAAATTTATTCGATTAAAATTATTAAGTATTGATAGTAAAAACATATTCCGATAATATTAATCTATACTCACATATACATTGCTACTATTCCTAGTGTGAATATCAGGATTCAACAAAAGGAAAAAAAAATATATATTTACTTTGTTGCAAGAATGACGCAATAATTTATGGACGTTTAATTATAATTGCAGACGGACTTACAACAAATTGATTTTCCAAGCGGTCATCAAACCTCCCATCCATTTATGCATTTGTCTGTCTGTTTGTCTCTGTGTGTCTAATCTCTACGCTACAAGGCATCCACGCAGACATGCAAATTGCTAGTGTCAATATCAGGCATAACATGCTTATGACTGGCGGCCTGGAATGGCGGATCATGATATTACGTAGCACCTACCTTACAGTATCGTGAGGTACTACTGCTGTTTATTAGAGTTCTGGGTCTTAAAAGGAGAATTAACACTTATAGGATAACTGCTATTGCCGCTGTTTGCCGTCAAGGCATAAATATAGGTCTTTAGATGATTTGGATGTAAGAAACAATGGAACTTTAATGTCATCATAAGACTCAAAAGAATCGTGAAACATCAAATAAATAAATAAATAACGCTTCACACTAGGGTAACGCCCCACAGTAGGGTATATATAACCTGTATCGTGGGTACCATGGACACATACAAAGACAGAAACACAAACACCCAGACCGAGAACAGAAATTTAAACTCATCATTAAATATCTGTTTCGCGCGGGAATCGAACCCGGGGCATTTATCGCTGCTCCACGGGGATGGAAAATATTATAATATTTAATAATTGATTACAATGTTTTCCATCGCCGTGTATGCCTGAGAAAAACTGATTATTTCTGGAAAGCATTATGTCCACCAATTCGCATTTGTCCAACGTGGTGGACTATGGCCTAAATCTTTCTCACTTGTGACAGGATACTTAAGCCCAGCAGTGAAATATAAAAAGAGGTTGAAAAATAACTGATATTGACACTCTGATTCCCACGACAGAGGGTATATATACCCTACGGTGGGGTTATATGAGTGGGAAGCATTATTTATTAATTTATATTTCCGTTACTATCCACAGTTTGTGTTGAGCAATGTGCTTATTATCTACGTAATTAAAATTAGTTACTTAAAAGTCACCAAACCAAATCAACAATGTTACACATAAGACTTGACGCCCGCTCATCGATATTAATAACCTTCCTTTGTTGGCGTCATACTGGTGGAACATTAAGGTAAAAGAGAACCAACAAATCAAGTCAAGTCTGAGCTATTATGTCTCCTCGTCCCACGTCTATTGCCGGCCTCCCAGTCTATAACATTACCGGCTATTTATCGTGACATTGAGATCTCAGGCTCATCAGAGCACCAATGTCATCAACGAAATGACAAAGGATCCTTGAGTTGAACCTTTGGGTATCCTAGCAATCTTTACAGAATTCCGTCATCAGCATCGAAATATAACAGCTATCATAATTACGTGATTAGAATTTCTTAGTTAAAAAAACAAACGGGTTACACTCCGATATAGCCGGCAGAAGTAAAAACTTGAATATTAACGTTGTGCATTTTTGATATTTTGGAATGGTTAGGGAATAATTTCGCACGAATTGCTTTTATTATCAGTATTATTTTTCATCTAGTATTTTCAGTAGGTTTTCATCTAGTATTTTTATAAAGTACTCACTCATTTTCCTTCACTATATCTTCGTCACTTGTTTCATTAATTGATGCACTTTGTTCAATGTCCATATTTTAAATACTTGATATAAACGAATTTTACAATTATAGACAGTCGAGCCGTCATCAGCTGTCACCCTTCCGTCTTACGAATATTCGATCAGGCCACACGCGAGTTTAACATTTTTTACCCATCCCAAAAAAGTGCACAACGCCGCTTAAGAAGTTTTCACTTCAATAAACAGCGAACGTATTAAGTATCTTGTTTCCTAACAATGTTAGCTATTTATATTGCGTTTCTTATGTTTTCTCAAAGCAAAATATCGAGAATAAAGTAGGTAAGGGAATAGCGGAATAAATCATCCGTGCAACGACAGGAATCATGGAACCGTTACGCCGGTAGGGGAGTGTTTACATACGTGTGTATTGGAATGCATCTGACCATTACAGCGATACAGCGCTTACAATGCAGAGGTTTACTTGGGGGCCTACTGTGAGGAAAGATTTGTTACTATATGATGAACTATTTACGTTTCATTTTATTTGGAAAACCGTTTGCAAATCATGTCACAGTAACAGGATTTAAGTTGATAAGAATATAATAATGACAAAAAGTCCTTTTATTTTTCACATACACCCTACTTTCTACTAATATTATAAATGCGAAAGTAAGTTTGTTTGTTACTCTTTCACGCGAAAAATACTCAACCGATCATCATGAAGTTTGGTACATAATTATATTCTTGGAGTTATCAGAAGTAAAATAGGATAATTAAAAAAAAACGCAGGTAAAACCGCGGGGCGCAGCTAGTAGATCATAATTTATTACACAATCACCTTTAAATATTTTTTTTTAACAGACTTCTTAGTTGGCGAAGTGCTTTCCAAACTCTTAGCTGTAATATAAGGATTCTGTAATTCCGCAAGCTATTAAGGGCTTCTCATCCCTTTCTTAAATGTATTACCAAATTTTTATTGAGATCTCAGGCTCATCAGAGAACCATTGTTCTCAAATAAATGATAGATGATCCGCAAATTAGATCTTCGGACAACCTGAAAACTAACATAAAATGTCGACGAAATATGCGATGAACTGTTTTTTTAGTTGTTAAGATCATAACTTGTAAAAGAAAATATAATATAATAGCTTTAATTTTTAAATTAATATAAATAATAACGACGACCCGTGTGGCACAATGGTTACCATGACGGACTGCCAATCGAGGGGTTCGATTCCCGGCGAAACAAAAATTTGAGTGATGAGTTTAAATTTCTGTTCTCAGTCTGAGTGTTTGTGTTCCTGTCTTTATATGTGTCCATGGTACCCACGCCACAGGGTTAGTTACACACTGGTTACCTTACTGTGGGGCTATGAGTGTGTTTTAAAAATAAATATTTATTAATATAAATATTGATATAATATAAATATTAATATAATATATATAATAATTTAAATAAACATAATTTTTGAAATAAAAATATATAAATGAGATCTCAGACTCATACCTAAGCTCATATAAAACACCTGTCATAAACAGCACAGTAAAAACTAACGTAGAAGGTAGATATTTCTCAACTGTATTTTTGTATTGTATCAGAGCACCAATGTCATCAACGAAGTGATGGAGTATCCTTGAGTAAGACCTTTGAAAAAAAAGGAAATCATAGAATAAATCGTCCATGCAATGACATAATCATAGACCGTTATGCCGGAGAGGAGTTACATGTTTTATTGAAATACATACATGTTTTATTGAAATGCAACTGACCATTTTAGCAACTTAAATAGTATAATGATAATTTAAGATGACCTGAAGAAGGAAGCGGGTAGTCGCTGGATTCAGAAGTCCCAGGACCGTGAGGAGTGGCGAACGTTAGGGGAGGCCTATGTCCAGCAGTGGACTATAAAAGGCTGATGGATGGATGGAAATAGTATAATATGACTAGAAATCGCTGCATTCTGTGCAAATTCAAATTCTACTCAAACCGTTACATACATGGACGGGACGCCCGCACGTCGATATTATATTAGTCCTTTGTTGGCGGAATACTGGTGGAGCAGTAATGTAATAGAGTACCAACAAATCACTTTACGCTCCGAGCTATTATATCCTCTCGTCCCTTGCTTTATATGACCGCCTATTTATCGTGACATTGACATTTTAGGCTCATCAGAGCACCAATGTCATCAACGAAATGACAGATGTTTCGTAAAATAGATCTTTTGGTACCCTAGAAATCTTCCTAAAATCACATTACTAGCATAAAAATCAAAAGGGCGATCATATTATCTGATAAGAATTTCTTAGTTAGGACAGATTTTCTAAGGATAATTGCTATTTATACTGCGTTTCCTATATACTTTGAAAGCAAAAAATCTAGAATAACGGAATCACGGAAGTAGTCCATGCAGAAACAGAAAACATGGATCTGTGACACCGATAGGAGAGTGTTTTCATACTTACATACTGTTTATCATCTAAAATATAATAGCTTATCAAGAACGCTGTATTCTGTTCAAATTAAAATTCTTCTCACAACGGTACACATACGGACGCGACACCAGCCCGTCGATATTGTATTAAGATCTTTCCTTTGTCGGCGGAATACGGACCATTAAGGTAACAGAGAACTAACTAATCAAGTTAAGTCTGAGCTATTATGTGTCCTCGTCCCACTTCTAAGTATATTACCAGCTATTTATCATGAAATTGAGATCTCAGCCTCACGAGAGCACCAATGTCATCAACGAAATGACAGAGGGTCCTTGAATTACATCTTTGGGTATCCTAGCAATTTTCCCAAAATTTTGTCAAGCTGTTGAAGAAATTCGTCAAAAACATAAAAACCATAATAGGTGAGCATACTACCTGATAAGTATTTTCTTTGTCAAGACATGGATAATGAGATTAGTTTAGTATCATAATTTTTGAGGACGACAGTCAGACGACAGTTATTTATATCACTTTTCCTATATACTCTAACATTAAAAGTGAGGGATTGGGAAATTGTCGATTCAATGGCAGGAAGCATTTACTTCCTTTCTGCATTCATTCACGTTACAGTTCCTGTAACGCTAGTAGGGGAGTGTTTACCTATGTGTGTTTATAGGAATGCATCTGACCATTACATCGATATAGCGCTTACGCTGTCGAGCTTTGTTTAAGAGTTCTATGAGGAAAGCTCGATGCCATAATATGTAACATATATTTTTTCTACTGCCAAATGTTAGGGAGATTTTTGTGAACAAAGGTGTTTTAAAGAAAAATTAAATTTAAACAGAGGCAGGTGCAGCCGCCGCAGTAGCCAGAAGAAAAATAATGAACAAATAAACAAAAATTCAGGTGCCAGAGGGGCAGGTGCTAGTAATGCAGCGTACTTCACCTGATACTTAGCTAAGAATTTGGACTTCTTATCTCAATGAGAGTGTTCTGTGTGTAAGTAGTTGACAAAAGGAGCAAACTCGTTTCGTTTCGTGTTATACACGAAAATATGTAAGCTATATTTAATTAGGAAATGTCTTCATTGCCTTATTAGTAAACGTAATGAAGCTAATAAGATAAATGAGTTGTATGCCTTAAAATTCATCATCTGACTGTAAAATACCTGGTAATGATTGTGTCTAGGAAGTTTATACTTGCATAGTTCAGCTCGATATCAGAAACAGTGTAGAACAAGTTAACACAAAGCAAGTCCAGACCTGTATTAGCTTTAAAGTAGTTCTAAACTTTACAAGGTGTATCGATCCGTGATTCTTGAACCCGATGTCTTATAAAAGGGAAGATACGCTCCGCGGAACAAACAAACGTATTGCAACGTCTTGGCAAGAAAGGCTTATGTACATTGGATGTTGATATTTCTAAGACGTACCCGGATAATTGTTTTTTTTTTTTAATATGGAGATGATAGGCTCTCCCAAGGTGTCGGGTACCTTATGAAGGTGCCCCCCCCCCCCCCGATACCAAATTAATTTTACTTTATTATTGATTAATCAGCTAAAAAGGTCGTTAATTTAATTTAATTCTTATTTAAAACAAAAATAGCATGCCTATAAATGGAAACGCGTTTTCAGAAAAGACAGTCCTAAACTAAAACCAGTAACTTGGACTCAAGTACCTACTTCAAAACTGAACACGGCGTATTGTTTCGTGACTTTCAGAGTCACAAGAGACATTGTAAAAACCACACGATGTCTTAGAAAAAAATATATGCTCTGGAACAAACAAACTTACTATAACCTCTTGCAAGAAAATACATACGACTATCTTACTTTGGACGTTCATACTTTGAGGAGTAACCGGATAATAAAGAATGCGATGCACTGCAAATATCAGTTTATTGGTGTCTTTGTTGACAGTGCTCGTGAAAAAAACTTCCTTTTTATTACAGTTTATAATTTCATTTCATTCCAAGTTTACTTAGTTTTGTTATAAAATAAGCTTAAAATGAAAATGTTTAATTACATTGATGTTTTGTTAGTTATCCAATCAGGATAATACTACAATACGATACTTTGGACGATGATACATTGAGGACGTACCCGGATAATAAAGAGTCAAATGAGCTGTAAATAACTTATTGAAGTTTGTGTTACCAGATTTAACCATTTTAAATATATATTTTTTTCACATGTGTTTAAATTTTAATAATCTAAGTTTTCGAAGCTGTCTAGAATAAAAAAGCATGGATAGAAAACCAATTAGATATACAGTGATACATTATTGTGTCATAATTATAGTACATTACGTATAAATCTGTATAAATGTTAATATCATTTTATAACTTGAATTAGTTTCGAGCAAATAGTAACAACACTGAAACAAGATAAAATATGATGCAAAGTCAGAGGCATTTAATAACTGGAAACATTACAAATCAAACCAACTTGTGGTACCTCAATTAATTCAAGATGTATTATAAAAATCAAAAAGACCCTAAGGAATAAATAAACGTATTGCAACGTCTTGGCAAGAAAATACGACTTAGTACTTTGGACGTTGATAAATTGAGGATGAAGATATCTTGGCCAGAAATTGAAACTACAATTGAATAACTACGATAAAATAAATTGTTAAAAGCAAAACATTAAAATAGTAATTTACAAAATAGATTTTAAAAACGTGAATTTTTTACGTTAGTCACCAATAGCCAAACGGCCTAAAAATATAAAATGTTCATAGAAAAAAAGTGTGTGTACTACTGCACACGCGATAGAAGTTATACTTTTTTGCGTATGAAAAAAGTTTAAAATAACTCAAACGCAGTAATAATCGACGATAAATATCAAAATCAATAAGAAATATTTTGTTTCAATAAAAAAACGTTTCATAAATGTAACAATTATTTTATATTAATATTCACAATTAATTATTTATATGAATACTTACTTTATTTCACAACACTGGCTTGTATGTATGGACACTATCGTAAGTATTCAGTGTTAAAAATATTTGTTTTTATTATTTCTATTCTGTAGTTAACTTCGCCATGTCGTTCCTGCGCGTGCAGCTCACAAATTTATTCTCATCCAAACGCGCCAAAAGAAGAGTAATTAAAAAAAATAAAACTCTAAACTAAAACTAGTTTAAATAACATTATGAATTGGTTCGTGACTGTAAGAGTCACAAAACTGCACTTTTTAGAAAAAAGATACGCTCGTTAACAAACAAACGTATTGCAACGTCTTGATAAGAAAATGCCGCGTATGTTCATCGGACGTTGATAAATTGAGGATGTATCCGGATAATAAAGGGTTCAATGCTCTGTAAATAACAACATATTGGAGTTTCTGTTGACAAAACTTGTATAAAGTATATCATTTTTAATATTTTCACTTTTGTTGCAAGTTTAAACATCGTATTCAACCGAAGATATCGAAGATTACTAAAATGAAAGCATAGTAGAACACCAACCAATTAGGCATGCATCAGATTGTACATTATTATGTTATAATCTATACTAATATTTTAAAGAGGAAAGATTTGTCTTTTTTTATTTTTGTATGTTTGTGATGAATAAACTCAAAAACTACTGTTCCGATTTCAAAAATTCTTTCACCATTAGAAAGCTACATTTACCCTTTTTACCGCGGGACAATGCTTCATTCGTACGTTAAAACGGGTAATAGGGTCAACGCGGTTGAAGCAACCTAGAAAAACGCCTATGATTTTAATATACCAATGAAGCTGGAATAGCACATAGGCTATTTTTATTCTACGGGGACCCATTAAACGGGTCCGCGCGGGCGAAGCCGCTGGCGGAAGGCTAGTCTATTATATACCTAATCTAAAACTATGAATAGATCTAAATTAATGGATTTTTTTACGCAACTTACATTTAATTTTGTGCAAACAAAGGATTTATCAGACAAATCGATAATGATAAATAATAATTATCAGAAACCAAAGACTTTTGAAGAAGCAGCGATGGCCGAGTGGTAAAAGCCGCGGTCTTCTACGCGACCGATCCCGGGTTCAAATCCTCGGCGCGCACCTCTGACAAAGAAATTTGTAATGTGCGAATTTATTTCATTAATTACGATGTTCTCCATCGCCGTGCATGCCTTAGAGAAATTAATAATTTCTCGAAGGCATGACGTCCACCAATCCGCACTTGGCCAGCGTGGTGGACTATGGCCTATATCCCTCTCACTTGTGAGAAGGAGACCTGTGCCCAGCAGTGGGACATAAAAAAGGTTGAAAAAAAAAAGACTTTTACTGATATTTCATTTCAAGACATCTTAGAAAAAAAATACGCTCGGTAACAAATAAACGTATTTCAATATTTGGCAAGAAAATGCTTTTTGTACTATGTGCTTTATACGTTAATACATACATTGAGGATATCCGGATAATAAACGATTGTATGCGCTGTAAATACAATAAGTTATTACACTTTCTGCTACCCTGATACTGAGATAGCTTATCTATGGATCTCTTCATGGTTATACATTTTCTTTTTACGTGTACTGTTATAGTTAAATCAGATCAAATAAAAATATAAAGGTATAACCCATAGAACAACAAAGTGAGGCCAGTTTTTTAAACTTCTGTGCGTGGGCTAAAGTTGCGATATTATATTAATGACACCATTTTAGTATTATTAATTATAAATTGAATTACACACTTTAACAACACTGGGATTTTGGTATTTATTCTTGTCAATTTTTATATTTTTGAGATCATTTTGCTCAATGCCGTGATATTGGACTGGTAAAAAAGCACCAATCCATTAGAAATGTCTGTATGTACACAGCGAAGTATCTCTTATTTCGTTGTTCGCATAATTTATTATTTTATTTCATCTGAGATAATTTAAAGATGTTTTTATTCTTAACTGCTTCCGAAATTGAATACAAGAATTTTCTTCAATTCAAGAAGCCTAATAAAAATGAGGATATGCTCCCAGACACACTTCCGTATTACAACGTGTAGTCTAGAAAATACAGCTTACGTACTTGTACATATGTTGGTATATCGAGGACGTACTCGGATAACAAACGATTCTATGCCCAGAAGCAAAACGTTTATTGAACTTCTTATTGCAAAAACGCTATCGAAAATCTGTAAGTTCCGGTATGTAGTTAGCGTTATTATATACTTAATTATATCAAACTAAACATGACTTGAACCTAATACTTCACACGGGCTCATCAGTAAGTTGATGATGAAGATAAATTTCATATAGGAGATGTAATTTTAACACTAAATGGCAAGAGTAATTAGTAAAATTACTTTATATAAGGTTTATGAACTTAAAAGTTATAGCAGTACGAGCTCTCCATCATGTCAGGCTCTTAACAGGCCCCTTAATTTCTCTTTGTAAAGTAAATTAAGACATTAAATCGCTTCACAGAGGGTTCACGGCGATATATTATGAAACATGAATTCGTTTACATGCGTGTACGTGTAAAAGCACCTATAAGGAGGTTGGAGGAATATAATGATTAATTAAGTGTACAGGATAGAAGTATTAAGGTACATCAGAATCGGCTTAGTAGCGTATTTAAGTTAGATAACATGTACTTACAAGCTTGTGGTATTTTCGAGGCTTGAGGAATTTCGGTATTTTATTTTAAGTATAGGTCGTAATTACTGCGTATAGATGTTTTATCACGGAGTCCGTTCGGCTATGAATGTTTTGAGGTGTATATATATTATGCGCACATTATTTTATATACTGTCTTGCACCAATTAAGTACCCTGTTTTAAAAGGAAAAAAGTCACACTTATAAACCTTGGTAGATGGTAGAACTATTATCGTTCGCCCGGGGAAGTACCGCCGCTGCACCCACTTCTGCCGTGAATCAATTCTATTGTGTTTCGTTGGAAAGGTGCAGCTGCCAGCCACAACTTACCTATGCTTGCTTGAGGTTGTATGTAGGTGTCCACGGTCTGCAGCGACCACTTAACACCACGTGGTCTGCATGCTCGTCTGCTATTCCATTCAAATAAAATAAAAATATCTGTGGCTTTATATTTCAAACAAATTTCGGTGAGTTTTAAAATGGAACATAAGTATTAAAGCAATGTTTTCTAAAAGACAAAGAGTTGTATCGCAGGCGCTTCCCAAGATTCAATTTTAAAAATTCTTCCTCTTTTAGACTCGCATCCCGAATACAAATGGATAAGAATTATGACTTACGTTACCTAACTGTTATTTAACAAAACTTTGTATCCCGTATGGATGGCTGAAACTCTTTTTTTGCGTCCCACTGCTGGGCTCGGGTCTCTCCCCCTTATTAGGGAGGCCTGGAGCTTACTCCACCACGCTGCTCCAATGCGGGTTCGAGCCAAACCGCTGTCGGATGTTTTCAAACCGCCCATTAGGCCTCCCACAAAGTTTAACGACTGTTATCTAATGACAACAACCGGGACCGACAGCTTGAAGTGCCCTCCGAAGCACGGAAACACGCATGATTTTTTTTGTCACTAGCGGTCTTCCATCTCACACCCGCCGCGCCCGTTTGGTTTAGCTGCATAGACCGCTTGCATTCTACGCTAGCCGCCGAGCCATGCGCGCTTCAATATCCTATCCCAAATGGATACATGACTTAAATTTTAAAGAGTCACTGTAAAGCTTATATGACTTATGATTTTTTATTAAATAAAGTAACAGACGGGCATGCTGGCCTCATAGTTTTAAGGGTTCGCTGCAGTCCGTGAACATTTACACTCACCTCAAACAAGCATTGATCCCTGCATGACTGTTGTCTTATGTAGTCGTGCAGATATTCCTAAGATTCATTTGGTTTCACGTTAATCTGGCCGCAAACCGTAATATCTAATACCTTTAAACGAGCAATTCTTGTGTATACCTAAATAATTTTTTTTAATCTCGGAAACGGCTCCAACGATTTTGATGAGATTTAGTACCCTGGTTTTGGGGGTGATAAATCGATCCAGCTATGTTTTATTTTTAGAAATTTTAAATTATAAAAAAAATCTGCGATAATCAACATAAATATAAACTGAAAAATACGACTCTTCTGACATCTATTGGAGAGTATTAATAATATTGTGGCGTAGAACGCCGTCAAACCCCATCCGCCAATCCGACGTTCAAAGAAATGACAATGTTGATTTGAAAGAGCTCTATAAAAATTTAGTTCATTGAATTAAAGTTTTCTTGGCCGAATGTTTACGTGGGTTGATTGCGGAACTAGAGACCTGGGTTCACACCTCAATCAAAATTAACTATATTGCGTATATTTTTAATTTTAATTTATTGGGAGCTATTTCAGATAGCGTTATTAAGTAATACTAAGCAAATGAGTGTTTCGATTGAAATTAAACCAAGAAAATAAATTGTTTTTATCCGAGCAATGCTCGGTCGTCCTACCTGGACGAATAATAATAATTATTATTATATAAAAAAAAATTGTTGCTCACAAAGATGATACAATGGTACAACTGCATCCACTTCTGCCGTGAACCAATTTTATTGTGTTTCGGTGGAAAGGTACAGTCTGTATTGTGGCGGGTCTACGATTAGCCGGATTGTTATTGCGATACGCTCTACAATATGGCGGCTCACGTTTAGCCTCATTGTAATGAAGCCTCGTAGCCACCCACCCTACTTACGATTATGACCGCACTCGACATTGCTGAGCTTTATTGACACCCATCCTGCTTATGACCGCACTAGATGTTGCTAAATGGCCACCCATCCTACTTTTGACCGCACTCGACATTGTTTAGCTTTGTTGACACTCATCCTTTTTCTGACCGCGTAAGATGTTGCCTAAGTCACCCATCCTACTTTTAACCGCACTAGATGTTTCTTAATGGCCACCCATCCTACCTTTGACCGCACTCGATACTACTTAGCTTTATTAACACCCATACTTCTTATGACTGCACAACGTGTTGGTTAATGACAACCCATCCTACTTTTGACCGCAGGTGTCATTGAGCTAAGCAACGTCCCTGAAACACATTTTCACTATATTTTTTTATATTCGAAAAACACCCATACCGAATCAGAGCACCCCACTAACCACGTGGTCTTGTCTGTACTACCCCTAGAGTGTATATAAAAAGCCGGAGGCGCGGAGGGAGACCACTCCCCGCCCGCCGTAGGAAAGCGCAGGCATCAAGAAAGCCGTAGCGGTTGAGGCAGGTCGCCGAAGGTGACCAAAAAGCCGAAGCTGCGAAGGCGAGGGCAGGTGCCGCGCTTTCTTACGCTGGGGCTGAGGGAGTGGTCTTCCCGCAGCGCCGGAGATGTCACAGAGCCGCTTGTTTTATTACATTATCCAAGCCATGGAAGATATTCTGCGACATATTTATCGAATATCTCAACCTTTGTGAGAACTTGTTGCATGACATGGGTTAATAAAAACCAGTGTAGTAGATATTATTATTAAAATTATTGAATATTCACTAGTGCCCTTACGCGGAAAGATCAGTTACATGTGAGATAGGAAATTTAATGCATTATTAATCGTTAGAAAAATGTTTGTATTCGTGTGTATGTGTGTGTGTGTATTTATGTGATGGGGCGTGTATGTACTCGAATTTGGTACATTTTAAGAAGCAATCTTGCTTCCTAATATACTACTCTACATCTCTATCTAGAGATATATCAACCGTATCTTTCCACATAAAAAAAGAATTGCTTCACGTAAGAAATAGGTGCAGCCATGGTATTTCCTGGGTTGAACTATAATATTAATATAACCAATTAACAATTAGAATAATAATGGAAACAGTTGTATTTTTCTTAAGTTAGCCATGAAACGCCATGAGCCATTAAACGGGTCGTCGTTTTGCAAAATGGGCTGCCAATTGGGGGTCCCGAGTTCGATTCCAATTCAAATTGATGATGATGACATTCAATTTCTTTCAAATAATATTATCTCCACCAACCCGTATTGGAGCAGCGTGGTGGAGTAAGCTCCAGGCCTCCCTAACAATGGGGAGAGACCTGTGCCCAGCAGTGGGACGCAAAAAAAAGGGTTGCAGTCCAGATTCAATTTTCGTTCTAGGTGTGTATATGAACACATTGTCATGGTACCCACGACACGCAGGGTCTACCCTACTGTAGAACTATAAGTGGGAAGGGTTACTTAGTAATTAGATGCTTACTATATGTTCCCGCATGAGCGGAGTGTGTACCGAACGAGTTGCAGTATAAATGGGGTATACGGCCATCTACAGCTAGCCGCATGGATGGCGTATGGAGTAGAACTGCTACTCCTGCTGCTGCTGCCGGCTGTTTGCGGTCTCATTTATTTATTTTATTTACAAATGTACATGTAATCAAGCGCGGTTGCAGCCTTCATTTTTGGGAGGGGTCGCCAAGACATTAAGTCACTAAGAAATTTGGGGAAAGAGGTGTCCCAAATTGGCTTGTTTCGCCTTCCATCTACGCATGACTGATGGATTTTGGGGGTGGGGTCATGTCATCTGTGAACTCTCCCCCTGGGACCGTGACTGCATGTAATTAACAAGTTTTCCCTAAAGCATTACATGCGGCAGAAAATAATAATAATAACAATGCTTTACACTCATAGCCCCACAGTAGTGTATACAATACCCTCTGTCGTGGGTACCATGGACACATACAAAGACAGAAACACAAACACCCAGACCGAGAACGGAAATTTAAACTCATCATTCAAATTTCTGTTTCGCCGGGAATCGAACCCGGGACCCCTCGATTGGCAGTCCGGCAAAGTAACCATTGCACCACGCGGGTCGTCTAAATTTTTACAAATAGATACCTATAAACTTACTTAGTGAATAAAAGAACACATCAACATCTGTGTATAATGAAATACAAGTGCATTTAACAGTAACAGTGCAGCTCGATGCGGGGCAGGAGCCGTTCGGCGCGCGTGTACCACTGGCTCCGGGAACAGCCGGCTGGGCTTCCATACCAACCACACATGTGTGTCGATGGAAACTCCAGTCCACAGAGAGCGAGGGCTAAAGGATTATCGACTTTATTGTGTAGCAGTTGGTAATAATGAACTAAACTGAATGTAAGTGTGGTCGAAAACTAAATCTTTTTATGCAAATTATTTTACTATGGGTGCTATATAACAACTTTTCCTCAAGAACAAAACATATTAAGAAAAGCTATGAATATTAAAGACACAAAACCTTATATTAAAAACATAAGAACAATTGTTCGTAATCGTTGTTACGTGCAAAAAGCTATTACTGATTTCACGTCAATCGATTACATTTTGGCAGTGTGGTATGTAACAGGTACAATCGTTACGGAAATTGAATACGAGCTATCAAAAGTGGAATCTGACAGTGCACATTGACTGACATGCTATCCATCTGTCAGTCGTGCTCAAAGGCTTCTATTTCGTGTTCGTAACTACATTTGTCGACAAGATTTGATTAGATAGTTCTATATCAACCTATCTATACCTACTCGTACTGCAATAATTTTGTACGTTTGTGCTTTTTGCAATTCATTTGTCTTCCATTTTCTTTTTGAAGAATCAGACACAAAATGTCTTCAATATTGAAGAGAAAAATCATCTAATGCCGGTTTTAAGTAATATTACACAAACTTAGATGTAGTTTACTATTAAGCACGTTTTACAACGTAGATGATCCCACTTATAATAAAGAAAGCATTTTAAAAGTATTATAAAAATACCTTACACAAACATTTTTTCAACCTTTTTTTATGTACCAACTGGGCACAAGTCTCCTTCTCACGAGTGAGAGAGATTTAAGCCATACTCTACACCGCTGTTGGCCACGCTGTTGCGGATTGGTGGATAAAATAAAAAATAATAACTAATGGTATTTCCTAATAGGTACCTGCAACAAGCGATCACTAATTTCATATCGATCGACAACATTTTGGTAGCGCGGTATGTGTACAATCGTCGCGGAAATTGAATACGGGCTATCGTAAGTGGACGCTGACAGGACAGTGCATTGACTGACATGCTATGTCTGTCAGTCGCGCACAAAAGATTCTATTTCGTGCTCGTAACTACATCTGTCAACAAGATTTGATCGGAAAGTTCTATCATGTTCAATTGCTAGCAACCGACGTTCTTATGGTCTTTTATAAATACATATAAAACTAACTTCTCATAATACCATACGTAAGATCATTTAACAAACTACGATGATTTGATTTCAATTCGTAGCATTTAAACGTAGAGTACGCATACAGTCATTGCGGAAATTGAATGTGAACCATCGAAAGTGGACATTAATAGGTCAGTGCACGCGGACTGACATGCTACATGCATATCAGACGAGCTACATACGTGCAAAGATCGCTGTCCCGTATTCATAACGATGTCTGTTTACAAGTTTGACGACCCCTGTGGTGCAACAGTTATAATGCCGAACCGCTAGTTGGGGTTCCAGGCTTCATTCCCGGCGAAGCAGTGATTGAAATTTGTGTTCATGTCCTTGTGTGCGTTCAGGGTACCCACGACAAGGGATATATCTACCCTACTGTGGCGCTATGAGTGTGAAAGCTGTTATTTTATTAGTCAGTTATATTATACATGATTCCACTATAAAGTTCTTACAATGATAAAGTAAAATAATATTTATTTTATTGAATTTGATGTTATATTGAAAAACACCAATTCTTTATTATTATTATATGCGTAATAATAAATAAACTTTACACACTCATAGCCCCACAGTAAGTTAATTAATACCCTGTGTCGTGGGAACCATGGACACATACAAAGATGAATCAAGGTATTATTTACCAATATTATAAGTCTTTGAACTTCAAGCACTCCAAGGGTCAACACTGAAATTGAATGCTACTGTCGTGAATAGACGCTGACATTTCAGTGGATGTTGACTGACATGTTATCTGTTAGTCAGTCCCACAAAGGCTTCTCAAAGGTGGGTTCGAAACTTTGTTTGTCGGCTAGATTTACTTGCTTTTACGATTTAACAACTATGAAATTCACTAAATTAACCAATAGAAACTAAATCCAGCTAGCATCGCAACTAATACCTAAATTCGGACCAAACTCCTAGTAGTCTTAAATTAGCGAAATAGTAAAATACAGTTATACGGAATTAAGGCAAGTTAACAATGAATATTTATCGGTTTAATACCTTCCAGCTGGCTAGCGCAGTTAGCGGCGGTACGATCTGTGCATGTGGGAAATAGCTACAATTTTTATTTCAATAACACTTCGAATTGGCGACATTTTACAATTTTAACTGCCTTCAAAAATTTTGATTCTGATTGTATGTTTAATTTGTATTTATTATTATGTTTGTATCTCCGCGATTTTGTCACAAAGTACTGATACAATTTCCATTATAATTTATTTGTTTCTAAGCATATTTTACAAGGAAAGTTTTAATATTTTTCGAAACCATAATGTATTTATGGACACCAATTCAGCACTTTAATACACATTCATTAACGCCAAAATTGTAAGCGACAATTCTAAACATAGGTTCATTGTAAATTTTATTCAAACATAAACGTCATGGACTCGTACCATTAATTTATTAATGAACATAGGATTCTGTTAAGTTATGCGATCTGATTTATTTTACTAAAATTATCATTTAATATGCACTCACTCGTGTTACAAACAATTAATTTGCCCGTTAAGAAAACACTAAAAAGTAAACGATTTAAGAACTATGCAATTTACTAAATTTAACAGAAACCAGGAAACAGAAATATTACTGGTATCTAATACCTAAATTCCAACCAAACTCCTAGTAAACCTTAAATTAGCAAAATAGTAAAATACAGTTATACGGAATTACGGCAAGTTCACAATGAATATTTATCGGTTTAATACCTTCCAGCTGGCTAGCGCAGTTAGCGGTGCGGCGCGGCGCGGCGGTACGATCTGTGCATATTATTATGGGTAATAATTACCATTTTTATTTCATTAATATGGTTATAACTTTTTAATAACGTCAAATATTAAATTACATAAAATAAACGTCCATAATGTCGTCAGCGTATTGTACTTACTCGTCGTTTCATAGGAATAAACAAAAATTTTAACAAAAAAAACCGACTTCGAAAGAAAACTACTCCAAAAAAAATTAAACACTAAAAAGTAAAAAAATAAATTGCGTATTCTCCTGCAATTTAATAGTCAACTTACATTTTCTACTCCTCAATGTGTAGGTACGATACGAGCTGTGTTTACCATAATATGTAGGTTTTATATTTATATATTTTTTATTAGGTTTCATATTATATATATATATATATATATATATATATATATTTATATATATATACATACATATATATATAAAATTTTTCATATTATTGCATTATCTTCAGTCCTTGATGAGTATGTAAAGATTAATTCGACGTTTTAAAGTCGGTAAAACTCACGTTCAAAGTTTCCGTTACATACGATCGAAGCTAATAAAAGCGTGTTTAAAAAAATATTTTTTAAAATATTGAAAAAAATTATAATAATAAATAAAATCACAATTAAGAAATAAAAAGAAAATGGAGCTTTAATCCAATATTTTAAGAAAGCCCTTTTCATTTTCGAGCAATATTTAATATATGTACCACCAGGCAGGTCGTTTATATAAATACTGACTTGCTACGTTGGTGCGTCTACGTCCGCTTTAATTTGAAAACATGAATTTAAATACTTACTTATTAGGTACACGCTTTATATTCACATGTATGTTTGTTACAGACTCCTTTGGGTGTGATTTTGACCCACTTTAAACGGCCAGATTTTATTCAAACTTTGTAGATTTATCGAGGATCGATGACAATATATATTTGATAAGATAATATCATTATTCAATTTGCAAAATAAGATTTTTGGCAATTTATATAGTTTTTATCTATAGTCGATAGGGCAGGAATTGATGTTAAAATTAATTTCCAACCACAGAGAAAACAAGTAGCGCGTTATTTGGAACTCCGTGCTTCCAACCATTATCTTTACCCATAAGCATAAATTAATAATAGTACAATATAGAAAAAAATGTATTTCATTTAAAAATAAAAGTTTAAAAAAATTAAAAAACACGCTTTTAAAAATTAACCAAACTAAAAAGTTGAAAATAAATAAAAGCTTAAAAAACCGCCTTTAAAAGAAATCCAACTAAAAAATAGAAAATAAACAAATAAATTTGAATGAAAAAATAGTGTAAAAAATGCATTTTATTATAAAAAAAACGTGGGGTGTTTTTTTTACATATTATCAAAATGATTATAACATTATTATTTAATGTCTTTCAGAAAAATATTTATAACTATTGGTCACTCCACACTTTTTTTTTAAAATAAAATGCTTTGTTTTACAATATTTTTAATTCAAATTTCTTTAAATTTATTTTTATTTTTTATTTGGATTTCTTATAAAAGCGTGTTTTTTTTAATCAATTAACTATTTATTTTATTCGACGACCCGTATGGCGTAATGGTTACCATGCCGATCAAAGGGTCCCGAGTTCGATTCCCGGCGAAACAGTTCTTTAATATGATAATATAAACGTTACACACTCATAGCCCCACAGTAAGGTAATTAATACCCTGTGTCGTGGGTACCATGGACACACACAAAGACAGGAACACAAACACCCAGACCTAGAACAGAAATCTAAACTCATCATTCAAATTTCTGTTTCGCCGGGAACCGAACCCGGGACCCCTCGATTGACATTTCGGCATGATAACCATTGCACCACGCGGGTTCTTGGTCTGGGTGTTTGTATTTCTGTCTTTGTATGTGTCCATAGTACCCACGGGTATATGTACCGTACTGTGGGGCTGTGAGTGTGAAACGCTTTTATACATTGTCATCATAACGAAACCAAAAAAAAGAGTGTGTGTACTTATGTACACGCGTTAGAAGTTATACTTCTTTGCCGTATGAAAAAAGTTTTAAATAACTCAAGCGCAGTAGTACCATATCGACGATAAATATCAAAATCAATCAAAAATGTTTTGTTTAAATAAAAAACGTTTTATTAACGTAATAATTATTGACTGACTTATCAATATCTATCTACTATATAGTATGGACACTTTAAGTACTGTAACTATATTCAGTGTTGAAAATATATGTTTTTATTATTTCTGTTCTGTGGCTAACTTAATCATGTCGTTCCTGCGCGCGCAGCTCACAAAGGACATTGTCCACTTTGTATGGGTACTTAGGCCATTTTTGGACAGTGACTTTATACTTATATGAAGTATAGGTTTAATAGCTTATACCAGTAGAAATCAAATTATAATAATAATGTAGTGTCAAGATGTTTGTGTAATGATTTATTCATCATAAACATAAGGAGGGTTTTATAAAGGAAAACAAGCATTTATTTTTATATTAATTTATATTTTCCAACTTTACTCATTATATGACAATAAGTTGTCAAGAAACTGGGCAGGCAGGTTTATCCTCTTGATTTCTAGCCCAGCTCAAAAACCAAATAACAGTCATAAATGTGTGAGCAACAACATTCCGTCCGAACCCACTATGCAATTACAACAATGTTGTTTGATTGAATTTCACTAAAACACTGGGTAAAACAGTACTGTTGACTGTAAGAAGCTCTGTTAAGGTGAGGCAGGTGTATTGTTTGTTGGTTTGCTGGTGCTTCTTCGGGTTGAGCTCTATCACATCGTAGCCAACAAGCGTGGCAAATCTGATCTGATCCTCTCAACTAAAACAAGATAAGCCTTTAAATATACATACATTTATATAATGACTATAATATCATCACTGTAACACAATCGAAAAGTAATAAATATTTGTTTAGAATTTTCAATACGAGGTAATTGCACCACTGGTCGGAAAGTATTCTTGTTACATTAAACACACAAATCATACTCTATTTTCTAGTGGCTAGGAAGTACTTAGGACAAAGAATACCTAGGTGCAAAATCATATGTCTCCTTGTTCTTATCAAAATTCAATACAATTCCATTTATTTATCAGATAACAATGATCCATTTGTTTGTTAGTAAAAAGAAAACTTATATGTAATGTTAGTAAAAAGTAGCATAAAAAAGGAGCATAATGTCTTGACTGAAGAAATAATTGCAACACCCAATAAGATTTTTTAGAAAGGTTTGGTTACCAGCCACACTTATTATGTGACCATCAATCCTCGAGAGTAGCAACATAACCACATACAATCTAGGCAATAATTAGTTAGCTTGAGATTGGATGGACATGTTCATGTGTCTACAGTGACAGTATCTTATGACATGCTTGCTTAAGACTTTGCTACTTAATAAGTTCTCTGATATTTAGTACTAAGGATAACAAGTAAAAATAAAACTTACTTGCTGAGGTTGAATCCATTCTACTATCCTATTTCTAATAGTAATATTTCTCTCTGTGTCTGTGCACAGCTCATGAGATCTGGTCCTTAATAGTGAACAGCCACAGTTTACACAAATATGTCGACGATGACCACTACCTGTTGATGCACCAGCACTGTCATTACGTCTTTGAGTATTTGCTTCCAATAAAGCCACTGTCCAGCAAGGTTGACATATTACACCTCAATCTTCAACCTATTTTAAAAAGTATTAAGTACATAGTTGTGATTACTTATTGTGTGAATTACGACAAAGTTATATTATTATAGTATGTTATGTTATGTTATTAAATAAAACGTACCAAACACGGAGCCATTCAGCGGGTTATAACTAAATTGACCTCAACAAGTTGAAGACGATGTCTCCTTTTTTGAGTTAGGTACATTACACAAAGCACCTCACGAAAGGCTCGTCGTCCGTGTGCTCTGCAGATTCTGAGTCCGTGGGCATGCCAGGATCAAAATGTAGAGGCGAATCGAGGTCCATTTAGCCAAAATATCACCAGAGAAATCCACGAGAACAATATTAACGATATCAACTCCTGTGATGAAAACAAAGCGACAAGCGACGCGACGATACATTTTGACAGTTTTGACACTTGACTTGACACTTATTTTTTGTGAGTTAGTTTTGTGTGTAGCCATATACAATATACTTATATTGCACAGCATGGCGCGCATTCCAATTAATTTATTATTGTTTAGAAGTTATAAAAAATACAACTGATTATGAAAATATGTTCTGCATTTATCATTTCATATTTACTTATATGGCATTGGTTTGATTTATGTCGTTATAATTAGTCGGCGTCGTTTTTATAAATTGCAAAAATATTATGCAACTGGCAACTAAATTAAAATGGGATGCAGATGACTGACTATAAGGCAAAAATAAACTGCTTAAAAACTTATTAAATTATGTTTTTTTCATATGAAACTTGATACTCCAATATTATTAGTATATTGTTGCAAAAAACCAACTTAATTATTAGTAAAATCATTTTATAAAAACTCTCCTGTCCAAAAATGGCCTGAAATGGACAATGTCCTTTACTCTCATCTAAACGCGCCAACAGAAGTATACCTAACTTCAAAAATTTGGAAGAGTTATCTACTTAAATCATAATAACAATTTCAACAATTTATTTTACATATATTTTTGCATATTCCATTATATACCTACCTATTAAGCATTCTTAATCTTTTTAATAATTAAAGACGTGACGCAATAATTACCATTAACTACTGTAAATTCTATAGATTCAGGGTTCGATTCCCAATTGGAAAAATGATTTTAATTATGTTCTTCGTGTAGGTGTGTCTATCTTATGAGGAATTCTCGTGTAGCGTATGAATGTAAGGTGTTAATTTTATTTGGAACGAAGTTCCTTATGGGGCGTTGGGGATAGGTACTCTAGCCGGGAAAAAACGTCCGTAACGTCACAAAAACCATATGATTTTTATATATTATAGTCTATATATGATGGCTATACAGTGTCTAATGTATAGTCTGCGTAATGACTGTTATTATTATTATATCGTTCGATAATTAGTTTGTTTGCATTTTATCGTTAAAAAATCATAATTAAAAGTGTATTCCCGAATAATTATTTTCTTTATACCTCGAATAGAACTTAAAATTAATATTTTTATAATAAGGCACTTCGTTCCTATTCGGTATCCTATGAAACCACATGACTTTTTTAAAATAATTATTTATCTAGTTCTGTAAAAATATCCATAAGACTAAACTTTGTGCAACTTCATCGCCATTTAATCGATTATGGCTGACCGATTTTCGAATTCATGGATTTGTTCAGAGTCTTTGTTAACACAAGAGCGTTTTGCGCCATTTCTGTGACTTCTACGTAATTATTTTCCTATTCATATAGTTGACCTAAATATAACATTATTGAATCGGCCGATATTGAAGATTAGCGATAGTTAGAAAAAGGAGGACCCAAAAAAGCATAATAAAGTATTGTAAAAGCTTTGTGTAGTATAACAATAACTGGATTAGGGGCGGTTCTTGTACAGGTTTCGGTATTTTTTTAAGAATAGAATATACTTTTAAAAATTTTATTGTTCATGCGGATTTATATACAAGTAAATCTTCCTAATACTTAAGTAGTTCTCAAATGAATTATTAATTAACAATTAAACAAAAATAATTAAATGAAAAGGTTAATAAAAATAGAAATGAAAGCAAAAAAAATTGTTCATACTGAGTCAATAATTACCATGCTTTTAGTTTGAAAAATAAGTAAATGTTTCTAATAAAAATAAAATAAAATGTTTCACACTCATAGCCCCACAGTAATCTAAATATATCCTGTGTCGTGGGTACCATGAGCACATACAGAGACAGAAACACAAGCACCCAGATCGAGAACAGAAACTCATCATTCAAATTTCTGCTTCGCCGGGAATCGAACCCGGGACCCTTCGATTGGCAGTCCGGCACCATTGCGCCACGCGAATCGCAAATAGTTCTCAAATTAATTATTAATTATACAAACGCAATTATCGCTGTCCATATCCACTTTCCATTTCCCTGTAAAAAATCTGTATTTCATTATGATCCTTTCTATAGCTGTGGATACCCGACGGTTAAACAAAACTATTTCAAAGATAAACCATATCTACCAATCAGATACCCAAATCTGAGCGTGGCTGACCATGGCCTTAGACCCTGTTGATTTTAAGAGGAGAACTGTAGTTGGACATTGAAATTACAAACATTTGTCAAGCTTACTTTTGTAAATCAAAACCTTTTTTACTAAGTGAATATATACTATAACCGCACAAGTTACTTTACTCCAGAAAGGTTACAGTTAACTACCAAAATACCGTGAGTTACAATAAACTTGGCGGGATTATTGAAAGTTCTTGATAGTTCGGGAATCTTTCCCAAGTTTGATACGTGGCTTCCAACAAAGTTTTCTGCTTGTGTACGAACTTCTTCATGATGCCTATTAGTGAATAGATCAGTGTTTCAGAACTTTTGGGAGCATAAAAATCTATTAGGGACACCATTTTTTTAGGATAACAAATCATAAACATTAAAATAAAATAGCTTTAATATTGCGTGTATTTTATAGTGTTCTTAATGAACAAAACCAATTAAGACAAAAAAGTTAGGATAAATATTTTGTCCGTTACTTCATATAGAATACTTATTTTATTAATCATATTTCGTGAACCTTTGGAAACGCGTACAATGTTATATTATTATCCGTATATCCCGACATGAGAAATAAGTTTAATTTCGAAGCAATGAAACAATAAACAATTTTTAAAAATTCTGAATTTTCGTTATCCATATATACTGTTGTGGGCCCAAATCAATAAAAACTTCAAGTCTCAAGAAATGCGTAAAATTTATGGTACACGTGTTAATAATTTACAGGTTGGAAATGAGCGAAGTATTGTTTTTCATAAATGTATATTGCAATTAATGATTGCGTGGTATAAATAGGTATTCGAATTTATTGATTCAATTACTATGATTACAATTGACGACCGATACAGCGCAATGGTTACCATGCCGGACTGCCAAGGGTCGATTACTGGCGAGGCAGAATTTGAATGATGACTTGAAAGTTCTGTTCTCGGTCTGGGCACAGGAGTGGTCTGGGTGTCTGTGTTTCTGTCGGTTCATTGTTTGTGTGCTCTGTCCTGTCAGTTTCCACTCACAATATTTCGCAATACAATTTCCGTGGTGACTGTAGCCTACCATATTTTAAAAAAATATGAGTGTATTGGATCGAAACATAATAAAGATAGAAAGTTGATAACATGGCTTATGATTTGCAAAGAAATTCTCGTTTTTAATGAGAGTTAAATGTATATAATATCAATTTGTAAAACACAGAGAGTTAATAAAGCAACCGTAGGTAAAATATAGTGTATCGGTTTATTAAGGTATATAAATTTTGGGAAATACAGGAAGTTATATCAAATCTTTTCATAATCTGATGTAGTTACGGCCGTACGATCGATGTCTTTGTGCACGCCTGATGGACAGATAGAATGTCAGTCACTGTGCACTGTCCTGTCAGTGTCCACTCTCGATCTTTCGCGATTCAATTTCCGTAACGGCCATAACCGTACCGTACTTGCTAAATTACGAGAGTATTGAGAGTACGGAAATACTGAGTGTGCTGAAATAAAATAATATACAACGACCGATAAAGATAATACAAGAACTCAGAGAGTTCCAAACGACCATACAATAAGCCTTGTTATATTTAATAAGGTGATTTCATAGACCCTTTTTGTACTGGATGATTAAGAACCTTAAAATATATTTTAACTAGCTGCGAAACCCGGCGTTGCTCGGGTTAAAATATGTTCATGTTTAATCTAAACTTTAAAGAGATTTACCTTTTATAATCATGTTTTCTAATAGCCATCTTATAGCCTGAAAGAATACTACTGTCAGTCCACCTGAACGTATAAATTAATGAAAGAATTTGCTCTCAGCTCCTAACCGTTGAGGAGTTGTACCTTGATGATATTTATACACAAATGCCTGTTTTGCTTTAGTAAAAATATGAAAATCAATTATTGTGCTATAAAATTTGTATGTTCCCTTCGATTTCTCTGGGATCCCATCATCAGACTTTGACTTGGTGACAGCTGGACCATCTCAGGAATGTAAGATTTCGAACAAAACCCCATTTATTGAAAGAATTTGCTCTCAACTCCTAACCGTCGCATTAACTTCCATCATCAGCTCCCCACTCCACCCAACGCGATCAAACTCCCTTACTATCATCTACGTACAAAGGGGTATTTACCACCCCAACGGGAAGTTGATTGGAGTTAGTGATAATAGAGAAAACCGTGTCTTTACGTACAAAGAAAACCCTTTACTTTATATATATATATATTAAGATTATTCGTGGGTTTGGAGGATAAACCTATTCATCAGTAGAAATCAGTTTCCTTTCTAAAACTATTCTGTTCCATTGCCCGAGGAACATTTATGGAACAGATAGAAGCCGTTTCTTCACTTTATTACTAGGGTGGGCCGTAAAGGAATGCACTTTTTGTCTCGCTCTAACTCGCGGACATAGCAACCAAGACGCGTGAGGAGGGTATCGCCGTGTAGCTTGACATCAAAATTTTCAGTCACAATGAATTCGTTCACGGGAGAGCATCGCGCGTTTTGCGTTCGCGCCGTTTTTGAAAACAATTGCTCGTACGTGACTGTTCGCAGACTTTTTCGGTTCAAGTTTGGATTACGCAATATCGGCGAGTGTCCAAGCACGAATTTGATCAAGCAATGGATCTTGAGATTCGAGGCAACAGGATCAACACTAAAATCTCGACCTCAAGGACGTGTACGTACCGCACGGACCGCCAAAACAATTGCGCGGGTGGAAGCTTCTGTGCGCGCGGACCCGAGATGCTCTACACGGAAACGCGCTTCGGCTCTGGGAGTTTCCAGAACGACCTTACGTCGCATTTTACGGCTGGATTTGAATTTACATCCTTACAAAATACAGCTAGTCCATGATTTGAAGGATTCCGACTTCGTTTCACGATCGAATTTTGCAATCGAAATGTTACAGCTATTCAAAAACTTCAATAACATTATCTTCTCAGACGAAGCACATTTTCATGTGAACGGATTTGTTAATCGCCAAAATTGTCGATACTGGGGAATGGAAAATCCACGCTTGAAACATCAAAAGCCGTTGCACTCTCCCAAAGTGACGGTTTGGGTTGGAATAGCCAAGTGGGGCATCATAGGGCCGTATTTTTTTGAAGATCGTCGCGGCCGTGCAATTACGGTAAATTCACACCGTTATGTATCGATGCTGAGAGATTTCTTGGCCCCAAAACTGCAAGAATCAAGTGGTTACACTATCAACACATGGTTCCAACAGGACGGCGCTACTTGCCATACAAGTAATGACTCTATGGAGGTCATTAGAGAAATGTTTCCTCGAAGATTGATATCGAGGAGGGGTGATATTGCTTGGCCTCCTAGGAGCCCCGACTTAACCCCGACGGATTTCTTTTTGTGGGGCTACCTTAAAAGCAAGGTATACTCTAATAATCCGTCGAACACGGCCGAATTGAAGGCAAATATTGAGGAAGAAATAAAATTGATTACTCCACAACTTCTCACCAGAGTGTTCCAAAACTTACGTGACAGATTGGAAGAGTGCTGTAACCGGAACGGCCATCATTTGGATGATTTGATTTTCAAAAAATAAAATTCCTTTAATTCTGTGTCCTTTAAAATAAACATTTCATTCAGAACATTAACCGTTGTTTTAATGGAGATTTTTTAAAAGTGCATTCCTTTACGGCCCACCCTGTATAATAATACTTACCAATGAAAGAGATACCCACCCCAAAACTAATACTATGTTTATAAGAAAGCGAAGCTTGTTTTTATTTTGAACTTATAGTGACATACAAAAACTGTCTCTCTTTGGAATAGCAACCACAAAAGTCTTTGCTCAACGAATTTACATCAATGTAGCAAGCAAAGACAATTGTGAGTAAATTTTAAACTTGGTCAAGAAATATAGAACTTTAGGATGGAAGTAGTACAAATTTGCAACTGCAGTACACAAGTAGGTACTTGTTATTATTTGCTAAGATAATCCAGAACTTTACACAACTTCACAGAAGAGCAGATAATTCTGTGGCTAGTATAAATACAAGCTGTTGTACATAGTAAATCATACGAGAGCAGTCGTGTATGTATTGGTGAAGGCTAATGACCAAAGTATAAAGCGCAGTTTTGCGCCCTGTAGGGCACTTACGCTGAGAACACACGTAGCTGTTTTTACCCGTGCTAGTCGCGGTGAAGGAACAGCTTATTTCCAAACTCACGCAGCCGTCACATAATCGCGATAATCACAGTACGGGCTGTAGCAAGAACCAACTAAGCGCAGAGACACTGCGGTGGGCCGTGGCCCGCGCTATTTTACAAGTTGCCCGCTGATATACAGGGACCCGTAGACAACCGCGCATATCACGGGCGTAGAACACATCGTGAAATACGCTTTAAATTTTTATAATTATACATTTGCATAATGTGGGAGCTGTAGGCCTGCAACCGCGGCGAACGCGGGCGAAAACCGCTTAATGAGTTATTTTACGCGTAAGAGTAGTATAGAGTAGATTAAGTTTTAGTAGACAAAGTACCTTAGGTAATTTATACTGTGCATTATTTTTTCTGCGGATAGCAGAAGCCAAGCTACCGGAGGCCTTGAAGGTTCTTTTTGAAAATGACAGCAAGTAGTTCACTGACCCGCAATCCTCAGCGACAAAAGAAATGCATATTATAGGGTTACATATACCTAACTGATTTCAAGAATCAGTGAGACTTTTTTTACGTCAGAACTTATCTACCTACCTTTTTTTCTTTTATACCTACCTAACTTCATAATTCCACTGCATAAGTTTCAGTGCACTCTGATCTCTAGATCTATCTGTTAGTTGGTTAGTGAACTTTCTCTTTCATGTCCCTAATAGACGAATTTATTTTACTACGTTGAATAATGCTTAGGCAACGATAGTCATAATTCTTAAGCCATTTATATTCGGAATGCGAGTCGGCGAGAGAACAATTTTTAAAATTGAATCTTGGGAAGAGTTGCGATACTACTATGGATGCGATTTCTTAGTCTTTTGCTAAAAAGAGCTTTCACATTGAGTAGAAATAAAATGAAATTCTTCTCTATTGATGTCATTATAAGTGTATAGTTTATAGATTGGTTACGACTTTTAGTGCATATACATTTTGTTGATATGAATGTAGGTACTGCGAAATCTTCTCAACACAGTAGTAACCAGATCTGCCACCTAGGAATTTACTATAATCGTAACTAAACTACACTTACCTACCTAAACATATACTAAAAGAGGACTTTTGGGGTTATGAGCGGCGAACGTCGGAGCTCAAATCGTGCAGCTCAATCGTGCAGCAGCCCCCGGAAGCACAGCAGAGTGCGTGGCTTCACGTCGTCGTAAGTGTCTATACAATGTGAAAATCTGTCTATACAAAAAAAGCAACACTGCCCGTACTGAGTGTCATAGATTTATTATATACATATACTGCGCATAGATTGGAAGAAGTGTAACTAGGCGAGACCAAAAACAGAATATCTCTATCTCTATATGTATAGCCTGTTTAATTCGAAGTCGTCACGTCTCGTCACGTTTGTCAAGCACACATGCGCTTCACACGCATACTGAGATATTCTGTTTTTGGTCTCGCCTAGTTACACTTCTTCCAATCTATGCGCAGTATATGTATATAATAAATCTATGACACTCAGTACGGGCAGTGTTGCTTTTTTTGTATAGACAGATGTTCAAAATATTTGTTTAAAGAAAGGCAGCAGACCTATCTATACACAAATATTTTACCTGACCGACCTTTTTGTTTTCAGGGGAAACCTTTAAAAGAGATGCCGGGTTATGTGGAATTGTACAGAACTAAATCCCCCTCGCAGGCCGGCTTCAGCCCTTTGGTAAAACTGCAGGATTCCAGTGGAACGCACCGGTGACCTTCTTGCGCTATGTCCCAAACGGAACCATTTTGGGAGAGATATGTGGGTACTTTACACCCTTAGGTACTTACGACGACGTGAAGCCACGCACTCTGCTGTGCTTCCGGGGGCTGCTGCACGATTGAGCTGCACGATTTGAGCTCCGACGTTCGCCGCTCATAACCCCAAAAGTCCTCTTTTAGTATATGTTTAGGTAGGTAGGTGTAGTTTAGTTACGATTTTAGTAAATTCCTAGGTGGCAGATCTGGTTACTACTGTGTTGAGAAGATTTCGCAGTACCTACATTCATATCAACAAAATGTATATGCACTAAAAGTCGTAACCAATCTATAAACTATACACTTATAATGACATCAATAGAGAAGAATTTCATTTTATTTCTACTCAATGTGAAAGCTCTTTTTAGCAAAAGACTAAGAAATCGCATCCATAGTAGTATCGCAACTCTTCCCAAGATTCAATTTTAAAAATTGTTCTCTCGCCGACTCGCATTCCGAATATAAATGGCTTAAGAATTATGACTATCGTTGCCTAAGCATTATTCAACGTAGTAAAATAAATTCGTCTATTAGGGACATGAAAGAGAAAGTTCACTAACCAACTAACAGATAGATCTAGAGATCAGAGTGCACTGAAACTTATGCAGTGGAATTATGAAGTTAGGTAGGTATAAAAGTTTCTACTTCTAGTAGAAAAGTTCTGACGTAATAAAAGTCTCACTGATTCTTGAAATTAGTTATATGTAACCCTATAATATGCAAAATCTGTCTATACAAAAAAAGCAACACTGCCCGTACTGAGTGTCATAGATTTATTATATACATATACTGCGCATAGATTGGAAGAAGTGTAACTAGGCGAGACCAAAAACAGAATATCTCAGTATGCGTGTGAAGCGCATGTGTGCTTGACAAACGTGACGAGACGTGACGACTTCGAATTAAACAGGCTATACATATAGAGATAGAGATATTCTGTTTTTGGTCTCGTAATACGAGTACATTAAAGATTTATCGATACTTGAATCTGTTTTGATTAGACACTAATCTAACAGCAAATCAACTAAAATAAAACTACACACACACACAAAACAGTTTTATTTTTCTCCAAAAATTATAAAATATTATTATTAACCAGATTGCAGTTCTTTGTGGGTAGAGGAGCTATTAGAAAAAAAAAATCTTGGAAGTGCTTGCTGCATATATCAATAAAATATCTAGTCGGAAATTTTTTGGGAATCCATTTTCTCTATTTATCATTCTTAGCCAATAGCCATAATATTTTTTGTGGAAATCTGAAACAATGTCAAGTTTGAATTAAGGATATTTATCATAGTAGTGTTTGGTTATGGAATTTCAAAATTCAATAAAACAATTTGAAAATAAGAGTTTAATTTGTAAAAAGAATACATCTCGGAGGGTAAGAGACATTTACTTGTATATCGATAAGCTTATCGATAATGTCAGAAGTCAGTTAATCTTTACAAAATTATGGTTAAAAATCATGAGGAATTCACGTATTTATAATTATCTTCAATATAATGTTTATGTATTTAAAACATTTATATATTAAAATTTGATAATTTTTCCCATCGATTTTATATCAGATGTAAAGCATTACATTGACTGCTAAACATGTCATTTGTACCTAACATGTGAAAAGTATAATTATTTGGATTTTTTTTAGATGAGGTACATCCAGGTACTGCACACGTAACGGTATTTATTTATGTCTAACCTAAGATTTTAGGGAAATAAGCGGAATTTGTTTCGTTCACGAATGACGGTAGGCCGATACAGACTGATAGCTTGTACGATATGTACGAGTACGTGAATTAAATCCTCTCTGAAAATATTATATTTCTGTTTTGATCATTTGTGTAATAAAGAAACGGGATATACCTATACATTAGGAGCAAACAGGTTCAGAACTCCTAAATGCTTCGTAAAACAAAAATACAGTAACCATAAATAACGCCGTAATTAGACGGAGCTACGGGGGAAATTAATTTATTTTCCATGGCTAAATTATTATTACCTTTCGTAAATGGAATATTAAAATCCGTTGTTCTAATGAGTCTTAGAGCAAATAAGGTGTTACAGAATAATTTGTAACGTTTTTAGAGAACGTTAGAGTCAGGTAATGGGGAGTGAATCATTTAAATTAGGTACTTATAATTCTTACTTAAGCTTTTTTCGTTGTAAAGTTTTTCTACTGTAAATCACATAGAATATTTTCATAGAAATTTTACCTACTGACACCAAATAATGTTTATTTTTCATCAAAAAGCTAGATATATATCAATATTGAAGCGCACATGGCCTGGCGGTTAGCGTAAATTGCAATCGATCTATGCAACTGAGCCAAACGGGGCCGGTCGGATGTGAGATGGGTGACCGCTGGTGGCAAAAAAAACCTGCGCGTTTCCGTGCTTCGGAGGGCACGTTAAGACACCGATCCCGTTTTTTGTCGATAGATAATAGTCGTCAAACCTTCTCGGAGGCCTTATGGGCGGTTTGAAAATATCCGACAGCGGGTTGGCCACTAACTCGCATCTCCACCAACCCACATTGAAGCAGCGTGGTTGAGTCAGCTCCAGGCTTCCCCAATAATGAGGAGAGACCCGTGCCTAGCAGTGGGACGCAAAAAGGGTTGCAAGTTGCAACCATACCAATATTATATGCATAAGAGTTTTAAGACCGCGCATGGCCGAATAACTGTTGTAGGATGCAAGCAATCTACGCAGCTAAGCGTAACTTGCGCAGTCGGGTGTAAGATGAATGACCGTTAGTGGCAAATTTTATACTCATTTTTGTGCTTCGGAAGAAAAGTCCCGTTAGTCAATAGCAAATAGATAGAAGTCGTTTTACCTTGTCTCGTGTCTTATGGATTTGATATCATCCTACAGCAGGTTGTACAATAACTGACATCTCAACCCGGGTAGTTTGGTAGGGTACTGGAGTTGCATGGTGGAGAAAGATCCATGCCCTCAATAATGTGTCCAAATGTGCACAGCTATAGGGCGCAAAAAAGGTAAAAGCAATGTTAACAGTAATAATTTCTAAATTCGTAATTTCAAAATTTCTAGTCCTCTCGCAAAATCCTCACGTTACGGTACTTGCCGCCACATGTTGTGCAATGACGCGCACATTGTATACAGAGTGTATGCAGGACTCTGGTTGCAATGCTTGACGAATCAATTTTCCAATCCGGAAGTTATTTGGTTATTATTTGAAATTTTAAATAGTTATAATATAACCACCAATATTAAAGTGACTCTAAAGGGCCTCTGCTTGTTTGCCATATCCCCATGCAAGCCTCTCAAATGACCGGGTCTCGACCCGTGATCAGTGAAGAGAGATACAAATAATAACAATAATAACATGCCTTAATTGGCCGTCCAGAGTAGAATCTTTAGAGCTATAAGCTCGGGGGTGGAAGTGTAATAAGTAAGCAATTGGCGTTATAGCGAGGAAACCCGTTGCGGGTTGGATTTATCCCCCCGTGATGGTGAAATCGGTGCCGCTCCTCCCGACACCCCGAACTGCTAACGCCAATGTTGCTCCTGGGCATTTACACCATTTATAAGGGCGCAATCAGTGAGTGGAAAGTTCAAAATCAATTAATAAATTTAACAAAAAGATAAAAAATAATTAGATTACATTAATTAATTTAAGTATAAAAAATTAAACTTAACAAAAGTACATTTTGTTGTAGGTAATAAAATATTGAGAGAGTAGAGATGGCTGATCGCTAAGAATCGCTTTCTTGATAAAGAGATACCAAGTTCAAATCCTGGTGTGTATCTCTGATAAATAAATTTACTGTCGCTGCTCCACTGTGAGGGATTTTTTTTATTTTTACTACGACGATTTCCATCACCCCATTTGTACCTGATTTCCATTTATACCTGAGGGTTCCTTATAACTTTCTTGAAGGCATGATGACCACTCTTTCTCTCACTCTCTATTTCACTCTGCACTTGGCCAGCGTGAGATATCGTGCGTCACATTACTATTTCTTATTATTTTATTTATTTTATTACAATTTCAAATATTTTAATATAAATTTATATTCACATAGGTGTATATTTTATCATACACTGTTAATTAATTCGATGGCCCCAACGAATAAACGTGCAAGAGCTCTTACCCAAAACATTTTTTTTTCGTATTTTTCGTTTGCGTGGCCTATTATAAACCTATATATTTTTTTAAATATTTTAGACTTAAAATAAAGCTTTTATAGCACAATATTCGTTTATTGTACGGTAAAAAATATTTCCATATCACATGAATTATAAAACATGCGCCTATTGCAGATTATTTCTTTATTTGAGTTCACCAGAATAAGCGTGTTAAATCAATCTGCCGCTCGTGTTTATCCTCTCCTTTGGGTGAATAAGTCTTGCACGATTATTCGTGTAAAATTGCAAGCGACTTTTATCAGTAATGCCTCATTGCAGACGGTTGCATAAGTGTGTAGATGGCCAGAGCAAGTCTCAGGGAAAAAATATATGTGGAATAACCATGCAACATTTCACTACACTTGTTTAAGCTTCATTTATGATACGAATAAACGTGCAGTGATACAATGCTGTTAACAAGTCACATATTATTCACTAGAATAATAATTTAATACGGTTTTTCTTAAATATGTAGTAAACCGATAATGTTTTTTTATAATAAATATGAGCTAGAAGATATTTTTTTCTACCTTTAATTTGATTAAACATTATATTTGTCTATTTATTATGTAATTAAAGTTATGTGATTCCAAACGTTTTTATATTTTCCTGAAAAGTTGTCGTTTTTCGATTGCACGTTTATTCGTTGGGGCCATCCAATTGTTGTAAAATGAAATAATAATAAAATATTTAATAATGCGTCTTTGAAACATTTCACTCGTAAATATTTTTGTGAATAAGTTCCACTATTTTCAACACACTAAGTTTGAAGCAACCCGTATTAGAACTATGCTTATATTTGAGTACAAGTTCGGATATTGCGTTGCCGGTTGAATATCAATTTGTGGATGCAAAAGCAATCCAAATATTGTTTGAGCTATCAAAGGACTCGCAACCTTTAAAGTAACATTTATCGTTGGCAGAACTTTACGGTATATTTTATTGAAGCCACTATGTATGTCAGGTATAAATAGAAATAGTAAAAAACCTAAAAAAATAAATAGAAAAAAACCTATTTAAGACTGTTAATATGTCAATAAGTAAAGTAAGTTGATATTTAGCAGAAGAGCTTAAAGTCATATTTAACAAAAACAAAGATTTTTAAAGGTCAAATAATAATAAAGCTTACTATAAGGTGAAATTTTAAACGACGAACTTAAATTTCGTGAGGGATTTCGGATATACGGGACTAAAAACCTGGGAGGTTTTTTTTTCGCCGGCTTTTTTTCCCTCTCAATGTATGTGGATAAAAATATAAAACTCGTATAAACATAAACACCTTGTATAATTAAAGTAAAATTGATAAAACATCACAATAAAAACCGCAATATATGGGTTAAAATAAAATCAATAAATATTGTTATAAGTAATTTTAGTTATACTAATAACATTAAATTAACGTTTTAATTCTTTCCTCCAAATTTGCATACCTCGCTGAGGTAAATATGGTGAACTAATAAATGTACATAAAATAACTTTTGTAATACCCATATTAATTTATGCAAATGAATTATTTTCATTTCATTAAAAAACAAACATGATTCAACCGGGGTAATATTCCTCCTTACCACCAACATTCATCATCATTAATTATTGCTATTTTGGCAAAGGGAGATCTCCCGTCGGGCGAGGTGGTCATGCCCGGGGAGCGAACGCGCTCCAACTGACTCAATTCGGAGCTTGTATATATGCTCGGATATTCAGAAATCTTCGATAGCGTGATTCAGGAATACCGGTGGTGCCATCTCTTGATGAGTAGCGGAAGGTCGCTACATCACCCCCTGCTCAGACCGGAGGTCGATAACTTCTATCCATGCTTGAGTAATCTTCGCTTACAAGCGCCTTGAATGCCCTCTATCTTCGGTGAGTTGAGATGTAAGGGTGCAGACCTTGTGTCGCCCTCTATCCACGGTGAGTCGGGATGTGAGGGTGTAGCGAAGTGTGGAGATGCCCTCTATCTTCGGTGAGTCGAGATGTGAGGGTAAGTTGGAATGTGGAGGCGAGTAGAGTGGGTACTCAAGCCGTCCATGACGTCGCAGGAGGTAGCTGGATCAGGATCAGGAAGCGTTATCACGATGCGCTGCGATAACCCTGACGAGCTGGTGAAGTGATGCTGCAGTCCATCCAGGGAGTGAAGGAGCGACTGATGAAGGTCAGAAGGGACGTATTCTTGTCCGGGGTCACCAGTTTGGCAAAGGGAGATCTCCCGCCGGGCGAGGTGGTCATGCCCGGGGAGCGGCCGCGCTCCAACTGACTCAATTCGGAGCTTGTATATATGCTCGGATATTCAGAAACCTTCGATAGCGTGATTCAGGAATACCGGTGGTGCCATCTCTTGATGAGTAGCGGAAGGTCGCTACACTATCGTGAAACTACTATATTGCGTTTTAGTGGAGAAGTGCAGTTGCCAGCAAGTTTTATCATCTATCTAATACCTTTAAACGAGCAATTCTTGTATATCCCTAAACATATAATTTGAATCTCGGAAACGACTCTTACGATTTTAATGAAATTTTGTGTACAGAAGTTTTCGGGAACAGAAATCAATCTAAATAGGTTTCATTTTTAGAAAATACAATTTCGTCCGTGTTTTCAACTTAAATATAAACTGATAAATATGGCTCTTCCTAACATCTATCGGTGAGTATTATCGGAGCTGAAGTAGATGGCGTTGTTAATGAAATTGGATAATTGCTAAAATTATACAATTTACTTAACATTTTGTTCATAAATCTGTCAAGATCAAGACGTGACGATCAAGACAAGACGAGACAAGACGATCAAGACGTTGCGCGGATGCTCTGTCTTGATCTTGCTTCAAATTATAAAAATTATTCTTTAAAACAAATTTAATGCAACAGATTTGTGAACAAAATTTTGATGAAATTAAAAATACGGGTCTTGTTGTTTTTAAGCTATTTGTTTTAAAAGAATCTGCTGAACTATTATAAATGAACAGGTCCTAGATATTATTATCAATACAGAAAAATACTTTTTATTTTATTTATTAAATGAGAAAACTTATAAACTATTAATTTTATATGGTCCGCCAAACTGCGAGTGCAGTTTGAAGGCGGAGTAACATGCTCTCAGTGATATTTATAGGTCTCTGAGAAGTACACCCATAGATGAATGCAAGCTCAGAGATGAATTGCCGGTTGAATATCAATGTGTGGATGCAAAAGCAATCCAAATATTGTTTGTGCTATCAAAGGAAGCGAAACATTTAAAGAAGCATTTTTGCTGGCAGAAATGAATGTGTGTGTGAAATTGTGAGTTAAGAAGCAAGGTCAGAGAATATTGTCAGCCTTTTGAAAGAAGGCACGAAATGTGAATGGTTGAACTAATCTTATTTTTATCTAGCGCTAGCTTTTATCTATAAATCTGTACAACGAATGAAATATTTACGTAACAGAATAGCCTATGAACTCTTACTTGTGACATTTTATTGAAAACTTACGATAATTCCAGAGAGTATATTAATAATTAAAGCACTAACTAGTTATTTAAAGCAGTTGCTTCCTTCTTGTACCCGACGAAACTTCAGTTTATATGGAACTTTATTAACTATCGAATAAAGTTTTAACAGTTATAATAAAATGATAACAAACTAAACACTAATAAATCCTACCTAAAGTACCTATAATAAAACTCATGTTTTGTGAACGTCATTTTATTTGGCAACTTTAAATTTTATGATGCGAAAGTTATTTGAGCTTGAGATATGGAGCTGAAATTTCGTAGACGTTTCTCGAAAGCCAATATGGGTTGAACCGCGAATGAAGCATGAACTCATATTTAGTAAATAATATGGTTGTAAATTACAATCACTAAGTAATAAAAGTAAATAGGTATTAGTGCTTGGTTGAATATTAAAATGCATATCGATGCAAGTGCTGACCACGGAGCGGACCTCTTTAGCTGCACACTAAATAAATAAATAACGGTTCACACTCATAGCCCCACAGTAGGTTATATATACCTTGTGTCGTGGGTACCACGGACACACAAAGTCAGAAACACAAACACGCAGACCGAGAACAGAAATTTAAACTCATCATTCAAATCTCTGTTTCACCGGGAGTCGAACCCGGGACCCTCCGATCGGCAGTCCGGTATGGAAGCTATTACGCTACACAGGTTGTCGCCACACTACTCCAGTATTGGAGTGTAAGTGGAGTTCACTATTATTTTTGATAAATTATTCTGTAGGTAATTATAAATTATATTATACTAATTAATTATTAATGGTATTCTTTGAATTGTAAAATACAACTTTATTGAAATATTATAATGTAATGTGTATAATGTAATAATTGTATTTTACAATGACTTGACTTGAATTGACATTGCCTACTTATTTATTTTGATATACCGAATTCAATTTGTTAATTTTCACTTTTATAATTTTATGTTCTGTTATATATAATTTTAAACTTGAATGTGTATGAATTTATTTTATAGGAAATGAATTTAAAATGACAGTCTATTTTTGAATATTAATAAATTAAGTTAAGAAAATGTGACTAAACCCTGAACTTATATTTATGATTTATTATTATTATTATTATTTTAATTCTGTATGTGCTAAGTATTAAATATATAAATTTTGTTAAATAAAAAGTTATTATGACTACGCAGACGAATTCGTGTTAGTGTAATGTTAGTGGTATTGATTAAATAAGTAAATATCTGTTGACGATATATTTACAAAAATATAAGTCTGTAAAGTGACAATAAAGTGTAGAGTTCCGTGGCAAAAATATTGCTTATGACAAAAAAATCGAAATCTTTATATTATTTAGATTGCCTACCTAACTTTGCAAAGAAACCGAACACTAAGAGAAACTATTATTGTTTTATATATTCCAGATGCTATGTACAGGACACGTATGCATTAGGAGTGAGTGCATGCTTGCAATGCCAGTTGAATATCAAGTTATGAAAGCGGAAGCTATCCAAATATTGCTGAAACTATCAAAGAAAGTTGTGTCCCTGGAGCGAAATACATCTGGGCGAACCTTGTGTGCTTGTAAACGCTTGAACTTATATAAAGAGTACGCTGAATTCAAAATGTATATAGTTAAAATTTAAATACTCAATAAATACAAAAAAAATAAGCTAAAAAATACTCACGTGGTTCTCCAAAATCCAAACAATCTGAGACTTTCTATGGTTAAAATTATCTCTAAAAATTCAAAACGTAATGCTTCAAATTAATCTCTTGCCATGTTGGTATCCTTCAACTAATTTTAATTCACAGTCCTATTTCTTACGTTTCAAAACCGATACCTACATATAGTTAAAAGAAAAAAGACGAAAAAATGATCATTCATGTTAATTTTTAAGAAAATTGGATTGTATAGGTGTCGAAAATATTGCCTTGACTAGCAACTGAATTCAAAAACGAAAATAGAATGTATTTTACATAATGTGAATAAACATGTTCTAGGTACCTATGCAAAAGAATAAGTGCGAGAGTAGGAGTGGGAGCATGCTTGCATTGCCAGTTGAATATCATTTGTGAACGCGGAAGTCATCCAAATATCGTAGCATATATTTTACATAATGTGAATAAACATGTTCTAGGTACCTATGCAAAAGAATAAGTGCGAGAGTAGGAGTGGGAACATGCTTGCATTGCCAGTTGAATATCATTTGTGAATGCGGAAGTCATCCAAATATCGTAGCATATATTTTACATAATGTGAATAAACATGTTCTAGGTACCTATGCAAAAGAATAAGTGCGAGAGTAGGAGTGAGAGCATGCTTGCATTGCCAGTTGAATATCATTTGTGAATGCGGAAATCATCCAAATATCGTAGCAACTATCAAGGAAAGTGGATTCCATGAAGTGAAAACGTCACAGAGAATTCACTGCACGTAAGCATGAGATGCATCTGATCGCTTGAAGTATTGCAATTTAAACATAATTGGAGTTCTGGAACTCATCACCATACTGCTGTAATTAACATTAGATATAATACCATATCATATATACCATAAGTGAATACCCAAGCGTTCCACGATACTAAATTATCTGTATCAACCTTTTTCTTGGTTTTTGACCAATTGGAACGTGTACATTTTTTTTATTTTTTTATTTGCTTGATTAAAATCCCAATGTACACGTTCCAATTAGTCAAAAACCAAGAAAAAGATTGATACAGATAATTAATATTAGAATTATTATTTTATGGCTCCAACATTTTTTGTGTCCCACTGCTGAAAATAAGTCTCTATCCATTCCATAATTGTGGGGAATTTACGTTCAGTTTAGTTTTAGCTTTAGTTTTAGTCTTGTCTTAGTCTTAGTTTTAATCTTAGTCTTTAGTTTCTCCAATGCGGGTTGTTGAAGATGGAGTGGCCCACCATTTTTAAGATGTTTTTAAACCGCCCGTAAGGCCTACGATAAAGTTGAACGACTGGTATCCATCAATAACAAACGAGATCTTAGGCTTGACGTACTATCCAAAACACGGTAAACTTTTTTTATTTACAGTACCTAAAGTTACGAGGCATTTCTATACTTTACATTTTATCAACACTTTTGGGTGATTGTGCATAATGGCTGCAGTTTTTATTACATTCATTTATTGATTTATCTTTATATATATATAATTCTTCTGTACGTGTGTTGATAGTGGAATCCTCCTAAACGTCTGGACCGATTTTAATGATTTTTTTTTGTGTGTGTTCAAGTGGATTCGATGATGGTTTACATTCACAATTTGTTCCACTGGAAATTGTTTTTTTTTATATAGGTAGTTTCCCCATATAAATTGTTCCTACCTGTCAAACGTTTATATTTCGTGCCGTGTCGTTTACTTTGACACAGTCCGAATAACAGGACAGTTCGTATGTCACTAATTATTTTATATTTTTGTTTGACATTAACATGAAGTCTCTTTATGATAATAAGAAAACCAATCCTCTTTCATTACTTTTAAGGCAGGACAACGTCTGCACCCGGGCGGAGCTGGGCCGGGCCACTAGTTTAAAATAATAATGTAAAATTAAAAAGGAAACAACAAATTAAATAAACCTAGTAACATAGCAAATATAATGCAACTTGCGATTTGAATACACAAACTTAATATAGGCAGTGACCTAGCAATTGCGGTGAAAGATTTTGAGTCGCCATCAGTAAAGTGCCATCAAACATTTCATATCGTCGCTTGAATGCGAAAATTTGTATGTTTAGCGCGCTTTAGCTTCAGATCTATACTTACAGTTTTACTTGCTTTTTAACACGCTTTTATTAGATTGACCTGTAGGTATGTATGTATGTATGTATGTATGTAACGGAATCTTTTAACTTCCTTTTTACTTACTTCTAAGCGTCTGATTAACTTGAAAATTTGCACAGGGGTCAAGGGCCGATGACAAAGCATTAATATGAAATCCAACTATCCAAAAAAACCAACTAAAAAATTAAAAATAAATAATGTAGTTTAAAAAACTAAAAAACACGCTTGGTTCTTAAGATACTATTGACACCACGCACCCCACGCTTTTTTTACAGTAAAATAAATTTTCTTCTTATTTTTTTACTTTTTAGTTCGTACTTTCACAAAAGCGTGTTTTTTATACTTTTTAAACTACATTTCTTAGTATTTTGATGGAAAAAGCAGCACGGCCGCGATGGCCTAGCGGTAAAGATCGCAGTCTCCGACACGGATATTCAAAAAAATCGGTTATGTGCGTATTTATCGCTGTTCCACGGTAAGAGGAATCATTTTGATATTAAATTACGATGTACCAAGTAAGGGTTAAAAATAAATATTTAAAAGACATTAATATTATTTATATACAGAATAAACAAAACGTAAGCAATCCCAAGTGCGTATGGCCCGGCGGTTAGCGTAGAACGCAAATGATCTATGCAACTAACTCAGCCAAACGGGTCCGGTCAGGTGTGTGATGGGTGACCGCTAGTGGGAAAAAATTTCATGCGCGTTTCCGTGCTTCGCAGGGCACGTTAAGCCATTGGTCCGGGTTGTTGTCGATAGATAACACTCGTTAAACCTTGTCGGAGGCTTTATGGGCGGTTTGAAAACATCCGTCAGCGGGTTGGCCACTAACCCGCATCTCCACCAACCCGCATTGGAGTAGCTTGATGGAGTAAGCTCCAGGCCTCCCCAATAATGGCGAGAGACTCGTGCCCATCAGTGGGACGCAAAAATGGGTTGCAGCCAAGCAATCCCAAGAGGAGACTCTAGTAAATGACAATAATACGGGAAATTTGTCTTTCATAAGTACTTCCAAATTTTACAGCTTGCAAAATTGTACTGTTTAATTATCTTTATTTACATAAAGGATAGCTTTTTAACATAGGCGGTCTTTTCTGTACTGGTAACTCATTGTTATGGCTTCAGAACAAAATTTTATCTATAATACTTCTTATGGAATTATAATGAAAACAAAGTAAAAAGAAATGTCTCCGTTTTCATAATACATAATTCCATCAAAGAACACTGAGTTGAAATATAATTCTTTATTCAGGTTTCATAATATTCACAGACAATTTAAAAACATTTTTAATCGCATCAATAATTTCATATCTAATATCGTTTTCGTATAAATGTTTCAAAATTTCTTTGTGTTTTACATGACGTGTTAAAACCTAGAAAAAAATAATTCAAGTCTCATATCATAATACAAATTGTAAAAATAATAGCGATGTCACATTTAACCCTCTATCAGTCATTTTTTCTTATTTCTCTGAGCTTTTGCGGAAGTTTTTTCATAATATCTCATCTTACATTAGTAAATAAGAATAATAAAATAATTTGCAGGAAATCTACTCATTCACGTTAACTTAAACAAAATTACTCCGCGTTTATTAATAAACAATAATAATAACGGCACAAGTTCTCAATCATAATTTATATAGCCTCCCAATTCGTATCTATAGCAAAAATGACGAATACTCGACTGCAGCGAGTAAAAATATCTTAGTAGGAATGGAAGGATTGATGACGATGGCACATTTAACCCTTTATATCCGCAATTTTTCGCTTTTATTTCTTGGAGCTTTTGTTCGCGAGAAGATTTTCCAGAAAGATCTCTTATCCAACATTAGCAATTAGTGAATTGGCAGCCGCCCCGCTCGTTGGCTCGTCTTTTAGAACTTTGGAGGTTTTAAAGAAAACTGGGCAACCTAATTGAGAAGAATTCAATATTTATATTGACATACTTTACTCTTTTTTTTTCAACCTCACCCACAAACCCACTACTGGGCACAGGTCTCCTCTTATAAGTTAGAGGGATTTAGGCCATAGTCCACCACGCTGGCCAAGTGCGGATTGGTGCACTTTACTCATATTTGTGTTTAATAAATATCTACTAAATAATGTAAAATATAAAGTCTTATATAATTATGGACTTATCAATAATATATTAGAGCCAAACATGAATATTAATTATTTTATATTATTATAACATCTTATAGTGAAGTAAGTAAATAAAGTAGTTTGATGAATAAATAAATAACGTGTTCGCTTTACAGTCATCCCCACAGAAGGGTATATATACCCTGTGTCGTGGGTACCATGGACACATACAAAGACAGAAACACAAACACCCAGACCGAGAACGGAAATTTAAACTCATCATTAAATTTCTGTTTCGCCGGGAATCGAACCCGGAACCCTCGAGACAGAAACACAAACGTGTTTCTGTCTTTATGTGTGTCCATGGTATCCGCGACACAGGATATATCTACCCTACTGTGGAGCTATGAGTCTATGAGTGAGAATCGTTACATTTTTACATTTTAAGGTGTTCCCTAGTTCGTCGTTAGTGAAAACGGGCAAAAATGTTTAAATTTTAATGCATACCTACCTAATTGCTCAAATTGAATCCTAACATCTTTTTGATAATGAGAGCTGTAATTGTGACATTAAAGCTCCTCTTAAATCTCTTTGGTAGGTATTAAATTCTTACCTTTGTGCAATTTGTGAAGGTTGTCAGCGAGCTTCAGCGTGGTAAATTTCATAATAGTTTGATTTTTCTCTACATTTTTTAACTCTTTTATAGTACACTGTAAGTCAAACCATACTATGCAATGTATATATATTTTCAATCAAATTAACATTCTATATTGAATGATTTCTTGTTTGAAATTGAAGCTTATAATTTGGGAATTGGACCATTAGGTATGTCCTGTACCATAGATAACTCATTTAGGCACATATCGGACTGTGGTCAGTGGCGGTCCCAGGGTCTGTCACAGGGGACATGACCCCCCCCCCCTCAAAGTCATGTGTAGATGGAAGGCGAAACAAGCCAATTTGAGACACCTCTTCCCCCAAATTTCTTAGTGCCCCCACCCCCAATTTCTTGCCCCCCCCCCCCCCCACCAAAATTGAGGGCTGCGACCGCGCCGGACTGTGGTTTAATTGATGTTTCATAATAATATGAGGGAGTTTTGCAACTCTCATTCTAATTTTTATTTATTTTAACTCTTTATTGTACATATACATAATTAAAAGAAAACAGCTTTTACACATTAATTATAAGGTACAATTGACGGTCTTTTCGGTAAGCAGCGATCTCTTCCAGACAACCATAAAGATAAGGAGTAGGTATAGGTTAAAAAAATGGCCAAGTGCGAGTCGGACTCACGCACGAAGGGTTCCATTATCTATAAAAAATCACGTTTATTGTATGGGAGCCCCCTTAAATATTTGTTTTATTCTATTTTAGGATTTGTATAACAATAGCGGCAACAAAAATATATCATTGCCTTTGATTATCCATAGAAATCATTTCATTAAGATTGAATGAAAGGTAAATTGTGATTTACGATTTATGACGTATTAAAAAAAACTACTTACTAGATCTGGTTCAAACCCATTTTCCATGGAAGTTTGCATCGTAATGTACAACATATATATTTTTTAGTTTTATCATTCTCTTATTTTAAAAGTTACACAGGGGGACACATTTTACCACTTTGGAAGTGTCTCTCGCGCAAACTATTCAGTTTAGAAAAAAATGATATTAGAAATCTCAATATCACGTAGTGTGACGTGAGTTTCAGTTTTAAGTATGGGGACCCCTCAAAATTTATTGCTTTTTTCTATTTTTGTGTAAAAATCTTAATGTGGTTTACAGAATACATCTACGTGCCGAGTTTTAACAGTATAGTGCTTATAGTTTCGAAAAAAAGTGGCTGTGACATACGGATGGACAGACAGACAGACAGACAGACAGACAGACAGACAGATAGACAGACAGACAGACATCACGAATCCATAAGGGTTCCGTTTTTTGCCATTTGGCTACGGAACCCTAATTATGTTAAAGAGGTAGGGTGTACATAATGGTTACAGATATTGTGAACAAATAATGAATTAGCAAAATTATAGATGAAAATAATAATAGCTGATAGCAGACAAGTCCATGGGAAAATCAAGTCAAAGATTGGATGTTATGTGCCTGACTTGATATTAATTTATAAGAGTTGAGGGAACTAGATAAGCGGATGGTCTTAGGAAGGGAATTTCAGAGACGAACTGCAGTAGCAGTGAAGGAGTTTTGATGTACCACAGCTGGGCACAGGTAGGGGACAAGTGAGAGGGATTTAAGCCATAGTCCATGTTGGCCAAGTGCGGATTAGTGGACATCATGCGAGACATTATGAGTAATCTGACAAAACTAGCAGATAAAAAACTGAACGCACTCCTTTATATATTATAGCCATTGGCCTCCATAATCTGACTAACTCAAAAACTAAACTAGACTACTGAACTAAATAATGACTATGCTTAAAAATATTACGAATAAAGTTGTATTTTTTTTATTTGAATGGAGTAGCAGACGAGCATGCAGGCCACGTGGTGTTAAGTGGTCGCTGCAGCCCATGGACATCTACATACAACCTCAAGCAAGCATAGGTAAGTCTTGTCTGAGGTCGTATGCAGTTGCGCTGCTACTCCGGAGGCTGGTGGTCGCCTCATGTAAGTGTGGCCGGCAACTGCACCTTTCCACCGAAACACAATAGAGTTGGTTCACGGCAGAAGTGGGTGCAGCGGTGGCACTTCCCTACGCATAACAGTTCTACCACCTACAAAGTCAAAATTTAATTAATAATAAAATAATTATCGAAATCAAAGGACTACGTTGATATACAGGAGAGTCAAGTGCAAAATGAATTTCGAATTGTTTCGATTATTCCCGAATAGAATAATCGTATTGCACATAATTATATTAGAATGAGAGTGCGTAATCTAATTGGACTATGTTGCGATGGCGGCTGTGGGGAAAGATAAACGAGATAGAGATGGGTATCGGCCACAACGAGAACATTCATAGGCTACGGGAACTAGTAGGATAAAATGTTATTAATTTTTTTATCAACCTTTTTTTAAATCCCACTGCTGGATGCAGGTCTCCTCTCACATTCTCACAAATGAGACGGATTTAGGCCATAGTCCACCACGCCGGCCAAGTGCGGATTGGTGGACGTCTTGCTTTCGAGAAATTATGAATTTTTCTCAGGCATGCACGGCGATGAAGAACACCGTAATCAACTAAATATCACGATATTTTCCATCACCGTAGAGCAGTGATAAATGCGCACATTATAAATTTCTTTGTCAGAGGTACGCGCCGAGGATTTGAACCCGGGATCGGTCGCGGACCGCTGCAAGATTAATATTTTTAACCGACTTGAATCAAAATACCCAATTATGTTTTTACTTTTTAGTTCATAATAATATAAATTTGATTTGGAATACTTTTCTTTTAAGTCAGGTTTTTTTGGTTTGTTAATTAAATCTAAAAAATACAGCAATTCTTGTATATATCTAAATATATTTTTTGAATCTCGGAAACGGCTCCAAAGATTTTGATGAAATTTTGATGAAAGGCCCTGGTTTCGGGGATGATAAATTGATCCACAAATTTTTATTGATAGAAATTGTCGTTTTATTTAATGTTTATGCCATTAAATATAAAATTACTCTTACTGACATCTATTGGAGAATATTAATAATATTGTGGCGTAGAAAGCCGTCAATCCGCCCTTCAAACAAATGAAAATGTCGATATGAAAGACCTCTATAAAAATTTCGTCAATGGAATTAAGCTTTCTTGGTCGAATGGTTACGAAAGCTGACTACGGAGCAAGATACCCGAGTTCAAATCTCAAGTAGGCGTGTTGCGTTTTTTAATTTATTTTAATTATATATAGTTTAATTTTTTTTAATTGGGAGCTAGGTATTTCAAAAGGCTTTGTTAAGTAACACTAAGTCAATGAATGTTTTGCTTAAAAATAAACCAAGAAAATCAATTGTTTTTATCCGAGCAACGCTCGGGCGTCCAGGTACTTAAGTGTATACTTTGCATACGTTTGCTATGAATAAAATAATCCGTTGTGATACACTTAAATTAACTTTAATTTTCACAAAATGTCATCTTCTTATCATGGAACAAGGGCCGTCTGTTAAATCTCTAATGTTTATTTTACTGAAAAACCACCGTTTTTTAAGAGCATCATAATTAAAAAGAATATTTTAAGTTTTCATAGCGACGTTTTACAATAAAATACATATTATCACTATAGACAAAACGTCGATTATGTGTAAGAGCTGACGGAACGGAATACAAAAAATTGTCGGTCAGATTCCGAATATCGTCATCGTATTGCACATAATTATTTCAGGATGAGCCTGCATAATCTGATTGGACAATGTTACGATGCCGGCTGCGGGGAAAGATAAACCAGACAAAATGGGTGACGGTGACAACGAGAACATTCATAGCTTCTGGGCGAGTATGATAAAATCTTGTTACTTTTTTGAGGTTAGGTTATTGTTAATTGCTGTAAGATTTGTTTGCTTGTAATTAATAAAGTCTCTAAGATATGCCTAACCTGTATTAGGCTTCTTAAAAATTTGTAGGTGCCACTTAAAATTTAGTGTCTATCGATGAAGAAGAAAATTCCTTACTGGGGACCTCATATCAGCCTATATCTACTCGTATTGAGTAGAAAAGCTACAATACTGCTACTACTCTCGGAGCTTACGATGGCAAATAGGCAGAAATCAAATACTATTGTTATTTTCAGAAACATAGGTTGTAGGACCAAAATAAGAAAAAAATGTGATATTCAGTTACGAAATAACTTTATTTTTTTAGGCATGATGTCCACAAATTCGCACTTGGCCAGCGTGGTAGAATACTTGGTCTACTGGTGCTACAGTCTACACTCGTCTCAATTTCAGGAAGAGACCTTCCCAGTAGTGGGAGTAAAAAAATTGAAACAAGAAAAGGAAAAAGCTCTGGTCCATTTTTATTAATTTTCTAGTATGTAGGGTTTTTTTCCTTTCGATTATGAACATATCCGGTCACTTTCCGAATGAACTGATTGTACTCAAAATAATTATTTCAGGATGAGTCCAATAATCTGATTGGACAATGTTCAGTGGCGGCTGTGGGAATAGATAACAGAGACAAATTAGGCACGGTGTCATCGAGGACATTCATGGCTATTGTTACAATGATAAAAATCTCGTTCCTTTTCCGAGTTTATGTACTCCGTGTCGTGTTCAACTCGTTTCGCAAAATTCAATTTTGGGAATTTGTTTCCTCCCAACGAACGCCGCCCGGAATACTGATGTGGAGAGACTTCGTCTGAAAGGACTTCTTCTACACGTTTCTTTAAAAAATATATAGATTTCAACAGCTTTGGATTCGGTATACAGCTACATTTACGTAAAATAAAGTGATCCGATATAATAATCATAAAATATTTTTCAGTTTATATTTTCAAGTAGGTAAATCGTTGACACAAAGCCACTAATATAGTAAGAGTTTCATAAAAAATGTACTATAACAGTTCATTGCAATGGTTTCACAACTTAGTAAATTACAATTTTCGTAAAGATTATTTAAAACCTCTTAAAACCAATAGAGCTAATTATAATATGTTGATACTGTATTAGAATCTTTGTTATTAGGCATCGATTTGTAAAAGTATTTACATAAAAAAATATGAATTAAACAAAATTTAAACAACCCTTATAATTTACCACCCAAAAACTTGTAGCGACCTTCCGCTACTCATCAAGAGATGGCGCCACGGGTATTCCTGAATCACGCTATCGAAGTTTTCTGAATATCCGAGCATATATACAAGCTCCGAATTGAGTCAGTTGGAGCGCGGCCGCTCCCCGGGCATGACCACCTCGCCCGGCGGAAGATCTCCCTTAGCCAAACTGGTGACCCCGGACAAGAATACGTCCCTTCTGAACTTCATCAGTCGCACCTTCACACCCTGGATGGACTGCAGCATCACTTCACCAGCTCGTCAGGTTCATCGCAGCGCACCATGTACACGCTTCCTGTTCCTGACACAGCTGCCTCCAAGGACTTCATGGACGGCTTGAGTAGCCATTATTCGCCTCCACATCCTACCCTCACATCCCGACTCACCGAGGACGGATGGCTACACAAGGTCTGCACCCTCACATCTCGACTCACCGCAAATAGAGGGCATTCAAGGCGCTCGTAAGCGAAGATTGCACTTGGATTACTGAAGTCATCGACCTCCGGTCTGAGTAGGGGGTGATGTAACGACCTTCCGCTACTCATCAAGAGATGGCGCCACGGGTATTCCCGAATCACGCTATCGAAGTTTTCTGAATATCTGAGCATATATACAAGCTCCGAATTGAGTCAGTTGGAGCGCGGCCGCTCCCCGGGCATGACCACCTCGCCCGGTGTGAGATCTCCCTCTGCCAAAAACTTCTATAAACCTTTAAGGTTAATTGAGTCACAAAAGTACATATTTAGGTAGTTCTTAAGTTGTAAAAGTAATACTTCAAGACTACATAATAACAAAGTTAATATTTTAAAAAAGACGATAAAAATCTACTTCAAACAAGAACACAATGCAGCATAAATAAATCTTATTTATACTTTTGTAAAAACGCGATAGCTGAAACAAAGCCGTTATAAGATTATATCTTGTAAAGAAATCTTCACTGTTTCACTCAACTGACCCGTTTCGGGCATTATTTATTACAATAACTACTCCGAACAATTCAAACTCCGGAGAGTTTAATTTGATGAAGTTGCTTCACCAACAGCAAATGTACCGTCTAATTAATTACAGGCTTAAACGAGCTTTGGATCTAATGACAAGTAATTTGCAGTACATTACAGTACATTGTGTTGCGATATTATGGAGTTATCCTTAGCTTTGCGGCGTAATGGATGGTCACTACAGGCCATCTGAGACCCGTATGTTATGCAGCCAAATTAATACGAGTATTAACGGAGCACCGAATAGAGCATAAATGGTTGGACCGTTCAGTGTGGAAGTCGAGTACAAGATTTTGTAGGTTTATCCTGTATGGTTGCAACAGAGAAGGACTGCCATATACGTCCATATCAATTGTAAAGAACTTTTGAAAAGTGTGGACATCGGCTACATTTACGCAAGCAAGCACATTTACTCACGCTTGATAATGTGTCACTCTCAGTATCTTGAGGAGAAGTTGTGTGTCTGTATACAACCTTAGATGAAATTCAGTAATTCTGCAGGTTTTCGTCTATCAAAAACCTGGAAGTCACCCGTCAAATGAACATAAACAAATTATCAACATGAGAAAAATATAGATTTAACTAAGATTGTGCCAATGATTTTTGTGAAAAAGTAACCATATTTCCTGTAACTTATTTCTAATCAAAAATATTCTATGATTCGTTACTATAAGTTATGACATCCTATTTTCTAATTTTAATTTCATCCGTAGTTTAAGATGGGGCTGTTGGCTCGCTTCCCTTACAAGCGAGACCGACCAATTACTGTTCATACGATTTTGCCCAATCGCGTCAGCTGGTTTTGACTCTACTTCACAGACTACTTTGCTGGACTCTTCTTCGGTAAAGGAGTCTCGAGTTTGTCTTGGTAGTATCTTTTACTACCATTCTAGACGCTGAACGACTGAACCTTAGCATTAAACTATGTGTGATTCTTACATGTATACATGGACTCAATAAAAACAGTTACTTTCAAGTCAAAATAAAATTAGTGGTGACCAAAATATCAAGAAACCGCCTTGGAAGAAAGCAACTGCAGGCGGTTAGTATGTGGTATGAGAGAAATTGTTGGTAGCCCCATCGTCTTTTTCTGCAGCTTCCCAACCCAACCCAAAATGTGCGCTGTATAGTTAGCAAAGAGCTATTTGCGCACGGTATAAGTTACTTTACTTCGTATTAAAAATACAATATATTTTTGCTATCACTATTATTAGAACAGCAACTTTACTAATGAAGTTTTCTCAACACTTAAAAGAGAGCACACGAGTAACACGTAATGTTGATTTCTGCTCATAAACTTTAGCAGAGGAGCGTGGAAAGCCCTCTCGGGCATTAAAAAAAATTGTTTGAATTGTTATTTAATTTCAATTTTAGCTAATTCAATGTTAGGTACATACATCTTATTTTATTGACATTTTATATTGATTGAAATTTTCATACGCTACTTTTAATTTTAATTTGATTTTATGTTATTTGCAATTATTTTTGTGTGGGTCTCTGTTACCTGAATAAAAGTATTAAATAAATAAAAATTGAATTAAGGATATCATCTCAGTTAGTTATATTGCTATATAATTATATGATCTAAATGAGCGTAGATAGACATTTGCAATAAAACGATTCCATTTTTAACGTTTCATTAATTAATAAAGCCATGGCCCAGTGGCTTACGTAAGTCAGTCGTCGGTCGAATTTAGGATGGGTGACGATATGATGGGTGTTATTGTGTTCGAGCCAGTAGCTCCTAAGATTAGCGCGTTCAAACAAACTCTTCAGCTATATATATATTGGTACAGATAAAAAAGTTACTTGAACAATGAAATGTAGATAATAATAACTAAAAATATAAAAAAGTCGGGTACATTTTACTGCATCTGTTTCACTTAGCTTTACTTTTAGCGGGCAAATTGCGACGCTGCTGTCCCATTACCGTTTTAAGTAAAAGAGGCGTACAAAATCATAAAGTCACAATTCATCGCCTTTTTATAGTTGTTTTCTGTTGCGGCCACGGGTGTACCTATTGTAAAAGTTGTGCTTTTAAACCACAAAGGACATAATAGCTCCCCCATCCCTCCTTCAGAACTCCGAAAGACAACTAAAAAACTCCATGGACTATCTTTAGGTATGAAAACGGTCTCCTTCAGAAAGGCTTAAGTTTTGAAAGTTTTTAATGTAAAACTTTACGGGCGCTAGGAAAAAGGTAGGAACAAAAAGAAATATTTAAAAATATCACTGGTATTGTCTTTGTTTTTCATTATATAAAAAATGTGTTAGTTACTCCATTTTTATAATGAAGAACGGCCTAAAATATGATAATAAAACTAGCAGCCGGACTTTGTCCACGTGGAGTGTTTTAGTTTTTTGCCACCGAGTTTCATACAAACTTGCAATACCTATTTAAACATCTAGGGGTAGAATTTGAAAAAAAATCCTTTCTTAGTACACCAGTCCACTGCCTACACGTATCGACACTTTCCGACAGCGCATGGACAGTGCCTCACCGCTCCACACACCCCGTAGAAAATTATGCGCGCGTGGTATTTGACCATTATTATTTTTAAACTATAGTAACCCTCACATTTGATACGAAGTAACATCTTATAGCACAGATAAAGGAAACTTGGCAAAACCGTAAATTTTTAGTTACATCATAATATTAAAAATATTTTACGGAACCCTCGATGAGCGAGTCGAATCGAACTTGGCCAGTTAGGCCGGGTTCCCACTACGCCGGACTGGCAGATCTGCCGAGCCGGTAAAACTGCCGGAAGGGCTAGTGGCTGTACAATTTATATGAAGCTATTCACACTATACCCAGTTCGGCATTTTTGCCGAACCCGGCGTTTTTACCGAGCGTTTTGTCACTACGAAGTGCCGGTAGACCCACCGGACCGAAGTAATGTGAACGAGTTTTGTGCCGGTATTCATCCCGCGCTCGCCCCGCCTGTGCTCTCCGCGCCCCGCCCGTGCTCCCCTCTCGTCATTTTTTCTTGTGGGATCCGGTCTAATGTGAACACCTCTGTCCGGTGTCCAATTTCCGGCAGATCTGCCGGTCCGGCTTAGTGGGAACCCGGCCTTTGGTTTTCATTAATAGATGCACTTTGTTATGATGCATATATTTTAAACACTTGATATTATTATGAATTTTACAAGTATACAGACAGTCGAGCCATCAGCTGTCACCCCCTCCGTCTTACGATGGTGTTACGAATGTTCGGTCAGGTCACGTGACTGACGTGTGTTTAACATTTTTTACCCATCCCAAACAAAGTGCACAACGCCGCCAAAGAAGTTTTCACTTCAAAACATATGTCAGTTTAAAGTATCAAAACATTGGAATAACTTCTTACATCTTATTACTGGATTTTGTTTCAGTATTTTTACAGAGATCAACATTAAAACACAAAGCAATAAAAAAATTAAAAAATTAAGCGGAGCGAACTTACTTTATTTAGTACAAAACCAAACAATTAGTCGGATTTTGTCATTATAATAATTTAATTTCAATCATGTTACTAGATCATAAATAAGTGCTATTTTTTCATTATAGGTATTATAAACAAATAAGCAAAATATAAAAATGTTCAAGATATTAAAATTCTAACTTAGAGAGGTTCTAGGTCAAATTCGTCATGGCTCAAGTCAAATGCGTGGTTTTGAGAAATATGATAGACAAAACTAAAAAGTTACACTTCAGTTACAGTTTTGCCAACATAATGATTAATACCATAGACTTAAGAAATGCATCATAGTAAGATGGAGAGAAATTTTAAACTGATGTCACGTTTTAAAAGAGATTTAAAAATGTTGTCCTAAGTTTAGTACTTTGGGACGATCTTAAGTAATAGTTGTACGTTCAATTGGGACGATTTGACAATTTGACTTTGTCATAAAAAACACTCAGGATCGCAGGTTAAATTATAAAATATTTTTTAGCTATTTATTATTCTATAAAACAATGGCAGTATCTATAAAAAAAATTAAACAGGAATTACTCTATTGCGTCATTTTATTTTGATGTACTTTTATATCTGTAAAATACATGATTTTTTATTATCTGCTGGAAGCTTTTTCATACTATTATGACCTCATAACTTAAACCTAATTATTACGTTAAAGCTTATTAAATATGAAAAGATAAGCAAATTGACTTTCCGCTCATTACAATCCGCTTATCTCTGTACAAGGCCTAAAAGATTCGCGGCTCAGGAGGTATTGATGTGCAGACAGGTGCATTGCTCGCAACTATTTTGAAAAGCGAACTTTGCAGACGGTCTGCGGTACAATCCTCGTGTCTCTATGCAAGTTCCCAAAATATTAATATATCTAAAATCACATTTGTCAGTTAATTTGAGCAAAATGTAATTTAACAACAACTCAATTTTCATGCTGCTGCTGATATGTACATACTTTTACACGTTCAGTTTATTCTTACCATCTTACCATGTATACTTCTAAGTATACAACTATGGATATATTTCACAGTCATAGTGCAAAATATGAATTACTTTTATACAAAACAGATTTCAGTCATATCCAGTATTATATTATAGGTATAAACAAAACACAAAACTAATTACAAATAATTTAATCAAACTAAGGATTTCAATTACAAAACTCTGCTATTAATTTCAGGTTTTAGATATTATGTAAAGGTACGATACCACTTTTTACAACTAAGTATCTGTGATGCGCCTGACCGTCCTATACGATGTCTCGAGCAAAATAAGTCAAATTCACAGTCACTCCTGTCAATGGGACGTAGGGTGGACATCAGTATTTTCCGTTTCTCCGTATAATATTATATTACTAGCCTTCCGCCAGCGACTTCGCCCGCATGGACCCGTTTAATGGATCCCCGTAGGATAAAAAATAGCCTATGTGCTATTCCAGGCTTCATAGCTATATTAAAATCATAGGCGTTTAGCCAGTTGCTTCAACCGCGTCAACCCTATTACCCGTTTTCACGTAGAAATGAAGCATTTTCCCGCGGTAAAAAGTAGCATATGTTATTCAAGATGAATGTAGCTTTCTAATGATGAAATAATTTTTGAAATCGGAAAAATAGTTTTTGAGTTTATTCATTACAAACATATAAAAATACAAATCTTTCCTCTTTATAATATTAGTATAGATTATATTACGGTAGAAAAGATAATAACGATAATCCTTATTTATTCCATTTTTGAAACTTTTGTTTGGTTTTGGGATTGAAATAAGCATACGTGTACATACCATCTATCTTGTGTGCTGATAGGTATAAGTTAATTACAATACGCTTTTTGATGAAGTACTTAACGATGTAGTTCAACAATGTCTCTAAGGATTCGTCTAGAGTTCATTTGCTGTGGGAGACTGACTTTATTCAGTTCACAAAAAGGCATTAAAAGGCAATGAATGGGTGAGTGCAGCAGGTAACTCAGTTTCCTTTATTTAAGTGTGACTCACATGAAATTTAAGTGTCCCAAAAATCCTACTTCATCCCAAACTGTAACAAGAAAATTCGTTTAGTATCCACACTGCACATGAATTATTCGTTGAGACAAGTCGAAAATAGCTTTATCAAGCTTTGTGAAACTTTTGACTCTTATTATGTGAATGTGTATGGTTACACATTCTGAATAGCTAGATTGAATTGAGTAATAGCTAGATTGTTAAATCAATACTAATATTATAAAGATTTGTATTTTTGTATGTTTGTGATGAATAAACCGCAGCTTGTGATTAACTCGTTTTGTTAAAACTAACAGATTATTTTACTATGTACCCGCACTGGACGATTATTATTTGTTACATTTAAATATTATGTTCTCATGTAAGTGACAATATGTCTTAATGAGAAATAAAGATCTCTGAACCGAAACTCAAAAACTACTGTTCCAATTTCACAAATTCTTTCACCATTAGAAAGCTACATTCACCCTGAGTAACATAAGCTACTTTTTACCTCGGGAAAATTCTTTATTCCTACGTGAAAACGGGTAATAAGGTCAACGCGGTTGAAGCAACTGTCTAAACGCCTATGATTTTAATATAGCAATGAAGGCTGGAATAGCACATATGCTATCTTTTATCCTACGGGGACCCATTAAACGGGTCCACCCGGGCGAAGCCGCTGGTGGAAGGCTAGTAATTTATATTTAAGTTGCTATTAGCCCTTTTCCTATCTACCTATTTCGCATAGTCGTCGTCTTAGAATTTAGAATAGGCCATAGCTCTCATAGCTGGCCCAGCGTAGGTTTTAGGCAGTAAGATGGTTTTGTGCACTTAAAAAACACTATGATTATATACTTTACTGTATACGGTAGTAGGAGATACTATTTTAGTGCTTTGATTAGAAAGTAAAGCTGCTATATCCATTTTTGCCTTTTGCCGAGAATCAATACTTTTGTTCTTCGGTGAAAATGTGCGTTTGCCGACCACACTTATGTAACAGGACCATTAACATGAAAAGCATCAAGCAAAAATAAAACTAAACTAACGGTGCTTGAAGCTATGATATATTATTATGTCCATGGGCTGCGCCAGCAAACACCTTAACTATACCACCAACTGGGAGGTTTATTGCCGCCGGCTTTTTTTCCTCTAGTGTACAAACACCCTGCGATATTGGTACCTAAAGCCGACGATCGGATCCAATCCGAAATATAAATAAATATGTATTTTAAATTTACAAAAGGCGCAATATGGGAAAAATAAAAATATTTAATTATTTATTACCTATTTGATATAAATATAAAAATCTATCAAGAAAGATAACGAGACACTTCCTCCTTCAGTACTTCCCATATATTTCTTACTAGAGGCCGCCCGTGGCTTCGTCCGCATGGACTTTAGTTTTTTACCCCTATAGCCTTCCTCAATAAATGAACTATTCAATACAAAAAAATATAGGGTTTTAAAACAAACAATCTCTGCAGCTTTATATAATTAGTAAATAGGTGCAAATAAAATTAAATAAACACTTTAATTCAGTGACTCGGGTTTTACTACCACAGGATCGAGATTCCATGCAGCGCTTTAGTATTTCTGAACTTTATTACTATTTGTGTACTTAACAATTCAGTATTTTCTGTACATCATCACTAAGAGCAATAAAGTTCACAGACCAAACTTACCCGAATGTATCCCCTCTGTATTATTGGTCCATGGCCGCAACCCTTTTTTTTTTCGTCCCACTGCTGGGCACGGGTCTCTCCCCATTATTGGGAAGGCCTGGAGCTTACTCCACCACGCTGCTCCAATGCGGGTTGGTGGAGATGCAGGTTAGTGGCCAACCCGCTGTCGGATGTTTTCAAACCGCCCATAAGGCCTCCGACAAGATTTACCGACTGTTATCTATCGACAACAACCGGGACCGACGTCTTAACGTGCCCTCCGAAGCACGGAAACGCGCATGAATTTTTTTTGCCACTAGCGGTCACCCATCTCACAGTCGACCGCGCCTGTTTGGCTTAGTTGCATAGATCGTTTGCGTTCTACGCTAACCGCCGGGCCATGCGCGCTTCATTATTCTGCTTCTTATTGGTCCATACATTTGTTTATTACTGTAAAAGTTGCATAGCGTCAGTAATATATAGACGATCTGACGATACGTTATTGCGTTGTATAACACGTTCAACTTTTGAATGATCCGCAAATCTTATATGAACCGAGTCCGTTCTCTATTGAACAACTTCCGACTAAGTATAATAGGAACTTGAGAAACTGTGGTGTTCAAAACTTGAATATTGCTTTATGACGTACCAGTAATGATGATAAACACAATTTACAAATTAAAGATATTTTTCTATTTCTTATCCCTACTAATGTTATAAATTCGAAAGTAACTCTGTCTGTCTGTCTGTTTGTCTGTCTATCTGCTACGCTTTCCCTCATAAGCCAACGAACGAATTTTAATTTGGAACACAGATAGAGTGGAACTTGGTAAAGGACATTGGATAGTTTTTATCCTACGGGAACCTATAAAACAGGTCCACGTGGGCAAAGCCGCTGGCGGAAAACTAGTGTATGCATAAAAGATCTAAAAGAACTTTAGATTTAGAAGAATGATTGTTTTCTACAAAAGTTCGTTAAATACGTATAATAAGTGCATTTTATTTTTCTTTACTAACCATCTTCCTTTCCATCACTGATCATAAAAAATTACATAATAGAGTTAAAACTGAGAAGAGAGAAAGAGAAAGACAAAGAAATCAATGAATTGCAGCAACGTCCTCCTAGAATCCTAAGTACTTCGTTTTATGATGTCTCCTCCGAAGTCTTGGTCTGCAGATAAACTTACTATTGTAAAAGTTCCAAACAGTCGGTAATATCCGTGCACGAGACGTAAAGTTATTGCGTTATATAAAACTGTAAGTGAATCGACATGCACTCAGAGTTCGTTATGAACGATCCGCAAATATGAGCCGAGATTGTCCTCTATTGTACAACTTGTGACACAATACTTGAGAGTCTGCGGTGCTCAAAACTATATAAGGGCTATTACTTTATGATGCAATATTAAAGATAGATAAAACTTTGTTGACATCATACAAATCTATCATTTTATGATTACTTAATACAATAAAGTACTGTTTTTAATTTGACAGATATTTTGCTTACAAGTCCTATACCACAACATTAGATTTAGGTACATAATTTTTTAATAATTTAAATACATGTTATTATGTAGATAAAAACAATATTAGCTGTATATGATGAACAGTTCTTATATTTCTTGAAATATAAAATGTTCGAAGCGCGCATGGCCTGGCGGCTAGCGTAGAACGCAAGCGATCTATGCAGCTGAGCCAAACGGGCGCGGTCGGGTGTGAGATGGGTGACCGCTAGTGGCAAAAAAAAATCATGCGCGTTTCCGTGCTTCGGAGGGCACGTTAAGCCGTCGGTCCCGGTTGTTGTCGATAGATAACAGTCGTTAAACCTAGTCGGAGGCCTTATGGGCGGTTTGAAAACATCCGACAGCGGGTTGGCCACTAACCCGCATCTCCACCAACCCGCATTGGAGCAGCGTGGTGGAGTAAGCTCCAGGCCTCCCCAATACTGGGGAGAGACCCGTGCCCAGCAGTGGGACACAAAAAAGGGTTGCAGCCATAAAATGTTCAGATTCGATAATTTGTCGGTCTGCTCGCTGAATTTTTTATACTACTCGTATTAATCTTACCCAATTTACATGTGTATTTGACAAAAAAGGTTCATGTTAGATGTTTCTGTGTCTTTTGCTATTTTTATGTCAATTTTTACGACTTGCATTATTATGTTTGATCTTCTTATAACTGTTTTTTAATTTAAGGATAAACTTTGTTTCAAATTGCTAACAATAGTATGAGTCTAGACTATTTTTTAATGGCAAGTCATAAAACTGGGTAAGACTGTAAACAGAAAGCAATTTTAATATAATTAAATATGAAACCAAAGTTTCGTCTTGGGAATTTTGAACAGTTTACTTTAGTAATGTTAACCGCTAAGAATGTAAGATTACAAAAAAAATTGTAAGTTTAGAAGAAGATTAACAATAAAGCAACATTTTATCTCCCGATTTTTCATGTTTTAAAATATAACATTTATTGCCATGTTTTTTTGCAGATTCTAAAGAATGCTAGTTGCGAATATTATTCATTGCAGGTCGATTTTGGTTTTTAAGACTTTTCCACTAAAATAATACGGTATGCTTTATCGTATTATTTTAGTGGAAAAGTACCACTGCCTACTGGTGATGTTGTCTCCCTTATAACGCATGTAATGACTGCACAATTTCTTAAAGATCACTTGAAATACATAATAATAATGAAGCAATCCAAGCTATAATTTGTTATTTAAAGGACGATTTTTTTTTATGAAACAATTTTTGATAAGAAAATTATTTCGCTTTTGGTTAGCCAGGGGTTGGATTAAAATTTGAAATACCCAGATAGAGTAGGTGGCAAAATATTGCATGGTTTGATAGGGAAAGTATAACAGCTGCACCCATTTTTTAAGGGAAGCCAGACTTATACATGGTGATTATAATTATCAGCCCTCCTGGCAACTGCTTGCAACAAGTTGCATACAGCTTAGGACAAAACTGGCTCAAGCCTTGCTTGGGGTCAATGGGTTGCTGCGTCCACATATATCCCGTGTCATTATTACTGGTCTGGTACACTAATAAAAAATGTCCCATCAGAATAGTTTTTCAGTAACATAGTTACTCGCCAATAATGCGGAAAGATGCATGCCTACCAGTGGCATGCGAAAATGATTGCAGTCATATTGGTGACATAGAAAACACCTGTACTGTAAGAAACCTTGTGCTAGGTATGTACCGAAACTAAATCATCAACAACATTGCTATTCATAAGTCTTAGTCTAACAGAATGCGTCTATTTCAGATTAAATTCAGATGTATTTTATATGGCATCGCAAACTTTGTGCATATTGCCAGCGTCAAGTATGCATCAGTTTTTGCCAGTTACGGGTTGCACTCCGGTAGTGCCGGCGGAAGTGAAAACTTGAACATTAACGTTGTGCATTTTTGATATTTTGGAATGGTTAGGGAATAATTTCGCACGCATTGCTTTTGTTATCAGTATTATTTTTAGTATTACTAGTATTTTCAGTATGTTTTTATCTAATATTTTTATAAAGTACTCACTCATTTTCTTTCACTATTTCTTCGTCACTTTTTTCATTAAAAGATGCACTTTGTTCAATATCCATATTTTAAATACTTGATATGAACGAATTTTACAAGTATAGACAGTCGAGCTATCAGCTGTCACCCCACCGTCTTACGAATATTCGATCAGGCCACTTGTCCTGACGCGAGTTGAACATTTTTTACTTATCCCAAAAAGTGCACAACGCCACTAAATAAGTTTTCACTTCAAAAAAATACATCACTTCACTTAATCAAGTCAATCAATTCAAGTAAAGCGATGGCTTCTTTACCAGAAGAATTTGTACCTGTTTTATTTAAACGGCGCTGTCTCATACGAGCAGCACGTTTAGTAGGTCTATATCCATATTCAAAACAAAATACAAACAACAAAATACAAACAAATTAGTTAGTTATTAATTAGTACTTCAAATTCACTAAAAATCCAAAAAAATAACAAAAAAATGACAACAATAAAACTTGCAATAACAATAATATAACAACAATAAAACGCGCAATTACGCGCAATATACATTTACGCGCAAATAAGCGCGCACTAAAAAGTAAAAAAAATAATTGCGTATTCTTCTACATTTAATAGTCAACTTACATTTTGCACTCATCAATATGTATGTACATAGGTACGATCTGTGTTTACCATATAACGTAGGTAGGTACAATTATTGTTAAAAATGCTGATTGTATTTCAAAAAAGTAGATACATTTTTTATTTTCAATTTAAATCCTACCTATTCATAACTCGTCCACCAATCCGCACTTGGACAGCGTGGTGGACTATGGCCTAAATCCCTCTCAATTGTGAGAAGGAGACCTGTGCCCAGCAGTGGGACATAAAAAGGTTGAAAAAAAATTCATAACTCTGTGCTGTTTTATTTTAATAATCTTCACACAATTTTATTTGTGTTCGTAACTAAAAACCTAAAATCTTTCACACGTCTGACATAATTCATACTAAAGTTGTTATGAACTGTATGTTCGTAACACGCGAAGATAATGTAAAGTCGCTATAAATCTCGAAAACGGAGACACAGAAAGGACGGGAATTACAGCAGTATGTCTCACTGTAACAATTAAGGTTCAAGATGTATCTGAACATCGCACTGATGGAAAAGTTTGTTGAAACATAATAATGTTTAGTAAGGTTAATTACCTAATTTAAAAATGATACTGATATATTTTTTACCGACTTCCAAAAGGAGGAGGTACTGTATTCGGCTGTATGTATATTTTTTTTAATATATGTTCACCGATTACTCCGCCGTTTGTGGACAGATTTTCAAAATTCTTTTTTTGTTCGTATGCTTATACTCCCGAGGTGGTCCCATTGTCACCAAATCAGGATCTGATGATGGGATCCCAGGGAAATCAAGGAGAACTCTCGAATTTTATGGGCACACACATTGATTTTCTTATACTTTCTGAAGCATAAGAGATATTTGTGCATAATAATCATCATTGCATGTGGCTGATCTGATGATGGAAGGTACTGCGACAGTGAGGAGTTGAGAGCAAATTCTTTCAATAAATAGTTTTTTAATCGAAATCTCACATTTCTGAGGTGGTCCAACTGTCACCAAGACAAAGTCTGATGATGGGATCCCAGAGAAATCGAAGGGAACATTCAAATTTTATAGCCCTTCAAATGATTTTCATATTTTTACGAAAGCAAAACAGGTATTTGTGTATAATTATCATTATATCTTGTTGCTGAGCTGATGATCGAAGGTACTACGACGGTTAGGAGTTAAGAGCAAATTATTTCAGTATGTAGTTTTTTGTTCAAAACCTTATACTCCTTAGGTGGTCCAACTGTCACCATGTCAAAATCTAATGATGTGATACTAGGGAAGTCGAGGGAAATACTGAAACTTAATAGGCACACACATTCTTTTAGTCATATTTTTTTAATATAATAAAAATATTTATGTCCGGTAATTATCACCTGATGTTGCTAAGCTGATGATTGAAGGTACAACTCCTCAAAGGTTAGGAGCTGAGAGCAAATTCTTCCATTAATTTATACGTTCAGGTGGATTGATAGTAGTTTCAGGCTATAAGATGGCTATTAGATAACATGATTATAAAAGGTAAATCTCTTTAACATTTAAAAGTTAAGTGATTTTTTTTCCAATTATGATACGTACAGATTTATAAAAGTTACTAAAAAGAGTGAAATAAATTAAGTTTTTAACAAAAAAATAGAACCGACTTCAAACGGTAAAAAATAAAATTGTTCAGTACTTACTTCTTCTTGCTTATGGTAATTACTCTTAAAACTATTTTTGGAGTCGTGCCCTTAGTAAAATGTCCTGTTATAGTAAATATAGTGTACCTTTCGTTCTGAATGGGCACCGACTCCAATATAGTTTTAGCAGTCATTACCATAAGCAAGAATATTATGTAGGTACCTACTGCCCCACTGCCTGTACTGTCGGTGCCCATTTAGTACGAATGGTAAAGGTAAAGGCATGTAGTAAAAAACGGTTGTTTTAATATGACAAACAGACACTCAAATTTTATTTATTTGTATGGATGTATAGATGATTACACATCGAGCTTCATCCTCGAAATTAGAATAATTGTAGTATCGCGTTACTACTCGCCAATCAACACTATAGTTTAAAAACATATATATAAAATGTTTGAATGAAAACCTCATTTTTATGTTTTGTACTGGCAGCTCCTAGTATCCAACGTTACAGCCAATCGTTACTTCAAACGTCATTCGTGTTTTTAGTGCTTTGCTGATCAACACTTTTGATAATTTTATAAATCATTATTTGTGTAAATTATCTAATAATTATGCCAAAAAGAAAGTACAACAAGGATATCGAGAAATATACTAGACGCAAGGTACAAAAAATTGAGTAAAGACGATATTGTCGGTTAAGTTCGGAGAGTGCCGATTTTATTATTATCTGAAGGTATTTAAATCAATATTTTCCATATTCAATTTCATATTCGCAGATATTATTTTTCAATATAATTAAATCCGTATGATAAAATATCTACAGTTTTTTTATCAAATCGGATAGCTATACTCCTATTGACGTTTCATACATTTTGTATCGACTTTCTATAGATTAATTTCTACTATTATTACTATGAAAAGTCAGTTCAAACGGTACTTGTTAGATGAGATTGTCTTTATTATGTGTTTTATTATAACAATAAGACTTAAACATTCAAAGTAATACAAAAACTTGGCATCATTAGTCACAATGTGACGCTTAATGTGCCTTGTAGATAATTTTGTATGAATGTTTAATGTTAAGTTAAACTGTAACCTTATCAATTTAAATAATACAGAACAACATTCAAAGTAGTACAAAAACTTGGCATTTAATATACCTTGTAGATAATTTTGTATGAATGTTTAACGTTTAACTGTAACCTTCCATCTGCTGCAAAAAATAATACGACATAAACAAAAACTTAGCGACTACTGCTTTGTAAATAATTTTGTTCTTCGTATACAGAAATCCAAATGTAATCCATGTTTTTAAACATGGTTTGGATTCAACCAGTACAAGTGTAAAGTAATAAAATAGAAATATTTTATGCACTATTTCAGTTGGCCAAGAACCAATTGAATCTGTTATTATATCTATGACACTTCTGATTTGAATTTGGTGCCGATTGCAGAGCCTGTCGCAGATGTGAACGGCCCTGTTTTTGGATAGTAATATCTTTCAACTGTTGGGAGAATAACCTACTGATACTAAGGAGACAAGTGATACAATCCAAAAAGACATTGGCCTGAGGTGGGAGCCTGTTGCGATTTCGGGCCTTACAAAGGACGCAGGACTCTTCTTGAGAAGCATTTTAGTGCCCATTATCTGCCTTAAATTGGCTACACCATAACTTCACCCTGAAATAAAAGATGCCCTGTCAAATATGATAGTATAAAAAAATTGTACATCTCAGGGTAAACAAACTAAACAGATAAGTTTTCCTCCGGTTTTTGCCTGCATTGGTATAGCCTTCACAAAAATGTTTAATTTGGATATTAAGGATCCATCTATTAAAAATACACTGCTCAATAGTGCTCAGCTCCTATGTGATCTTTAGTATAGTGAATTCATGAAGAGACGAATGCTGATATGTACATCTATTAAAAAGACATAAAATTTCAGCTATATGAAACAAAAATTGATTCGGTGAGGCGATGGCCGCCGCCCTTAAAGCTGTCAAAGCCATTCGTAAATCAGGCTCAGATATTCAGGTATCTAAACCTAGAGCAACGACAAAGCCTAAGCTTTAAACATCAAGCCTCAGCCGGGAAGCATCAGACAACCATCCAGGTGAAGGCAGGGGCCTGCAGCGTATATACTCATCCACCTCAGCGCCGCCCGTATTCCCAGCCGTACCCGGCCCATGAGGTGACCGCGCTGGCACCGCCACTGCCGCCGCCACCGTCGCCGCTGACTACACAGCAGCGATCCAAGCAACGCCCATATTAGCGTCGCTTTACCAGGTATGTTCTTCTGGGAGACTGTCGCTTTTCGTATGATCAATCAATCAATCACATAAATAATGGTCCATGTTAACATTGGTTGAAGAAACAAGATTCCCTTTTACAAAGTAGTCGTACAAAGACACGTTTCTACTTCACTGCTAGGTATATCAAAAACTGAAATTATTCAGTTCGAAGAAGCTACAATTGACTTTTTGAACTCTGGTGCTGTTTACGAATGTAAATCACAAAAAGATCAATTCTCATCTACTTGTTTTATAATTTAAAAGAGACTGACCGTTCTCGTGTCATCTTAAATTTGAAAACATTGAATAAGTTTATTACAACACAACATTTTAAATTAGAGGATCTTAGAACTCAAATTTATTTCAAGGAGCTATTTCATGGCTTCTTTGGATTAAAAAAAAAACGCATAAATTTTTAATTACAAAATTTCAATGTGCTACTATTTGGTTTAAGTAAAGCTCCATACGTATTTACCAAATTATTCAAACCGGTTGTCAGTATTACGGCCTTTATGACACCTACCTACTATATATTTATAATAATATGTTATGTGACATCGCAAGTAATTACCGTGATTGTACGTGTATAGCGAATATATCACAAACCAGAAGTTTTTTCGAATCTCTACGTCTATTTATTACTGAAGAAGTTGCTTAGTTCCTTCTAAGAAGTACACTTATCATAGTTGATTCAGAAAGTTTTCAAATAATATTTATTTGATTCAAAATTGATAAAATTCAATCTGAATTATTAAATTGAGTAAGTAACAGCGATGCACTATACTCGTACGTCATTTTGCTCGTGTTACTGGTCTACTTACCTCTGCATCTTCTGGCGTTCAGTATGTTTAGCTTTACACAAAGCAATTTGAAAGATATAAATATCTCGTTCTTCGACAGACAGACGATGTTTATGACCCTTACATGAACTAACCTGATTTATATAAGCCGTTCTTAAATGGTGGATCAGATCTATGAATAATAGTATCAATCGAACTAGAGAAGCTATCTACACTCTAGAAATATTCTTGGATGCTAGCAAATCTGACTGACAACTCAGGTACAACTCTTATTTGAGGGGAGAACTGCAAACGGGCAATAGATTATAGATAAACCAGAAAATATATATTTTCTGAAATTATTGGGTGCATATTTTGGATTAAAAATATTTTTGCACGTCACTGCAAACTATATAACTGTCAAATATTATTAAGAACGGATATCACATCAGCGACATCGCATATCATTCGTATGGGCGGTTTAAGATTTCCACATCTCAATATACTAATTAAAGAAATTTGGTCATTTTGTGAAATCTGAAACATATTTAGGTATATATGCCTCATATGTTAATTAAGCAGTCGCAGGATCGAGGCGGTTACATTCAGCCCCAGACTTTTAAAATGCTCGTTAAAATTGTTTAACTTTAAACCAGAAATAAACCTTAATACCACTAGACTCTAAATATGTTTCTTGGTACCGGGATCCAGGGGCGTATGCGATTAATGCCTTTACAATTTACTGAATTAAAATTAAGTTTTATGATTTTATTCCCGTATCATATTGCTAAAGTGTAAAGGAAAAAATATTACTGACAGAGCTTAGGAAATAAGGAACCCCAAGTAGCTCCTTATTAGCCTTCACTTTCCTTTATTTAACAAGTCACTAGCATCAGAGCTTCTTATACTTGTACCTCCTCATATGGTACTTATTACCATTTGTTTCCAAGAGTTGGTCCACACCGCCACAACTCAAAGTTATTACCGGAATATTATCAGTCTTTTTTTCAAGACGAAGAGTACCATCAAAATCAAATTCATTAGATGTTATTTATGCATCCCTATCGGATAGCTATATCAAACAATATTCAACCATATTTAAACGCT